>CM024550.2:59608901-60208901 GCA_014182405.2 Eucalyptus sideroxylon | reverse complement strand
TCCTAATATTGTGTTCTTGTCCACATCCTCTCTTTCATTTCTAAGTTCTAGTTTATGTGCAAGGATTGTTAAGTTATATGCTTGACATGCATCATGGGCACGCTTCATAACAATAAAAGTATTTTTGGAGAATGGTTGTTTAACACAAACATAAGCATTTGCATGTTGAACAATTTGTTTATTACTTGCATGTGAGCTTTACTTCCATAAAAGTGCACTAGTTGGTGGCAAGGGAGGCACAATTATATCTTTTATATTATCTGTTTTTTTTTTTTTTTTTAATTATAAATAAGTTGGCGTGTTTAATTGTTTGAACGGCACCCTGGAAGCATGACTGGTTCTTATGCCAGTAGGATTCTAAAACATTGTTCTTGGCTTTGTGTTCTTTAGCATAAGGTCCATTTCCAAGTTACAGTGTACAATACCGATTGCATGACTGGTCCTTTTACATTATACGTTCAATAGTTCTTCTGATAGCATATGTCATCCTTCTATTTATTTGTTTTATGGCAAAGGTTGAACCATAATGGAATTAATACTGATTGTTGCTTTCTTTAGGAGAATCTGTCATCAGAAATAGAACCAAGGACAGAGGCCCCAATAAATGTGGGAAAGGTTGGAGCAAAGCACTTAATCGAGAAGTTAATTTTGCAGGAGACTTTCTCTTGGTAATTGAAGGATTTGTTTTATGTCCATTTTTGAAGTCTAGTATTTAGTGTGTTGCATCCACCTCGCAGAGCTTTTACTCTTCTCTCCATGTTTCTTCGTGAACAATACTTTCAGAAACTATTCCTTTTTCAGTTAAATTGATGTTTCTCAGCACCAAATGCTAGGACTAATGGGGAACTAATACCATCTACTATGCGTGTGAATTCCATTAAGTTCATGTTCCTCTTGGAGCACTATTTAATTAGCTCACTAAATGAAAAGTTTTTTTTTTTTTTATAACGATATTTGTGTACAATGAAATGATATAATGTAGTTATTGCTTATGCACCTCACTGGCCAATCTCTGATCTTGCTCTCACCATGTTTTAGCCTCATAGTGTGCTTATTAGGTTGGGAGGGGAAAGGGAGGGAGGGAGAATAACACAGCACATGTTGAGGAAAGAATTTAGTCAGTTCTTTACAGGCCTCAGACAAAGGGCAGTGCCATCTTGCTACCGTTTGTAGTGGAATCTCTTCATTTATCAAATAAAGAAAAGAAAATTGATCTTCTCAATGAGGATGTACAAACACATTTGCGATTCACCCCTTATTCCCGGGGCAGACTAGTGATTAGTTTTATTAGATGTTCCTAGGCTTTTAGTTTTGAACCACTTTTGATCTTTCCAGTTTTGTTTTGATTTATTTTGAAAATAAATTGTTCTTCATGCCATGTGGGGTTTAACCATAATACTGAGTTTGATGATTCTTTTACAGGGATGAATATGACAAATTAATTGGCATCATTAAAACTAGAGTAGTGGGATCTCCCCTCAGCTTAGATGGAGAGGGTGGGCGGATGAGTGAAGTTCACGACAGAGCAAACTGTGGAGGTACTGCCCTTTTAGGATGTTTGGAGACCCAACAGGAGGATGATTGATAACCTGGTGAAATCATGCAGTTTGATTTTTATTTTTGGTTTTTTGGTTTCAGATGTAGACATGTCTCATCTATGCAGTACAGCTGTCGTGGAAGCAAAGAAATGGTTGCAGGAGAGGAAATTAGGATCAAATTCAGAGTTGGATCTGGATAATGCAACCCCCAGTGTAAACCCTAGTTGGTCACCACATGTTAGTGATCCTTTCATCCAATTCCTTTTCTTTTAGATATAACATCTTCCTGTGCTGAGGTCTTCTGTTTGTTAAACATTGTGCAAACATCAGACGATTTTTGTGGTTTCACGTAGCAAGATATAATCTGCTTGGTTGTTTTAATGTCTCCAAATGTGTTGATGCGCTCGAACCATATGGTTTCCGTTTTGGTCAAAGTATATTCTTCTCTTTATCTCTTTTTTATGAATGAGTTTGTAGTTTCTACTGTTAATGCAACAGAAGTTCACATGATTCTTTTTGCTAGACAATTCACCTCTCTAACTGCGTCTTTTCCCCTAAGCCCTAGGGAAGTGCTGATTGATGCCTATCATGCTGTGCCCTTGCTTTTATGCCTCATAGAGTGGACTTCTTCCTTATTAACACAGCTTGAGGATATAAAAACGTCAAGTAGAATTTCATAGGAATTGCCTTTCAAAGGAGTAGAATTCGTAATGAGATATTTCTTAAATTTTAACAAGGAAATAAGCATATGCATGAGTTCACTCCGGTGTCCTCGAATCATGACGTTCTTGTTATCGACAATATCATTCTTATGTGCCACTGTATGTCAATCTTGTCATCAGCAATGTCATTATAATGTGCCAGTTTATATAACTTGTTATTTACAATATCATTCTGATGCACCATTCTTAACCACCTTTTTCAAGTTCTCAGCTGCTTGTCATGCGACTTGAATGTGGTGTTACATCTGAAATTTCTCTTTTGGTCCAGGTTACTGAAGGTGAAACTGGCTCACCAGTGGATGTAGCCAAGTCGTATATGAGTGAACGTCCTCCATGGGCCTCTCCATGCTTTAATACTGATGGGCAAAGATGTGCCTCGCCGGTGAGGATGCAGTTTTCCAAGGAAGATACACTGTTTTCAATTGGTGGAAACCCCCTATCTCCATCGAAGCTTCAGGTTAGGGATCTGTGTCCCGGGGCAATATTTTCATCTTTCTTTTTGTCAGAGGTTGGCAGGACACTGCTGTATGTTCACCATTAGTGTATTAGGCCTTTCTATGAGGAATGCATGTGAGAGTTGCTTAATGAATGAACCGGTGAATATTGGGTGGCAATATATTGATAGAGCTCTTTCGAACTGTTTAATCTTTTTAAACAGTGGAGATAGGACTTGTCTAAATGGTTTACTCTTTTTTAACTTTTGAACTCGCATCAGCTAAATTTAGGACTTGTAGTGGATGAAGAAGCGAGAATTATAAGTTAACTTTAAAATGGTGTATACCACCACTTTGTCAAAGTTTCAGTCATTACAGCAGTTACCATGCGGCAAAGCATTGATAACTGAAATAAAGGAAAGATTTGACACTCTCTCCCTTTTGTTGTTTTATACTCAGTTTTCAGTTTCTTATAGAGGAGGAACTTGGATTTAGCTTGTCACGTATATGTATGAAAAGGACTTGTAAATATGTGAAAAGGCTCTTGTTTTTCTTCTGCACTGTGGTGTGATATGGATATTCTTTTCTTGACTGCATTCTAGTTATTGACGCTTCTTTTTTCCCAACTTGAATGTAGCTGAAAAGGGATTCACCTATCAGTGGTTCATGGAACATTTCCGAGGAAATAAGGAAGGTGCGATCAAAGGCAACAGAAGAATTGCTAAGGGGTTCATCTTCCAAAAGAGCTGATCCTGGATTCAATCTGAGGGACTCATCCATGGCAAAAATCGATTGGTCTGCATCTGGACATGAAAGCAGTCGTAGCTCATATTTGGGCAGCAACCTAGCAGATGTCCTGGGAGAGAGAAGGCCTGGCTCTGCATTACTGGTTGATGCATCTTCGGACCTGCCTGACCCACAAGCTGCTTCTCAGCCATCAGGTATAAGCGCTTGTAAACATCAAGCATTTCGATTATATTTTATCAAAAATAGAGACCATTTTATGGTATCAGTTTCTGCTTCAATCTCAGCAAGCGCGCAAGATGATCTGCAAGAGAGAGTGTTGCCTTCTCCACCTGCTATCATTTCTGAACAGATTAAGGTACTTTGTGGGTTTTGTGTGAGGAATAAAGAGTTTTGATTTTTATCTAAACTGTATGTAACATAAGTTGCTTAATATATGGATCTTTCTAATGGTGCAATGTGGCTTACTGTATGTTTGATGTTTTGCTTGCTTAATGCTTTGTAGGATTTGGAAGAAGATCTGGTCATGACTGAAGGAAAAGGAGGTTCTGTCTTAAATCCCATCTACTTGTTTTTTTTATCATTATGCAAGATTCATGCTATTGCAGTGTGCCTGATTGCATATATCTTTCAACAATCTTTACAAGAACTGTGGTTTGTTTACATGTGCGGCTATTATGTGGCCTTTTCTTTTCTGTACCATTTTAAATTTAGTAGTCATGTAAGTAAATTTGTTTATAACCATCAAGTGGTGACTGCAAAGAGTTTGTGAATTAGGTCTGCAGGACGGCTCAAGAGATACCGCGACTGTTCTACATAGGTAATCTCTTCTCTGTTTGGTGGTGGTCTTGACATTTTACTTTTAGCCTCTCTATATAATCCTCCTCCTCTGATTGCCTCTTTATTCTTGATACTTCTATTTTGAATAGTTTAATGTGTCAACCACTGTGTGGACATATTATTAAGCATAAAAGGTGCAGTTTATGTCTACTATTCTGTTTAATGAATAGTTATTACTCACATGAGCATTTTGTTTTGTGTTCAAACTTTATGTTGCGAGAGCTTGAGGAAGTTATCGTTCTGCGATTCCTCTTGCTCATACATGCTTCTATCTGGGAGCTTTCTGCATGATACTCTCCTGTTCATGTGAAAGTCTTCCAGTGGCACATGCTTTCTATTACCTATATAATTTGACATATTGACAAAGGGCCATTTGAGAATTGTCGAATGACACCTGGACTACCTCATCAAATTCCTTCTGAAAAAAAGAAAAAAAGAGTGATAGGTATATTGCTCCTGCTTTGGTCTGATAAGCTTTAGTATAAGCAGTCTTCATACATTTGTTGAGCTATTGTGCTACTTGCAAGTATTTGTTGTATGTTTGTGGGCATGTAGTACATAGCTCCATGTGCAGTGTGGTGTAATTCTGTCAGGTATTTTTAACTGATGAGAAGTTCGATTGTCATCTCCTAATTATATGCGTTTGAGGAGGATCCCATCTTCCAGCCAGTCCTCATTCTTATCCTCTTTATTATTCTTATCTGTGTGTTATTTTGTTCACAGTGGTGCTGGTTCTACTGGTGTTTGTGATGGTCCCAAAGACCTCAATGGATTTAGCCAGCAAGATGGTTCAATGAGGACAAGTATACCTGGTAATTGTCCATTCATGTGGTCTTCACAATTATTATGCGTGTGTTTGGTTGGGTGAGCTACTTAGTTCTTTGAACTTTTTGTGATTGCTCATGAGGAATTATTGAGATGTTAACTTGAGGTTGTCTATGTGCAGCAGAATCAATTATTATGCGTGTGTTTGCACATTATGACTACGCTTCATCTCATGTCCTGTTGTTTGTTTCAATAGTGAATGGGTATAAAACTTGTACTCTAAAAGATGCAAAATGATTTAAAATTTGGAGTTATTGGGAATCAATGTTATGATATTGATTGCAAGCATTTTGAAAGAGCTTGAGTAAGGTGTCCTTTCTTCAGAATTAGTTTCATGCTGTTCTATTGTGGGAGTAAAAGGAGTTCCAACAGACAGTCTGGTCTCATTACTGCTCAGTTAGAAAGTAGAGGACTAATCAGAGTAAAAGCCTGAGCTCTGTCCAAGAATTTTTGCACGAGTAGCTCGACTTTGATTTTTTTGCTTTAAAGATAGATGACTTTTTAGCTCGACTTGTGCAAGTCATTGAGTTGCATCTGCTGCAGGATGTTCCATGGTCAGTTTGGGAATTTTGTTGGTTTATTTTGAGTGTTGCCTCCTTTTTCAGTCTTCTGTTTGTTGGTTCAGTGTGGATCTGTTTTGTTTATTTGAATGTGATCCCTGTTTGTGAAGTCTATGCTTATGAAGAATAAAAAATGTCCAGAAATTTTAGCTCCTTGCTCCACATGAAGACCAACGAAATGTTGACCTGTTAATGTCTCTTCAATGTTTACAGAGGGGGCTCAAACTGAAGGTTCAGTTGACGCTAATGGTTTCCCTGCTCCTGGAGCAAGGTGAGCCCCTACCTGACCTTTTTTTTTTGGTAATGCATTATCAGGCCATTATGACTGAAATTTTATGCCTCCCTTGATAGCTTGTCAACTGGGGTGGAACCAGAACATGAAAATCATAGGTCATACGACGAGGAGATTAAACCCATTGAGCCGAGCATTCCTACCATTCCCCATGCGGAGGAGACGTGTGAGCTCCTCAGCGAAACTTCTATTGAGGTCCCAATTGTAAATGAGAGTAGCGAGATTGATGGTGTTGCCATCGGCTCCCAAAACAATGCTGACATGCAGTATGAAGAATTATCTCAGGACCTTACTCAACCACATGAAAAATACAGTGGCACAGGTAAGAGACGCATTGTGAGTGAGAAACAAGAAGGAAGAAAGCAACCCAGATACAGCAGGAGGGGCAGAGGACGGGGAAAACAAAATTAAGTCGCGATCTTGTATTTAGATTTTTATTGTTGTAACTTAGTTGAAGGGCAGTGAATGGTAGGATAGGATAAATACCGGGCAGCCTTTTTTAAGTTGCATGCTCTGTGAGCAGATCTTTGTGGTTTTTTCTCTCTTTTTAGTCCGTACTGTGTCCCTGTTGGGGCTCTTCAAATTGGTTTGTTTCTTTTTCACTGCCATTGGGTGGAGGTTCAGTAGGGAAGAAATGTTTCCACTTCATAAAATTTATAAAAAAGGCGTTGCAAAAATGTTAATGTTTTGTCTAGTCTAAGAAATTGACAGGATGTCCTCAAGTGCGTTGTCTACCGACAAATCGACCTTTCTAATGCCAAAAGGAATAGGTGGTGGATACGAAAAGGAAGTGCTCCCATTCCTCTGGGGATGACAATTGTTTAGGAATGAAAAGACTGACAAATGACTTGCCGTTAATAATATAATGCGACTTCCTATTTTATGCCCGAAAAGCATTTGCATATAAATCATTTTTCCATAAATCAATCAGTACATTTTTTTTTTCTACCTTAGGTTATCTTGTCTGTGATGTCAGAATTTAATCGTGTCCACATTGAAAATTGAGGATGCCAAGGGCGGAGAAAGTCCTCCCGAGAGAGTAACATCCGAAGAGATTTACAATTTCAATAATAGACCAATTCAAGTATCCCCCATTCTGACTCCGAAAGCTCATTCTGACCCATCACACAAGTAAAAATGAGCGAAAGGGTCAGGCCTCTTTTTCTGAGGACATGGACAGTATTGAATGCCCCTACTTTAAACCAAAGAGGATGGCCAGAGGGGAAACTCCAATCTAGGCAGAAAACATATGTTGAAGCCGAGCTTTGGGGGCTATTTAAACTACTAAGACTGTTGATACAAAATCCATGATATATTTAGGAAACAAATCAGAGCACTCCCAAGAACAACTGCCGCCAAAATGTAGTCCCTCCTTTGAGCTTCATAATGACAGTCAAGAACTAGGATCAAATGAAAACTTCAAGTGACAATAAATCCACAGCTTACTCTTTCATCGTCTCCCATTCTTAATAGATCTCAATTCAGCATCCTCTGAGAAAAAAATGAAAAGCGATATTGAGTCCAGACTTATCAAATCCTTATACTACTAGGAAAAAGCATCAGCAGTACAAATTATTCACATAAACGATATAGTTGGGCAATTTGGGCGTTTTGCTAATTACACTGCATGAAGTCATAAAAGTTCAACTCCCTTGAATTCTCCTCATCTTTCAAGCTCCTCTCAGGTCATACAACCTACAATGCAATCAGTTGCTCCCTGTAAGACCTTGGTTTCACTTGTCATCACCTCATTCCACTGTCTTGATTTGGCAGTAAAGAACAGTTGCATAGTGAAATAACAAGGATAACATAAATCCAATATGGATTCCACAAGGGACAGAAGGCAAATGAGCTCATAAGCGTGCATTCAAACAGACAAACAAGCCAGCCAAGAAAAAAAATCTATGCATACTTTGAAGACCAAAAAAGATGGGCCTAAAAAATTTAAAGAATGTTAAAACTACTATCAATAATTAATGAACCTGACAAAGTAAAACTGAAAGGAAGAAAAGGACCAATTGGGTGGCACAGCAGTGTCGGTGAAACAAGAACAACAATGTCTTTTACACATTGAAAAATATAAAACAGTAGAACTTGGCCTCACTGAGAATTTGGACTGCTGGATATATTGATCAGTTGGAAATAAAATGGGTGAATATCACGAGGATGTTCCAATCATTTTTTTTTTTTTTTCACTATGATCAGGATGCTAAAATAACCAATAAGAACATTAATACTAATCCAAAAACATGATTGCAACTAATTCCCGTAACTCCCAAAATGAATTTAGCAAAGTTAGAAGTTAATGAAAAGTGATATTTTCAGCAAAATGATGAGCAGCACATTTTAAATGAAGCTTAGTGACAAGAAAATTTTCCTTTTCTGATAGTTCTGAAGTATAGTGCAGAATAAGGGGAGAAAAAAGACAAACAAGCAGAAGTTGGACGTGAGTACCTCAGATATTGCTGTTACATTGTACATTTTGGAGCTTTGTCAAGTCCAAATTACTAGGAGGTGCTTCTTTGCTGATATGATTGCTGGAGAGCTTGTGGCAAATTTAAAACAATTTCTGCAAATGCTGAACATGGAAGAGAGAAAACAAACAGAAAACAAAATTAGTGTCAAGCGCTCCATCACTCCAATGCCATATGTTAGATCCACATAATAAAACTTATTCCTTCATTCTCAAAGTTGTTCATGTCAGATAGTCTAGTACGGACTCAATCTAAGATTTATCTCATAACAACAAACTTCTATTTAAAAAATTGCATATCCAGTAAAAGTCTTAGCCTTCAAATTTATAGCTCGTGGAGTAAACCAGGAATATTGGCAGTTCAGTGCACCAGATAAAAAATTCAACCTGCCAAAAGCCTTGAGAGAATTTGACATCCTTTCTTTTTTTAAGTGAAACTTTGACATCTTACCTGAAAAGTGGGCAAGAGCTTCACAAATTATATAGGCAGGGAAAAATACCTTCTGGTAAGCTCATACTTCGCAAGGCCTCCTCAGCATAAGAAAGACGAGCTGGACTAGGGTGACTTCCTACAACTCCATTTCCCCTTCGGTTCATGGAGACTGGACTGGTAGAGTTCTTCCTTGGCCATGCCAGGACTCTTATACGAGTTGGAAGTACACAAATGAGGTCTTCATACCTCAGAGTAACAGTTACCTTGCTGCAAAAGATACCATCACAATGTCATCTATTCGGGGACCTCCTAAGAGTTGGATATGCAAACAAAGGACCTCCTACGCTGAGATTACGTAGAATTAGTTAGACCACCACTCTGATTCATCTAGAAATTCAAGTTGATAGAAGGAAGAGTGGCATAATACTAAAATGCTCCAATAAGGAAGAACAGCAAGATTACTTCAACTGGGACAAAATCCTTCTGATAGCACTATACGTGCAAATGAAACAGATTTATTTGACAAAAGAAGACAAGCTGCAGGACCAGCTTAACCATTAAAACCAACATAGAAAAAATACAGCAGAGCATGTGATCAAATTATCAATATGTCGTCAGAATCAAAGGCTATCCATTAAGAATCCCTATACACATGAATAGATTAAAAAAATTCACCAACCACTCATAGTCATCAAGTACAAATTCGACCATGTTGAATGGAAGACTGTGATACAGCTCTCCAATTTGGTTCCCATACAATTCTTTAATAAGGCGGACCTGCATAGACAAGCAATGTAGATAAGAAAAAGAGAATCCGATTTGAGGTTTGCAGTTACACATTAATGACTCGAAGCAACCAAAACTTCAAAAAGACCAGAAATGCAGTAAACGTCAAGTAAATACACATAATGACATACCTGTTCACGTCTGTCCACATAAGCCTGCAGAAGTTCTCCAACACGGTCTATAAATTTCTGCATATAAATCATTTTGATGAGAAAAGATCTAACACAGAAGCCCAATTCCCAAAGGATTCAGGCAGGAGACCTCACCATTGCGTTTGAAGAAAGGAGCTCATTTTCTGCATCACGTATTGGTATAAAGAACGGAACTGTATGTTCCAGGACAGTCATCTTTTGCAAAAATGATTTACTCTCAAGAACGATGTGGTATAGTTCACATGGCTCTCCTGTAAAGGTTCGAAAACAGATGTGCTATTACCCTTGTTAGATTTAATTAAAAAAAGAAAAAGAAAAAAGGACACGGCTTATACATGAATTTTCCCCAAAACTATTTGTGAAGTACATGGGTCAAGAAAATATAGGGTAAACTGTGGTCTTTACAACTTCCACTTGGGCCAGCATGTATCTATCCCTAGATAAGCTCAAGATACCTTTTCTAAAGAAATGCAATGTTTTGTACAACAATCATGCCAATAGGGATAGGGAAAACCCTGAACTCACACAAAATTTGTTGTTAAAAAATCTTAAAAGTATAGATAATTTACATGATAGTAGATAAGGCCTTTGACAAAATAAAAAAAAAAAAATCATCAGCCAACATAATTATAATGAAAAACATTAGCTGACGACGCAATTCCATTGGGGATGCACACCCATGTCATCAGACATCAATTTCATCAGATAAAACTGTTGTTCAAATTCTCAAATAAGGAAAAGACAATAGGTCCAGACAATGTAAAAATTCACTTTTAAATCATCATAATGTAGATAATCTTTGCGTGTAACTAATTGTTGCATTTTGATCAATCTGAAACTGCAGCTTCAACTGCACAGAAAGATCAACTTGGCAACCATGTGTGTGGTAACAGATGCACGGTAGCTAAAAGAAGACAAAGTAGGATCATAGGAAGAAACGTCTCTCATGACTCAGGATCATGTTTCTAACTGTGTTTTGTTTGGTCCCTCCCTTCCTCTCTCTCTCTCTCTCTCTCTCTCTCTCTCTCAGCCTCACTCCAATCCCTAGTGTACTTGGTACTTTTAAATCACTAGATTGGTATCTCATAGTTTATCCACCTACACAAATGTTGCTGTAAGTGATGCATATCCCACTTGTCCGATCAAGTACACTAGCCATTTTTGCTTATAAAAGAAAAGAATTTAATGGGAACAAGCAAAACCCTCTATGAAAAATATGGCACATAAACCAGATAGACAGTTCGTACTCCAGCTAATTACAACAAATTACCAGCAAAAAAAGTTTCATACTGTATGCCAATTCTTGCGCCTTCCAAACAACAAATCACCTGCTCACAAAAATTAACACCAGATCAAGACTTCATTTGCATGTAAAGTGTCAATCAACACAAAGCCCCAGATTTCAATTGCAAATAGAGGGGACTGCCAATCAGTTTTCACAATTATCCCTGATCCTGGCATGAGATGATACTGAAGCCGAAGTAGATATTTTGTGAAGAATTTATATTTAGCTTCCCGTGTTCAATGAATCTAGCAAGCACCACAAATTCAACTCTAACAATAAAACCTACTGCATTGTGCATCCATGTTTTCTGCGGGATACTTCAGCATGTGGTTCTGCGGTGTACTTTGTAACAAGCCACAGACTAGAGTATCTCAAAACTACAGTTATACGATCATCAATTTAAGTTCAAGGATCCAAACAAAACAGTGTATAAATATCAAAACCTTGCCTTGTTTCCAACTTTATATGTAATTTTTTCCTGAATATAAGTGCCTGAAGAGATAGTTGTGTCCCCTGCCATAGACTTCCTGTCTGCCTCCATGTGAACCTTATGCGAAAGGTGAGAGGTTCTCAATTAAATTTCAATCGAGCAATAACAAGTAACAGCAAGAACTGCTAGAATACAAAGAGAATCTTATTCATGAAAACCAAACATTAGTAAGGAGGAGAGAACTTAGCAGAAAATTGGAATCAGCAGAAAAGTACCCGCTCTCTTATGGTTGCTAAGAGGCCATCATTCCATTCTTCACCATCCAAGTGAATCTCTGAAAAATATTTCATGTGTTTACTTTATTAAAGCAGCAGATTAAGCAGATTGCTAATAGAAACGCAGGAGATGGTGCACTTATAATGAGAATCTAAACAATATATACCGTGGCAGGCCATCTACATCATAGCTGACTAGACTAGTAAATCTGTGACATAGTTTGTACGGGTGACATAACTAATGGATAGCACAATCTAACAACCTCAAAAGAGATGCAGCTGTTCACTGCATGAAATATAGTTGACATGGTCAACAAGAAGTTCAATTAATGGACACAACAACAAGAAAAGACTTTGGCTGACGTGAAAGACCTGAAATAAATAATGCTTGAAGAGTAGATCTCTGCAGTTGTAAGTGAAATAAAAAAACCTAATCCAAACTCAGAAGCATAATCCTAAAAGAAGCTTCTTCGGCAACTTGAAATCAATTTTTCTGGAATACTATTAGTTGGCCTTGGCTGGACCTTATTAATTGCCAAGACAGGGCAGGCAAGGGACAAGCCTCAGCTTAGCCCTAGAAGCATCTGTCAAAAAAACAATGAGGCTGATGATCAGGCCAGCACTTATAGCCCAAGTCCACTGCAATAGCCATATAAAGACAGGCCTACCCAGCACTCACTTTTTTTTTCCACCTAAGACTGAACATTTCACTGTTACACATTAAAGAATTCAGAAGGCAATTGAGATGGAATAATTTACGACCACAAGTGACACAAGAATTAGGATCCAAAAGCCAAATGCTGTTTGAAGGAGATAAAAGGTTAATAAATGATAGGAAAATACGCTATCAATGTCAAGAGATACCTTGACTTTGGGAAGCACGTGCAGTGTCAAATTCTTTCTGTAGACGCTCAAAAACAGATTTGTCAGAGTCCCTGCAACTTCAGATCAGTCTGGCCTCAGTAACTAAGTCTATTAGAGTCAAAGCTGTCCCAATCATCTGATACTAGATCCATATACACCAAGGTGAAACTAGACACTGAATTAAAAAGCATTTAATAGCACTACAACCAGGAGCACCACTTGAGGTTATGTGAAAAGAACACCATCATAACTCTTGGGCATAACCATAGACAACTAAATATCATTTGGCCAGACAGCAAGTAGCCTGTATGAACTATAAAATGTAATTGTACACCGGCAGATATATAAAGAGAGCATTCCCTCCAATAACTGTATCGACTATATACCCAATCGTTTTTATTTTAGTTTATCGAGTACAACACTTACTTGAGCTGTGACCACAGTGTAAATTGATGATCAGCTTAAATGAGAATCAAATCCGAATCAAGTTATTAATTATGTCAACACTAAGGATCAAGAACTTTCGATTAAAATACTGAAATTTGAGAGATATGGAACCCTAGTATAAGGCCCGACGCATTCATGGCCAGAAAAGGAAAAGGAATTGAAGGGCAACACCGATAGGGCATATTCAAGGACCAACCAATAATTGCTGACCAGCTGATCTCACAATACAAAACCTTCGGATTCCTGATAAGCTCAATCTTGTTTTCTCGAAACAACTCAATTTTACTCATTTAATTTCATACAATGTCATGAGAAATCACATCCACCGCAGACAGATGACGTCAGAATGAGAGAATGAAATCATAGTACGGAGCCACGTAACCATGCCCAAAGTTCACTACTAGAGCAGTATTGGAATTTTTTCTTGCCAGAGGGATTACCAAATAGCTCCATTATGAACACAATAAATGGATATTCAGGCCACAAGATGAGAAGCGATCCCAAATAGATTCCTACTACTCGTGATCAAAGACTAGGAAACTTCCGCGGCCTGCGCATACAGATATACTTCGCGACGGCAACGCTAGAGAAGCCACTGAATCCGTACGATGAGGAGCGACGATCGACAAACAAATGCCGACTAGGGAGGGAGTACCTGGAGAGACGCTCGGACAATTCCGCGTGCTTCTTGAGGACGTTCGAAACTGCCGGAAACAACAAAAATCGACGCCGATGAAATTCGCCGACGCAAGCAGCAGCAACAACAGAAGCAAGATTTAGGGAAAAAGAGGGGGACAGAGAGATGGTTACATCTGGATCGAGTGGCGTCCAGCCTGAAATCTTCGTCCGGCAGGAAGCTCTGAGGGGATTGGCGAATTCCGCGGGGGTTTGGGCAAGACGAGCGAGGACAGTTAGAGGAGGAAAAAGGAAAGGAGTTTTGGGGCGGTCATTATGTTGAAGAAGAAGGAAGGAAGGGGAAGGGAGGGGAAGGGAGGAGAAGAGGAGAGAGAATGGACAGTTACCGTTTCCGCCATAGCTGCAGCAGGACTTAGTCAGGGAACGAACGGATTGAACCCCAGCTGATGATGCTGATGATGATGATGATGATGATGATGTGTTCTTCGAGTGCTCCCAAAGTTTTCAGATTGATCGTGAATCTCAGAGGATGGAGAGAGAGAGAGAGAGAGAAAGAGAGGGAAAGAACCGCCGCTTCGCCTCCGTGGAACAATCGGAAATGAGCGAGGAGGAGGAGGAGTTTGCAGTTTTGAAGTGGCACTGGTTCGGAACGATATCATCTCGTGTCGTGTGGTCCAGGAATGGACCGGACCGGACCGGACAGGACCTCAGCGGGTCTCCATGGGCTTTCGGATATACCCGACCCGACCCGACCCGTCAGTCCGTGGGGCTGGACATTATGACCCAGACTGACCGATTCGGTTACGTTCGGGTTTTCGGTTGGACCTTTTTCTTTTATATTTTGTGCTCTTTGGAATTTCATTTGCACCGGATAAAATTAACAAGCAAATTGGAAAAGGATAGAAGCATAGAGTTTTCTATTGACATGAAAGAGAGACAAAAAAGGAGGAAAAAAAGGACAAAGTGGTCGCATGCTTGCAAGGGATATTAGGGACAATTATGGCAGCATTAGAATTGTTTTGAAAAGTAATTATGATTGTGACGATGTTATTGATACAATAAATTTGCCAAACACCTTATATGACCTTAAAACTCTTTTTGACAATTGTATCATTATAAAAAAAAAATACAATATGTATGGAGTATCGTTGTAAACATTACATCTATTTAAAAATTGCTTAACTAAATCATTAATAACTTTATATATTACATTATTCTTTTTGAGGAAGTAATGGCCCTAAGTCGTATTTTGTGTGATTATACTCTATGTTTATCTTGGGTTCACGCTTCCTTAATATTGAGTTGTAGACATTCAAGCCCTTCATTAATTCTCTAATTCCTTATTTTAAAACACAAAAATTCTCAATTATCCTACTGTTATGTTCCATGATAATTAATGAAGACAATGCCTCATGGGAACAAGACTAATTAAACGACACTTGTCATCACTTAATGCAAGCATGTTCTTGTATGATTATTTACTTTGATTAGAATTATTACATCAACCGTTGACAAATAGACATTTTAACAAAGTGGTTTATGCCAAAAAAAAAAAAAAAAAAACCCTTATGATGCGTGCACATATTACTCATTCATGTATGTAAACCTAAAAATGGGTTAAACTGTGTTGTCTAAAGCTTAATAATTAATGCAATACAAAGTATGCATTTTTTAGGGTCCTACTTTGGTCCGAGATGGGTTTTTGAAATTGGGTAGGAGAAACGGGCGGGGGTTGGTCCAGATGATGGATGGATCCGATCCGATCCGATCCGGATATCCGGACCAGGACGCATTCACACGGAGTTGGCGCGAGCCGAGTCGCGACGGCTCGGTCGCGCGGAGCCGCGAGACGGGAGACCCGCCCGATCCGCCCCATCCCACCCCCCGGCCCCGACCTTTTTGACGCACGAGCGAATCGAGCGAAGAAAGAGAAAGACCAGCCAGCCAGCGAAGACGGACTTTTGCTCCTTTGCTTCTTCTTCTTCTTCTTCTTGCTCCTTCTGCTGCCTGCAATTTCAAAAAAAAAAAAAGTTTCCGCCATTGCTGCGCTCCCCTAAACACTCGAGCTTCCTCGTGTCGAGCACTCGGCCTGCAGTCTCTCAGCTCAATGCACCCGCATCCGAAACCCCACGGAGCTCTTTCCTGAAGACGACCCCCGAGAAGATAGAGCGCGGGGGAACCGAGAGGCGTTGGAGCCCGCGAGATTCGAGCTCGCAATTTCCGCCAGGTCAGAATTCAATCCTTCCGCGCACCTCTAATCGCCGGTCAATTCGTAATTTTTTCTTCTTTTGCTGCACCGCATTCTCTGTTCCCGGCCTCCACCTCCGTTCCACTCGACTGCCGTGGGTTTGGGTCTGTAATTTTTCTTTTTCGAGTGGGTAGCTTTTCAATTGCGTGTGGGAACGGTCGTTTTACCAGGGGGGGCTGATTTGATTTCTTGTCCGTGCAGCTCGTGGAAGCGCCGAGCTCGGTGGTTCGGAACTTAGGGTTTCTGATATTCGTGTCCGCTGTTGATCAATTGGGGAGCTCCATTTCGGTTTTCTGCGAATTTTCTTCGCGGAAGTTCTTGCCCTAGGGTTTTTTCGGGATTTCCCGGAGTTTGTATATGCCTTGGCGCTCTGGACATGTGGCTGTCTGAATATTTCTTTTGTAAACAGAAGTAGCGGCAGTGGCTGGGTGTTTTGATGGGGTTCTGGTGCGTATGAAGATGGTTTACTGGTCTGCTGGTATGTGCTGAGCTCGAGAATTTATCTGCATTTGATGGGTGTAAATCAGGTATTGCAGGTCATTCGAAGTTGGAATTAACGGCAGTTTTGTGGCTGCAGTTGTTAATTTGGGCATTTGTGGGGCCGTGCTTGGTGCATGATCCTATTCTTTAAGAAATGCAACCGCAGCAGAGCTTCAGAATTGATCTGGGTGACCTGAAAGCTCAAATTGTGAAGAGGATTGGAGTGGACAGATCAAAACGCTACTTTTATTATCTGAACCAATTCTTGAGCCAAAAGCTCAGTAAGGGTGATTTCGACAAGCTATGCTGTCGAGTGCTTGGAAGGGAGAATCTCCCGTTGCACAATCAGTTCATAAGGTCGATATTGAAGAATGCATGCCAAGCCAAAACACCGCCACCAGTTTATGAAGCAGATCCTGCAAAATCTGTCTCACGAACCACTAAACTTTCACCTAGCGTAGAAGACGGTTCTGACCAAAATGGGTCACTTATTCAAAATCAAAACCAGAGTTCCTCTATTTGGTCAAATGGAGTTGCTCAAGTCCCTCTCCGAAAGGCCAGATCTGGAATTCGTGAAAGGAAGCTCAAGGATAGGTCGAGTCCGCTGGGGCCAAATGGAAAGGGGGAAAGCTTGTATCATTCAACTGCCACAGAAGATAGTGGTAGCAAGGTTATGACTGAGAATGGGCTTTTGTCTCCATGTGATTACCGAAGATCATTGCAGAATTATCAATCTGTTCCTGGGCTGCTTGAGAAGGATAGAGGTCTTATTCAGGAACCAGCAGATAAATCTAGAGTGCACAGTAAAAATGAGGCTGCAATGGCCTTAGTGGAAGATGGGGAGGAGGTGGACCAGGCAACCCTCTCTAGTTTATCTAGAACTTCTTTGCATGCACCGCTTGGAGTTGCATTTTGTTCTGCTAGCATAGGTGGTGGCCGCAAAGCCATATCGGTGGGGAACTGTGATGATTTTGTTAGTTATCATGACACTGGGGAATTGTCTGACACGGAATCCCTGAGGAGACGTATAGAGCATATAGCGACTGCACAAGGAATTGGAGGAGTGTCGGTTGAGTGTGCTAATATATTAAATGTGATGTTGGATATCTACTTGAAGCGGCTTATAAAGTCTTGTATCCAGGTGGTCGGAGCAAGGTCCACACCTGAGCCACATAGTCATCTCGTCCAGAAGCATCAGGTTCCAGATAAGGTCCTTAATGGTACGTGGCCTGCTAGTAATCACTTGCATATGCGAAATAATGTCATTGGAGGGATGCCCGAGAAGAAATTCCCAATTTCTGTATCTCTGGTTGATTTTAAGCTTGCAATGGAGCTGAATCCACAGCAACTTGGAGACGACTGGCCATTGCTGCTTGAAAAGATTTCTTTGAGTTCATTTGAGAAATAAACGTGATGGATATGCCTTGATCATGCCAAATGTGTGTCCATTCTGGTTCAAAAGTTCCAGAAAGATGTCATTGGCAATTGGCATTTGATTGCCATCTCGTCTTGATACCATGAGGAGTCTGGTGGATAATGCAGAAAACCAGTTGAAATACATGGTCTCAGCGCGGTGTGCATTCTTCAGCTTGCACTGCATGGGGCACAATTTGGAGTACTAGCAACCACACATTGGGAACTTGCGATCATAACCCATTACCAGTTGATCTATTACAGATATGCAAGTTCAAAATCTTTGTAATCTTCTTCCATCGACGTGCAACTCGAACTTTTCCTATTATTTATGGCTGATGAGGATGATTTCAAAGATTTTTTGCGGGATAACTGGATGTAACTTGATTTAAGGTATAATCACTTCTGTAAGAGCTGCGGTACTCCGTTGTATGTAACTTTAGAACCTCATGATTGTTTGAAATCCAATATTAATAACACATTGATTTCCATTTACTTCTCCGTATTTCTGTATTTGGGTATCTCGTAAATGAATTTTTGAGGGTTCATGCTTTGATCATTTTGTCTTTTCCTTGGGCTGTCATCAATAAGAATACATGGCGTTCATGATTCGTATAGAAGACAAACACATACTTTCTTGCCTAAATTACTGACATTATTAGCATGATGCTGCAATGATTATATTCATTAAACTTCTGCTGAAAATGAGAACGTGCCTTCAACATGAGTTTACAGTTGATCCTGACATCTAAGCAAACGGAACTCCCTATAACCATGCTGCACAATAATGTTGTGTGTTCCCATTACCTGGCTGTAGTATTAGTTATATGAGAAATTGATAAGTTCTATTGAATTTAGTTGACTCTGTTTATTGTCATTGATATGATAATTGGTATGTAATAAATTGCAGAAATTGGATAAGTATGTTGGAAAAGATGGATGCCTTTTGGACTTCTCTAGATCTGTAGATTAACAACGTTCGTATGAACTACGATGCAGACCCTCAGATATTTTGCTTATGTTATTATTGGTATTAGGAGAAATCCTTTGAGTTTTGAAAGATTAATGCCTGTTGAGCTTCATCTTGAAAACATGCTGAAGAAGGTGTACAACAATGGTAATACAATGTATCCTGGATTTTTTCTTATGTTGTACAATCTAATATTGCAGAGGACCACATATAGTCTTGTTATGTTAATATCTTTCTTGATTGCACCTGGGTTCCAGCTTGGGTGTCAATTATATGCCTCCATCATTAGCTTGGACATTTCTGCAGGCTGACACACTCTTTTGAGATGCCTGGGGCCCATGTGGATTTAAGTATGTCTTGAGACAAAGTAGTATCTAAGTTGTGAAAAACGCTTGTGGTATGCGTAATGTGCAAATTTTGAGTGCATCTTGGTCTGGTAGGACAGTGGCTTGAGAAGATGGTAGCTAGCGTGATAGGTATGCTGGCATCAGGAGCCCACAATGCTTGGGTCATTCGCGTGACACGTAGGCAGTTGTGTGGAAGACAGCTACAATAGTGTGGCTTCATATATGACATTCCAAAGGTTCAAGGATGAGTTGTGATGTAGTGGAGGAACTTTTTGTCCAAAATCCCAACTAAATTAGGTAGTGAAACATCTGGCGACCTGGAATTAGATCCTGGGTTTATCAAATGAGCATGAGGGAGAGGAGGTGAAGTTAGCTCTGTCATGCAAATGAACTGTTGGAGTTATTATTCATTAGATATTCAACGCTTGTGCATGCATTATACATAGCGGAAGCAATCTACTGATTCTTTATTTTTCCTTCACACTTAATTGTGTCATCCATGAGTCTTAATTCCTTCTATTCCTTTAGACTAATGCATCTGTTCACTGCCTTTTCTTTTAATAGTTCTTCTGTGAAAGGAATAGGAAGATGTATTGCTTATCAATTGGTAGTTTGGAAATATTTAAATTAATTCAGTGTGGCACTGCATCTGAAGCGTATTGTGTAAGAGAGGACTGGAGGAGCAACAGCTGATCGCCATTCATTGGTGCATCAGATTTGAGTACTTCTTATCGGCATTGGAAAGATATACAGAAACGGATTGTAACCCCAATATCTGTCTGATTTTAGTTGCCGCATCTATTACTGTGGATTAAATTGGATAAGACAGGTAAGTTTTTTTTTTTTTTTTTTTTCTTTTCTGTCTTGAGGCTTCTAGAAATATATATTCACACAGTACATGGGTTTTCCTGTGTCTTGATCAGGTCTGCATCTGTTTATTTGAAGTATTCAGTGACTTTTGGTAGATAGTCTGAGGCTATCCAGCTTCTCTTACAAACAATCACATTCCTTTTAAAGTGAGCTTGTGTTTTTACCTTCTTTTATCTTTTTTAAATTTGTTTTATGGAGCAGAATGAAACTGCAGGAGTAAATTCAGCAGGAGTCTGAGGAGAAACTAATTGCTGACTGTTGATGCCCCGCTTTTTCATGAGGTTAGGCATTTGAACTCTATGGCAAATGCTACAGAGTATTTCCTGACTGATGAAATAGTTTCTAAAGGTAATGCTCGCATTCTCAAACTCAGTGATGTCTGGTCCGATATTCCTCTAGAGATGTGTCGGAAGGTTTGTTTGCCATAACCATTTTTTAGCATCTGCATCTTAAGACGTACTCCACCAGGTATTGGTATGTAAGTGATGATGTCATCACAAAGTTAGCCTAAAACATGCACCACTGCTGATGCATTATGTCGAGTCTCATATTAATGAGGTGTGCTGTGCTTCATGGATTGAATCGTGGCAATATTACTGAAGTTGAAAGTCAAACTGGACAAGTCTTCTTATCTCCTGTGTGCCAATTTGTCGCTGGATCTGTCTTTGTATGTTACTTTTTTCCCCTATCTGTATACAATGTTTTTGGAGGAGTGCGATCTGCATGCTGTCAAAAACAGATCTTGGGTCTTGCGATGACGCAACCAAATGAAGTGACGGTGCACTAGACATGCTCATGCAAGAGCAATCTGTTGGTTAAGTATGCTCTTCTTAAGTTGCGATGCAGCACTGGTCAAGCTTGGGTCAAGGAGAGTGTCCTGGGATAAACGCGATCCAAGAAGACTAAAAGAATAATGCCTGGATGTAAGTACTAGTCTGAGGCCAAAATAATTGGGTTATTTTTTAGAGCTTGTGAGGCCAGAGTCTTATCTTATTCGACTTTACAAAGGTCCACTCTTCACTTGCAAGGTGCAACTCGAGCTGTTGATTCTTTTTTTCTTTTTTTTTTTTGGTTTGGGGGTCATCCAACAATTTTTTCTTCACTTTCTACGCGGAAGTGATGGTGGTGAATCGTACTAATTTCTCCTTTGTGCTATGTCCTTTTACCTATAACTAACCCTGACCAGTTAAGCTGCACTTCTTAAAACTTATCACGAAAGTGCAATTGAATTCTGAAACTTACAAAAGTGCAATTAAATTCCAAAATTTGTCAAATTTGTGCAATTAGGTCTTTTGTTAACACCCCCTCCCCCCGGCGCTACATGGAATTGATGTGGCATTTCAGCAATTCTTGGATAGATGTTAAGAATGGGTTAATGGTTTATTGTTGTCAAGATTTGAGAACTCTTTACTTTCTATCTAAAGAAAAGAGAAGAAAGTCTTGTAGGGCGTCCTCATGTCTACTGAAATCAAATCATGCATATCAAGAAAGGGGTGGGAAGCAGCAGTTGAAAATGCACCGCAACACCATCGCATCCATAGACTCTCAAAGACAACTCAAATGAAAATTATAAGGGCAAATGATTTTGTTGTGAAAGTTTGGAGATATGATATGGTAATTGTAATGATCCAGTTCAATGAGGCTGGGTAGTGATTGTTGGGGCTAGAGGCCTTTGACAAGGAGCGGCTTCCGGTAGGCTTTTAGGAGGATGAATGGAGCAAAAATGGAGAGGGAGAGCATGCCAACATGTATATGTGAAAAGAGGTCTTTTGACATAACGACAAGTTTCATTTCGAAATTTAATGTGTTAAGGATAGAGAATTATTAGGATGGGTGACCTATTTTGGGAAAGTGATAGTGTGTACCCTTAATGATAAGACTGTGGGATGAGCCAAAGCGAATGATACCTCGAATGAATTAATTTAAAAATATCAACTTCTGTCATGTTTTGGTGGATGATGAGAGATAAACAAAGTAATTATTTGCATGAATAATTTCAAAGGAACAACGGGCTTTATTGCGACAATGTATCAAGGAAACCCCAGCATGCTATGATAACTTGAATTATGCTGAATATCTGATGGATGGTCGTCATGTTATTACCTTGGAGCTTTCGAAATGACTTCTTCAAGTTCTGCTGCAGCTTCTTTTGCTTCTTCTTCGCTTTTAGATGTTGAATCCAGCGGTGCAGTGGAGCACGACCGTTCTTATTATGGCAAAACGGCCAACGACTTATATTGTTGCTAGTACCAGTTAGAGTGACCCTCCTTAAGCTCCTTGTTGGCCCCAACCATTTTAATTTTCTCATAAAATGTTTCTTCATCGGCCTGAAGTGTTGCTGTCAGGTTAGAGCATCAACTCTTAGAGTTAATTTTATAGGTCCAGCAATCGACTGATCCCTCTAACTTGCAGTGAAATTTCCCAACGAAGACAAGCGGGAAGGTGTTGGGAGATAGTGACAGCAGCCGCTACTTTTTATCCTCCAGTTCCGGCTTCTATGGAGCCGGACAAAGAGACAAAGCCTAGGAAGCGAAGGCCTGTCTCCAAGAAGGAGGAAAGAGAAGAAAAAAAAGAGAGAGAAAAATTGATTCTAGAAATTGTTTCCGAGAACAAGAAACTACTTTTTTCTACTTCTTGTTTCTATTTCAAATCTATTCCTAAAAAAAAAAAAATTCCCGGGAACAAAAGTTTTACTAAACGCATTTTTATTCTTTTTCCATTTCCCGAAACAAAAAAATAAAAATTTTTATTCTGGAAAACAGAATTTGTTTTTAACAAACAAGTCCTTATTTCCTTAACTCTTTGGTTTTGAAGCACACGCGTCACCCCCTCAATTTTTGAATTTTCAAGTTGCTGTGGAGCTTCTGCTCCTTTAACCGCCTCCATCAACTGAGCTCTGCAAACCGGCAGAGAGGAGTGATCAAGTGCGGGCTGGTTGCAAGCTGGCTTAGAGATTTGTGCTTGCACCAGCTGGACCTTTCTTGCCGACTTCACTTGGCAATTGTTTTTCTTTTATATATATGTTCACTTGGTAGAACTTAAGACGTAGAGAGAGAGAGCTTTAGAAGCATAGAGAGAGAAATAGAGAGAAAGAGAGTTAAACTTAGCAAAGCTTGTATTGTTAAGTTTGTAAGAGTGTGGTGTATACTCCATATTAAGCCTTCGCAAAGCATTTTGAATATTATATTCTCTCTTTTGTGTGTTTGCATTCGCTCCTCAACAAATCCTTCAAATGTCATTTGTCCTTTGTTTTCAACAATTGATATTAGAGCTAGCAATGGCATTCACCATTTCCGTTCAGTTAAAACTTCCAAAGTTGAACGAAAAGAATTTCAATAATTGGTTTGTTTAGAGGAAGGTTCTTTTCAAATCTAAAGATTTGTGGAACCTGGTGGAGAATGGCTACACCGAATTGGCTTATGCTAAAGAATTTAATGCTTTCAGAAAGGAGGAGAAAGAATTGTTGGAGGAGTCCCGAAAGGAAGATCACAAAGTATTGTATGTGATCTTCCAAGCCGTAGAGGAATCGATATTTCAAAAAATATTGAGCGTGGAGACCGTGAAAGCAGCATGGGATATATTGCAAAAATCCTACAAAGGCGATGATCATGTCAGCGGGTGTGGCTTCAAACACTTCGAGGAGATTTTGAGTCTTTACATGCATGAATAACTCTGAATCTATCTTGGCTTACTTTGATCGTATACAAACCATCGTTAACTAACCGAGGGTCGATAACTCTAGGATGTATGAGTTTTAGAAAAAATCTTGAGATCTTTGACTAAAAGGTTTGACTACGTTGTTGTAGCGATCGAAAATGGCCAAGATATATCAACCAAGATGTTGGAGTGGTTAATGGGTTCATTATGCTCGCATGAGCAAAGAATGAATCAGAAGTCTATCGGTTCAAATCTTGAGCAAGCACTGCAGAATTAGGTCACTCACTCAAATTGAGGAGGTCGTCATGGTGGCTGAGCTCGTGGAGGTGCCCGAGGTAGAGGTGAAAATCTGAATTCCACTGGAAGATATCAAACATGTGACAAATCAAAAGTCAAGTGTTTTAAGTGTAACAAATTCAGACATTACAAATCCGAATGCTAAGCAAACATGGGGCACGAGCAGCCAGAACATGTACATGCCGTTGTTGCAAATGAAAACATGGTATTAGCATGCAAAATGGATGACTTGAGTACCATGGACTCAAAAATTTGGTACCTCGGTACTGGGTGCAATAATAACATGTGTGGCCGAAAGGAGCTATTCTCGCAGTTAGATAAGACAGATAAGATGGTTCGTGGTGAAGTCAACTTCAGGAATAAATCAAAAATTCCCATGATGGGCAAAGGTGACATTGATATCAAATCAAAAGATGGGACTAATGTTATTATTGCAGACGTTTACTTTGTGCTGGGACTTTTCTAGAATTTGCTGAGTGTTGGGCAACTTTCCGAAAAAGGCCACAAAGGTAACATTGAAAATGGAGTTTGCACAATTAGAGGTATAAACAATAAGCTGATCACTACGATGTAGATGATGAAGAACTGGATGCTTCCTCTATCCCTTCAGACGAAGACATTGTTGAGTTTCCAAGCAATGACAAAAGAAAGCAAGTGGCTATGGCATCTTTGGTTCGGTCATTTAAATTTTCATGGACTAAAATTACTGGTCCAGAAAAAGATGGTGATAGGCATGCCTTTGATCGCCAGTCCTAATCACTCATGTGAAGGATGTCTCATTAGAAAACAACATCGAGAATCTTTTCTAGTTGGAAAAGCTAGAAGAGCCAAGCAACCTAGTGGGTTGGTATATACAGACATTTGTGGCCCTGTTGAGGTGAAATCAATTGGACAAAAAAGGTGCACCCTAATTTTTGTTGATGATTTTACCAGAAAAACATGGGTATTTTTTTTAGATGAAAATTTGAAGCTTTTGGCAAATTTAAAGAATTCAAAGTCTATGTTGAAAAACATAGTGGCTTTAATTTAAAGACATTGAGGTCAGATGGAGAATTTACTTCTAATAAATTTGACAACTATTGTAAAATTCTTGGAGTGAAACGTCGGTTGATTGCTAACTACACTCTTCAGCAAAATGGTATAGCAAAAAGAAAGAATAGAACAATTTTTGAAATGGCAAGAAATATGCTAAAGGCTAAAGCGTTACCAAAGAAGTTTTGGGCAAAAGTGGTTGCTTGTGCTAAATAGATGTCCAACAAGGAGTGTTCTTAGAAGAACCCCAGAAGAGGCTTGGAGCAGCAACAAGCTAGATAATTCATTCCTATGTGTAATTGGGTGCGTGGCATATCCCCATTTACTAGACGAACAAAGGAAAAAGTTGGATGACAAAAACTAGAAGTGCATATTCATCGGCTATATTATTGTGACTAAGGGTTATAGGTTGTATAATCCAATCATAGATAAGGTAATTATCAATAGAGATGTCCAATTTTTTTAAGATGAAGCCTGAGACTGGAACCAAAAGATTGACTAGAAAGGTATCCCTATTGAAGGTGAACCATTGGTGGGGAGGGGACAGGAAAATCTTCAATTGAACATCCATCACTTTCGCTTGGTAGTTCATCCTCTTCACCAGCAACGACTGCAGAACCGTTGATTCAACATTCACAAAGACCATGGAAGATGCTAGTAAAATTCAATAATTATGTGGTCATAAGAGATGATGATAATGACAATGACGAAATCACTGATGAAACAATAGTAAAATTTTATTTATTTGCAGAATGTGACCCCATATCCTATGATGATGCAGCTATAGATGAGAAGTGGATCCAAGCAATGGATGAAGAAATCCACTCTATGGAAAAGAATGACACATGAGTACTAACTTTTTTACCATATGGTAAGAAGCCCATTGGTGTCAAGTGGATGTACAAGACAAAGTACAAACCCGGCAGTCAGGTGGGTCATTATAAGGCCAAACTAGTTGTGAAAGACTACAAGCAAAAGCTAGGTATTGATTATTTTGAAATATTTGCATCAATGGCTTGAATGGATACCATTTAGATGGTCTATTGAAGATTCATCAAATGGATGTGAAATTAACATTTCTTAATGGTTTCCTCGATGATGAAGTATATGTGGAGCAACCACAAGGTTGTGAGAAGAAAGGGTGTGAAAATCAAGTTTATAAATTGAAGAAAGCATTGTGGCCTCGTTTGATTCAGCATTCCCAAGGGGCTTTTAGCCCTAAAAACCCCTTGGAAATTTTTTTAGGTGTTTAGTTCAGCATTTGGAGATGTCCTTGGCCAAATGCTAGCATTTGGAATGCTATGGAATGCTGTGGAATGCTGATACAAGGTTTAATGAGTTTTTTTTTTCTTTCCAATATTGCCCTGTATGGACTAAAATAGGCATCTTGAGCTTGGTATACAAGGATTGACACTTACCTATTGGAGCATGGCTTTTAAAAGTGCCTTGTGAGTATACATTATACATCAAGTCAAATACTAACAGCGATATTATAATCATTTGCCTTTATGTTAATGACTTGATATTTAAGATGTTGTGAGAAGATGTTTGCTGAATTCAAGGAGGCCATGACTAGCTAGTTCAAAAGATGACAAATTTGGGATTACTGTCCTTTTTTCCAGGCCTTGAAGTGAAGCAGACAAATGAAGCATGTATGTCTCATAGCAGAAATATGCTAATGATATTTTGAAACGACTCAATATGGAATCGCTCAAATCAATTTGAACTCTTGTAGCAAAATGGTTGGAATTGAAGAAAGAAGGAATTGGTAATTCCCACTTAATTTAAAAGTGTTGTCGGTAGTTTAAGATATTTGGCTTCCACTAGGCCAGATATTACTTATGGCATGGGAATTATTAGTCGGTTCATGGAGAAACCATACCAATCACATTTGCAGGCATCAAAAAGAATTCTATGGTAAGTCTGTGGAACTCATGATCATGGAATTTTATATTCTTACACTGAGAGTATCAATTTAGTAAGGCATACAAATAGTGATTGGATCAGGAATAATTTCGTGGTCCCCAAAAGACAACAAGTTATTGCACTCTCCACAGTTGAAGCAGAATCCATAGTAGTAGCTTTAGTGACGTGTCAAGTGATATGGCTTCATAGGATGCGTTTTGAATTAATGTATGAATAGAAAGGTCCTACTAAATTGATGTGTGCTAACAAGTCAGCAATTGTATTAGTCAAGAATCATGTTTTTCATGGCAAGAGCAAACATATCGACATCAAATATCACTATATTCGTGAGTTGGTTAAAGACGGTGAAACCGATTTTGATTTCTATCGATCTGAAGATTAGATTGCAGATATTTTGACAAAACCATTGAAGATGGATTTGTTCGAGAAATTGAAGACAATGCTCAGTGTTGTTGATTTTCAAAATCAATTTTAAGGGAGACTGTTAGAAAATAGTAAAATTAATTTTTTTTTAAAGAAAATGAATATTTGATTTTAATTTCATTAACTTTTTGGTAGTGTATGAAAGCTAGGAGTGTGGCGGTTTGCAAACCGCCAAAGAAAGGTATTCTTCTTCAAGAAGCCACACGTTAATCAAGAAAAAAGAGCTACGGTGGAAATCCTACTTCCCTTCATCGACTTCATCATTGATGGCAAGAAGAGTACAGCTTGCACGAAGACAAGTTAAAGTCGGCAATCCCCATTGACATTGAAGACGGCAGAGTATTCCCAATCTTGAATAAGATAAATACCGCAGCTTCGATCTTTTTCAATAAAATCATCACGTAGTAAATCAACAAAGTGAATAAGATAAATACCTACTACAGTACCAGAGTGAATGAGAAAATTCTTTTTTTAAGTTACCAGACTTATGCTTATCTGAAAAATGGATCTAAGAATGATGATCCGCCCTATGATCGTTCCATGTATGATATTAAATACAGTTGGAATAATCATATATACACAATAGTCATGAATGTTTTTGAGGGATCTTTTCTCACATGTAGAGAAAAGCTTTCCTTTGCTTTGTAATGCACCCGACTATATAGTAAGCACTTCCTTGTCCTCTGTTGTTGTTAGTCTCTTTCATTCATCTCCTTTCTTGTTGTGTTTTACACACGTGCTTCCGCAAAACTAAAATTGGTTCCAACACTACAGTCCCGACCCAAGAGCTCCTTTTGCTATCATTCAATGCTATAAATGTATTTGATTGACAATGACAGCCTTTTTTCTTAACTTCTCATCTAAAGTTAAAACACACACACAGAAACACCCTCGAGTAGTATGCTTATTGATTAGCATTACGGGCAGATCATGGTCAAAACATTGCAAGGTTCTATTAAAAGACGGAGCATGCTAATTAGGATTTGTCTGAAGGTATGTAAATTAGCCCCAAAGAAAGCCTATTTTTCCATGCCAAGTCAACCCCGGAAGTTTTGCGATAAAAGTCTCTGCGCTCTCCATGGATATCATCAGCAGTTACTGCTCGCCAATTGGATGATGCCATATGACTAGCCAAACGAGCCCATATGGAAAGGAAACGTTTGCTTATTTTCATTCATGATGTGACTGGAGAGGAGATGATTTGTGTTTTACACAACAGTATATGGTGTAACAAGCCAATATAAAAGAAAAAAATTCAAAATTTAAATGCAGCATCTAACAAAAATGCACATTTTGCAAGCCTTGTGATTGATTGATTGGCCATTTCGGTTATGTAATTGATACCTAACATATTTTATTGTGATTGGGGGCCATTGACCTGCAAAAAAAAAAAAAAAATGGTCTTTCAATGCACACCATCAAGCCTTTGACGAGGCCAAGTGATGTTCTAGTGATAGATAAATTTTGACATAGAATAATATGTTCATAATTACTAAACTTTGGTATCTGATGGCAATTGGGACGAAGGATGACCATACGCATAATTCCCAAAGCTGGATACAAAAGGACTTTTTGAGAATCTCTATACCTCTTTGCTTCTATGGTTGGCAAGGAACGGGATCAATTAAAGAGACATGAAGCAAGTAAGGAATTATGTGCGAGGATTTATTAAACAACAAGTTTAGCCCTTTAATGTAATATAAAATGGCCGCTTTGGTTCATCTTTCATGGCACAAATGAGTTCACTGCTTTCAATATAGCCTATAGATCATTGGCGAACAAAGTGTTGGAATCGGAGGGTATGTATTTTTCAAATTGATTAATATTTCCTTTCCTTTTTCTTTTGCTAATTGTCTAATATTTCCTTTGGCAATATAATGTTCTTCAATCTTGATGCTGGATCACAAACTTTTCATTATATTCTTTCTTCATTGGTTCACTCTATTCAATGATGCTCCTAGCATATCGATACGATAAGTTTTGTTTCCTACTGCATCGGGACTAAAATTCTTTCTCTACTTAGCTCAAAGTATCCCTTCTTCCCGGTCCTTTTTGCCTCCGCACCCCCACTGGCTGACCCTCCTAATTTTAGTTTGCACTTTGCGCGACATCGCCCATGGGAGGCGATATCCCGCAGCGACCAATCTTCCGGCCCAAAGAAACAGGATGAAATAAAGGACCTGCTAAACACGCACCTAGTGGTGGCAACACTAGCGTCCATATTAACTCTACTGGTTTTTGGTTTTAGCACGTCATAGCAAACAAGCGATATGTTAGGATATTCTCTTTGTGAGATTTTTGAGTAAATTCTTTATGAGAGATTTCAATATAACATTTGTGGATGGCTTATGAAGTATGCTAGTGGATGCTAGTGGCTCAATTGTCTTTTAGCAGCCTGTGTTGGATGGCCTCCATACTAAACTAAGAGCCTTCATGTAAATGTAGTAATTATGAATGGTTGGGTGTTGAAATGTCATTATTATAATTACTACCTTTTTTCACCAAGATCATATTTTCTCAACTAGTCCAATTCTAAAGACATTTGAAGAAATTTGTGAGGCCCAGATATGCAATTAAGAGGGAGGTGATGGTTTTGCAAGAAATTATAGACTAATTTTATATAATTAATCCCAATAAAAACTTATGCTTCTACTTCAATATAAATTAGCTTTTATAAACTGTGGAAATTAAAAAGTTTAGAGAAAAATAAATTGCAAACGAGATTTATAAAGGTTGGTATTGAGTTTGTCCACTCCTCTTTCCAGCTAGCAGCCCAGAAAGGTTGAATTCCTTTTGTTATGGCAAAAGTACATACACAGTGTAGAACTTGCTGTCATCGCAGAACTTGACTTCCTTCAACAGCAACCTCGCTGTACACTAGATAGTCGTTTTCACACATTTTACGCAAAACAGAGTAGAATCTCTCCCCGAATTTGAAATCACACCTTCGGGTGTTCACAAAGAGTCCATTATACACTTCATCTCTCACCTAGACAAATGTCTTCACTCTTATCACATATAACCACTTCTCTCATATATTTATAAATCAATTTGTCATTCTTGCTAACTCTCGGGAACAATACTAAAATGGATATTGCAAGCTTACAAAAGAGACGAACTCAAAAATCTCTCAATCATGTTCAAATTCACTTGTGGTTCTTATATCCATCTAGTCCTCTGTAAAAAATTCTCGACAAAATATCTGCAGAAACATGTGCAAAACCTAGCTTCAATCTGGGGTGTCAATCAGAACTTCTTTTATTGCAGGTTTTGATCACATCATTTCGACAATCTCCAGAGCATTAGTCCATCATTTTTGGTATAAATAATCTTTGAATATCCTATTTTATTGCTATCATTTGGGTCTTTGATTAAGAATTGATATGCTTGAGTTACAAAGCAAAAGGATCTAACATATAAACATTTAGATTGTTACATGTTTCAATAGTAATAAACTTATTTTCAATTTCTATCCATGAACTTTTACATCACGTTATGATGGTCTCTAACATGCATTTGCATTGCCAAATTTAACAACCTTTTTGGATGACTTTTGGACTATCTATGTTGATCACAAAATTATTTCGTGAAACAATTACATCATGCCCAATGGCAATGACTATTGGCAATTTTAGTTCTCTCACATTTATTTGAATCTAAGTTACTCTTATTGCACATGATTTAAACTTCAATAATATCCTCACATGACATTTTTGGCTTGTCAATTATGTAGCTATAATGTCAAGTAAATCAATCGCATGGAAAAATTTATGATCGATATTGACAGAAATAGAAGTTGTGGACCGAAACCACATAACATTAGATTGGGTGAGCGAAATCTAAATTTCAAGAGATTGATAACATAACTGCGGTGGATATCAAACTTCAGGGCCGTGAATAAAATGATCTTCATTTTCTTGTTGCCTCCACTGAGAAAATCTCCGAGCTCCGCCACTAGTTTGCAAGATTCTAGAGTTGTTGAGGGGAAACGTGTGCCGACTGATTAGCCAATGCAGCATTCTTTCAAGGGCCACATTTTGCTCATCACTTTAGTTTACCTATGATGCCTGTTTTTAGGAGATAAAGTAGGTGTTAGAATGCGGAGAGTTGCAGATGAGATGTAACTTGTGTTCATCGTCGCGCCACCACTATCTCTGAGCTCAATCCGGTGGCACTTGCCACCAGCATTTGCCAGGCAGCTCCCTCTCTCTCAAAGAGACTTTCTGAGGGAGAACCTCTAATTTACCCTTTCATTCATTTTTTTTTTTGAGGATTTTTTTATGAGAGCACTTATAGTCTTTTGTTTGTTTAAAGCTCTCTACGGAGAATAGGTACATCTGGTTGAACAACCGAGTAAAACCATGGCATCTTATTAATTTCTTGCACTTAAATTCTCAGTGAATCATTTGTATCCGCCGTCTCGTGCAACAATTTTTGAACCCTAAATTTTATGTTCAGATCCATATAAAATTTTGTGGCCCCTATTAAATATTATGAAAGTTTAAATGCTTTACTTAATATTTAAATTGATATAGCGTCTCCTTACACAACTCTTGCTCCCAGCAATAACTCCATTACCTGCGTAGCTTAGGCTAGATGGACGTAACGCTATCTATAGGGGAAGAAACCTGGAGGACTCGACGGGAGAGGATAAAAAATGCTCTGGCAAGAGCCGCTGCGCGACAAGAACCGGCAGATTTGTATGCAGCTGCTAGCGGACTGGTGGATGTTATCAAACACTATGATGTGGAAAAGTTCATTTCTGAGATTGAAAGGCTTGCCAATGAAACAGATCCGTCCGCCATTTTCACTTTTCAGGGGCTTCCAAGGGGTTCACTACTCCACATTGCAGTACGCGCCGGCAAGGGCGACATCCTAAGGCTCCTGCTTGATAATGTTCATGACCATTTCGTAGCTACCCAAGATGATTGGGGAAATACCCCCCTCCACATCGCCACTAAGGCCAAGGCAATTGAATTGATAGATATGTTGATTGGCCGGGTAAAAGACCTCCCGAATGTAGAGGACAAGCTCCTCCTGAGGATGAAGAACAATCGTGGAAACACCGCTTTGCACGAGGCCGTGCTTACACGTGACGTTCACCTGGTGAGGCATTTGTTGGGGGAAGATCCGGAGACCGTGTACTTGAAGAATAAGGATAAGAAATCTCCCCTCTACTTGGCCCTTGAAACCCGCAAACCCGAGATATTTCAGGTTTTATTTTCACTCTCGCTTGACCCATCGAGGATAGAAGGCTTGCCGCCCGTTCATGGTGCTGTTGCACATGAACAATATGGTACGTACTTAAATCCACAGGAAATGTCTAATTATATGTGGACCAAACTCATTTCAAATATGTGCAACCACTCTTCGTGCTTACCCAAATCTGTTGCGTGTGTTCACATAAACTTCCACACCTTGCTTATAAAAGTAGTGGGGTACCCATGAAGAAGTTGCAACTAGCCATATCATTCTCTTAATAAACAAATTATCTCCCATTAGAACATAATAGATCTTGTCAAAAAAAAAAAAAAAAACATAATAGATCAGTTCAAATACATGAATTTGAGCATTTGCCCTAAATTTGTCCCATTTCCGCCATGGAATTGGGCAGAGGGCGGGGTTATGCGGAGCGTCTGTTGAACCGACACTTCTTTATTTATCTTTAAAATAATCATAATTTGATCAAGTATATATGTCTATTGAAAATTTCATCATAATTATCCTATTTTTATTTTTTCATAAAGATATATCATTTTAGTTTTTGTATAGTTATATAATTGTAATAATGAATCAATGTGATGTTAAATGAAAATTCATCCAGGTAATAAAATAACAAAAATGATTGGATGACAAGTTTTAATTTATTATGAAAATAAAAATCTATTTGGAATCACAAAAAAATAAATAATTGGTAAATGTAAATTGTTGTGAGTCCATTCGTTCAAAAGTTTGTGACTCACAACATACCGTTACTCTCAAAGACTATTATGTCTGCAAAGTCCATAAAATAATGCATGTTTCAATTTAATCATGGATTTGTAGATTAAGGGAATGATTTTTAATATCTTTGGTTATGTCTCATGAAAATATACTTTCTAATGCATTACTTGTAGTTTATATACGTTTTGGAAAAATCGTAGACCGGGACTCATAAATTCTGCCCTGTATCTTTTTGCCTAGTCCGGGAAAATTTGCTCGGTTTGGGCAAGGCACCTCGGGGTGACAAGCCCTGTGCCCATTCGAATTATCAATTAATCCATAAATCAACGTATGCATCCATACATGCTTTCACCTAATAATAATAATTAGACATTTTTAGATTATTCAGATTGATATATTATATAGAGTTTGTTCAGTTATGTTGATAACACATCCGAAGTAATGCAAGTTGAAACTAATCTTGCAGTCTCCTTTACTCTATGCACGTAATTTTGTGTCCAATCGCATTTTCATTTTGGACTTGCATTAGAAATCCCAAAAAAGAAAATACAGAAGGTCCTCAAGTGTACTAAATCCCCACATAAAATCTTACGACTACAGTAAATAAATCTTAAATGTTAATAGCGAATCATTAGGTGCAGATTATTTCTATAGAATTTGGACTTCTTGCACGTTCCATACGCAAAAAAGAACCTTATATGTGTATTTGATTTTTGAGAATGAGATTTTCGCATGATCAAGATTGTGAAAGTACAAAGAATCATGAACTAGGTAGACGTTGAAATTCGACATAAAATTATATTCCTGTTTAGGAAAAATTCATCCATCTTTGCATTTGTCCACATCAATGTGGTGCCTAAAAGTTCATACAAAGCTCTTATGCCTTTTATCTTATTTTCTGATATTATTTTACCTTGATATAATTTGAATGTGCAAACTTTTAAATCGGAAAAATCATAGGTCTTCCACTTATATGTGACAATTATATACATGTGTGTGTGTAACGGTGGCGCCACATATTCTGAGTTGGGTCAATCGCATGCCACTTGACTCTAAAATAAATTTTACTTAGTTTTTGCTTAAAAGTTTGGGTAAATACGCAATTTCTTAATTAAGCTTAATAGGTGTCCACCTTTATGAAGAAGGTCACATTTGCTTTATACTTGCCAAAATTTAACGAACATAATAGAAAAAGATCCATTCTCCTTTCCTTGATCCCCTAACTACTTAAACGTCGTTTCCTTTTTTTTTTTTTTTTTCTATTCATTTTATTTGCGGACTCTATAAATACTTCATAACATGGAAATACCATATAATTTGCCATGTCTTTTAGTAAGATTTTTACAGTAAAATGTTAGTACATCTCGATGTTGCATTTCTTTGGATGAAAATGGTCTGGAATTTATCTAAAGTCTCATAGATTGTGTTCCATCATGTTAGAGAATGAAAGTTACAATACTTTAAGATTCATAGCTCGAAGAGCCATTATTTTTTGAACCAAAAATGGGTTAGGCAAACCTTTCAAAGCCTTGATTATTCAATCGAAATTATCACTAGTTTCAGTACCAAGCCCCAACTAGTTCAAATGTTTATGCGGATGGTGGTCCCTAATTTGTAGCTCATGATTCCAGAGTCACTCGGCAAGATACTCGAAATGAACATGAAGCTTTTTGCAATGAGAGACTCTGGAGGTGGTAATGTATTCCATTTAGCAGCCTTCTGGAATGTGCCCCAAGTATTCAAACTCTTACAACCAGAAACCAAATATTTGGCTCGAGAACAGGACAACAATGGAGATCTTCCCATTCATATTGCAAGCAAGGGGGGTCATGTTGCACTAATCAAGAAGCTATATCCTGTGTCACAGTGGGTAAATGGGCAAGGACAAACCATTCTTCACGTAGCAGCAAAATACGGGAGAGAAAATGTAGTGAGATATATACTCAAACATCCTGATCTGGGGGAGATGATAAATGAAAGAGATCATGATGGAAATACACCTTCACACTTGGCAGCGAAGTATTTACAACCTACCGCTTTGCTTCATCTTGTGCTGGATAAAAGAATGGAACCCTCCCTTCTCAACCGCAAATGCTTGTCTGTTGTCGACAGTGCTCCAGATCACCCACCAAGAGGGTTACGGGTGGTAGGTAACATAAATAATCACTATTTTATTTATCAACTTACTGGAAATTTCCATAGACTTATATCTTAGTTAAGTGCAGATCTCGTGTTCAAATCGTTACTCTCGTAGTCAACGGGATTGTTAGAGTATCAATCAATTTTCTAGAATAGTGAAGACTCATTTAGGATTAATATTGCACAATTCTCTAATTTAGCCTTAATAGGAAGTACTTAAATTTTGCCCATGAACACGTCCGTGGCTAGAAGCAAGTGAACATCTCTGGTAAATGCTGAGATAAATTGCTATATGTCTCGATTAATTGAGCTTATAAATAAGATCAGGGGTTGTCAATGTTGCAATCTTTTTTTCTTAAAAAGCCAGAAGCCAAGGCGGCAAATTTGACCCCTCTAAACATGGCATAATCTCATTACATTATCAGTAAGTCAACCTATGACAAAGGTGAACCATATACATTTCATTTGTGCCTCTTTTTTCATTTGAAGTGAACTTGTTACTCTAGTGTTAATTCTTCAAACTGAGCAGACCCTGCATCTTTAGAAGTAAAAGTTTCCCTTTGAATGAGTACTCTAGAGTTCTTTCCCGTTATCGATTCGCTAACAATTTGTTCTCTCTTTCCTTTTATTTATTATTCCGATCTCAGGGTTGGGCACGCATTCTGTTATCTAGCGTGTCAGCTAAGAGACCAGATCTACACATACTTAAGCCGGAAGCTCGAGACAAAGCAAAGGAAACCTTAGAAAGTGTGGTAAACCCTAGCGGAATGAGGGAAAATATCAATACCCTGTTGTTGGTGGCAACGCTTGTGACCACTGTGACTTTCGCAGCTGGTTTTGCAGTTCCTGGAGGATTGAATAGCTCAGACATGGCATCCAAAGATGACAGGGGCATGGCTACGATGCTGGACAATCGAATGTTCCAGCACTTCGTGATTTACAACACCATCGCGATGTTTTGCTCAATGACCTCAGTCGTTTGCTTCATGTTTGCATACGTGACCGTAGTCCACGTATCAATATTCGCGTGCCTGACTGCATGTGCGCTACTAGCATGTTCACTCCCGGCAATGTCTGCCGCTTTCTTAATTGGTGTCACCTTGACCGTTGGCAAACTCTCTTGGCTTGCCACCACGATATCATTGTGCGGACATATTTTCATCGTCATCATCACAGGTGCTTTATTTTCGCCGGTGGTTGATGTATTAGTAGTCTCTGTCTTCCTTCACCCCTGCCTTCGTCGTATCCGTCCTCTGATGTCCTGGTTTATTCTGGCTTGGTTTAAATTTTTAAATGTTGAGACGACGATCATTTCGGATGACTCAAAAGAAGACAGGACGGGGAGCAAGACCTCTGCTGGTCCACCTCTGGGTGGTGGTGGTGAAGATTGCTAAAGTATCTAATTTCAACCATCTCTTCCTTGGTGGATTTGGCTCATTCTAGAGTTGCTTTACTGTTGCATTACATTAACGCTGATTGCTAAAGTATCTAATTTCAACCATCTCTTCCTTCTATAGCTCATATTATTAGAACAGTCAAATGGATTCCACAACATTTCACATGATATCAAAGTTAGATGTTCTTAATTCAAACATCTCAGACCTCCTGTGTTATATATTCTCATATTTTAGGCTTGGCGTAAAGTCTTGGCCTACTCACAAAGAGAAGTATTAAAATATTCAAATTAAATTATGATTTGGGTTAAATAGTTTAAGCTTTTAAAACGGCTGCATTGCAATTTAACAAAAGATTACAGCGATACATGCGTTATGCGATATGGATGAGTGGGTCATTTCATCCGTTTCACCACATGGAAATCAAATCTTTTAGTTTTGAACCGGTTGAGCCCAGCCACCGTGCCTTTCCTTTCCTTTATTGTTTTCTGAGATGGCGGCCGTTGGCCGTTTCGAGGACTCATCCATGGCGGTCGGGATATCGACCTCACCATTGAGGCTCGCGGTGATGGACCGGCTGTGCCCTCAGATCCGTAGGCGTGGCTCTCGTTTTGGAAGGTTGAAGCTCTCCATGGCAGCACTAGTGTTTTCTTCCTCTCTTTGGTTTTGCTTTTCAAAAATACACAATTTACCTTTTCTCCAAAACGAATACCTTTCGTTTTTCCACTTTTCTTTTAAGCTTCAAAATGTATTTTGGTTCTTTTATATTTCAAAATCAGCCAACTAATGTCTTTTTTTCTTCTTCTTTTTAATCTTTTTAGGTTATTAATTAATGAAATTCAATTTTAAATGATTTATTTTATCATTCTAAATTTATTTATTATATGAAAATCAAATTTAGGGCAAGAAATTTGAATTCTATGATACTATTGTCACATGATACAATTAGTACCGATTATCTCCATCTCATTTGATATGCATTTCATTATTGTGGGGTGCGAGAAGATATCATGCATACATTTTATTTGCCAAACCCCTACTAAAGATGCCATTAACCTAAATATGAAGTTATAAATTCTAATATTATTTTGTCAATAGGCTCTTACTTTGGCAGAATTGATTTTTCTCGATGAAATTATTTTTTACTTATTAAATTATTTCATTTTCATCATCAAATCATTGATTAACATTAACTTACTTTACATAATTAGCTCATTTTTTTTTATTGACTCATACAAGTTTCTTTTTTTCGTGCAAGCATATCTTTCTATCTAATTTCTTCACAACCGTTCATCTTTCATTGTAATCAAATCAATATATACGTAAATTATCTTGCTTTGTTCTTGTCCAATAAAATATGGAAAATAAACACACTATAACTGAAAGTACTTCAATGCTAATATCAAGTGAATTGAAATAGCTATATTTCTTTTATCGCAATAGGCAGACTTGAAATTTCAGAATGTGCTATTAGTTCCACTTTTCATGGTACATAGTTATACGCTAAACCTCTGTTAGAGCACGGTTTTCAGCGAACTTCACATGCTCTAGCTTTAATTAATTCTTTTTAGAGGCGAACTTCACATGCTCTAGCTTTAATTAATTTTTTTTAGAGGCTTCCTTTCTCTGCCATGCACCCCACGCAACGCTCAGATTTTTAATTTTACTAATAGAGCCAATCGTGGTGGACTAGAACATGCAAGTTTGACATTTGGACCCGCCAATCATGGGCTGTCAAGAAGAAAAATCTATGTGTGACCCCTTTCGATATACTCATAAAATCGATTACCAAATACTAAATCTCGTATAATTTAAAAAAAAAAATACAAGATAATTATATACATATATTTCTCATTTATGGATTAGCTAAATGAATCAAATAACTTGTTGGGCTTGACAATAACATGATATTCTAATATATCGTGTTATTGATGTCAAATTCAACCTCCAAAATTCCAATATATTGATGAATCTATCTCTTTCGCCCCTTTGCTGAATATAATTTATTGTCCAATCACCGAATTAAGATCCAACATTATTATACATTGCACATGCATGAATGTAGTTTCAATTTGATAGATCAAATCAACATATTATGTCAATTCAGACAGACAACTTTTGCTCTTTCACCCTTTCTAGATTAAAAAAATAAACCTCTTAAAGGCCAAATGTATATACTAGGTACTTGAGACCCCAAAGTGGAATTGGGCATTAGGCGGACTCAGACAGGATTTTAAGCATTTGACCCTAAATCTGTCCCATTGGCCCAGTGGATTTGGCCATTGGGCAGGGTTGGGCGGGGCGTCCATTGAACTCACACTTCTTTATTTGTCTTTAGAATAATCATAATATATTTGATCAAGTATATATGTCTCTTAAACATTTCATCAAAATAATCCTAATTTTAATTTCTTCGTAAAGACATATCATTTTAGTATTTGTATATTTATATGATTGTAACAATAAATCAATGTGATATTAAATGAAAATTCATATAAAAAAATAAAATAATACCCGTTTCAATATTAATCGTGAATTTCAAGATTAAGTGAATAATTTTAATATCTTTAGTTTTATCTCACGATAATCTACATTCGAATGCATTACTTGTAGTAGACCGGGCCTGCATACGTAAATGATTTCACCTAAAAATAACGATTTGATATTTTCATATTATTCAGTTTTATATATTACATAGTACTTCTTCATCTGTGTTGATCACACATCCCAAGTAATGCAAGTTGAAACTAACCTCGCTGTCTCTTTTATTCTATGCACGTAATTTCGTGTCAAATCGCATTTTCATTTTGGACATGCATTAGAAATCCCAAACAAAAAAACAGAAGGTCCTCAGGCATACTAAATCCCCACATAAAATCTTATTACTTCAAAGTAAATAAAACATGTTAATAGTGACTGTTAGGTGCAGATCATTTTTATAGAATTTGTGCTAATTGCACGTATCCGTACGCAAATAAGAACCTTATATTGTATTTGATTTTTGAGGGTCACATATCATATAGACAAGGTTTCATGAACTAAGTAGACCTTGAAATTTGACATAAAATTATATTCGTGTTTAGGAAAAATTCATCCATCTACGCATTTGTCCACATCAATGCGGTGCCTAAAAATTCCTACAAAGCTTTTATGCCTTTTATATTATTTTACGATATTATTTTACCTTGATATAATTTGAATGTGCAAACTTTTAAATCCGCAAAATGCAGAAGTCTTCAACTTATATGTGACGATTATATAAATATGTGTGTGCGCGCGTGCGTGCGTGTGTAATGGTAGCGCCACGTATTCTGAGTTGGGTCAATCGGATCCACTTGACTCTTAAATAAATGTTACTTAGTCTTTGCTCAAAAGATTTGGTAACTACGCAATTTCTTAATTGGGCGTAATAGGTGTCGACCTTTACAAAGAAGATCTTACTATAAAAATCGACAAACTTGGCTTTGCGTGTTCCCACCATCCAAAGCAATGCGATATCGACATGTACGAAGATCTTACTATAAAAATCTTACTAAATGACATGGAAAATTATATGAGATTTGTCTAAAAGTCTCTCCAAAAAACATTAAACTATAAAATAACTCTCACGTGACAACAAATTGTTCACTCGAAGTAATTATTCAAACAGAAACGCAACACTTCTCGCACGCTAAATCCCAAAATTTCGCTCTAACCAAAGCGTTGCTTCAAATCAATGACCGTCAAATCCCATGACTTTACAACACCACAATCCATCGACAACTTAAATATTGGACTTGGCAACTCAAATCTCACATAATTTTGAATTTATGACCTAATTTCGAAATCTACTCTGATTGAAAGAATGAGAAGTATAAGTACTTACCAGGTGTTGCGATACATAATTAATCCAGTTTGGCGAGGTTTTGATGGTGGGAACACGCAAAGCCCTCGTTCCTTTTCCTCTTCTTCCTTTTTTTCTTGCTGGCAGAGCTCTCGGCTAAAGAGTGAGCCGGGTGTGCCCCTTTTCCCCTATGTTGACTTGTCAACCTTGCTTTTGTTTTTCTTTTTGTTTTTTTTTTCTGGTCAACCTTTTCAACACCGCATATTACACATACATTGGCTGAATCATCAGCAATATTAGGTTCTTTTTCTTTTTCTTTTTTGAAAAACGTCACAAACAATCCCTAAACTCCCACTTAATGTGCAATCTCGTCCCTAGACTTTTAATTTGTTCAATTTGGTTCTCGAATTATCGATAAATGTCCGATCTAGTCCCTAACTATTTGAAAATTGACTAATTTCGTCATTCCGTTAGTTAAAGTTAACGGAATTGGCTTACATGGCTTTTAGTCTTTTAAACATAAAAATAAAAAAGGACATATGGAATATCCACATGGAAATTACCTTTAAAACAGGTCGAATTGTAGCCACCGTCCAAAAAAGAGATACAAAACCACTTATTCTCTCTGCTTTTGTGATAAGTGCTTTTATCTCCAGCTGACCCCTAATTTATTTTCCTTTTTTAAGATATATATCAACTAATAATTCTAGTAATCCAACTTAGTTCCACTTCATCAATTAATGCTCCACGTTATCACTTAACGGTTTGAACAAACGGAAGGACTAGATGGAACATTTGTTAATAGTTCAAGGACCAAATTGAGTAAATCGAAAGCTCGGGAATGAAATTGAACATTAAATGAAAGTTCAAAGACCATTTGTGACATTTTCCTTTTTTTTTTTTTTTTTTTTTTTTTTCCTGTATCTGTAGTTATCTTGCTTCCTTGTTCTGATTTTTTTCGAAAGAGAGAAGTTTTGGAAATGGTAGTGGAGTTGGCGAAAAAGGGAAAAATTACATATTTGTCAAGTTTCATGTGTAGATGAATCTTTGAAGTCTCTTGATTTAAATAGATCATTGGCCCTTAGGCAAATAATGTCGATTGGGCTTTGGATGGAGAATTCAATAGATTCGATTTAACCTTAATAACAATTTGACATTGTCGTAAGCGTAGTGCTATGTCCTCTGTGGATGACGGTTTTCTTAATTCTGGAAGAAAATAAAAATGTATCCAACGCTGTAAAAGTCTAGGAGATGTGCCTTTAATATGTCACCATCAATGCCTTTTTGATACAAATACGTCTTTTTATCTTCATTCACTACATTTATCGACACAACTTATAGAAGCTTAACTATGGGCTCATTATCAGGATAATTCAAACTCAGAACTCAAAAGAAGGAAAATATAATATAAATTAGTCCCAATGCGGATCGACAAAAACATTCTGACTCGAATATGCAGAAACCATAAAATTAAAAAGGAGCACAACCAATCCTGTCTCTTCAACTTAACAGAAACTATTCATCCGGGAGTAGCGTAGCTCCAAAGAAACCTGCCTTTCCATCTGAAGTCGACGCCGGAAATTCGTAATGAAATTCTCTGCCCTCCCATCGATATCATCCTCTTCGCAATCACATTCATATGGGTTGCTGTGACCGCTGCCATCGCAATGGAAAGATACCATCTTTGCACGTTCTAGTGCTCCATCTGATTCTGAACTACTCTCTTTCCAATCTGCCTCTTCAATGCGGTGTCGCCTGGCCGGTGAAGTTCGACTACGCTGCAACCAACGCCTTCTATGAGAGCCACTAGCAAATGAATTGGTTATTCTTCGCCATCTGCGAATCAGCATGTCCTTTATCTTCTTGACTGCCCTCTTCAAGTTCCTTCGTAGAACCCACCACTTGTATGATGATGTGCCCATTGTTATACGTTCCTTCCTCCTTCAAGTAAAGCTTTTCCTTTCAATAGGCCCTGGGAGTGAGTCGAAGTTTATGCAGCGAAAGAAGAGAACGAATTGTATGGGATAGCAGGCGTCACAATAAGGGTATTTATAGGGCTCGAAGAAAACTTTCACACGAAACGAGAATTGCCCGACAAGACACTCGCCGCTTTTTACTTGGTTGCGTGTCAGAAAGCAACAACCGACTGTAGTGGCAATTGCCTCGAAAGTCGCAGTGAAGTTCTCGAAAAAACCACGAATGCTACTAGTTCAGGCCAATGACGTACAATCTCACGAATGACATTGACGTCACGCTTCTGGTTATGTTTGAAACGCATGTGACTTGAGGCCTCTTGCTTGGGAGCTAAGTCTCGACTCCTGATGTATTGGTTAAGCCACACAGTGTGAACTGAGCTGCATGTCCAAGTTCGTTCGAATCTCATTTACTTGGCCTTGAACGCGGCTGGCGAATCTCATCATTGTATATTCGCATACCACTTCTTTTTAGGACAGACTTATATGAAGTTGAAACTTATAGACGTTAATCAGGAAAAAAAAAAAAACCCTTCTATTCGACCTGGTTGATAGATCAACCAAATACTCTTTTTGCATTCTCAATTGAAAAGCCATAAATGAAAAAAAAAAAAAAAAAAACACTAAATTATTCGGGGCAGTACAACATATTTTTGGGTAGATCTCTTTAGGAGAAGAAATGTGCCTGAGATGAAATATCCGTCCATTGTGTGAATTACACAACTACTACACATATACAACCAGTGCAGAAAGGCCCCAACATGCTAATGCCTCCAGTCCCCGTACTGCCATCCTCTAAGTTGAACCTTCTCATCCATACAAAAAGAAGTCAAAATAGGGAACTGACTGGCAAGAACTTGACAGTGTTATGAGATCAGGATTAAGAACGAGCGAGCACATGCTCATGAGGTTGCTGGTGATCATTTGCATGCGAATGTCCATCACCAATCATGGCCGATTATATTCATGATCTGCAAAGTAAACATCAGAGAGAGTTATCCTTCAGTAACTTGTTTACTATGTCCACTACTTTTCATTTCTGTTGATACAGTTATGTTGAAGCTCCAGATGACTCCTGCACGGTTCTGTTGATCTTGGTTTTGTCGTGGATATATGCCATAGTTGAGCTCAATTGGGATATTCCAACAATTCTTAAATATATCATATAAGTGACATTGAGTGTAGCCTAGTAATAGTTCATTGTAATAGAGATTTGAGAAGTCTTTGACTATCTATCCAAAGAAAAGGGGATGGCTTGAAAGCAAGACGAAGTCCTTGCTCTACAGAAATTGTAGAAAGTCTGGTGTAGCGTGTCCTCATGCCTTCTGAAATAAAATCCTGCATATCAAAATAAGGGTGGGAAGAAAGCAGCTGAGTGCACCGCAACACCATCACATCCAGGGACTCTCAAAGACAATTTAAGTGTAAATTAGAAGGGCTAATGCCTGGGAAGTGCAAGTGTGAAGAGTTGAGATGGAATTTCATTCTCATGTCATGATATGATATTGCTTCTTTGAATGGGTGAACAACAGGATCTATAAGAACAATGGAGCGAGGAAAATGCAACATTCTGTAATCAATTTAAGTATGCTGATCATGTAAATGATGCCCATTGTGTCACCACCTTCGTGCATTGGAAAAGAATTCTTCTTCTGCTGCTGCTTCATTTTCTTCTTCTTCTTCTTCTTCTTCTTCTTTTTCTTCTGCTGCTGCTGCTCCTCCTCCTCCTTCTCCTTCTCCTTCTTCTTTGCCTTTAGATCTTGAATCCAACGGTGCAGTGGAGTACAACTGTTCTTGGTAGACCAAGACCACCGACCCCATACACCGGTGCGAGCACCAGTAAAGGTGACCCTCCTCAAGTGCATCGTTAGTTCCAACCATTTTGATCTGCCCATAAAACTTTTCATCATTGAGTGAAGTGTTTTCTCGTAGGTTTAGAGCATCGAATCTGCATAAAGTCAATTTTATAGGGCCAGAAATCAACTGATCCCTTGACTTGCAATTAGAAATCCCTCAATGAAGTCAAGTGGGAATGCGTTAGGAAATAGTAACAGCACCAGCTAATGGATGTTCATCGCTGATGTCTCAGTTGGAACTGGACAACGAAGCAGCTGATGAATCCGCGTTTGGTGGATACATTAATAATGCTGTGGACCATGGGATGAACCTTCTTTTGGCACTTTTCATCCTTCAATGTACATTAATAGTGCCATAGAGCACCAGTTGAGATGATTAAACCAAAGCACCATACGGCACCTCAAAAAGCGTGGTAATAGTTTTGAATCATGACAAAGCCACTCTTTTTGGGGCCATGCTCAAGGGTCTCGTTCCCTGACAATTACTTGACTGCGGTGCACGAGGGGAGATTATGACTTCTGAAGCATATCTCTATCACTCATGTGGACACCCATTTAGAGAAGTTTCGAGGAATGCACTTAACTTGGAGCATTGCTCTTGATGACTAGAGTTTTGACATTGGTCAAGCTTTCGTTGTTTTCTTTTCCTTTTCTGTGTTACAATATAGGTGTTTAAGCTGCCAACAGACAAATAGTATGCACTATTTTTTATTGTGAACGATAGTTTTTGATAGGAGATGCCCTGAATATCCCTTGGAGAGAATTTCTCTATGATACGTTATCAATCAAACATGACGCATTTCCGCCGTATCAACTCATGAGCCCCTTTTACTATTATTCCATGGCATCCTTGCATTTGATTGACAATGACAACCTTTCCTAAACTTCTCATCTAAAATGAAGACACACACACACACTCAGAAACACCCCCAAGTAGTCTGCTTATTGATTAGCACTTCAGGCAGATCATGGTTAAAACATTGCAAGGGTTGAATTGATAAAGAGACCACGCTAAATACAATTCTGGACGTGAAATAGCCCCAAAGAAGCATATCTTCCATGCTAAGTCGACCCTGTAATTTTAGTCTCAGCCCTCCCATGGAAATCACATAACCAACATCATCATCATCTTCATATTCATCGCTGGGGCAATCAGTATAATAGAAAGCTAACATATTTGTAAGTCGTTCATTCAAGTGCTTGATGTGATTCTGAATTTCTCAGGTTCCAGTCAGCAGTCTTCAGTACAGCCTTGCAAGCCCGGTGAAGTGAAGCACGCTCTCTTTTTAAAACCAGTAAGACATGAATTTGGATATGCCTGTGACAAACATTCGCTCGTTCTTCGTTCTTTTTGCTTTGCTTTTGATGGGCCAAAGAATGAACCGAAATTTATGGAAAAGAATGAGTGGCAGCTGAGAGCATCTTAATCGTGTGTTTATTCATAGGGCGGGTACAGCACCTGAGATTACTAAAGAATAAAGGGAAAATTACTAAAAAAGTTTCAAATCAATTGCAATTGTGTCAATTTAGTCATAAATTTATTTATTTTAGTTACTTGAGTCCTAAACATTTTGAAATTGTGCCAGTTTAGTCTCTCCAACCAAAATTGATTGACTAGCGTTGACTGGCCACCAACGACAATTTTTTCAATAATATTTTGTTTTTTCAATTTTTTTATTAATTTTTTATTAATTTTATTTATCTTTTTTTTCCTCCTCTCTCCTCCTTCCTTTGGCTCCAACAACCAACCAAAGGGGCGGGACTGACCGGTCACCAAATTGGCTAGGCGAGCCCGCCTTTGTCGTCGCTAGGTCTAGTGAGGTAAGTCCTCACTAGATCTAGCGAGGGCTGGCAAGGGCTTACCTTGCTAGTGGCTCTAGTGACTAGCTAGCCCCAGTCATTGGAGCCAAAGGAAGAAGGAGGGAGGAGGAAGGAGATAAATAAATAAAATAAAAAAAAAAAAAGAAGATAAAAATTAATAAAATAATTTGAAAAAAATTATTATTAAAAAATTGCCACAAGCGCTGGTCAATTTTGGTCGAATGAACTGAACCGACACAATTTCAAAAAGTTTAAAACTCAATTGGATAAAAAAAATAAGTTTAAAATTGAATTGGTATAATTACAATAAGTTTAAAACTTTTTTGGTAATTTTCTCAAAGAATAAAATTAAAAACAAATAAGTAGGCGACACAAGGTCAAATCATCAACGATATTGAGTGTTTTTCTTCGTCTCTAGTTATCTTGCTTCCTTGTTATGATTCATTCGAAAGAAAGAAGTTTTGGAAATGGTAGTGGAGTTGGCAAAAAGAAAAAAAATAAACATGTGTCGAAGTTTCATGTTTTGATCAATCTTTCGGTTTCTCTTGATTCCTATATAACCTTGGCCCTTTGTCAAATAAGTCAATTGGGCTTTGGATGCAGACTTCAATAAATTTGATTGAACCTTATTAACGATTTGACACTGTTGCTGAGCGCAGTGTGATGTCGTTTTTCTTATAGTAGCATTTTTAATGCAATGACGATCTTCATAATTCTTGAAGAAAATGGAAGCGTATCCAACGCCGTAAAAATCTAGGAGATCTGCATTTAACGTGTCACTACCAATACCTTCTTTGATACGAATAGGCCTCTTTATCTTCATTCACTATGGGCTCTCTATCAGGATGCTTCAGACTCAAAACTCAAAAGAAGGAAAAAATGTAAATTAGTCTCAATGTTGATTGTCAAAAACATCAAGATTCGAATATGCAGAAGCCATAAAATGAAAGAGGAGCACAACCAATCCTGTCTTTTCAACTTAACAGAAACTTTTCCGTCGTGAGTAGTGTAGCTCCAAAGAAACCTGCCTTTCCATCTGAAGTCGACGCCGGAAATTTGCAATGAAATTCTCCGCCTTCCCATCGACATCATCCTCTTCACAATCATTTCCATATGCATCATTGTGACCGATACCATCACAAGGGAAAGATACCATTGTCACACGTTCTTTTGCTCCATCTGATTCTGAACTACTCTCATTTCGATTTGCCCTTTCAATGGGGTGTCGCAAGCCCAGTGAAGTACGACGACGCCATAGCCATCGCCTTTTATGGGCACCGCTAACAACTGAAGCGGTTATTCTTCGCCATCTGCGAATTAGCATGTCCTTTATCGTCTTTACTGCACTCGTCAAGTTCCTTCGTAGCACCCACCACTTGGATGATGATGATGTGCCCATCCTATGTTCCTTCCTCTTTCAAGTAAAGGTTTTGCAATTTGATAGGCCCCTTGAAATGAATCAAAGTTTATGCAGCGAAAGAAGAGAATGAATAGTAGGGGAGAGCAGGTGTCATGTGGGCCTTTATATGGCTTGGAGATCACTTCACAGGAAACGAAAATTGCCCAACAAGACACTCGCTTTTTTACTTGGTTGCGTATCAGAACAGTAACAGCGTTTAGACTTTCCAGCGATACCCGTGTGTTGGCAATTGCCTTGCAGTCTCAGTGAAATTCTGGACAAGCCACGAATGCTACAAGTTCGGGCCCATTAGTTATTTCATTAAAAAGAAACTGCCAAAGAACTTTACCATTCGGTATACCCATGACATGATGCATTCAAACTTGACCAGATTATTATTATTATCCAGCTGCTTTATGTGCTCAAATTGAGCTGTCAATCTCACGAATGACATTGACGTCCCGCTCCTGGTTTTGTTATACATGCACTTGCCTTGAGGCCTCTTCCTTGGGAGCTAAGTCTTGATGTCTTGGTTAAGCCAAACAATCAGGGTAAGCTGAGCTGCATATCCGACCGAGTTCGAATCTCATTTACTTGGCCTTTTATATTCGCATGCCACTTCTTTTTAGGAGGGACTTTTTTTTTTAGACTTGTTTGAAGTTGAAACTTATCGGAAAGAATCCTTCTATATGACCTGGTTGATAGAGCAACCAAATACTATTCTTTTCTTATTTCGATATATATTAAAAGTCTGCAATCCCAATTAAAATCTGTTTTTTCAATAAGATACCAAATTATTCAGAGCAGTACAACGTATTTTCAAGTAGATCTCTTTGGGGCAGATACGTCTGAGATGATATATCCATCGACTGCGTGAATTGCAAAAAATTGTACACAAATACAACCAGTGCACAAAGGCTCCGACATGCTAAAGCCCCCACTCCCTGTCTTGCCATTCTCTAAGTTGAAACCTTATCATCCATGCAAAAAGAAGCAAAAAGGGAAACTGACTAGCAAGATCATGACAGTGTTACGATTAAAATTAAGTGTGAGCAACCACATGCTCATGAGGTTGCTGGTGATCATCTAAATGCAAATGTCCGTCACCAGTTATGGCGGAGTATTTTTAGATGATCTGCAAAATGAAACATTGGAGAGACTTATCCTCTGGTAATCTTATACTATGTTTATTACTTTCCACTTCTATTGATATTGTTAAGTTGAAGCTCCAAATGTTTCCTGCATGGTTCTGTTGATCTTTGGTTTGTCGTGGACGTGTGCCAGAATTGTATACATACTTGATTGGGGTGGATTCAAACAATTCTTGGATAGATCATAAAAATTGACAGAATTGTTCACCGTTATCAAGACTTGAGAACTCTTTGACTATCTATCTAAAGAAAAGAGAATGGGGTGGAACCACCATGAAGTCCTCACACTACAGAAGATGCAGAAAGTCTCGTGTAGGGCATGTCCTCATGTCTACTGAAATCATATCACGCATATCAGAAAAAGGGTGGAAATAAGGAGCTGAATGCACCGCAACACCGTTGCATCTGGAGATTCTTAAAGACAAGTCAAATGAAAATTAGAATTAGAAGAGCAAATGCCTATGATGTGTAAGTGTGGAAAATCAAGATAAAACTTCACTCGCATGTCATGGTATGACATTGTTTCTTTGGACGAGGTGGAGATAAATAATGTAGTTATTCACAAGAACAATTTCAAAGTGAAGAACAGGCTCTGTTACAACACTGAGATGAGGAAAACACAGCATTCCACAATCACTTCAATTGTGCCGATTGTGGGAATAATGACCATCACGTCATCACCTTCGAGCTCTGGAAATGAATTCTTCTTCTGCTGCTGATGTTTCTTTTTCTTCTTCTCCATCTCCTTCTCCTTCTTCTTTGCTTTTAGATCTTGAATCAAGCAGTGCAGTGGAGATTGACTGTTCTTATTAGACCAAAACTGCCAACGCCTTTCATTGTTGCAAACACCAGTAAGAGTGACCTTTCTCAAGGGCCTTGTTAGCCCCAACCTTTTTAATCCGCTCTTAAATTTTTTCTTCATCGAGTCAAGCGTTTTCTCTTAGGTTAAAGCATCAAATCTACATAAGTCTAATTTTGTAGGTCCGAAAGTCTACTGATCTGTTGACTCGGAATGAGAAATTTCCCCACGGGGACAAGCAAGGCACAGTGAACAGCAGCAGCTAAGTTTTTTTTTCACCTCTGATGTCTCAGTTGGAACTGGACAAAGAAGCAAGCTTAGTAATCCACGCGCTGTGGAAACGTCAAAACTGCTGTGTACAATGGGATGACCTTCTTTTGGCGCTTTACATCCGTCTAGCTTTTTTGTTTGTTAACAAGTGCCATCGTCCTCTAGTTAAGCTGCTTTCCGATCAATTCAGACGCTCAAACCAAAACACCATAGTGCACCATGAAAAAGCTCAGTCTTGGTTTCGAATCCTGACAAACATAATCATTTTGAGGCCACGCTTAGTCGTATCATTCCCCGTGATGAGGGGATATTATGACTTCCAAAGCATACTCCTATCACTCATGTAGACAAACATCTAGAGAAATTTCCGTTTATGCACTCGACCTAGAGCATTGCTCTTTGATGACTAAAGTTTTGATACGGGTTAAGCTCTTTTCTTCATTTTTTGTTAGAATATAGGTGTTGAGCTGCTGCTGACAAGACATATGAATGCGTTGTCTTTTACTGGGAACAATAGTTTTTGGTGGGGATGGCCTGAATATCCCTCCAGAGAATTTCTCTATGATATATTATCAATCAAAACGGTGCATTTCCACCTTACCCACTTATGAGTTCCCTTTACTATTATTCTATGGTACCTTCACATTTGATTGACAACGACAACCTTTCTTTTAACTACTCATCAAAAGTTAAGACACACACAAACAAACACCCCAGCGTGTGTGCTTATGCATTAGCACGTCGGGCTGGACGTGGTTAAAATATTGAAAGGTTGAAATTAAAAAGAGAGCCCGCTAAATGTGATTCCTTGGAGGGTACTGAAAACAGCTCCAAAGAATCCTATCTTTCCATGCCAGGTCGACCTCAAAATTTTGCGATAAAATATCTGCCCCACCCTGTATATCAGAGCCGCCAGCGCAATCAGTACAATAGAAAGCTCACATATTTGTAAGTTTCTACTCGAGTGCTCGATCTAATTCTGAACTGCTCAGGTTCTAGTCTGCAAGTCTTCAGTACAGCCGTGCACGCCCAGGAAGTGAAGTCCGCTGTCTCATTCAAAACCAGTGAACATGAATTTGGATATTCCTATAAAAAACATCACTTCATTCTTCAAGGGCCTTCTTCTGGCCTTTATGTTTTTCCTCCCCCTTCAAAGTGAAGCTTTTGTGTTTTTTTTCTTTTTCCCCCCTTAACTTTTGATGGGACTTAGGATGAGAAGAAGTTTATGGAAAAGAATGAGTGGCGGCTGAGAGCATCTTAATGGTATAGAACCTGAGATAACTGAAAAAAGAAAACTGTAAACAAATGAACAAGTGACGCAAGGCCGAATTGTCAGCAACAGTGAGTTTTTTCTTCATCTGTAGTCATCTTGCTTCCTTGTTATGATTCCTTTGAAAGAAAGAAGTTTCGGAAATGGTGGCGAAAACAGAAAACATATGCGTCCTAGTTTTATGTTTAGATCAATCTTTTGGAGTCAATTGATCATTAACACAGCCTTGACCCTTAGGCAAATAAGTCAGTTGGGCTATGGATGCAGACTTCAGTGAATTTGATTTGACCTTATTAACAATTTGACACTGTTGGTGAGCGCAGCCTGATGTCGTTTCTCCCGTAATAGCGCATTATGGAATGAAGATTTTCCTAATCCTTGAAGAAAATGATAGCGTTTTTACGCCATAAAAGTCTAGGAGATGCATTTCACTATCAACAGCTTCTTTGACATGAATATTCTTTAATACATAGATCAACGCAACTATAGTAGCTTCATTATGGGCTCTCCACAGGATGATTTGAACTCGAAACCTATGCAGATTGTCAAAATATTAGGTGTTGAATATGGGTAGAAGTACAACGCAAGTGCCAAAACTCGACACAAAATGATATTTAAGTGCCAAAAATTACAAAAGGTACATATAAGTGCTACTTCTTTTGAAAATTGAGACATTTCAATGCCAACTTCAACGAAGGATCCCGGAAATCCTACATGATATTTTTTTAATAATCCTACATGACTCGTTAGAAAGCTGAGTAGCAAAAAAGAGCCAAAACGACGTTATTTTGCTTCTTATTTGAATTTTTAATATAAACATTAATTTAATTAAATTTAAAACTAAAAAAAAAAGGAATTAGAAGATTGTATAAGGCTTCATTGAGAACTATGTGCAAGCTCTCATTGCTGCCTCCCCATTGTCATCGGCCCTTCCCGGCGATGGTGGGGGGAAGGTCGGCCGAGTTTGTCGGCCTCGTCTGGCTCTAGCCAAGGGCTGACAACGTTGACCGACCAGCGATGAGGACTTGCAAGCCCTCACCCAGATTCAACAAGGGTCACTAGCCCTCGCCTAGTCGAGCCAAGGGCGGTTGCCCACTAGGGCAACCACTTAGCTAGGGGCTACCCTTGGCCTAGCTAGGTGACGGTCGGCGACATTAGCCAGATATGAGAGAGTGCCAAGAGCCTTATTGAAGAGTTATGCAATTTTTTTTAATAGTTTTAAATTTAATTTAATTAATATTTATATGAATATTCAAATTCAAGGCAAAATAACGTTATTTCAGCTTATCTAGCCATGTCAGTATCTTGTCTCGTCGGAAAAGTAGCACATTGATATTTTGGCTAAAATTTCTCACCATTAACACTTAAATGATCCATTTTTTTTTCTGATTTTAACATTTAAGTGTATATTTTCGGACTTTTAGCATTTAAATGTCTCTTATGTCAAGTTTTGATACTCTAGGTGCGAACACCTCCTTAAATATGCTGAAACCATCAAATTAAAGAGGAACATAACCAGTCATGTCTTTCCAACTCAACAACAAAAAAATTCCGTTCTGGCTGTAGCTCCAAAGAAACTTGCCTTTTCATCTGAAGTCGACGCCGGAAATTCGCGATAAAATTCTCCGCCCTCCCATTGATATCATCCCCTTCGCAATCATATTCATATGCATCATTTACTGACCGATACCATCATTACGGAAAGATAACATTGTAATACGTTCTAGTGCTCCATCTGATTCTGAACTACTCTCATTACCATCTGCCTCTTCGGTGGGATGCTGCAAGCCAAGTACAGTACAGCTACGCCGCCACCAACGCCTTTTATGAGCACCAGTAACAACTGAATTGGTTATTCTTCGCCATCTGCGAATAAGCATGTCCCTTATCTTCTTCACTGCACTCCCACCACTTGGATGATGATGATGATGATGTGTCCATTATATGTCCTCCAAATAAAGCTTTTGCTATTCAATTGGCCAATGAAACGAATCAAAATTTATGCAGCGAAAGAAGAGAATGAATCGTAGGAAAAGGGCAGGTGTCATTTAGGTAATTTACAGGGCCGAGAGATCATTTCACACGAAACGAGACTTGCCCAACAAGACTCGCTTTTTTTACTTGGTTGCGTGTCAGCAGCAGTAACAGCGTTCGGACTTGAAAAGCTAGGCAGTAATTACCTTGAAGTCTAAAGTGAAACAACGCCCCACGATACTGCGTCTGCAGTACGGGCCGGCCGCATTAGTTAACTTTCAAAAAATAAAAATGAGAAAAACCGTCCAAAAAACCAAAACATTTCATATACCCATGACGTGTGATGCAGTCGAACTTCACCAGAGATTATTATTGTCATTCACCTGCTTTATGTGCTCCAATGGAGCTGTCAACCTCACGAACGAGATTGATGCCGCGCTCCTGGTTTTGTCAGAAACGCACGTGAGTCGAGGCCTTTTCCTAGGGGGCTAAGTCTTGATGTATTAGTTAAGCTAGACAGACGGCATGAGCTGAACTGCATGTCCAAGTAGGTTTGAATCTCATTTACTTGGCCTTAGAAGGTCGGTGAATCACGTCATCCTGCATTTGCATACCACGCCATGTTAGGACAGACTTGTATGAAGCCGAAACTTTAATGAAGTTTATCAGAAAATGACCCTTACTATTTGACCGTGGTTGATAGATCAACCGCGCACACGTTCTCAACAAAGACGCAAAATTCTTTGGGGAAGTACAACTAACTTTTGGGTATATCTCTTTGGGGGAGATACCAAACCAAACTGCTTATGAGGTTGTCGGTCATCATCCATGTGTGAATATCCATCACCAAAGGACTTGTTAAATCATAAACATGTTTACAATTTACTTAAATTCAATCTACTTTTGTCTTATTCATGAATCTCTCTTCATTTGCTCTCGCTTGCTTGCTCCGCATTCTCTCCTCGTCAAGATATAAATTTTTGTAGATTAGGTTCAGTATGGAATTGTTTTAATAACAATAATCAAATCGAGTGTGTATACCTAGATTTATATTATATGAAAATGGATCAAAATTGAATGAAATGAATCTAGTTGAATTTGAATATTTTGTATTCAACTCAAACCCGATTCCACCAAATCATTCGATAGGTCTAATCACAATAGGTTTGCCCTTTGAATTCCCTACAAAGCTTTACACAACACGCTACTCGATCGCACTAGAGCCCGATTGATAAGCTGCATGATCCCGTTGTCTCGGAATAGAAAAGACAAACCTTTCATTCCGACAAGGGACGGCCTGCAGCGTTTCATCTTGAGGTCCATGTTTCACCATTCACCATGGTCAAAAAGATTGCCCCTCCGTATGAGCTTTCGTCTCTACAAAGAATATTTGATAACTGGAATCGAAATGACCACAAATTACTCAACAACTTGACATTTGGGGTACTTTATTGATGTCCGATTGAGAATTTTTCACATGGTGGGTCCCACTGCGTGATTGAAGTTACGCCCTGGATTGACTAGTGTTTTTGCTGTCGTTGGTCCGCCCCCCATCCCTGAAAAGACAACACCAAGAGCCCCTTTCGCATGAAATGGAGGGGCCCTCCCCTCCCCTTCCTCCTCCTACTTTCAATTATTAAAGAAAGGTAGGAAAAGCAAGTGCGCCTCCAGATCGAATTAACCTTTTCCATCCCCCCACGCACTCCCTCAAGATCAAGATCAGATCTCTTCCTAGTTCCTATCGCCTCCATTCTGCTTTTCTGGGTACGGCGTGGGTTTGTCTTGTTTGGTGTCTTCTGCGCCAGTCTTTGTGGCTTCGCATCGTCGCTTTACTCGACGGCTCCTCGAATTCCTCGGATCGCAACCTGCTCCGCTCTGCTTCTTTTCTCCAGCAAATCAAATCAATCCGTTCCCCTCTTCCCCCAAAATTCCGGTTTATAGATTCACATACCCCACAACCCTTTCTCCAAACCCCCATCCCCATTAAACAATTCCCACGCCTTTTTGACTACTTTTTACCCGATCCCCCCGAGCTATATAAAATCCATCGCCGCCTGCTCGGCTCGGCTCATCATTCTCATTCGCTCTCTCTCTGTGTTTTCGTCCTCAAGAATGCCGATCCTGACGCCCCATCAACCGGCTGCGAATTCCCCAGATCCCAAGGCTCTCATCCCGGGGCTCCCCGACGACGTAGCGGAGCTCTGCCTCGTTCACCTACCCTACCCATATCAGGCTCTGGCCCGCTCCGTGTCCTCTTCCTGGAACAGAGTCCTCAGAGACCCTGGCTTCCTCCTCTCCAGGACGTCCCTCTCCCTCTCCCTCCCTTTCCTCTTCGTCTTCGCCTTCCACAAGACCACCTCCAGGATCCAGTGGCAAGCCCTCGACCCCCGTTCGGGACGCTGGTTCGTCCTGCCCCCCATGCCCTGCCCCAAGTCCGCCTGCCCGCCCGCCTTCGCCTGCGCCGCCATGCCCCGCCAGGGCAAGCTGTTCGTCCTCGGCGGCATGCGCACCGACACCGAGTCCCCCATGCGGACCGCCGTCGTCTACCAGGCCTCCACCAACCAGTGGTCCACCCTGCCCCCGATGCGGAACCCGCGGGCGTTCTTCGCGGCCGGGGTCGTCGGCGAGGGCGGCGGCGGCGGCGGGGAGGATCGTGGTGGCCGGCGGAGCGGCCAGGACCTGTCCAGCTCGACGGCGGCCGTGGAGTGCTACGACCCGAGGGAGGACGCGTGGCGGGAGGCGGCGGGGATGGGGAAGGGGATGGTGAGGTACGACTCGGCGGTGGTGGCGGGGAGGATGTACGTGACGGAGGGGTGGACGTGGCCGTTCATGTTCACGCCGAGGGGGTCGGCGTACGACGCGGAGGCGGACAGGTGGCGGGAGATGGGGGTGGGGATGAGGGACGGGTGGACGGGGCTGAGCGTGGTGGTCGGAGAGCGGCTGTTCGTGATATCGGAGCACGGGGACCACCAGCTGAAGGTGTACGACCCCGACGAGGACGCGTGGAGGTACGTGGGAGGGGATAAGTTCCCCTGCGAGGAGGTGCACAAGCCTTTCGCTGCGAGCGCCGTGGAGGAGAAAGAGGAGGCACTGGAAGGGGAAGGGGTGATCTACGTGGTGGGGAGCGGGCTCCACGTGGGGGTCGGCCGGGTTCGGGTCGGCGAGGACGGCGGGTTTTGGGTGGAGTGGCGAGTGCTGGCTGCCCCCGAAGCTTTTCAGGATCTGTCTCCTTGTAATTGTCAAGTGCTCTACGCCTGAACCCCAAAATTCTAAAATGAATAAAAGTCGGTTTAAATTATATTATGTTGCGTGTCGCTACTCTGTGATCAATAATTTAAAGCCAGGTGGATACCTCCTCTTTGTTTTTCTACTTCTTTTCTAGTTTATAGAAGCAGATCAATGCACACGGCTCTTCCTCCTACTAAAGCACAACCCCCAGAATCCCACAAGCAAACAAAAGAGGAGATGACTTGATGTGGTATATGTGTTCTCCGCCGACTGCTTGAATGTATAGAGCAACAAATAGTAGATAAAATAAATTCATGCACAGATCTGACATGAAATCCTTCAAATACAAGGAAGAGCTACAATAGTAAGATCCTGGTTCTCTGCCGACAACTTTCCAACATGTATTATTAGTAATCATCAAATCAACGTTCAGCTGTTGTGCCTTCGTACTGTCGTCATGGCTCATCAGAAAATCTGGCTATCGGCATCCATAGAGGCAAAACATAACTACAGATGCAAGCAGAGGGAATGATGTGCTATAGGGGTATGATGTGCATTGCGCTCGGTGTTGGTGTGTCACCTGATGATTATGGAAGGGTGATGTTGAGAAAGCTAGAACACACCAATGTACCGTCTATAAAGCAAAGACAATGCAGGTTGTGCTTTCCGCTCGGTTGGTCTAGAACCACGAAGATGAGGAGGCACACCTGCGGCAGGTGCTCCAGAGGACTATAGATCTCCAAGGTAGAAGTAGCCAGCTTGTAGCAGCACAAATAGACAGAGCGACAGAGCGAACGAATATGACAATTTTTCTGGTAATAAATTGCATGATACAAGGTAAGGGATATAAACATCCCACCATGACGCCGACAAGATGTTACAAGTTGCAAATCTTTGGCACGTAGTTATCAGCTCAATGCCTACATATCCCAGCTAAAGTTCAAACACTAATCTTAAGGGGGACAAGTAACAAGATTACCAGCGGTCCTCTACAGCAGTGACTTTATGTCCCCCAAAAATTTGCTTAATAAGGGGAACAAGAAGAATCTGTCAGGCTTTGAGAAAATGCAACTCTCACTCACTTGCAAAGCTTCAACTTCTTAAAGTACGAAGATATAACAGATTTGGGGTAAGGCTTTGTGGCAAGGCAGGTAGGGATGTTCTCAGGTTGTTCTATCCAAAGCTTATGTGCAATGTCACCAGCTTTGAGCTTTTCTGCCAAATTCAAGATCTGGGGTTCTCCCTTCACCTCAAGAGTTACCTACAAGTAAAAGCAATTACACAACTTAGGGGAAAATAATTGAAGGAGCGCAAAGGATATTTTACTTGAATGCTATTCCTTGTATTGCAGAATCCTATAAGACAACTAGGTGGCAGCTAAAAGTGAGAACGGGCATAGCGGAGAAGCATTTCATCGAGCAGTTGGTGCTTCTTCCCGTCATCAGTAACACCTAACTTGACAGACAAAAACAGATCGAGCTTCAAAAACAAACGACGAGAAAAGCAGAACACGCAATTCCTCGAACAGGACAGCTCCCATCTAGTAGGACAAATAAATCCAATCGGCATCATCACAGCTGGGAAGATCAGCATTACATTGGTCTGTGTAGTCACGATGATAAGAACAAAAAGAATTCTCGTTGGTTAAATTCAGGCATGGGGACTAAACAAAATACAAACTTGGGATCGATTATTGCCTTTGATTCCTGAAAAGTCGTCAGCTTTGCATTCATTCTCGAAACTCATGATCACCCATCAATCAATAAGTTGCATTTTTGTGCGAAGACGGAGCGAATCATTACGGAAAACACGAAAGGCGAAGGGAGAGGAGAGATTGAAGACCTTGTGCATGGAATCAAGATTATCGGGGCTGCAGTACTGCAGAGTGATGGGGTCGTCCCGGTGAGACCAGATGGCGGCGACGGAGGCATGGCAGCCCTGGGTCACCACGCTCCCCAGCGGCCACGCGTCGATGAGGTCCCTCCTGAGCACCACGTACTGCACCATCACATCCTCGGCGGCGGCGACGGAATCCGACGGCGCCTGACTCATGGAGCACCGACGGAGTCGACTCCCGGTAGCGACGGCGAATCCGATACGGCGAGGCGTGGGGAGGAAGCTGAAACGACAGGGAGAAAGAAGAGCGACGGCAGGGGATGCCATCTCTCGGCTCGACCACCCCTGGGAATTTGGGAAGTGAATTCGGCCTTCCATTTTTGGGCCATGATGCAGCCTTGAACTGAAGGTGTTTAGATGGGCCTTGGACTTGGGATGGGGTGCAACTGTAGCTAAAGCACCTCATCATTCCTCCTCCTCCATCTTCTTTCTTCCAAACAAGCCAAGAAACCCAATGACCCAAACCCTCTCTTCTCTTCAACTCCTCCAAAGCAAAAAGGCCAGGAACATCATTCCTCTCTAAGTCGTCCTGCGCCATCCTCGAAGATGATCCCCACCAACGCCACCACCATTTCCCTGTAACAACGAAATGATCGCTACCCATTCATACATACACTGTGTTTGTGTAACCTTCATTTTCACTTGCAATGAGAATGGGGAGATTGGATCATGGGCTAAGAGCCTTGTGTCATGGGTTGATAGCTCCTTGGTCATGGAATAATCTGTGCAGTGTTTAGTGAGTAGAATTCACCAAGCCAGCCTTTGTTCAATTATTGTTCTAGATAGCAATACGACGAACAGCTTCCTAATACGAGGTCATATCATGTCCAGCATAACTTGAGCATTGGTCCATCGAGCAAGCCAATAGATTATTTAAGTCATACAACTGATTTCAACCTATCATGGCCTCATTGGTATAGCGGTATTGGTTCCTAATCAATTTGTATATGGAAGGCCAATCTCACCTTCAAAACTCCTACACAATATAATTTTTGTATCCTAAAACTCTTAACACCAACTGTCTTGATGCATAATAGATCAAGAACCAAACAAAAAATTGAATCAAAAAGTTTAGTTTTTTCTATTCAATTCCATTCTGATTTAACTCGATTTTCATTAAAAATTGAAACTTTTAACTTATTTTACTTTTTATCGATTTGGTTAACCGAACCAAACCAATAAAATTTGGATATGCTATTTTGGGGTTAATTTATTAGGAATAGGATTACATAGTTATGGTTCATCAACAATTTGCTTGTGTAGGCGGAGATCCGGTATTTTCTGAATCCTTATGTAAGGTCTCCTACTTAGACTAATAAATCCAAGAGAAATTGCTATATCATCTATAAAAAAAATCCATTTTATCTTTTAAAAAATCTTTTTATGATTTTTTTTCTTTTTTTTTTTTCTTTCTTTTTCTTCTTCTTCTTCGTTGGCCAATTATCAATTGCGGTGGCAGCTAGTGACTAGCCAAAGGCAAGTTGGAGCCTTGCCACATGCCGACAAGGCTCAAGCTTGTTCGATTCTAACGAAGTTGAGCCTCGCCAACCTATGACAAGGTCGAGCTCACCCAACATCGGCAAGCTTGAGCACCGCCAAATCCCACTTAGGTGAAGCTTGAGCCTCACAAGAGGTCACTATACGTCGGCAAGGCTCTGACCACCTCCAACAAGGCTCAAACCTCGCCCAGCTCACTGGATCTAGCGAGCTCAAGCTCGCCGATGTCCAGCAAGCTCAACCTTGCCTAACTAGGTGAGGCTTCAACTCGCCTATGGCCAGTCATCGGCCGCCACCATGGCCGACGGCTGGCCAATGAAGAAGAAGAAGAAAAAAATAACTAAAAAATCAATTTTTTTTAAATTATTGAAAATGATCCATGTAGGGAAAAAAAAAACAAAAGTAAATATCGAACCAAACTGAATTAGGATTTCGGTTTGGTTTGGTTTCGGTTTAGATCAAATTTCGACTTAATTTAATAAATTTCCTTATCAATTCAGTTTGCTTTGGTTTTCCAAAAAAATTGAATTGGACTAAACCATTTATATTCCTATTGATGCCACTCTCATAGACTAATTGTGTTCATCATTTTTGTATTCTCACTTTTCATTCTATAACTCTATACTCTACTCACAAGTGTCACGTGTAAGGACCCGGGCCTCCCACTGTATAATATTGTCCGCTTTTGGCCTTCGGCCCTCATGGTTTTAAATATTACATAGTGGGAGGCCCGGGTTCTTACAAATGATATTAGAGCTGATTTCTGACCGCGTGTGGGGTCATAACGAGGGCGTTGTGCTTCCAAGGGGAGAAAAGTGTGAAGGCCCAAAGTGGACAATATTAAATAGTGGAAAGCCTAGGTCCTTACATTACGAGTACAGGAGGATTCATGAATTGTGACGCTTATCTATCATTTAGGATTTTACGAGTCTGGAGTTGGTATTTTTCTGACTTTGATTATTGACTTTTCAGCGCGTCAGGTAGTTTTGGACATCACGTTGGTTATCGGAGGGAGATAGCACGCTTCTTTCTTGTCTTGAAACTAATTTAAGTACTTGCGATTGACAAATCTCTCTGACTTTTCTCCCCCTTCGTTGTTAATTATTTTTTATTTCTCCTTAATTTGTTAGCGAACGCATTTTATGACTCGCATTAAAAGTCTTACGGATCCAAATCCATGATTATGCTATGTTGGCAACTAGACCGGTCGATCGCCCCACTTCCAAGGGATGAATTGGTAATCTTTTAGGAGTGTTTTATACCCAGAGGGTCAGTCGATCATCAGCTCACCTAGACTCAAAACAAATTTATACTAATTGGCTCCCACGAGATGCCGCGGACAAAATAAGTAAATTACTCTAAATCAATTGATGGAAACATAGGAATTTTACAGATTATAAATCGGTCCTCGAGTTGCTGAAATGACTCAGCTTTGTGGATTTAAGATGGGAAGTTTGCCTGTAGAGTATGTGGACTTCATATAGTACCTAGGGAACTTTCTGAGAAAGGCCGCAAGCCTCCGAATCTGACAGAGAGAATGTTTAGTAAGGTGAGGAATAGAAGTGCCAGACATCCTGTCTTTTGCTAGCAGACTTCAGCTTATCAGCTCTATGCTTTATCATGTTATTTCATGCTGGTGCGGGGTTTTTGTTTTGTCAAAGTAGGCTATAAAGAAGATAGGGAGTTGTTGCGATGCCTTCTTGTGGACTAGTTCCGATGGCAAGGCCAAGGGAGTAAAGGCTTAAATGGATTGATGCGGCTAAAAAGAAAAGAAGGTGATTTGGGTTTAAAGCTAGTCTACCGGTGGAACAAGACTGCAATCACGAAGCTTATTTGGCTTTTGCTTGTTAACTCTGGCTCTTGGTCGATAGCTTAGTTCAGGACTCATTTGATAAAGCAGCAATTTTTTCGCCAGTTAACTTCTTCTGCTAACTCCTCTTAAAATCTGCAGGAACTTCTAAAGTTGAGGAGTGAATTCTAGCCCTTAGTTCAGTATGTTATAGGGGACGGCAGGAAAATTTGACTAATAGATCCCTAGCATCCACTGGGACCTTTGGTGGACATATTTTCCTTTCAAGTGGTTTATTATATTGGCCTCCCTCTTGATGCTAAGGTGGCTGATGTAATAGAGAATGGCCCATGGCATTGGTCGGATGCTAGATCAGAAGCATTGATTCAAATTCAAGCTGCATCTTGTGGAGTTGTTACTCCTAATATAGAGCAGGCAGATAAGATCCTATGTACTGCTTCTTCAGGGCAATTCACTAAACATAGTTTATGGAGTAAGATTCGAAACTCAGCTGGAAAATTTTCTTTGGCTCAAGATGTTTTGGTTTTATTCTAACATCCCCAACCACAGTTTCATCAGTTGGTTGACCATCCTGAATAAACTTCCAATTAGGGAAAGATTAAAGAAGTGTAATCCTGGTTTGGCCGATGCCTGTCTCCTTTCTGGTTCATTCACTGAATTTTGCTTGCGAGGTACAGAGAATGATTGACGGTATTTGTGGACAATCTCATAGGAGGTACAGAGAATGATTGACGGTATTTGTGGACTAAATAGAGCGCTGCAGAGCACGGATGATGAATTGCTTTGAGTTTGCGCCACTCAAAAAGGAAGAGCTATTGCTAGTGAAGTCTTTAAGATTAGCCTGGTGTGCTGCCATTCATCATATTTTGCTTGCGAGGAACGAGAAACTGCATGTGGAAAATCTCATGGTTTCTACCAGTTCTATTTTTCCTAGAACTCAGGGTGAGGTATTGTGCAGAATTGGTAGCTTGCGAACTTGCAATTCCATTCCAGGATCAATGTAGAGAAACTTGTAGGAGGTGGAGAATGGTAGGCCAAGTGTGGTGTTCAGTTGTTATCTGGTTTGTTGTTTGGGGCAATTGTTCCGCGAAGTTTTTGTCAATGATTCCACGGCTTGTTTTATTAATATAACTCGCTTGTTTTATAAGAGAGGTTTGCTGGGGGAAAATGAAATAAAATAAAAGGAAGAATAGAGGAGAAGTAAAAGGTAAACATGGTCAATACCTAAGTTGATCAGAAACGTAATCTTGGGTTTTTGAAAGAAAGTCACCGGATCGCTTAGGTTGACACGAAAGTTACTTGTATATAGGCATGTAGACCTAGATCTAGGTTGACACGAAAGTTACTTGTGTTATTGCATGAAGACCTAGATCTAGATTCAGATGGCCGATATATTTGTGAGGAAGGATCAATATTCTCTTGATAACTTATGTAACTACCTTTCTATTGATTAAGTTATAAATTAATGCGTTATATAACTTTCTAAGTGCGAATTAGCATGAGATTGCATTTTTATTTTGTACAAACACTTCAAAATTTTAAGAAATTAACAATTGTTAATATCTAAAGTCACTTTGAAATCCTTACAATACATTTCAATTTTTAAGTATAATTTTGCTTGCGGTAGTAATTTTTTGGTTTGATCCAAAGCGAAGCAGCATGCAAATTATTTTATGCAATAAACTTAAGGAGACGTGCTTAAAGAGAATCCCAAAAACGACATGGATTATGAAATTATGAAACAGCAGCAAACAGTTTTCTTTCGAAAACTCTATTTTAAGGAGAAGACAAGTGAACATTTCAAAACGAAGATGAAAATAAGTATAGACAAAAAAAAAAAAACCATATAAAGTGTAACTTTACAATTTTGTTGATAAAAGCAACAAAATGATGCCTTTGTTTCGGAAAAATATCCATGAGAAAGGAAAATGTTTTTCAAGAAATCATTTTGAACAAATTATTTTCTCCCGTTTCAAGTTAAAGAATTCATTATCCTTATTTTAGATATGCATATGTTTATTGATTGTAAATGGTTTCCGTTGACTAATAATCTCTGGTAAACCAAACTCGTAAAAATTCAAGAAACCATTTTACGAAAACCTTTTTTACTCAAACTAACACACCATAGTTGTTCTACATAAAAGATGACGAGAAAATAAATAAATGAATTGTTAATAAAAACAGAAGAAAGTAACGAAAGCAGGGCATTCAGTGAGAGACGTGTGCAACCCAAAACCCTCCTTTCATCCTTTTTTGTTTATACATTTCTTGACAGCCATGCGACTGTTGGCGGATAGAAGTTGTGTTCCAGCTATTTGTCAAATCCCATCCGGTCGTGTAGGTATGTCGGCAAGAGGAGGAGAAGCCCCCACCCGATCGGGATTGATCAACGGAACCCTTAAAGAAAACTGTAGCTGACCCAATCTCCTCTTCCTCTTTTCTAATCCTCTAAGAACCCGACAGGGGGATCACAGGTTGGGAACTGTTTCTAGTGATATCCATCACGGATCCATCGAAACTGATAGGGTTATCACGTGGAATCGCGATCTTTGGATCTTTAAGACTTTTCCTGGATCGGAAGATATGGAGCAGACGACATAACGTAGCTCGATCTGGAGAGATACTTCACCTTGGTTTTTTTTGCCCAAGTTAAGAACCCCATTATTCGCTTGCATCTCAATTTCTCTCATTTCCGGACCATAATTCCGGCCGAATGACACCCACCATCGGCTCGTGCCTTTGGTTGCAATCGTGACCATGTCAAAGCGCTCAATGGCTTTCGGCTTTGTCTTGTGTCTTTGTTGCCTCATCGCACCGATCCAACCCATATCCTGCTCTTCTTCTCTAATCTCATTTAGTCAGATCGCATGTTACTCTCTATATCCTACTAGATTATATATACCTACGTGGCGATTCAAGTGCATTATTTTTCCCTCCCTCTTATCGTTAGAGCTACTGAAACCTAATGCTTTGAGCCGCGCAAACTCATCACCTCCATCTCTCTCCGAATTTGCTTTTCCACGGCGTGCTTCATCTCGCTCCCGAGACAAACGCCAGAGGAGGAAAGCGACCGCAATCCACGTTAGACTAGAATTGCCAGTTCCCCCAATTTCCATCGTGCATTCCAAAGTAGACCCCGTTTGTCAAAATTGGTTTTACCAATTTTGCTTGGCTGGAGCAAAGAGTCCGATCCAAGGTTCCAACTCCCTCCTCGGTTTCGTGACGTCGACAGCTACCCAACTTCAATATATACAATATACATAGAATGCCATGATGAGCTTAGTTTAATGGCATTAGATTGATGCCCGTCATTATAAATGTTCTATTGATAATACAAGACTAAAGCTCCCCCACTAACCACACCTTTGACTAAACATCCTAGAGATTATCGCCCCTTGTCTCGTCCTAGTCATCCCGCATTAAAAATCAACACGGAAGTGGCAGACAACGACAAATCTCTCTTGGACCTTTGAAAGTAAACGAATTTAAGATTAAATTAAATATCGGGAACCCAGCTAGCTAGTCAAGTTTGAAAATGTTGTGCCAATTTCTGTTTCTTTAATACAAAGTTGGGGAAAAACAAAATTTACATCCGCTCAAATTTGAGGTAAAAAAAAACCCTATCTCCTCCGGCTTTGACTTGTCAGCCGCCCTCAGGTTGACTTGAATACCAGGTTCATCGCACCGGCGGGCACAATCTCCTGCGACGCGGGCTGGGAGTGACGATGCTCCCCCTCGTAAGTCACGATCAGCATCGTTGGATCGTCGGGGGCCCTCTCCACGTGTTTCCTCGCGGGGCACCCTCTCATTGTACTGCACTTGTAGTAACCCCTGCACCCGCATAAAAGAAAAGAAAAAGTCAAAATAGGTAAAGACATGGCTGCGTAAAATCCGGGACCGTGTGATTGGTAAAAAATCAACGGCAGGCAGAGGACGGAGGAGTTACCGTGGGAAGGGAGACCCTTTGATCGGCTTCTGTCCGTACTTCCTCCACGAGAACTCGTCGGCCGGGATGTCCGCGATCTTGTTGCTGATCGCCGGCACTCTCGTCACCTTCTTCACTCTGTTTTTCCTGCGGAGAACAAAAGAATCGCCACGTTTATCATCCGGATAAGGACAAACAAAAAGCAAAGCAGAAACCTGCGGTTGCAGGAGCAAATTCCACTTTTTTTCCTCGCTGTTGCATAATTAATGCCTACTACACAACGCGACAAATTCTACTGCTTGGCAAAGCGTGAACCTTGGATGCCCAAATTTGACTAAAACTGCACCGACTGGTGGAGAAAACTTCGACGGTTTTTTAAAAATTTAATGTTATTTGTCCTTGTCACGCGTGCTGGCTGGGCTGGGCTGTGTGAGGGGTAAAGGCGACCAGCTCCATTAATGGCCAACTGTTCCTCCCCCAAGTCGCCTCGTTGACCCTCTAGAAACCATGAACAGTGCATTCATTGAACCGGGTCAACTCGGACGAATCGGCATCATCTTCCTCAGATGAGCGTGCGAGATGAATAGTTTGCAGGCATACCCAATTGCCCGTTTTCAACCAGATCGGTTTCGACTCGTGTTATTAACTTAATAAGGGCTAGAAATCGGCCAGCTAACGCAGAACTCGGGGCTTAATTGGGATAGAACCGCCTCGTACCTTCTTTTGGAGCAGTGGCACTTGCCGCTGCCGGAGCCGGAGTGCTTGCCGGAGATGTTATCGGAGGGGTCGTGCTCGTGGCACCGCTTCTTGTACGGCACGCTCGAGATCGGTGGCTTTCCGGCGGACGAAGCCGGGCCGGACGCCGGAGCTATGAACATCGACGTCCCCAGCTTCCCGTTCGAAACGCTTCCGTCGCCGGTGATCGCCGACGACATGAAGGAAGAGTTGGACGACACGCTGAAACTGTCCTTCGCGAACTCGATCTCGGAAACGCCTTTGGAGTTGGGGCCCAGGATGCTCGGCCGGGTGAAGTCGAGGGTCAAGCTCTGCTTGGGCTGCGCGTGGAGGAAGCTGGCCGGAGACGGCTGCGAGCTCGTCGGGGCCTGGATGGGCGTCGGCGCTAGAGGCTGGCTCCGAGACTGAACCGCCGGGGGGACAGGGGAAGCGACGGGGGCAGACTTGGAGGAGGAAGAGGAGGAGGAGGGGAGCGGGGCGCGCCGGAAGCGGGCGTGGCCGGTGCGGTCCAGGAGGGAGATGACCTTCCTGAACTTGGAAACGGTCCGGTCGGTGAGGTCGGTGCAGTCGACGGCGGCGGGGTGGGGGAGGTTCTGGCGGGAGAGGACGCCGATCAGGTGCTCCATGGTCTTCAGCCCCTGCGACGCGGCCTCCTGTATCGCCGTGTGATCCTCCATCTTGGAGAAGCCAAGATGCAGCTCGATCGCCATCGGACGGCCCGAGAGAGAGGAGGCGGCCGGGGAGGAGGAGGGGTGAGATGGGTTCTGCGGCGGCGGTGGACGACGGTGGCGAGCTCTCTCGATCTCAAGCTTTCATGGAGGACACCGGAAAAATTTGTGTGGATGATGAAGGGGAGAGGAATGGCAGAGAAGAGACTGAGGCAACGGGGGTTGATATAGGGGGAACGAGTGACCGGTTTACCCGGTAACGGCTCAAGGAGAAAAACAGCGTGGTCAAAGGAGGTTACTCTGATGGACGGTCGAGATGGACCGTGAGATTTCTGGAGGGATGACGTGGGGGGGTGTGCAGTGCCAGTAACGAGGTAAAAGAAAATTGGCGGGCCCCGGGGGTTGAGGAAGTGGAACAGCTCGGAGGGTTGGGGGAAAAGCTGGTCAAAGTCAAAACTATGGAGTTCTCGCTCTTTGAATTTTCGAGGAGAGTGGAATATTAGGATAAATTTTGGGGGTTGGTTGACCGGTCCACATCTTGGCCAAAAAAAGAGAGATGCAAAATGGAACCCGATGTCACATTTTGGTTCCTCCTGTCATGACCCGCAATTCCATATATTCGGTTGCTCATTTCCCTATTTTGCAAACTATCTGTGGATATTTTCGGTCACTCCATTATTACATTAGTAGGGCTTTATTAATATAATCATTTTTAAGTTATTAAGAGAATAACAACTTATTATAACTCATAAATTATTGAAAAAGTGAATCATGTAATAATTTATAATTATTTACTATTTGATTTTTTGTAATCCAAAATGGATTATTATTTTCATAATGAATCAAAAATTGTCATCCAATCATTTTTCAAAAAGAGCGATGCTATAAATATTAATTCCAATGCATAAAAATTGAAGTAAAAAAATGAAGTAATCGAAATTTAAAAAGGCCGTTCAAATGACGAATGCACATTACTGTTCCTCAATCATTTCAACCAATGAAATTACATGAGAGTTTTGATGCATTACCTTGAGATAAAATATATAAATAAAAGGCGCCCAGCTTAGATTACATTCCTAAAGTTTGGCGCACACCATTTGTTATGAAAAAATAGCATAAATTTCTTTTATCATATCGCCATCAATATGTCTATTCTAAACAAACCCAAAACCCAAGTCCGGCACATTCGGGACGTGCTTGAAATACCTTTCCAAAGCCATGCATCTGAGTCATCAAATCACACACGCATTCTTGTGGACATAAAAGAACATTTACTTGAAACCCCAAGACCAGCATGCTCGGGGCACCTCTAAAATGCCTTTCTCACGCTATGCATTTGAGTCATCAAATCACACGAACATTCTTGCAGATGTAAAAAGACATTTACTCGAAAGGCAAGACGATCCTGATAATTACAAATGGTTTGTTCGCTTACTTCAGCCGAGAGTCATTCCCTCCATCATCTCTATAAACTAAGATTTGACATTCAAAACACTCGCTTTCGCTAGTGGAAATATTAAAATTGCGAAAATTCGTCCCTCCGTTAGGTGCTCCAAATCATTTCTATGAATCCCCATGATCCTAAGGCCGTTGACTTCCCCCGGTTGACTTTTTGCAAATGAGCACTGCCCCAGCCAGCACGCCATCCTCCTCCCCGGCAATGGAACTTTGTATTCAAAGCATCCATTTCCTTAGAAACACATCCGTTCTAGAAACCCCACCTCGCCAAATTAGATTAAAAAAAAATAATCGATTCCACTTCCAGCAGAAACATTATAAAAAGAAACGAGATAAATTAAAGGGGAGACGTCAGAATTCATCGCCAGTGAACGCGAACCCGAGAATTATTTTAAGGAGCATTGCTGACTATGCGACAGCAGACACGTACTCCTATCGAAAGCTGACTTCCGGGAGGGCATCACATGGAGTTCCCTTTTTTAAAAGCTTGCGACTGTTGACCCACTTCTCAATGGATTCCCCGCTGGCCCTCCCTCCGACCGTTGGATCGGTCTGGGTCGATCCGAGGGCTGATATGCTCCCGAGGGAGGCCGAGAGAGGGGTTGACTATGCATTTACTTTTTTTTTTTAATATAAAGTTTTGTTTATCTCGAAATACGCCCGGACAAGCAATGACAGCCTTGGTTGTTGTCGACGTATACGATGATGCTTTGGCGCTATTAGACCTTTTCGGTGATACCTTTAACCATGGAATTAAGTGGATACAACTCGGCTTTAGCTTAATGATTTGTTTTTCCATGGAAAGGAGTGCCGTGATTGGCATTTGGAATGTTAAGCTTTTAGTGCTAGAAATATCGACATACCATTTATTTTTTAATCTTCAGAATAACGCCTCCTCTTACGTCAATGATTAGATATTTTGCCAACAAGCGAAAAATCAATGCATCATCTTAATTAATAAAAAATGTTTATATAACCGTCTTTAATCAATTGTGATATTTATAAAAAAAAACAAATAATTAGAAATTGTTATAGGATCCACTCCTCCAAAAATTTGGGGCTTATAATATGTTGTTATTCTAATAATTGCTCAAAGATTGTTATCCTTGTAAAGCTATTGATTTATAGATCATATTTGAAGAACTCACTAAAAAAAAATTTAAAATCTATTGCAATTATAACGATTCATTCCTAAATTTTTTAATTTAGCTAATTTAATCTCAAACATTTTGATGATTTGCTATTTTAATTATTATAATCAATTTTAATTGAAAATCACTAACATGAACGTGAGTCATCTTACGTGGTATGGCATGTACTAACATTAACAACTTTCATAATTTATATTAAAATCTAAATGTATTATAATTCTTTATTTTATTTTTCTTGTCTATTTTATTGTATTTTTTTCTTTAAAGCCCCACAAGGGTCGACTAGCTCTTGTCAGTCACAAACAAGGGCTGGGTGTTGCTGGTCACAATCAGTGAATGACCCTCACCTAGACCTAGTGAGGGTTGCGAATCCGTATTGGCTATAGGTGAGGGTTGCAGTCGTCATCGAATGGCCATCTAGACAAGGGTTGCGACCATTGCCCATTACCGGCAAGGACTAGGACCCTCGCCCATTGGCCGTTGAGGGTTGCTAGCTCTCGCCCGTAATCGATGAGGGTTGGTTGGTGACCCTCCCTAGACTTCATAGGAAAAAAAAAAAGGAAAAGAAAGAAAAATAAAAATTTCTAAAAAATTGTTCATGTTGGCAACCGACTGTTCTACGTGGCATTACTAGTGTTTATGTTAGTGATTTCTGACTAATTATTTTAAATGAACATGGTAGTGGCACTCATTAATTTAAAGTTTGTCCATTTGCAGCCCTGATTTTGGAAAATATTTAATGGCATACTAACATTGTCTTTCATACCAAATTAGAGGGGAAAGAATCACGAAACATGTATTTTCTATTCTTCTTAATTTTGTAATTATCCATTGTTATTGCTATTACAAAATTAAGATTAACTTAGCGGCAGGAAGCATATCGCTCATGTAAAGGAGCCTTTAGTGATGACACAAGCTACAGTTATTACACGGTGAGAAAAAAAATTATATACTCCTATATATTTGTTGATTTTAGAAAAGCCCGATAGAAAGTATTACGAAAGAAAAGAGCAATTTAGACGGGATTTATTAACAATTATATTAATGAACTTAGAATCTTTTTTAACGTTTGGTTTGTACAAGTCTATCGCACAAAATTATGCAAAGCAAACTCAAGTACTCTTGTTAAAAATATGGAAAATGACATAAATGGTTGAACTTTGGTCCAATGTGTAATATCATCCATAAAATTTTAATATGTTCAATTTAGTCCTTGAACTTTTGGTGTATGTTCAATTTTAATAATTAAATATATCAAAGTATTTGATGTAATCTTTCTTTTATTAATAATTGAAATTGTTAAAAATATGACCCAACAGGCCAACTTTATAGAAAGAGAGTGGTTTGGCCCTAAGTACAATTTTAAACTACTTCGTCCGAGACTTCGTGCAAATCTCAGCATCCTTTACATGTTAAATAAGCAGTGGGTACACCAGCGTATGTGGATTGAAAAAGATATTATACCAATGAGAGAGGTAAAGCATGTAGGTACCAGCACATAAAAATAAGGGATGCAATTTAACAGCCCACCACATTTGTCGAGGGTCGCGAACAGCTTCAATTGTTGGAAACGACCAATGTTGATTAAAAGGTTTAAAAGTAAACCGTGTGATTCATGACGAGCATAAAAGTTGTGTCGAGATTGTTTTATTGAAATGGAAGATTTCTTGTTGGAGTAAACAAAGAAATTGAAAAAAGCAGGTGAGGAGAGGAACTGATTTATCTGTCTCACAAGGAATGAATGGCTGTTTAGATTCCTAATCCTTCTTAAGTGAACAAGAAGAGGAGGTCACCCCACCCCCTCCCCCAAAAGAAAATTGATGAATAGTCCTTTTCTGCTTCCACGTAGCACGTGCGATTAGACTCTTTCAAGTCGCTCTCGGGTTTCTCCCGAGTCCCGACTCAAGGCGTTCGCTGGCGAGATGCTTGATTGATCAGAAGAGAGGAAGAGAGTCAAGCGCCCAATCGTCATTTACATTTTTTTTTTCTTTTTTTCTTTTTTTGGGGGGTAAAAGGATTCGTGACATTTGTTTTACTTAGAGCATATCTTTCGTATGGCAAGAACAAGGAAAATGTCCGCTCCGTACAAAAAATAAAAACGAAGAAAGACAGAAGCTGGTCTCTCATGCTTTAACGTGTCGACCGGGGCTGCGAATTCAAAAACTTCGACAGCCAACGCACGAGCTTCGAGCTGAAGACCGTGTGGTCCGACGCTCTCGATGGGTTTGATCCAGAGTGGTGGACTAGGACTGGAACGACATTCAGAGGGCGATGCGAAGGAATCAACGGTTTGACTCGGTCGTTCCGGGTCTCGATGCCGTTTCTATTCCTCAAGGACTTGGTAAAAGGTCACGCGTCCGTTTGTGATAATGGGGGAAACGCTCTCTTGGCGACTTGTGAGATTTCACCAACACAAGGCTTACTGAGATGAGAGCATGCACGTTGAACAGGTCTCTGGACGCGTGGCGGTCTTTCTTCTTGCTTTGAAACGCGTATTAGCGGGGAGACTGTGTTAAGTGGATTTCTACCTTTCTCAAACTTAGTAAGACTTCCATACAAATTAGGAATGTCCAAAATGAATCGCTCGAATTGGGAATTGTTTGAACCAAATCAAATTGGCTGGTTTAGTCCGGTTCTCCAGAGTGTTGATCTGGTTCCCGATATCTAAGTGAAATTGGTGTTTATGCAATTTAGTTCCCGAAATATTATTTCAATCCGATTTTAAGTAATGGGAAAAAAAAAGTAACCGGTTCCATTGGAGTAGACTAAACCGATGGTGCAATTCAATTCTAAATCCCAGGACCAACTAGTCCGACCCCTAGTTCCGATTTTTGAGAACCGGATCGGACTGGGAACCAATCACCCTTATTATAAATGTAAAGATAAGATTTTTTATTTTTAGTTGTAAAGATAAGATTACTAATATCACTATTAACTGTTCTAAAAATTTGAGATTTTGTATGAAGGTGGGGTGTTTCAAGTCTCAAATTATTCTCTCTATGCTAATGAGTGAAATACTCCCCTAAGCTTGAGCTTTTATACAAAGGCGGGGTGTTTCAAGTCTCACGTTGCTCTCTTTATGCTATTGAGTGATTTATTATTTAAATATTACAATACTCCCCTAAGTTTAAGCTTTCATATTAAGTTCTAATACTCCCCTCACGTGTATGCTAGATGAAGGTGTGATATCATGTAAGATTGTGAGACCACTATCAATTATTCTAAAGACTTAAATGGTTAGATGCAGTGTGGTTTAAAATTTTAAAAATATTTTATCACTCCATCAGGTGAGAGCACCGATCTCTTGAAAAAATGCCTACTTATATGCCAAGCAATTGTGAGGTTCGATATGAGACGGGTCAAAGTAGACAACATAATCTAAGGTTGCACAACACGATATTAGAGTGGGACCCCTTCCAAAAGGTGTGTGATGCGGTGATGAACCATGTGGACTCCCGGCACAGTTCTAGAAAGGTGAATGGGGGATGAATAAATCAAATTGCACACCAAACAAGGGTAGAGCATATATATATAATTGGCATTGACTTACCAGAGATGAGGGACAGAGCCTAAGAACAAAACTGTGATACTCGATATGAGATGACTAAAATGGATAATATTTCGAGTGAGTTATTCTAGGAGTATTACGGTCGAGCTTTCAAATTTCAGCAAGCAAGCTCGACAACTCCTCTTCTACATATGCAATTGCGATTGCAAGTGAAGCTTTTATCGTTTAAATGTGCCAGAAGAATATGAAGATAATGCTTAGATCTGGAAACATAAAGGTAGTGTTCATCCAAAAAAGATGAAGATGAACAGTATTAATGAAAGAAAAATAAGAGAGAAAAAACAGAAAATTAGAAAAACAATATTGTTTTGTCTGAAATTGTCCATGTCAAATAGCTAGCTATACCATGAGGATTACTGGCAATGACTGTATGCTACGTTGGCAATTTCTTTTGGGTCAAACTTATTGACCAAATTGAAAAATTTAGGATTCCACTGGTGGTCATACATTGGATTTATGACTTTTTAAGTCATTTCTCCTTTACATTTACTAGTTGTTGCATGATTTACCAAAAATTATTTGCATAACTTACTAACTTCTTTCCAGTTAAATTATCAACTAATTTTTTATTACCAACTCTAAGTCAAGTTATCTTCCAATAATATTTACCTATTTTTATCTATCTTTACAATTCCCTTAAATTGATCAATTCTGATATGAATACCAATTCTTATTTGTGTGATTTACAAGATTCTTTTTTTTTTTTTTTTTTACAGTAGCTTACCAGCTATTTTTGAATTACAAAGTCTCATTTAGTTGTCTATATGATGCTTATATGTTTTTCTTTTTTCCCTAAACTTTTCTATTCAACTCCTATATGAAAATACCAACCTTCATTGAGGGACTTACAAACTTTTCTCCAATTAAGTTACTAATTGATTTTGTGGCACCAACTATCATTTGAATTGCTTATGAACATTACCTATTTTAATTCACTGACTTTTCTATAGACTTATCAGTTTTATTTGCCTTACTTTTAGACTCGTAAAATTTAGTAACTGTTTTTAGAATTTACCAACCTCAATTATAGTGATTACTAACCTTTCTTCAATTAAATAACCAACAGTTTTGTGTTATCATTAACAATTTATATATAATTTACAAACTCTCTTATTTCCAATGAAAAAGAATTTTTCTTTTCATCTACCAACTTTTGTGTCTTGTCAAATAAAAGCTTGTAAATTGAATAAACGTCCATAAGTAACTCAAATAAAATTGAGAACCAAAAAGGTGGTAATTTGATGGGAGAAAAATTTGAGAGTTTCACTAATTTAGATTGATAATCTTTATAAGTAATTAGTTAATAAAAGGGAATACTAATAAGAAAAAGTAAAAGTTACTAATTCCATTAGAAAGTTAATAAAATAGAAAAACAATTCCATGTTGGTAAGTAAATTAAACGAGAATCGGCAACTCAAAAATAGTTGGTAATCTAATATGATAAAAATTGGTAAGTCACTCTAATTTAGATTTATTAATTCATGTAAAAGTTAGTAAATTCGAAATGATGCTAAGTTATGCAAATGAAAGTTGGTAAATTAGCACAAACATGTTCATTTGCCAACTATAAAAAAAAGTTGGTAATTATACAAAAGTGTTGATAAATTACCGATAAATTACTTGAAAATAAAGTCCCCAACCATGGTCTTCCTCAAATTTCTAACACTTATCAAAATTGATTGAAATATACCAGCACCGAAAAAAAATCCACATCTTTAGGTACGAAGCAATTGGTACAAAGCAATAGAATAATGCTCGGTAAAGATTCCACCTAAAACGCATCAAATCCATATGTAAAACATGCACCGACTGCTATCTCGAGGTTGACCACTTGCACACACCCCCGAAAGAGAGAAAATACTAAAGAACAAACGAAAGAGAGATGGCCGATCTCCATTATTCTACTCGGTCATATCTCAAAAATCAATATCTAAATCGGCAAGTATCTCAATTCAATAATGGCCAAAATCCTTAGTTCACACGAAAAGACATAGCTCTAGGTTAACAAATACACTCCTTTGTCTTGCCCAAATCATGAAAACCTCGTCATTAACCATTTGTCATATTAGTTGACTTTCGTTTGATGGTCTATACGCGGAGTAATTTATTGCTCGGGAGGAGATTTGGGCAGGGATTTGATTCCATCGCTCCTCTTAAAAAATACCCTGAAAGATAAGGGGGGAGGGAGAAGAAGATACGACCCAAATTCTCAAAATCATTCGGCCACCTTATCATCATCCCTTTTATTAGGATTTTTGGTAGTCCGATGGAACTTTAATTAACAGCAAAACACGGTTGACCAAGAAAAGGCTTGTGGAATGGAGCTGTGGCACGCACTCTGCGAACTTGGGGTCGATTTTCGTTCACTAAATTATTGAAAAAGACAGCGAGTATGCCGATTTTTTTTTATTTTTGTGGCGAGGACAAAAGGTCATGTCACATGTTTGGCAGCTTTGGAGAAGATAATGTAGCGTTTTGGGTCCTCGTGCATGCGGAATCTTACATCATCAGTGCTTTAATATGCGCGCTTGGGGAGGAGGAATTTCATCTCGGTTCCGGATGAAAGCCGGATCGAATCGGGAATGGCACTGAAAAATTCCATTTCTCCCTATTTAGCTTTACTTAATATCTTGTATTCTTGTTAGTACCGTCTCTGCATCTCCACTTTACTGTAATTATCATTTATCTCGATGATAAATAAGAAAATATTTTACTAATGTTTATCTTTTCGAGCCATAAAAATAAAGAGGAATTGGGCGATTTTCAAGTAATCCTTGGAATCAGACCGGATCAGCAAAGCATGGATTTCAAGATTTAAAAACTGAAAAATGACCTCGACAAAGTCTACCCATTTTAAAATTATGAAATTGATCATTCCTAACTATGGTAAAGGCAAACAATATTTTTGTTGGGTTGAAAGTGGCCAGCTAATCGACCACTTGGGGGATAACTTTTCTCTTTTTGACCGCCTCGAGGATAGTGACGATTGATCCTTTTCCTTATTCTATACAAAAAAAGAAGAAGAAGATATCGATCCTCTGTTAATGGAGTTCCTAACAGGACAATTTACGATGCTAGCTTTCATGTACTATAAAGATGGGCATGTCCTCCAATCATGAATTATATCATTTGTAGCTGGTCTTTCAATCTTCCTTAACTCTCCCCCTGTCCGAAGTAGACTTCTTTCAGTCTAAAATACAACTAGTCAACATTTTTCGGTATCTCTTTTGGAGCTGCAGCCCTTCGAGAAGTTTTTAAACCTCCCCACTATTTGAATGGAGTATACAAAACAGAATATCCAAATCGGGAACTACCCTAACCGGCGGACTAAACTGGCCAATTTGATCTAATTCTCCATACTTTTGGTCCTAATCAGACTAGACTGATTATATATACCTTTTATCATTATTTTTAAAAAATAAATGTAACCGCCTTTTTTTTCATTACATATAGTATCAAGTTTCCAGTCTAGTACCGATTGTACCTTGGAACTGGTAACCAATCACTACTAACTACATCTATTTCACTTTCTGTTTTGTTTGTGCACAAGTTTAATCCTTGTTTGATAACTAGCAAAATCAAGGAGAAAGAAAGGAAAATTATAGCACACGCAATCAATGCACAAATTTTTTTTTCCATAAATAGCCTTATTTACCATTGATATGAGAGGTCCCACTCAGAACCGTCAAATATATGGCAAAATAAGGCCTTTTATGAAAATTTTCTTCACACCAGCGATGTTGATCATATATAGGGTGCGTTTGGGAAGACTTTTGGGGAAAGTCTTTTGGGAAAATCGCAGCACCTTTGAGTTGAAGGTGTTTTCTAAAACGCAAACTGTGTTGGTAAATTGTAATTTAAAAGTTTGTCAAAGACCTTTTGAAGAAAATAGTGTTTGGGAGACAAACGACTTTTGTAAAAAAAAAAAAATTATCAAAAAAAATAAAAAAATGAAAACCGGCAAGGGCAGGCGGCATCCGGCGGCCGGCGGCGACCCTCGGCGACCTCCGGCGACCTCGGATCTGGGCCGGCGAGGTCGCCGGCGTCGCGCCACGCCGTTGCAACCTCCGGCGACCCCGGATCTGGGCCGGCGAGGTCTTGCGACGCCGTCGCGACCTCCGGCGACCCTGGATCTGGGGCGGCGAGATCGCGCGACGCCGTCGCGACCTCCGGCGACCCCAGATCTGGGGCGGCAAGGTCGCGCGACGCCGTCGCGACCTTCGGCGACCCCGGATCTGGGGCGGCAAGGCCGCGCGCGTCGCGCGACGTCACCTGGACCTTCGAGAACAGTCCGTCGGCCGTCGCGAGGCTACGCAACCCTCGCCGGAGGTCGGGGGACCTCGGCGAGGGCCGCGCCTGAGTCGCACGATCTCGGCGAGGGTCGGGCCTGTGTCGCGCGACCCTGATCGGCCGTCGCCGACACTACGCAACCCTCGCCTGAGGTCACGCGATCTCGGCGAGGGCTGCGCCTGGGTCGCGCGACCTCGCCGGTGGTCGCGCGACTCGAGCAGCTGCGGCCGGCGCCACCTCGACGGAGAAGATGAGCCCTGACCCGAGCAGCTGCGGCCGGCGCCACCCTCGACGGAGAAGATGAACAGTACTCCTCACAAGGGCAAAACACGGGAAAACAAAATGTTCGTAAGGATAATTTTGGAAAGAAAAAAAATGAACAGTACCCGAGCGGGCATGCCGAAAAAGCCGAAAGCCCCAAGGCAGGTCCTCCCCTGCCTTGGGCTTTCAGCCTTCACAAGGCTGGCCTTCTCCAAATGGGGCTTCAAATGTTTTTGCCAAACACCCCCACTTTAGCCTAAACATCTTTAGGGGCTCAAAGATACTTGGCAAAGTGGTTGCCAAACGCAGCCATAGTTACCCGAAGAAAAAGAAACCCTCGTCCAGATTAGAGCACAAATCGGCGAATGCGAATGGTTGGGTGCGCTTGGCTATTGGAACACTGGCTATCGGATTAACTTTCTTATAGAGGAAATTAACGGGGCAATTCACTTCATTCGGGGTTCTATCAATTTAGGGGAATATTGCGTTAGACCGCAATTATCCCATATTTTAGTGTGATAAATCATAATACGTGACCAAAAAAAGCGAACCAATTTCAATCCCACCTCAACGATGTGGGCGATAAGAAGGGTTCCGAGATCAATAAATTTGAGAGGCAATCAGTATAAAGTCACAGCCCATTATATGTCCACTAGATGAAATCGAATTGGGTTTTTAGGCCTGGCCCAAGGCTAATAATGCGCAAGCGCCGCCTCTTCGGGTCTTCGCCCTCGGCCTCTTTTGTTTCGAGAAGTGAGACAGCTTCATCTCCAGCATCGCGATTCGTTTGTTGGAACTGAAACTGCAAGTCAGCACGTGAGAGTGAAGACAACTTCGGACCGACCGACTGGGATCGAAGGTACAAACGTCGACTGGCGTTTCCGTTCGGTTAACGTGCTCTGTTTCGCGCCTCAGTGGGTCCTCAGCGATCGGTCCGCGGCATGCCAAAAGATGAAATTGGCTCAGTTAACGTGCTTGTTCATCTTCAAGTTGGAGAGACTGCACCAGACAGGAAGCAGCCTCTCACCTCCCTCTAGCTTTCTCGCTGGTCGGGGCAGACAAAACCCCTGTGCTGTAGAGTTTTCTTGACCGGATAGATGATTTTCCAGGCGGGTTGTTCGAGTTAATCTTGTTAATATTAGTATGTTAATGGAAAATAATAGGTGGGTCCGTTTGCCTCAGTTTTGGTCTGCTGTTCGGTTTGACACTGCAAATTCCTCACCTAGTAGCGGGAAATTGAACTGGACATGTTCTAGGGATGATGACGTTTGCTGGTGGTCCGTACCCTTTTCTCAGGTCTCTGAGTGTGGATTCGATTGCCTGTTGAAATGATGCCTGGTTTAGTTTGGGCGGCGACACAACACTAAAACACAATCTATTCATCACTCCATCGAAGGCACTGCTAGAAGCGGGCAGCGCTCAAAATCAAAAGATGTAGGCATGTTGTGGTCGGACAAGGACGTCGGTCATGATCCTGTGATTGTGTTCTAATGCCTAAATGAACGCCAACATCTCAAAGTGCGGGGATGCAACATGTGCTGCATTACTTGAGTTATGACTGCATTTGTTACTGTGTGTCGAAGAGAGTCTGTGTCGCATATAGCAGGATGACAGTCTTTTACTCTTGCCTCATGCATCTAGCATATTTCAAGTGGATATGCTCTTGAAAAGCATTAAGTTATTCTACACATTCAAACTCACAATATGTAGAAACCTACCCTGAAGAAAGACATTACACAAGTACATCCTGCATTCTTATTGTGGAATTATATAGTAGGGCACAACAATCCAGAACATAGTTAACCTTGGTGTTGACATCTGAGCGTTCTTGGAGGAGGTCTAACTGTTGACTGCTAGTTATGGCTTGATGCTGTCAGTTCATTTATTCTGCACGTGCTTTAGTCTTTTGTCATAGTTAAAATGCAGAGTTCAAATCAGGGAGAGTCCTCCATCCAGAAGTCGTCGTAGTTAGTTCTTTATAACGGGCTTCCGTACTGAAAGGGTTTGATTCTTCTCCTGATGCTTATGCTTTTATCAATCAGGTATGAAGAGTACGGCGGCTTCACGTGCAAATTTTGATTTTGCAGTAAGCCCTCAAATGTTACTTCATGGTGGCCATGCAGGAATCTGATGGTTGAGACAATTTGGAAACTTTTGAACGGTTTTGTTGCATAATGGAGCTTAAACCTGTTTTTTAATAAAAAGAAAATAAGAGGAGATATTTTGGATACTAAACTTCGGGAATATCCTTTGAATTATGCTGATTAAGGTTGTTTGTTTTTTTTTGGTCCATAACTCATTAGCATATTCTCCGTTGGAAGAATTGTCTGGTTGTGATAAGCAATCTTTTGATTACGCTGCAAGGAATTTGCTTTATGGAAACCTAAAGCTATTGAAGATGGTCGAAAGGAGTTTAGGGGCAGAGTTGAGTAAACGTCCCAAGTAATTTGAGACAGCTTGCAGCTTGGAGTAACAAGCTGTAGTTGCTGCATTCAAAGACTCAAGGTCGTTTATATCCTGAATTTTAATTCTTCAGGCTATGAATTGTAAAAACAAGCTGAAGTGATAAAGAAGGGAAACTGGAGCAAATATCCATAGATCAGCGATGGAATTAGAAGTTGGGCTTAGATTTCTGACTGATAATCTAGGTGCTAAGCTTTTATTTATTGCTTCTATGAATTTGCATCTACCCTTTTATTTATTGCGTGGTTGTTACTAATGTCAAGATTTGTGATTGACACGTGAATTTCGTACTACCTGTTGATGCCAGAAACTGGGCTTTGATTCAGCACCTGTGAGGAGCAGGAGCGTATATGACTCTTAAAAAAAGCAGAAGAATGAGGTTAATTTCAAGAGGCGGTGCAGCAGGCGGTCATTCACCTCAATTTTCAATCACCGTAAGTGCAATGTGCTCCACCATTTCGGCACATCTGCGTGCATATCTCAATATCGACTTATTCTTTCATACAATCATACATCAGTGATGAAGATATGTGTGAGATGCTTGACTTGCATGAGCCATTGACTTAGTTGGAAGCCAAGTCTTCTTTGGTGGTTGACTTTGCAGATCAGGTTGGTTTCGACGAAAGTCCCTACTGGATAAGCACAATAATTGTGTCCTTTCTGAGCGTTGTCCGGCGGAGGTATGCTAATGCGTGTCTAATAAGCTAGACCGTCATTTTCTTTGTACATGATGGGTGTAATGTGAAAGATTACTGACAGCTCAAATGATTCCTCTCTTCAAAAGAACAAAGCATGCAGAAGAGATTTTTCTTTTCTGTTCAAAACACATAATAGATCACACATGATGGAGCATGAATTACTAGTAAATTGACACACATCTTATTCTTCTGCCAATCGAAGAGCAAATGAAATCAGAACGAAGTTCCTTGTACAAATTTGCGAAGAAAAAAAACATATAAGCTTAAGGACACGAATCAGCATACCTATCTCACCAGGACAGCGCCCGAAAGTGTTCACTCAGTAGGGACTTTCAATGAAACCAACCTGATCTTCAAATTCTTTTACATTCCCTTTTGGATTATCGTCAAATCTTCCTATTCTGAAATGCTTGAGCTCCACTCCATCCGCACTCCCCGTGAGTACAAGGTCTGCCAGTATCCTCCCTATAGCCGGGGCCATCTTGAATCCGTGACCAGAAAACCCACCACCTATCACTACATCTTCCCCGAACTCCCCGCCCAAGAAATCCAACACAAAATCCTCGTCTGGTGTCATTGAATACATGCAGGATTGTGTGGCCGCAGGTGCGCTACAATCCAGCAATCCTAGGAACCTTCCTTCAATCCATTCTTTTAATGAATCTAGGTCCCTTCCGGGCATCCATGGCCTTTTGTCCGGGTCGCACGGGCATCCGGCGTGCACCGCAATCTTGATCAGACCCGGGAACTCCAGGGATGGGGTCCCGTATATGTAAGGCCGGCCATAACTCGCGAATGTTGGGAAAGCACCTTTAATGGCGAACTTCTCCTCGTGCCCCCTTGATTCTCCAATACCAAAGCGTAGTTTCCAGGGGTTGTATTGGCAATTCGTGGCCAGTGACCGAATGGACCAACTTTTTTGTCCAAGCCCCGGCGGTGACCACACATTTCCTACCCCAAAACTTGTTGCCCGTGGCTGTGTAAACCACCATGCCTCCTCTGACTTCATCTCTCTTAATGTCTTTCACCTCCATGTTGTCCTTCAACACTGCGCCCCTTCGAAATGCCAGCGCTTGGAACATGGACACTGCCTTAGTGGGCTTAATGACACCCCCGAGCTCGGTAAGCACCGCGATCCAATTCTCCGGTATGCTGAACCTGCCGGAGAACTTATTGGCGACTTCATGGTGGTCGAGTATCTGAAACGAGAAGGAATTCTTTTGACAGCTTGCTATGACAGCCTTGAGACTAGCATCATTAGCTGGTCCCATATCGAGTTGGGGCGTGCTGGTGTAGACTTTGTATCCGGCCTCTGACTCGGCCTCTCTCCATAGCTCGCAAGCCTCAAGGACCATGTCGGTGTAGTAATCCTCGGGGTAAGTTCCGCGTAAGGTGCGAGACTCGCCATGTGAAGAGCCGAGGTGGTGCAAGAGGTCGAATTGCTCGAGTAAGAGTGTCTTGCAACCTCTTTTGGCCGTTTGGTAAGCTGTGGCGCTGCCCATGATGCCTCCACCGATTACTATCACGTCGAACTCGTCGGTGCTTGAACCCATCTCTCCGTGTGTGTCTGGTGATTGGTTTTCGGCTAGAGCTGGATGGGGGTAGCACTAGATATACAGTGGAAAGTAAGAAAAATAGCCATAAGATGACTCAGAATTGCATTAGTGCCACCTCAACAACTCAAAATGGCCACGCGTCTAACTATTTTTCACTCGAGAATTGACAGAAGCTGAAGTTCGTGTATTTTTCTCCAACCGTGTATTAGATGATGCAGTTCACCACGCATCTGTGCGATAACATGGGTACTATCAGGAAATTTTTACCACCTTTCGTCATGAGTTACGGCGATGCATCTTATACGATTCAACAGTAGTACCGTAGAAGCTCCCTTTGCATTATTTCCTTTTAATGTTCATCCGATTCCATGATGGTTTGAATGAAAGATCTTCACCAGTAATGAATGAATGGACTAGATCCTCAAACCCGACGTTCATTCAAGAAGTTGAACTTTCATCTTAAAAAAAAAAAAAAAGGAGATACGAAACGCCAGTGCTGACTCTCTCTCCATTGATACTCGAGAACTCTGTCAGGACTTTCAACTTGAGCATTTCTTGGGCAATATAGCTGAGGGGGGACTACTTCCAAGTGGCATGTTATTTGACTGTCCTTTGCGTTGTCTTTCTACGCACGTGATTCAGAAGAAAGCACTCCTGAGAGACTACGCGTCAAGTTTGAATTTGAATTGTTCTAGAAATTGAAATGTTCTTATATGCATCCACAACCATAACATCTGAGTCCATTTCATCTTAGTCATTAAATGCTGCGCCTCATGTGATTTAATGGTTGAATTAGAAATTTAGAATGAGCTGACATAAATTAGGTGCCGTAAACACTAAGCCCAACCAAAGTTATTCTCTTTTGTTAATTTCCATACCACTAAAGACCCCATACCACATTGATTTTATCATATTATCTCTTGTGGGTCATTTTTTTTTTTGATTTCCCTTCTTCTTCTTTTTCCCTTCTTCCACTTTCCTCCTCCTATATTAAGTTTATACAATGCTAGCACCATGAGGGCTGCAGTATCATGAGGAATCAACGTGTCATTGCCAGTTATTTTTACTCGAAAACATGTCTGGGACAACAATTTATTGGCACTAGCCAATACGGAGCTCAACACTCCACATAGGCCAAGGGGGAATGATGGGCTTGTAATATCTGTTCAGACATATTTTTATGATTTTTCTCTTCCCTTTTTCATAAAATGCTAAAGAATTCCATTGTCGAGACATACTTTAGGTAAAGCTATTGAAATAATACTATAGTAAGCTATATACCATGATATGATATTCCTTTATAGGTCAAGAGAATCTTTACCTCCCTTTTTCTTAAAATGCTAAAGATGTCCGTTGAAGTCAAATATTCTCGTCCTCTATTCTATTGCATATTATAGCCAAGACAGAAAGTGTTGGAGGTGGTAGGTGAAATGAAAACGAAGGCATGATTTTAAGGGGCTATGGCACAGCTTTTTCTGAGGAGTCCTTTGGTTTCTAAGGGTGCGCATGATAAGATTTCTACTTATCTATTTTTCTATTTCTCTGTTCCCAGCAATAAGTTTGAAATAGAAATCCGTTTGGTAACGAAATTTGATTTTTCTATTCTAGAAATAGATTTGAAAAAAAAATCAGAAACTAAAATTTTTAATTTCTCAATTTCTGATCTAGAAATTGATCTCTGTTCTAGAAATTTTGTCATACACTCCGCCAAGTTTCAAAGCACTATAGCTTAGAAAGATGTGTTAACAAACGACGTTGAATAACGATGCAACGTCAGCTGTACGCCCTTGTGTTGATTTGCAAAAGCAATGGCTTTAAATAGTCATTCTTGACTTCTAATCTGGGTGGTCTGCAATCAGCAGTTTAAGCAATGGCTTTAAATAGTCATTCTTGACTTCTAATCTGGGTGGTCTGCAATCAGCAGTGTCGTTGAACCAGAAATTGCCCACGGTTCACAAAAGTTCTCTACTAGTGCATGTTTCATGTGATGGGATGGTGAGCGATGAGAATCGCGCATAACCAATGAAGAGATCCCTCGCCCTCGACTCTCAAGGTATTTCCTGATCTTATTGGTATTTGCCAAAAAAAAAAAAGGTACTGGGTAACGCATTCATCATTAACCGTGAATAACGCTAGAAAATATCGCCCCACAGGGTGGTCATAGGAATCTGTCATGGACCAAAAGTTTCCTGGCCAAGAACGGGGTCATGCGGCTCCCGGCAAGCCTAAAACACCAATCCAACCTTCCCTCGATAGGTCTTTCCGAGTGCAGTATAGCAAGTTGCATCCTTAAAATTGATTGTACCACACATTTAAATCGAATTGGGATGTGCAGATCTCTTCAACACAACAATTAATTTTGGCCAGCTTTGGTTATCATTAGTAGAAAAGCATCAACTCTCAACCAATTTGTGTATGAGATGTCAATCTCGCCTTCAGAGATCTTCTAAGATAATGATCATTACATTCCTTTATGCTTAACAAAGACTCCCTAACACCTGTGAATTAGTCGTATAAATCTTTCCGCATTTATTGCACTTTGCTTTGATGCAACAAAGCCCTACTATTCAGCCCCCATGAATATGGGAGAAATTGGATCATGACAAATCACTATGGCTATCATCATGTCTAGGATTGAATTCGTTGTTGTAATGATTCTTTTGAGCCACCCCTTCCATAAACCAATTGTTAGGAATAATGGATCCTCGAAACGTAGATTCGACACTAAATCGAACCCCTAAATCAATACGGAAGACAAGTCTGGGAAAAATCACGTATCATCGATTCTAAAGCACACCACGGATTCGAGCGTACCTTGTTAGCCACAGATTAGACACCGACGCCGATAAGAGAAAGAGACTTCGGTCCTGTTCGATCCGATGACGCCAATTCGCCTTGAAGGGAATGAAAAAGTCGCCTTGTGCTTTATTGTTTTTTTTTTCTGGGAGAGAGAGAGAGAGGGAGAGAGAAAGACGGAGATGTACGTACGTTCTGATTCCAACAGGTGCGTTCTCTCTCTCTCTCCTCCTTTTTATACGTCCCTCCATCCACGGGCACTAATCCTGCGGGCCGGGCTTTTAGGCCCCCATCACTAATAAAACCATCACCAATCTTATAAACCCTTCCGCATTTATCATACTTCGATCTAATGCCACAATGCGCCACTTTTTAGCTCCCATGGGTATGGAAGAAATTGGACTGTGATAAATCGCCATGGCAATCATCATGTCTTCGATTGGATTCACCGTTGTAGTGATTCTTTTGACCCACCACTCCCATAAATCAGTCATATAAATCCTTCCGCATCTATCACACTTCGATCCGATGCTATAGTGCTCCACTTTTCAGCCCCCATAGGTATGGAAAAAGATCGGATTGTGATATATTGCTCTAGCAATCATCATGTCTACGATTGGATTCGCCGTCGTAATGGTTTTTTTTTTTTCTGACCCAGGATTCTCATAAATCAATTATATAAATACTTCCACGTTTATCACACTTCAATCTGATGCCACAATGCTCCACTTTTCAGTCCCCATGGATATGGAAGAAATTGAACCGTGATAAATTGTCGTAGCAACCATCCTATTTGAGATTGGATTCACCGTTGTAATGATCATTTGACTTAATGCGGGGTGTGAGAATAAAGATGACCCATCCACTAATGTGATTTTACCCTATTTATGAAAAACATAAAAATGAAAAAGAATAACACGCTTAATGAAATCATCCACGTAATCATCCACGCATGAGACTAATGAAATCCATCTCAAACCCTTCGAAAGAGGTTTGATCTACGTAAAGACACGTGGGGGGTTAAGAATCAGACAAGAACGCAACCACGGGGATCTCTCTCGTTCCTTTTGAAAAACGACGAATCTCTTCGATTTAAGGGGTGCGGCCGGCATTAAGAAATGCGTAATGACAATAATTGTTTGTCCTTATGAATAGCCCTCCATTTGACAGCTGCGTCAACCATGTGACTCGTTCAGGCTGCAGGACAGCTTTTGGTGCTTTTTGGAATCCGTGAATGAATATGCCTTTGTTTAATCGCCCGCCGGTCAATACTTTGCACTTTCCTCGAAGGATCGACTGAAATTTTGAAAACCCTTTTTCTTGCACGGGTTTCCATCGCCGTAAACTTCCTGGAAACATTCCAGCTAAGTAGAAGACACAAAGTTGATCATTTCTCGATCTTTAACAGGATCCTCAGTTGTCTTACCGACTACAAAGCACATCAAGATTAGGTTGATATTGATAGGTAATATTATAATGCAAGAGATCCAATCAGTGTAGAAAAAACAAGTTAAAGAAAAGGATGTACGTAATGTATCACTTAGATGTGACATGGCTCGACTATTCAGTTTTCATTTTGATGCGTGCGCAGAGTGCAATCATCCATAGCCACCTTTCTTGACTAATGGAAAAAGCTTCGAATTTTCATGTCAAGTTTCTGTACTTGTAGACGTTCACATCACGTACGTTAAAGACAAGAGAAAGAAAACTTGAATAGGTCGACAATATCGTTCATCCTCATACACAACTAGGGGCTCAGATCCGCATGAGAATCATGCGGGGAGAAAATTAGTGGGGTCCGAGATTTCTAAACAAGATAGTGGAGTAATGAGCTAGCATCACCATCTTTGTGGCTCTAGGTCCGTGTTCACACAGCCTTTTCAAAATGGGATGGAAAGGTATCTCCATGATGTGCTTTCGTCTCGCGTTATTAAGAGTGGACAAGTGCTCTTGGTGGCTCTATATTAGTTAAAGATGTCACCATTGATATTGCTGCATACACTTGTGAACGTCAGGGATTATTATATGATTTATCAAATATTTGTTTCTTGTTTTCAGGAGTGCGAAAGTATCCATAGATGTGCCGATACTAAGAACCTTGCCATTAGTAACAAATAGTTGGTTTTTTTTTTTAGCTGTGCATGTAGCTGTGCGAGTCAACTGCAATAAGAAAACATTATGTACATATTGATAGAAGTTCGTCATTTGTCCTTACAAGAGTTTGAATTGCCACGCTCTCTTTTCTTCTTGTTATCTTGCTTTTGCTTTTCTAAATGTGCCTGCCTTCACATGTAAGGCGTGACTAGGTGAGAGGAAGAAAAATAAGATGCTTAATATGGTTTCCAAGTTGGTTTGCACAAGCTAATTGAACTTTTGAGAGTGATGATTGTCCAAACACGTGGAATGCTCTTAATAATCTTTCGAGTGCACCGATCTTCATCACCGGAACCTACATCGACAACGTTTCAATGCTACTCCATTCATATACTCAAACATGGCGAATGTGCAAACACTATGAAATAATGTCTTGAGTTCGAGCTCGATTGGTGAAGATACGACTTGAATTGTTGCTAGGAATTGCCTAACTTTTGTAGATTGAAAGCTTGTAGGACCAAGACGGGGCTAGAGAGGATTTGATTGGATGCTTTGAAGGCGTCCGGTGGCTAGACAAGTAGGGTTAGGCATTCGGTGATGACACTAAGCATTTAGCTAGGTCTAGTCAAGTATTTGTGCTAAGGTACTATATTTTGAGTTTGAGCCCAATTGATAAAATCGGCTTAAATTGTTGTTGGGGATGGCCCGAATTGCATATTACAGAGTTTTAGGACTAAGTCTGGCCGCTAGACAAGCAGGGTCAGGTATTTGGTGGAGACTCTAGGCGTCCAGCTAGGTCAAGTCAAGTGCTTGTGCAAAAAAATGAAGTTTATGTTTTGAGTTCGAGCCCGATTGGTAAAGACCCAACTTCAATTGTTACTGGGGATGGCCCGAATTGTGATTGACAGAGTTATAGGAACAAGTCCGGTCACGAGACGAGTAGGGTCAGGGATTCAGTGTTGAGTCTAGGCATTTAGCTAGGTCTAGTTGAGCGCTCAGGCGGCATATGCCGAGCTCGACCAAAAGAAGAAGAAAGAAAAAGGCCCGGAAAAAGAGTAGAGAAGAAACGTTATATCTATTGAATAAATAAGGTCTAAAGATGCACATACTTCTTTTTCAAGATTCGATATAAAAGGTACTAATAAGATCCAATCATCTTATTGGATTTATTCTCTTATAGATTTCTAGGTTGAACCTACTTGAGGTATTTGTCCTTTTTTTCTTTCTTATTGGTCGACAAGTATTTCATTATTTCAAACCTAGTTTGTTTACATCCAAATATAACATATCTAACAAAGATTGCGGGGGATAGAGCAACCAATTTGAAGGGAGTTGATTTTTCCTTTTAGCCTTGGCCACCCAATCATCAGGGTTATTTGCTCCTCTTGGACAGAACTCTAGGCGAACAAAGCTCAATCGGGCCAGCAAAGCCTTATATTCTTCAGCCCAAGGCCTAATATTCCACGGGGATTCATCCATTCCCAGTACAGCGTTGACCACCTCTCTACAATCAGCTGCGACGAGCCTAATATTCCACGAGGCATTTTGATGGCACTGCTGCGACGGGCCTGCTTATCCTGCGTCTAGGCTCTTGGGATTCCTTACGGTCGGGCCATGCAAATAGAATCCAAAACGCATCTGCAATTACCAGATCTGGAATTGAATCGCCACGTTGTGGAATGGTTTCAACGTTTTCCTCGCCCATAGCTGATATTTTCGGTTACTTGATTAGTTGAAATTGTTATGTTATCGTTCATTTGAAAATCCCAAATCAGAAAATCGTCATGATGTTGTTTTGAACTCCATAATTCATTAGTTTCGGCGCTCCGACAGAGCCTCATTGCGAGTTAATCTGATAGTTATACATTGCATTGGTAGCAAATGAAGCTCTGTTATGCTGAGGGATCTGAGAGAGATTATGCCTCATTGTGAACTCCTTAAGGCCTGCGTGGCCCAGTCATTGGAAAACTCTATCTACATTGTTATTTGCAAATGCAACATTGAAATCATTTCCAATGATGAGCGCAATCCATGTCGACTATGCGACTTGCTCCATAATTTTCACTTATATATAAGCCCTCCCTCTTCATCACTTGAGATCATTGCTGGAAGTAACAATCAATTGTCTTTCAGTCGCTCAATTTTGCATTTCAGCTAAGACATTCTCGATATCAACCAATAAAACCAATGGCACCACGGGCCACAGACCTGGTTTTGTCTCTCATGACATTCTTATGGCTCACTATCTTGCTCTTCAGAGCCTCCCTCAGAGATATGGGATTGCTACCTTTTACACTTCACCTCACAAGCGTAAGGCATTTCGTTGTGTTTGTTTCTGCTGTTAACAGTATCTTGTTCGACTGTACTGATGGGAGAAGGTGTTTTTTCTGTGTTGAGATAATGCAGCCTCTGCTTGTTATGGCTTTGAAGATCAGGGGGTGATGATAGCAGCAGCAAGCGAAGCAATTTGGAACGGCGGCGCCACTTGTGGCCAACACTACCAAGTCGGGGAAGCGCCTCAGCGGGATGAACCTAGGCATCCCAAAGCCATGCCGTGGAAGCGCTTTGGTGGTGATGCAGATTGTGGACCGCTGCCCTGCCAATGCATGCCAAGGAACTATCGATTTGTCACAAGAAGCATCTGCATCTATAGCGGTTCCAAATGCCGGAGCTATTAACATAAATTATTAGATGTATGTGGACCTTGTTCCCTGTAATTTGCGAGGCTATTATACGATTATTGCCGTGACATAAGGCTGAACTGGTTCGATTAAGATCCTGTGCTGGAGTAACTTCTGATGGAAATGGAAACATTCCCCAAATAAGGAAAACCCACTGAAGTTTAGCATCAACTCCTTTTGAAGTTCTTTAATTTTTTTAATGCTTTTGGCAAATGCAGTAAATTATGTTTTTGCCTTGTCTTCTCCTTGAGCGAGCTATGTTTGTTAATCTGGTCATATACTCCACATGACTTACTATCACTCCGGTCAGGAAAAGCTCAAAAGCATTCGATCTTAACTTTTCGTACTCAGTTCCAGTCATAACGTCCATTGGCACTGTCACAAACGATCTTTCGCTTTTCACCTGAAAATTGGACTGAGATACGTGATCTTTCAGCGCCAACGATAATGCAATGTCGTTACAAGCATGATGATCGACTTTCCAGCATTAATTGTATCTGAAATTGAGTCCACTTGGCTCAGAGAGGGTGCTTGGTCATGCAAGAAAAAGAAAAGGCAGAAAGCAATGACAGATGCTGTACGCATACAACTCACGGATACATTCAGCTGTTTATGTCGATAGGACATGATTGAGACAATAGATCATTAGAAACCAAATACCAAATCACAGATTATTAGTCGAGCATAGAGAAGTGGCTTTTGCTGCTTCACTTGGGATACTCTTCAAACCTTCCAATCCTAAAATGCTCGAGCTCCTCCCCATCTGAATGCCCAGTGAGTGCGAGGTCCGCCAGTATCTTCCCTACCACTGGAGCCATCTTGAATCCGTGACCCGAAAACCCACCACCTATCACCACATCCTCCCTGAACTCCCCTCCCAAGAAATCCATCACATAATCCTCGTCCGGTGTCATCGAGTACATACAGGACTGCATGGACACGGGTGCGCAGCCATCCACCAGTCCCAGAAATCTCCCTTTGATCCACTCTTTCAGGGAATCCAAGTCCAGCTCGGACCTCCACTGCCTTCTATCGGGATCGCACTGGCATCCGTCGTGCAGTGTGATCTTGATCAGACCCGGGAATTCCAAGGACGGCGTCCCGTATACAAGCACATCTCCATAGCCGATGAACGTCGGGAAATCGCCTCCGATGGCATACTTCTCCTCGTGACCCTCCTTGATCTTCCAATAACACACTATGGCGTGCACGGGTTGAATCGGCAATTCAAGCCCAGCGATTGAACGAACCAGCTTCCTGGTCCAAGCCCCAGCAGTGACCACACATTTCCTGCACCAGAACTTGTCGCCCCTGTTGGTACAGACCACTATGCCTCCTTTCACTTCATCTCTCCTAATTTCCTTCACTTCCATGTCGTCCCTCAGCACAGCTCCCTTTTGAAATGCGAGCGCTTGGAACATGGACACCGCTTTTGTCGGCTTAATGACACCGCCAAGCTCAGTATACACCGCAATCCAATCCTCTGGTATGCTGAGCTTTCCGGAAAATTTGTCAGCGAATTGGCCATGGTCTAGAATCTGATAAGGGAATGAGTTCTTATCACAGTTCGCTATGACTGCTTTGAGGCTAGCACTCCCCCCTGGCCCCATGTCAAGATGGTCGGTGTCAGTGTAGACGCTGTAGCCCGCCTCTGACTCGGCCTCTCTCCACAGTTTCGAGGACTCCACGGCCATCTTGGTGTAGTAGTCCTTCTTGTATGTCGCGCGCATCCCGCGAGACTCGCCGTGCGAAGAGCCACGGTGGTGCAGGAAGTCGAACTGCTCGAGTAAGAGTGTCTTCTGACCTCTTTTGGCAGTTTGGTAAGCCGTGGAGCTGCCCATGACGCCTCCCCCAATCACTATCACGTCGAACTCAATTCTGCAAGAAGAATCCATAGCTCTGTACTGTGTGTGCGTCTCTCTCTCTCTGAAACTGGTTAAGCTAAATTACGCTGGTTTGGTTTGAACATATAAGCAAAAGAAGACTTGACTAGTCCTGGACTACCATGGCCTAGCGGCGGACGTGGCCTCCGAGCACCAGATTTGATACTTATAGTCGGACTATTGCGACATGTCCCTTCAGTCACGATAAAACAAAAGCAAAATTACGACATTCGCAATGCTTTGGGCAATGCATAGTTATTTTGAAAATGAATTTGACTTGAATGATTTGTTGCCAAAACGTTTACAAAGCTTTTTTCCATTGAAGGTGAGTTGCGAGGAAAGTCGCTTCTCCACCTAAACATCGGCCTCTCTTGAATTGACATAGTCTTCTTTTTGTTATTTTCAAATTTACATAAACTTTACCTAAGTTTTAATCGGAAGAAGTACACCCCAAGTGTCAAAACTTAATACTGAGAAACACTTAAGTGACAAAAGTTAGAAAAGTGATACTTAAAGTGTCATTTCCGGCGAATTCCGTCGAAAATCTTACGTGACAATTTATTATTTTTCTCGCCTATATAGCTTGTCGGAAAGCTGACTTAGCAAAAAAACGCAAAAACAACGTCGTTTTTGCACGGATTTGAATTTTAATATAAAAATTAATTAAATTAAATTATAAAAATAATTAAATAATAATGAAATGAGAAGGAAAGAAGAAGGTGGCTGAGGGTTAAGCCCTCACCATCACTAGGAAGGGCTGGCGAAGGTGGGGGAGAGTCAGCAGGGGTTGTCGAGCCTCGGCGGCGACGAGCGCTCAACCCTCAACCACATGCCTCCTCTCTCCTCCTTTTCTTTTTAAAAAAAAATTAAAATATTAATTATTTATATTAATTATTTATCACATCAGAGACAAAACAACGTCATTTTACATTTGTTTAGCTATATTAGCGTACAAAATGACATCGTTTTGCACTTATCTCGCCGGAAAATCGTTACATCAGCATTTTGGTCATATTCCTCGCAGTCGATACTTAAGTGATCTATTTTGCTTCATTTTTTACATTTAAATATCATTTTTCAACTTTCGACACTTAAGATCTCTCCGTGTCGAGTTTTAAGACTCTAAGTACTGCACTATGAGTCAATCGCCCTCTTTCATTTTTTTAAATACTTGTGTTGGTAAGCTTGCTCTTTGGACAATGTTAATAATCCAATCGATTACATCAGTAAACAATGACAGAGACTTGGATATGTACATGGATATGCATTTTTATTCAACTCAAGAGTAGCAAAGAGGGATCTTGCTTCTTCCCCGAAACGCCGGTCTAAACGAGAGTTCCGTGCTCTTTCCAAGGAAAATGTTTTTGATCGGAAGATGATATGATGATTTTTTTGAACGAAAAGATGATATGATGATTGATTGGGACAAGAGAGCGACATGTTTGTCCAGGGAACAACAAGATATTTCCTCCAGCCCACTTGCAATAAGCTTTTTCGTTGCAATTATTTTTATGCAAAAGACAACTTCTCTACATAAAGTCACACCCTTATTATATCTTAGTAGTTAGTACTACCCTTGGATAATGATAATGATGATGCCTTACGTATTTATTGAGATTAATTATTAAATTCAGTGATCACGATCATTCATTTTAAAATTTGCTATCTTTTATAGTGATATTAAAGCTATCTCGAACTTATTTGCTCTTGGGGGATTCATCATACCCTTATATAGGTTTTGCTTCCTCAACCTAGTAATTTTGTATACTTTTCAATTGAATACTTTGATGTTATAGCTAATGCTTTTATGTCTCATTATACATTTACTTTTTTGAAAAGAGACCACGATAAATGATATTAGGTCTGGTTTGTTGAAAGACATTAGAAGAATGTTAAGCTCTCATTTTAAGTGTGAGCATACCTTGCGAAAAGGAAATTATGTTGCCGATTTGCTTGTCAATCTTGAAATAAAGACACACTTGGACACTATGTTCTATTCACAGCCTCCAAGAGTTTTTTTTTTTGGTCGAGTCCTAGAGAGTTGATTCATGCTTTGTTAGGTGGTGAAGTAGAGACAATTAATTTTAGACGTTATTTTTTTTTGTTTACATTTATTTACCTAATAAAGAAAACGAGAAGTTTATTATTGTCTAAAAACAATCAACAAGCAGACTCAGCTTGCTATACCAAACCTAAAAATCTCTTCCTAGATCAACCCATGATTAATTTTTTTCTTGGTATCGGTGAGTTGAGCCTTAAAAGGAAATTATTTCTTAACGCCTGTCTATTTAACTCTTTAGATCAATCGGACTAAATCGGGTTGTTGGACGAGCGTATTACTTCCTTTTACCTATGAACTTTAGCTTTGAATTAGTTCATCTAACAAGCAAAAATTCATGATCATAGTTTAGGAAGATTTTGGATCTCTACATTCACTAAATTCTAAGAGTTAGTAACTTTCCCACCTAAAAGTTACCAATTTTAGTAGTTTATACTTAATCAAAGTCTTATCTATCCTGTATCAATATTTATTTAAATCCTGCTCCATAATGAAATTACCGAGATCTGTCCATATCTTCGAGAGCAATCATGGCATTAATACCAATCTTGACTTCCCTCTGTCATGGCCTTTTTGTGGAAGTCATGAACGCGATGCTACAATTTCCCCGAAACGCAATTGCTCTCATGTTGTCGGCTTCGCTAGATTCTTGGAAGCCCAAAGACCCTTTGCAAAGCCAATTCCAAACGAAGCCTTTATCTTGGTTTGCAATGTGACGTTCTTAATTAGCTTAATGCACCTGATTTGTTGGCTTGTAAGCGAATTCTTTGCAAATTAAATATTTCTTTAGGAAGTACTCTTAACAAGTGTCTCGAGAGAGCATCTCGTGGACACTTGTTAACATAACTTAAAAAATCCCATTTTGAATTTTATTTGCTTTATATTACAGCCATCGCTTAGAGCAGCGGAATAGGTGCCTTCAACCTTTCTATACATCTGTTTGCTTCTACTTGTTCTTTTAATCTTGTCGATAGCGTGTCGAGTGATGTGAGTCAGTCTGCGCATCTCATGCATGCGGTTCGATTCGAATACAGCAGCCACTACTTGCTGTAGATATATGATGATGGCGAGAGTGAGTGAAGAACTTTGGGACGACGGTGGAGCTTATGGCCAATACGATCAAGTCACTTGTGTCGGCGTGACGAAGTCAGGTGATCCGAATCAATGCATCGGAGGCGGGACGGTGGTGGCGAAGATTGCGGATGTTTGCCGGCCCATCTTGTTTCAGAGAACTATTGATATGACGCAAGAAGCATTTCACTAACCCAGCAAGTCCTAACAATCTGCCTCTCAGCATCAACATATAGCCCGTGGTCCTTGTTCATACATTGTGTTCATATACTAGCAGCCGTTTTTTTCTTTTTATGTATATCTATACTTAGATTAAGTCATAGTAATTTCTTGATTGCATTCAAGGCACATCTCTCTCTTGTTGCAGTGCTAGAACAGCATTTATCACTTTGTATTGTCGACATATAAGGGCATTTATCACTTTGTATTCAAGGCACATCTCTCGATCCTTGAACTATATAAAAATATTCAATATTATCATTGAATTCGAATTAATAGAATATGTTCATACAATTTAAGGATTAAATTGAGTATGAACTTTTTATAGAGCTAAAATTTAACAATTAGATCGAATAAATTAAAAATTTGAAAACACGTCACATATTAAATTAAGAATTTAGGATCGTCACAAAAGAAGCCTTTGAGATCCCAAGTGGGACACAGTCAACCAATAAAGCCAATGGCACCACGAGCCACAGACCTGGCTTTGTCTCTCATGACATTCTTACGGTTCACTATCTTGCTCTTCAGAACCTCCGCTCAGAGATATGGGATCGCTACCTTTTACACTTCACCTTACAAGCGTAAGGCATTCCGTTGTGTTTGTTTCTGCTGTTTAACAGTATCTTGTTCAACTGTACTGATGGGAGAATGTGTTTTTTTCTATGTGTTGAGATAATGCAGCCTCTGCTTGTTATGGCTTTGAAGATCAGGGGGTGATGATAGCAGCAGCAAGCGAAGCAATTTGGAACGGCGGCGCCACTTGTGGTTAACACTACCAAGCCACGTGCCTCAGCGGGACGAACCTAGGCGTCCCAAAGCCATGCCGTGGAAGCGCTTTGGTGGTGATGCAGATTGTGGACCGCTCCCCTGCCAATGCGTGCCGAGGAACTATTGATTTGTCACAAGAAGCATCTGCATCTATAGCGGTTCCAAATGCCGGAGCTATTAACATAAATTATTAGAAGTATGTGGACCTTGTTCCCTGTAATTTGCAAGGCTATTATACGATTATTGCCGTCACATAAGGCTGAACTGGTTCGATTAAGATCCTGTGCTGGAGTAACTTCTGCTGGAAATGGAACCATTCCCCAAATAAGGAAAACCCACTGAAGTTTAGCTTCAACTCCTTTTGAAGTTCTTTAACGTTTTCAATGCTTTTGGCAAATGTAGTAAATTATGTTTTTGCCTTGTCTTCTCCTTGAGCGAGCTATGTTTGTTAATCTGGTCATATACTTGACATGACTTACTATCAGTCCGGTCAGGAAAAGCTCAAAAGAATTCGATCTTAACCTTTCATACTCGGTTCCAGTCATAACGTCCATTGGCACTGTCACAAACGATCTTTCGCTTTTCACCTGAAAATCGAACTGAGATACGTGATCTTTGAGCTCCAACAATAATGCAGCTGAGTAAAAGGAAGCACGATGATCGATTTTCCAGCATTAATTGTATCTGAAATTGAGTCCACTTGGCTCAGAGAAGGTGCTTGGTCATGCAAGAAAAAGAAAAGGCAGAAAGCAATGACAGATGCTGTACGCATACAACTCACGGATACATACAGCTGTTTATGTCGATAGAACATGATTGAGACAATAGATCATTAGAAACCAAATACCAAATCACAGATTATTAGTCGAGCATAGAGAAGTGGCTTTTGCTGCTTCAATTGGGATTCTCTTCAAACCTTCCAATCCTAAAATGCTCGAGCTCCACCCCATCTGCATGCTCAGTGAGTGCGAGGTCCGCCAGTATCTTCCCTACCACTGGAGCCATCTTGAATCCGTGACCCGAAAACCCACCACCTATCACCACATCCTCCCTGAACTCCCCTCCCAAGAAATCCATCACATAATCCTCGTCCGGTGTCATCGAGTACATACAGGACTGCATGGACACGGGTGCGCAACCATCCACCAGTCCCAGAAATCTCCCTTTGATCCACTCTTTCAGGGAATCCAAGTCCAGCTCGGGCCTCCACTGCCTTCTATCGGGATCGCATTGGCATCCGTGGTCCAGTATGATCTTGATCAACCCCGGGAATTCCAAGGACGGCGTCCCGTATACATGCACATCTCCATAGCTGGAGAACGTTGGGAAATCGCCTCCGATGGCATATTTCTCCTCGTGACCCTCCTTGATCTTCCAATAACACACTGTGATGTCCACGGGTTGAATCGGCAATTCAAGCCCAGCGACTGAACGAACCAGTTTCCTGGTCCAAGCCCCAGCAGTGACCACACATTTCCTGCACCAGAACTTGTCGCCCCTGGTGGTACAGACCACTATGCCTCCTTTCGCTTCATCTCTCCTAATTTCCTTCACTTCCATGTTGTCCCTCAGCACAGCTCCCTTTTGAAATGCGAGCGCTTGGAACATGGACACCGCTTTTGTCGGCTTAATGACACCACCAAGCTCGGTATACACCGCAATCCAATCCTCTGGTATGCTGAGCCTTCCGGAGAATTTGTTGATGAATTGGCCATGGTCTAGAATCTGATAAGGGAATGAGTTCTTTTCACAGCTCGCTATGACTGCTTTGAGGCTAGCACTCCCCGCCGGGCCCATGTTAAGATGGTCAGTGCCGGTATAGACGCTGTAGCCCGCCTCCGACTCGGCCTCCCTCCACAGTTTCGAAGACTCCACAGCCATCTTGGTGTAGAAGTCCTTCTTGTATGTGGCACGCATGGTGCGAGACTCGCCGTGCGAAGAGCCACGGTGGTGCAAGAAGTCGAACTGCTCGAGCAAGAGCGTCTTGTGACCTCTTTTGGCAGTTTGGTAAGCAGTGGAACTGCCCATGACGCCTCCACCGATCACTATCACGTCGAACTCATTGCTGCAGGAAGAATCCATAGCTCTGTACTTTGTGTGCGTCTCTCTCTCTCTCCGAAACTGGTTAACCTAAGTTTCTCTCGCGAGTTCCGTTTGAACAAATAAGCAGAACAAGACTGGCTAGTCCTGGACCTACCACTGCCTAGCCGCCCACGTGGCCTCCAGGCACCAGATTTGATACTTCTACCACCAAGGAAAGCTAGACGAAATTTCTCATTCCATCCTTGTCGGACTCTTGCGACATATCAATTAGTCACGATAAATAAAACAAGAGCAAACTTATGACATTCGCAATGCTTTAGGCAATGCATAGTAGTTTTTAAAATGAATTTGACTCAGAATGATTTGTTGCCGAGACGTAATTGACTTTTGCAAAGCTTTTTTCCATTGAAGGTGAGTTGCGAGGAAAGTTGCTTCTCCACCTAAACATCGGCCCCTATTGAATTGACGTATTCTTCTTTTTGTTATTTTTAGATGCACATGAACTTCAACTAAGTTAATCGCCCTCTTTCATTTTTTTAGGTACTCGTGCTGGTAAGCTTGCTCTTTGGACAATCTTAATAATGTAATCGATTACATAAGTAAACAATGACAGATTGCTTCTTCCCGGAAACGCCGGTCTAAACTAAAGTTTAGTGCCAGCTAATGTAATCAGTAAGAGTCAGGCACTTCATTGTGCTCTTTCCAGGAAAATGTCTTTGATTGGAAGATGATATGATGATTGATTGGGATAGACAATGAAATGTTTGTTTAAGGAACAACAAAATATTTCCTCCAGCCCACTTGCAGCAAGCTTTCACATTGCTATTATTTTTATGCGAAAGATGACTTCTCTACATAAAGTCACACCCGTTCTTATTATATCTTAGTACATAATGATAATGTTAATGCCTTACGTATTTATTGAGACTAATTTCCAAATCCAGTGATCACGACCATTCATTTTAAAATTTGCTATCTTTTATAGTGATGTTAAAGTTATCTTGAACTTTCTCACTCGCGGGGTATTCATCATAACCTTATATAGGTTTAGTTCCTCAACCAAGTAATTTTATATGATTTTCAATCGAATCCTTTAATGCGATAGCTAATGCTTTTATGTCTCATTATACATCTACTTTTGTTAAAAGAGATCACGATGAATAACATTAGATCTGCTTTGTTGAAAGACATTAGAAGAATGTAGAGCTCTCATTTTAAGTTTAGGCATAAATTTTGAGAAGGAAATTGTGCTGTCAATTGGCTTGTCAATCTTGGAATAAAGACGCGCTTGGACACTATGTTCTATTCACAGCCTCCTAGAGTTTTTTTTTTTTTTTTTGGGTGAGTGCTAGAGAGTTGATTCATCCTTTGTTAGGTGGTGAAGTAGAGATAATAAATTTTAGACGTTAATTTTTTTCTGTTTACATTTATTTACAAAAAGGAAAAGAAGAAGAAGGAAGTTGTTGACGCACCACTTTTTCTAAGAAGTTTATTATTGTCTAAAACCAATCAATAAGCGGGACCAAACCTAAAAATCTTTTCCTTGATCAGCCCGTGATTAATTTTTTTTTTTGGTATCGGTGATGAGCCTTAAAAGGAAATTACTTCTTGACACCTGTCTGTTTAACTCTTCAGATCAATCTAAATCAGGCCATTGGGCGAAGGGTCACCTTTACTGGGGTCTTATGTGCGTATTACTTCCTTTTACCTATTAACTTTAGCTCCATCTAACAAGCAAAAATTCATGATCATAGTTTAGGAAGATTTTGGATCTCTACATTCACTCATTTCTAAGAGTTAGTAACTTTCCCACCTCTAAGTTACCAATTTTAGTAGTTTATACTTAATCAAAGTCTTATCCATCCTGTATCAATACTTATTTGAATCCTGCTCCAGGTGAAATTACCAACGAGAGCAATCATGGCATAAATACCAATCTTGACTTTCCTCTCTCATGGCCTTTTTGTGGAAGTCATGAATCGTGATGCTACAATTTCCCGAAACGCAATTGCTCTCATGTTGTCGGCTTCGCTAGATTCTATCTCGGTTTGCAATGTGACGTTCTTAATTAGCTTAATGTACCTGATTTGTTGGCTTGTAAGCAAATTCTCTGCAAATTGAATATTTCTTTACGAAATACTCTTAACGAGTGCCTCGAAACACCATCTTGTGAACACTTGTTAACATAACTCAAAATCCTATTTTGAATTTTATTTGCTTTATATTACAGCCATCGTTTAGAGCAGCAGAATTGGCGCCTTCAACTTTTCTATACATCTCTACTTGTTCTTTTAATCTCGTCGATAGCATGTTGAGTGATGCAAGTTAGTCTGCGCACCTCATGCATGAAGTTCGATTCAAATACAGCAGCCACTACTTGTTGCAGGTATATGGTGATAGCGAGAGTGAGTGAAGAACTTTGGGACGACGGTGGAGCTTGTGGCCAATACGACCAAGTCACTTGTGTCGGCGTGACGAAGTCAAGTGATTCGAATCAATGCATCGGAGGTGGGACGGTGGTGGTGAAGACTGCAGATGTTTGCCTGCCCAGCTCGTTTCAGAGAACTATTGATATGACGCAAGGAGCATTTCACTAACACAGCAAGTCCTAGCAATCTGCCTCTCAGCATCAACATATAGCCTGTGGTCCTTGTTCATACATTGTGTTCGTACACTAGCGGCCGTTTTTTTTTTTTTATGTATATCTATACTTAAAATTAAGTCATAGTAATTTCTCAAGTGCATTCAACGCACATCTCTCTCTTGTTGCAATGCTAGAACAGCATTTATCACTTTGCAATATCAAATTGAACCATCGAGCCCCACCTCAGCTTTTGCGGTTTTTTAAAACAAGAGGCCTTGTTTACCTAGATGTGATACCACTATCAATTAATTCCAACTTGCCCACAGACCCAAGTGAGGTAGCGATAATCGACACAGCAAGAGTTAATCATTCGAACATGAAAGTAATTTATAGAGAAAAAATCGAAATCCGACACTATATGACGCAAGTATTCCATAAGTTTGATATAAATTGGCACGTATCAAAGGAAATAGGAAGAACAAAAAAGAGAAGAAATGAGATGTATTGGGGCCATCTAGGATGAGAGAAAAGAAAAGGGAAAAATGACATAAATAATTCATAATGTATAATGTGGTCTATGAATTGTAATCCAACGATAATATGTAATTTGTTCAATATAGTTCTTGAAATTTTGATATATAATCAATTCAAATTCCTCAACCATATAAAAAAGTTCAATATCATCACTAAACTTGAATTAATAAAAATATAATATTGAATATCTTCTTATAATTTAGGGATTAAATTGAGTGTGGACTTTTTATTGAGCTAAAATTTAATAATTATATCGAATAAATTAAAAATTTAGAAATCAAATTAAGAATTTAGAATCGCCACAAAAGAAGCCTTTGAGATCCCAAGGGGGACAGAGTCAGAGAGGCCGACTCACTTTGACAGAAGCGCACTCCACTTTTTGCTCACTGTCACTCCACCAGTCGTTTGTTTAGACAAGTCCCCTGCCGGTGCCAGGCTCCCCACATCTCTCTCTGCTTTCAATCCGCTCCGCACGGAAAGGCCAGAATAGCTCGCGATCTAGGAGCCCTAGAAGCTTCTCTCTCCTCTCGCTTGTACTTCACTCCCTCTCCCGCCTGCTTCCGTCGTAAGATTTCCTCCCCCGCAATCTCTTCTCCGCTCGACTCGATCCGATCGATCGCCATCGGATCCTGCATTTTGAATTCGCCGCGGCGGCGCTTCCGCTTCCGCCTCCAGGCCTCCGCAGTTTAGCGAGACTCGTCGATCCGCGAATCCGGGCGGTTGAGTGTTCGGCGCGCAATCCCATGGGGAATCGGCCGTGAATCGAGGCGCGCGAAGCTGCCTTTGATTCGTCCCGAAGATATAAGCGCGTCGCGTGCTCCTCTCGTCTCGGGCCTCCGCCTCCGCCATGGATAACCGCGGCGACTCCGACGCGTCGCCATTCTTAAGGTCGGTCTCTCTCTCTCTCTCTCTCTCTCTCTCTCTCGTGGATCGAATACTGCATTCGGCCGATTGATCTGCTGCGTTTTTTTTTTTTTTGGAGTGAATCGAGCCATGCCTTTGACCTCCGGATCGTCGTCTTCGCATCTGTTAAGATTTTACTCCATTCGATTCGCCCGATGCTGCGTCTGTCGTGGTGTTGCATTTTCGTGCCGTTGCCTTTTTCGCAGGGTTTTTAGAGAATCGAGCCGCGTTGGCTTTTTCGACTGTTGCCTGTTCGATGTGTTGAACTGATGCTTTCTTCGTCATTGCATTTTTTTTTTTTTTTTTTTTTTTTTAACACTTTGAGCTTTTAGCTGTGATAGAAATGGTTTACCGAAATGCCTTTCTGCTTGCGTGTCCTTGTAAATCTTGTGATTAAAGTTGGAGCGATCGTCCGGCATTACCGATCTTCCATGATCCAATATCGTTTCCCGAGTTTGGGGAAAAAAAGAAAGTAATTTCAGTATTTTTGTCGGCCGTCTTTGAGTTTTGGTACCTTTGAGCATTGTCTTACGTTAGCTCCTTGTGAATATGTCGTTGCAGTATTTTTGCTGCATTGTCTTATGGGATCGCTTCGATGGCCATGGTCTTCATTAACAAGGCAGTTCTGATGCAGTATTCAAACTCAATGACCCTTCTTACGTTACAGGTAATTCTCAAAAGGGAAGGAGGTTGAGCACATTTGTAATTTTCTTTTGTGATGGACGATGTCGTAACTTTCTAATTTGTGGTGTGCCTCAGCAATTGGCCACAGCATTGCTTATTCACTTCGGGAGAGTCGCAGGATACATAAAAGCACAAGGAGTGAACTGGGAAACTGCAAGAAAGCTCCTCCTGGTTTCACTATTTTACAATGCGAATGTTGCATTCGCTTTAGCAAGTTTGAAAGGAGTTAATATCCCTATGTATATTGCAATAAAGAGGCTCACACCACTTGCTGTGCTGGTAGCTGGATTTTTTCGGGGAAAGGGAACACCTACTCCACAGGTGTGGTTTTTCAGTTTTTGGCTCAAACATTTTCGTATTGGCGTTTTCAACCTATATTTAAGTGCTTTAATGCTTTAACATGGACTCTCGTGTCGTAATTCAGGTTACTCTCTCTGTTCTTTTGATTGCTGCTGGATGTCTCATTGCAGCCATTGGAGACTTTTCTTTTGATCTTTATGGATATAGCATGGCCTTTACTTCTGTGTTTTTTCAGGTTTGAGCTTGATTTCCACCTTTATATGGCTATTTCAATACTCTTATTTTGCTTTGAATCTCAGAATCGGAAAAAGGATAATGATCAATTTTATAAAGATGTATTTAAGATTTTGAGCCCATTAATAGCAACTTACATTTAATGCAGACTATGTACCTTGTGTTAGTGGAGAGGTCTGGTGCAGAAGATGGACTTTCATCTGTCGAGATAATGTTTTACAACAGTTTTCTCTCTCTTCCAGTCCTGCTTTTTCTTATCATTGCCACAGGGGAGTTTCCAAATTCCCTATCATTGTTGATTGCAAAGGTTAGGTTCTTCCTCGTTTCTTTCTCTTTGCTTTTTTCTCTTGCCTCGATCTTTTAACTATTTACAATTTGGATTGTCAAATTCACTTTATTTTAGCAGACCATAGCTGTATCCTGAATTGGATTAGCTACATTTAGACTCTGACAAATTAGAAGCAATCAAGGTCCCAGACACTAACTAGCCTTGTAATGTGCATAATTCACAAATCCTTAAAGTTTACATTCAATCTCCTTCATCATGCAATGTTTTAAATTGATTTCTTAAACTATTCTGAATCTTTAAACATTCTCTCTCTACAATTTCTTTTTCACATACGCATGCATGTGCTCTTTGGCTAGATGTGAGAAAACAAACGTGTGTAACAAAGACATTATATGAAGCAAGATTCAAAAACATGTGGAAGGAAGATGAGGAACAAGTCTTGGAGACTTCCAACGAAAATGAAAAGCGAAATATTTTCCAGTGTATTCTAGATATTTTGATAAAACTAGCATTTCTCATTTCCATAATTATCACTAATGAGATGGTTATCATGGTGAGTTCATGGGAACTACCTCTACTGAGGATTGGACAGATCTTTCAGTATACCTACATGATAGCTTTGACTAATGGAACTATTTGTCTTACAAGCAGAGTAATTCACTATCCTTTTTGATGCTGCTCATTCTTTCACTAATAATGGGGATTGTTCTCAACTTCACCATGTTCTTGTGTACCATTGTCAACTCTGCCCTCACAACAACAATAGTTGGAGTCCTCAAAGGGGTTGGTTCCACGGTATGTAGAATACCTTTAGTTCCAATGCTATTATTTGATGAAAAGATATTCTTCATTTTTACTTCCAATTTAATAGAATGACTAACCCTGCAATAAGTTCGCTTATGCACGACATAAAAAATCTGCCCTATCATGCAGACTCTTGGTTTTGTCTTGCTGGGTGGCGTGCAAGTACATGCCCTAAATGTGACTGGCTTGATGATTAACACTGCTGGGGGTGTGTGGTACTCCTACGCAAAATATCAGCAAAAGAAGAGCAAGCAACTGAAGACGATGACAGATCTTGAGGCCCACAAAAAATAAAAATGAAGAAAAAAGAGATGTCAAGTCTGGAAGTCTGCAGCCGCAGATCGTGTCAACCGATGGATCCTTTTTCATGGTGTGCTGTATTATAAGAAGTCCAACTAGCAATTGAATCTAATTGTCACCATGCTGTTCCTTTGCAGAATCGACCCTGGGAGCTTGCACACACAACGCAGTCGGTGGCATCTATTACGGTCCGCCATTCTGCTTAGGTTCAATTCCCAGAGCACCCATGTGAGTCGGTCGGTCTAAGTTGCTGATCATTATTTTTTCTTCTTAAAATTTTCTTGATTTGCAGAGGTCTTGCTTTTGTTATTCAATATTATTGGTCTTGAAGCGTCATTTTCATAGGAAATGGGATAGGGTACCCTAAGTTGAATGGACCCTTTATCTTTAGATAATTAGTTGGCTAGTGTATCCGGGTATGAAAGCTCTCCTGGAGAAGGCATGCATTACATGAGGCATGTCACGTAGCCTGTTTGTGCTTATTGGGACCGATCGAGTGTAATCCAAAGATCAAGGATTCTGGTCTGAGTCAAACGTTGAAGCTCAGTTCATGCGCAGCTCGTCAGTCAAATTTTCCTCAGGGCAGATAATGAGCTCTGTCATTCGCTTGATGCTTAGCCGTAAGTATGTAAATGCAATGTTTAACTAGACTATGTTTTATTAGGGGTGAAGTTGATGATGCTTATGCGTCGAAAGTAGAGGCCTTAAAATTTGTTTTAGTTAAATGAGTAGAACGTTATAGCTGTTGTGGGGTAGAAGTTGAAAAAACACTTTGACAGGACAGCGGAATCATATATATTAAAAGAAAAGAGAGAGAGAGAGAAAAAAAAGGCACTGTCGTGAGGCGACGCAGAAAATGGGTGATTTGTGCCCAAATTGCGTTCCGCAGACCCGTTAAACAAAGACGCCAGAAAACGAGCTAGTTCGGCCCACCAAGGCGCGAAAGGAGCAATACGGCCGAAATTCGGTCAGTTCAGACCCACGAAGGACAAAGGACAAGCAAATTTAGCCCGGCCGCAAATGGCCCAAAACATGTCCATTTAGCTCAAAGACTTGCAGTCTTGGGGCCCAAGATGGCTCATGTAAAAATATATGAAGGCCCAGCTTTAGAATGCCCAAAAGCAGCACCTGCCCCAGGAAAGGGGACACGGTGTCGAGTGAGATTTGGGCCCGAAATGATCTCAGGAAGGCCCTATAAGCCCCAAAAGAACGCCCCCTCAGACCAATAATCCGAATTTAGCAACTTGACCCGAAATGGGCCTGCTCAGGCCCGCTAAGCCGAACGACCCAGGCCACCTAGGCTCAGGCAGTTTGGGCCTCGGTTTGGGCTCATCAAGGCCCGGGATGGAAATGATCTTTGTTCGGCCTGGCCATATAAAGCAACATCTGGGCTGGGCCGACATGGGCCGAAAAGTCGGTTTTGTTGGGCCCATTTTAAGCCCGAAGTTTTGACCAAAGGTCGAGTTCTCTTTGCCATGGATGGACTGCGCTCCAATCTGGGCCCATATTTGGGCTTATCTAGCCCATGTCGGAGCTTTCCTGGGCCAAACCTAAAATTTGGGCCCAATGCCACTATTTGGGCTTAACTAGGCCCATGTCCGTATTGAACTAGACCCAGTGTGGGGCTTGGGAAACGGGCTGTATCTCGGCTTCTATTTGGGGATGGACGTGGCTCGAACTTTGGGCCCATTTAATCCAGGAACTTTGGCCTAGGGTCGAGTTTCCTGTACCAAATCTGGGCCTCAAATGGGCCCTAATAAAGGCCGGGTTTTAGCCAAAGTGGGCCAGATATTGGGCCTTATTGGTCCATTTAAAGCCCAAAATGGCAAGAGTGAGTTTTTGATCCCTCGGCTTGTCGTTAAATGGGCTCTAATATAGGCCTCGGTTTAGGCATATATGGGCCCCGGTTGGACCTTTCTCAAGCCCAAAAGTATAAGATTAAGTCGAAGGCGATCATCTGGGCCCACGAAGACTAAGACCATCCTCTCCCAGGCCCAAGCACGAGATATTTGGGGACGAAATGCGCTATTGTGGGCCACTAAGACGGAAAACATGCTAGCCCACCACCAACTCCGAGAAGCAGCTAGTTGACCAAAACTGAGAACATGTAGGCCCACTAAGATGAGAGACAATATAGACCAACCAAAAGGCCCAATATGCAGCGAGTTGGGCTTGAACGGTACCTCTCTGGCCCATTATGCCCAAATCCATGATGCCCAGCCAACCTATGCACTACTATAAGATATCGGGGACCTAAATGGGCTCTGATTAGAACAAAACCAAATGAGATGATAACTCCGGTTACCATGGGCCGAAAAGCAGCAGGCGGGCCGATATTTTTACTTTACCACCGTGCCCATGGTTGATTCATACCCTGAAGGGTCCATTACAAAACTTGCTCATGGCCTCTTCAAGATGGGACCCAACGACAAAAAACTAATGCATGACCAGATCGATACATGATACACTTGACAGACTCAGTGAATCGCAGCCACTGCAACTATACTATAACCCCAGCGGAGTGAAGAATGAATTGCCTGTGATTATCAAGCCACTAGACGATATTTCTTCCGTAAGTGAACTAAAAATGATAGTAAAAGACCCGAGATTTACGAAAATAATTAAATCCCGGAAAAGAGGAAAAAAAAAAATTAAGAAAACCCAACTTCCCTTTTACCATGACGTTGGGGAGACATTACTAGCTTACAAGAGAGAACAACAAAACCTGATTTTGACGGGAACCATTGGCAATTTATTTTTTTCCTTCCAATCCCTTCAGGACTGAACTCAAGCCATTTTGCCATTGCTCGTATGGTCCTCTTGGTATCTACTTATACCGCGAGAACATTCAGCTGTCAGATTATTGTCAAGATCGGCAGCGGCAGAAACTACTCGTAAATCCTTGTGTCCATTGCAATAAACCGCACCATCCTTTGCAATGGATGACCGTGACTCCAGATTTACCATATCCACGTCTCCATCTTCCCCGGTAGCATTAGAACTGTGTGCAGCAGATGGCCCGTTTTCAGAACAGGAGATCTTCGGACTGTACAAAGGTATCTTATGGCTGATCTCATCTGTCTCCTCAACATTCACGTGTGTCGCAGCTCTCACCTTCTGGCCAACCGACAAATTTATCTCACCATTCGGAATTTTCTGTGAAACAGAATTTTTCTCAACATCGATATCCATCAGCTCTGCTCCATCATCTTGAAAATCCTTTCTAATGGATAACGCTTCACAACTAGAATGTCCAGAATCTGAATTGCCATCTACAGACGCCAAACCTTCATATTGATCTTGAGTGCAACGTGCTATTTCCCTTCCTACCTTATGATGATTCTCCTCCGCAGAGATTTCAGGAGTCATCAGACATGAGGGTCGGGGAGAAACCCTGCCACGCAGACAAGACATGCAGCCCAATTTAGAGTCATATACTTAAGTCCTGGAAGATATTGTGCCTCAACTTAAATGCATGAACAGGTTCAAACACATAATCAGTTACGAAGGCTGACCAAATAGTTTGTTTCTACATGGATGACTTAATTACTTTATGTAAAAGATAATGTTTGTCTAGTGCCACCCATAAAAGAGATCAAAAGTGGACATGTGACTAACTTCTGGAAACTACAGAACAACGAACACAGCAAGGAAATAATCAACATGAGATTATTAGACTCAAGTCAAGTCCTTAATCAACATAGGTCCCACCACTCTCATTAACACTTCATAAACAAATGCAAGAAAGATCTCCTCAGTTGCAGCTTCCGTAACGCTCTCTCTTACAAGGAGCGCCGGCCATTAGCCTATCAAGAGATGTAGCTATTCAGGAACAAATTATCAGGCCTAAACAAAAAGCGTTTCTGAATATACTGCTCAATTAGGGTAATTGCTTGATCTAAAATAATCAACCCCGCCAGATGGAAGGCATCACTCTTATGACCAGAAAATGATTCATAGATGAAGAGAGGCCTACCGACTGTATAAGAGCATGTATGCACCCTGTGAAAGCACCTCATCAAATCCAATGCTTGTAACCTGCCAATGTTGCAGAGTTAAAACTAAAATAAATTTGAATATAGAATCAGGAAGAGGAACTTGCAATAGGTAAATTGGCCCAAAACACGTAGACGATTTCTTTCACACATCCTCTACACAATTATATCAAGAAAGCCCAATTCATTGACCAGTATTTCACCAAGTAAATGTGTAGCAGAAGGTCAACAATTTTTAATCCATCATGTTATCAAGTCTTTACCCAAGAAATAAGCAATTTGGAACTAATATCATATCTTTGTCTAGAAAAATTTGTTGGCTTTGAATGATGAGAAAATTGAGCAGTAAACATGCCAGTAAAATTTCTTAGCATAACTAAGATAAAGGGGGAGAGGAAGGGAGGGAGGGAGGGAGGGAGGGAAGGAGGAGGGAAGGAGATGTCCCCACCTTACAGTCATCAATTTTATACCAATTTCCAGAAAAATCCTTTGTGTAGCAAATATAGTGACCAAAGAAGGACGCATTCAGCATATCCACGTGGACAACAACCGCGTAAAGCTTGTAGATATCAGTGCCATCTCCATCTTCACTCATGTAAGGGCTAAGATCTAGAGTCTCAGGGAAGTTTACTTTCTTATTGAGTTTCCCAAACCTACCACTCTGCATAAGTTAACCAACAACTTTAATACCACAGGTAATGCTTGCAAATCTAACTAAAGAACTGGAAAGAATACTCAAATTTGAGTCACATAGGTTCTGAACAATCTTCTCAATAAAACTCCTAAAGATAAATATCCAGAAATATCATATCAAGTCCATGTAAAATCTTTAAAAACACTAAAGTGGAGCACCAAGAGAGAAGACCCGGCCTGCATCAGAATTCGCCACATGTCTTGTGATTGGTCAGTTTGGTCCTACGTGGGCCACATTTATAAGACACAGGCTGAGGTCTGAATCTTCTCGGCCTCAATGTCATTTTTCTTTCTATTAAAAAAAAAAAAAATATATATATATATATATATATACATACTAGAGGTGCCTCCAGCCCTTTTTTTTTTCTTTTTTCTTTTTTTCCTTTTCATTTCCTTTTACAATACTGGTCATTTCCTATTTTCCCTAACGAACATAAGATAATGTGACCAAAAAACAGTAAGGTAATCCACTATTTCCTTATTTAATTATTTTTTGTTCTACTCTTTTTATTTATACGATCTATTAAAAGAAAATTTTATCTTTCCGTTTTTTTATTATCCCAATTTATCTTTTGGGCTAGGATTGTGCTTTTGCTCTTATATATTTCCAAATAAAACTCAAGGAAATAAGATTGTCATACTTTTCTCATGAATTAGGTAAAAGAGCTCACTACTTCAATGCTTATAACATTAATTTTTCCATAATCAATCATCAATCTTGTTCTAATGATAACTTAAATTTGCATTGCATACATTATTTTCTTATTCTGTTGGCTGAAATAAATTATGATTTAGCCAACCTTGCTTACTATGTACAAGAATGTTAAAACCATTGGAAAATTGAAAATATGACTAGAGATGATACGTCATTTGTCTATTTTCAAGCAAACATTTTGAGGTTAGATGAAATATATGTAAAAAAACTTCTTTTCCATTAATTGATATATTACTTTGGTTATTTTGTCCCGCTGCATAGTGGAGGCAGTTTTCTAGTAAATAAATAAACCCAAGCCCGTGTCATTCTGTAATGAGCAAGCGTGACCGACAAATGTTTTCTTAAAGTTCTTCAGACAAACTTTTTCAACAGCATAAATCCATGAAATTTCTCTATATTTTAGAAAATATAATGGAGACAGTGGCCTTTAAGTGCAATATGTGCTTCACTCAGGGATTTACTTAAATTTTGTCAATTGCTAAAATGAAGTTACTTGCCTTTAATTTGGGCATTTTGATATCAAATACAAAATTCTTCACTCCCAGTAATTACATTACATAAATGCCCCTCAACTGAACTATTAAAAAAGTGAAAATTATCAGAGTCTTGTATTTTCAAATTTCTCAACATATCATTACATAGATTGATGATAGGTGGATGCAAATTATATGAATTTTCATAATTTTTCAACAAGTTGCACGATTACCTATTGTATGCCATTGCATATTTTAATTTTGTACTTGGTTGCAATTAGGTTCTTTAAACTCTTTTTCATTTGGAATCCAAACCATATAACTTGAAAAAGAATTTTGGTTATAACTGTACTTATTCAATCAGTTAAACTGATACATACAATTTTACAATAAGAGAGCATATGCATTCTCAAACAAGCATGCAAAAAGGATGATGCTTATCTGAAATTTTATACGATCCATTTCCAACATTAGAAGAAATTGATTTATAAAAGAATAAAATCTTTGTTTTGTTTAGCACTAAAGGAAGCAAATATAGACGAGCCTACATGACGCAGGGTTAAGGCAACGGGAGTTTAAATGTTAAAAATGAAGAGTTTCAACAGATAAACCAAGCCAAGAACCATAGCATTACATGCAAGCTATTTGAAACTAGAAATGTGTTAGTGACATCCCAGACGGCACATTTCTGAGAGACTATTTGAATGCTGCATGTAAGTATGACCCTTAAAATTTTGCATATAGTGCATCATGACATGCAGAAATGTAAACTCTCTCTTCAGCTAGCCAGAAAAGAAACCTTTGGGTGTAAATTATGAGGACCAAAACAATGGCCAACTAAAAATCTGGGGTGAAAAACTATGAGAATCACTTAAAATTTTACCTGGATGTGTAATGCCCAATGAAATCATACAAACAGGTTAGAAATTCAGGCAAGATGTCCATGTTAAACCATGTGAACATTATATACTCAGCTCTGCATAGTTGAACAAGAAGAAACAATACAGACCTGAAATCTTTTTAAGGCAATTGTTAGAATGTTTGGAGCATTTCGTACAGTTAGACGCTTGCATGCCTTCACATAGTCATTACATCTGCAAAATGGAGAGGAATAATCAACCAAGGAAAAGCCTCAACAGGTCTGCAAATAATTGGCAGGGCATAAAGTATCAGAGAAGACGGAAAACAACCATACCCGTCACATTTATACATATTATCCCCATGAAGCCATTCTTTGGCAGTAAATTGCTCTAGGCATTCTTCCAAAGACCCAGCATCACCGTGAATTTCAACAGTTAAATCCATCATATTCTCATACTGGTTCGAGACTTTATTGCAATTTGCGCAGATAACCTGGAAATACGCAATGACAACACAAAGTCAAACAATCAAAAGAAAATAAAAATACAAGCCACAACAAGGCCAAGGTAGATTTCATGAAAGCATCGTGAGGAGAAAAAGTATACCAGATAGACAGTAAATGTCCCATTATTCATTCAAAACAAAAGTCTCACAACATATGCAGGTGATCTTGACTCTTACAGTGAACCATTTCCAGAAAACTAACCAGAATAACAATGGTCTCTCATGATTATTACTAGATATCATTGCTTATGCCCTATAAAAAAAGCATGCACAGAACGGATTCAATCTTTCCGAAGAAACCATAATCAGACCTAAGTTATACATCAGTCTCATTTTAAGAAATATAAAGGCTTTAATTCTGTGAAAGACAGGTAGCAGGAATAAAAGCATCAGCATGCTTGGGAAGTGATGCCATTAAGATATAAGTCTTTGGCAATTAAATGGCAACATCTTAGCATGAATGAAAATATCAGCTTACTTAGGAACTGGACCAAATCAGAATATACTTACAGTATCAAGCAATAAGAAACAAAATAGCCTGGATTGGATTTAAAGGCATTACCTGAGACTGCAAGTGACCACCAAATATATGCTGAATAATGGTTGTTTCTTGAGCACTTGGGTGGACAGCCCTTTCACCGCCAAATTCATCTAGGCAGACTGACTGCATTGTATCAATGGCATACCTGCATAAAGAGGGTAAACTTTTACCATAGCTAAGAATCAGATGTACCAATGATGCTGAGATGCAATGTGTCTCTCGTGTTCTCATTGGTTCAAACCACAAAATTAAATCAAATTAAAGTGACATAGCAGGAAACCTCATAAATTCATGAGCATCCTCCTGCCTTCCATAACCAAGATTACCACCAATATTCGGCAAACGTGACAAGATGTTGGTTGGTGAAAAAGCATGAGGACTCTGGGTGGCTCTTTCAATATGGGTCTGCAATTCGCATAGGAAGCACCAATCGTTACGTCGGCCTGACAAGCAACAGCAACCGTGACATCAACAATTGACCTCAGCTAAAATACCGTAAACAGAGAATATATCCCCAATCAAATTCAAGAACCTACATTCTTTCTTGTGGCCCTTATTCAAAAGATAGGCAACAAGGGGCCGTGTGGATGCAAGACATTGTAGAACCACATTAGCATAGCAACTGCACAAGGATAGTTTTAGGATAGTCAGTATAACACAGACACAAAATAATTTTTTGTTTTACAGATGCCGGTTGGTGAAATTAATATCTTGGATTAAAAGCTCTAGCAAAATGAAATCGCGTGCCATATGTGAACCTGTTTCCACAATTTATCAGTCCACATGGAGGACATCCTGGTTTTTCGGAGTTGTAAAGATCCACAAATTTCTCATATGGGAAGAGGATCTGAAATTAAAGAGCCAATCAGGACTATTTAGTCAAAAAGGAATAATCTTTATTGCAGAGGCATGAATTAAAAAGAATTTACCAACAGTTCACCTTTTTTATCAGTTTAATTGGCTTGGGAGTTCCATTTTGGGTGACCAGGGAAGCTTCTGCAGAAACTACCTTAGATGATGACTGGAAAACTTTGCACTTTAATTTATGCTCACTTTTCCAATGAGCTGCTTGGCATGTTTGGGAGCTGCATGAAGAATGAAATCTAAACTGTTTGAATCATCTCGATGCCATTAGTATCAAAGACCATCCAACAAAACCAGCACTAACAAATTTGGCAATAATCATATATAAAGAATAGGCATAAGAACTAACATCCATTTTAAACCTATATACTCAAAGGCCCACCCATAATAATATACAAATATGGAACAAAAGCTTAGAGCACACCAGATATGGGCATGTAATCATTGGTTTCACCATGTACTGACTTAATGTATTTGGCCCACCCACCCATTAATCTCTTTATGATGGCGAAATCAATCAAGCTCAACATAGTCAACAAGTATCTAAAAAAAGGATGACAATTTGGAGTAAACAAGGCGAGTATTTTGATTAACAATGAGTCTCCAGCATCAAAATACCAACTCCAATGGAATCTAAATGAAGAAATGAGGAAACTATCCTCACAACATGACTAGATTCTGACTACTCTGACTTGCCAAATATGCTTCCTAAACCAACAGCATGTATCCCTCACAAGACTAAAAGTTACTCGTCTCAGAACTTGTGGGAACAGATAACCCACAATTAATACAACAACTGGCGATCATACTGTCATTCTACTCTTAATTCGTTGCATTTAGACATTTAAGTATAAGACTGCAGCAAAGAAAGAAAAAAGAAGAAGAAACAAACAAACAAACAAAGACTTTGCTATTAGTATTGCCAATCTACTCCACAAATCCATCAATACCTAAAGAAAGGTACGACCTTTCTACATATGCTCATTTCAATCTCACAGCTGATATAAAAAGAACAAATTGAATCTTCACGGACAAAAATCCCTACTTAGCAGCCTTCGAATCGAATAGCGGCCGCCAAAAGAGTTGGACGGTAATTGGAAACGAGCAAGACGCCCTTAGCAAAACGCGATATTTAAAACAAGAACGGCGCAATCGAAAACCAAAATCGGCCGCGGAGGAGGACTCACCAGTACCGGACGGCCTTGCAGCGGGAGCACTTCTTGGAGCCGTTCTCGCCGCAGACGGCGCAGACAGGAGGTGCGGCGGCGTCGGCGGGGGCGCCGGGCATGGTCTTCCCGCGGAGGCGGTGGCGGTCGGTGCTGTGGAAGCTGGGGGGTCCTCCTCCTCCGCCGCCCTCGAAGCTGGCCTCGACCTCGAAGTACTTGGAGGCGGTGCTCTTGAGGAGCTGGATCAGGCCGAAGGAGATGAGGAACAAGGTGAACACCAACTGGAGGAGCCAATACAGATCCAGCGTGAATCCCAAAACATGCATGCTATGCCGCGACTCTCCCCCCGTCCTTAGGGTTTTTCATCGATCACGACGGCGGGGGCAGGCCGAGGAGCCGCGAGTCGAAGGAGGCCGAAAGGCCGAATTCCGCGCGATGGATTGATTGCGGCGGTGCCTCGATCGGAATCGAGCTACACCTTCATGGAGCTTGAAGATGATGGAGAAGATGGAGATGGGAGGGTTAATGCGGGGGAGGAAAGAGGGGATTAGGGTTAATCGGGGGTGGGGGATGATTTTTGATTTGGGATTTGGGGGAAGAGAGGGGTTTTCTTCGCTATTAAAAGCAACGTCTGGGAAATTTCAATCGCACCTGCTCTTTAGCTTCCTTCCTCTCGCGTTTGCGTTCGCCTTTCTTGCTTCTTTTTTTTATTTATTTATTTATTTTTATTTTTATTTTTATTATTTTTTTTTGGGTTTTTTTTCGAATTTGGGTTTTATCATGGCGAGGGTTTCCTCTTGCGGCTTTTTCTCTCCAGAAGAGGAAATAGTGTCGTGCGGGTGCTGGTTTTTTCGCTTTCGTCTTCTTTTGGGAACTCCTTTTTTTTGCTTTTGGTTAAATTAGGAAATTTCTCTCTTTTTTTTTTTTTTAGATGATTCCACGGACGATGTTATAATACTTTTCTTATGTTGTAAGTACTAAAAAGATATTATCATAATGAAAAGTAATATATCATTTATACGTCTTTTCTGAAAATGGCGAATTATTAAAAATAATCTTACTTTTCAATTAACAATCATTTATATACGAAGATAAAAAATGATGATCAAGTTTTACTTTCAGAGGAAACTGTGGACATTTGCATTCACATTGATTTTTGTTATATAAAAACATCATTTTCCTTTCTAGAAATTTCCGTCCCACAAATCCTAAATTCTCTTGTTTGCTAACACATTCAAACCGACTAAAAGTTAGCAAAATGTTAGAAAAAGTGAGGTGCGGGGCAAGGGGAGGTTCTATTTAGATGCTTGTGTACTTGCAAAAATCAAGTTATGTGAGTAGTTATTAGGCCAAAAGCTATAAGTAAGCAAATTGGTATGATACATTCTAAAATGTTTACTATCACAACAAAAATATTTGATTATGCCCGTACATTAGGAGCTTCTTTCATATTAAGCAAGATGGGTGGTGGATCGATCGATGTACATGAAAACTGCCCAAATATCACTTTTATAGCTAAATTGATAAAGAAGAATGCCGTAAGAACATGCAAAAGCGATAAAGAAATATGCATTGCTTATATTAATATCTTAGTGCCCGCAAGACTTCATCCCTACTCCCAATTTGGTACAATATTTTTATCTAGTACCTTCTAAGTGTTTTATGTTTAGGGATCTCGAGATCTAATTGGTCTAAACAAAATAATTTAAGGACCTAATCAAGTTCAAAGTTATCACTTTTCTAGCAAAAGTGATAAGGAGGGATGCCGTATGGCCGTGCAAAAGCCAAGAGGGACTTATGCCGTGCGTGAGGTCACGAGCGATTTTATCTTCAAGGTAAGTACGATTGGACAATTGAGCAGTCGGGAAAGATGGACTTTTGCCAAGTTAAAACATCATATCGCTGATGAGTGCTGTACCATCGTGTGGCTACGGTGATTTTGCTTCTTCCTCTGATGTCATCATGAAGACTAGGAAAAGGTTTTAGAGACGAAATTACTTTTTTTTTTTTTTATTTTTGCCTTTTCGACGTTTAACCTGTCGAGCTCATGATTACCTCGGAGAATCGAGAGCTTGGCGTTGCCGAGGAGCATGTCCGGAATCGTGTGGAATTGGAGCAAGCATCGGATAGCAATTTTAAGGTGAGGAGGGGAGCCGTGGAAGGTGGCGGTTGTGGTGATGGTGGTGGGGTATGGGGAATAACGAAGGGCATATTATTTGCTTCTGAACTCGTCGCTCTAGAAACTGCGGCTTCCCACTCTTCCTTTTTCCTACCGAAAGTTTGCGCATTGATGGTGCGATCTATTTGATTTGATGGGTGGATTTTTACCAACGGAAGGAACGAGCGACCAGAAGAATCACACGAGGGATTTCTTTTTTATTTTTATTTTTTATGTAACATTCCCTTAATATTGAACATATTACAATATACTCTATGACTAATTTTCACTTACTAGAAAAGTCCTGAATATATATTATATTTGTATTAATTCAGTCTTAATCTTTCGAGTATTTATCAATTTAGTTATAAACTTTTTTTGTTATACCAATTTAATCTTAAATATTTTGAATAATTTATCAATTTAATCATTTCAACCAACTTTAATTGAAAATTGCTGACATGATGGTTTATAATTAACACTAACCATTATAGGTGGCAAGGCCTTCATTGATGTGAACAGTTTTTCAATTTTTAACTATTTTCTAAAAATTTTATTATTTTATTATTTTCTTTTTTTTTTATTAACCCAAGACCAATGACTCTTGCCCAGTCGAGTTGTGATGCTTGCCCAAATTGGGCGAGTGGTTTTAAAAAAGGAAACAAAAAAAAAAAAAAATCTTTAAAAATTGTCCACGTTAGCTTCAAACATATCACATATGACGCTAGAAATTGACTAAACTATAGTGTGTATAATTTCCTATCAAAATTGTCTAGAATGACCAAATTAAAAATTATAAAAATATTTAAAACTAAAATAATAAATTATTAAAAGTTTTAGGACTAAATTAGCATGATTGAAATGTTCACAACTAAATTGACAAATCGTCAAAATATTGAAAACTAACTTGTCATAATGAAAAGATTCATGACTGAATTAGCTCAAATATAATATGTTCTAGACTTTGTAATAATTTTCTCAATTTTCACGAGATCATGCCGTTGAATTGAATCACAACAAAACCGTTTTCTTATTTTCTATGGTTTTGGCTGGATTCGATAAGACTTCTCTCACGCGTGTTATGGGTGGGTCTCCTTGTGGGAAACCAAACGAACCGAAATGGGGAAAGTCGAATCCCGTGTATTTTAGTCAAGTCTTTTGCCGTTTATGTTTCGAGCGGCTTCGGTTTTCATTTTCATTATCTGATTTCATCGCAACTTCCATCGTGTTTTTGTCGCGAAAGTAGTTCTCTTCGCCAGCTCTTACGAGTTTGTTCTGGTTATGAGTTCAAGAAATTAGCAAGAAAAAGGTGAGGAAAGAATAAAAAGGGGAAAACTGTCTTTAGGTTGAATTGGAATTGAATAAATTAGAAAAGAATGAGTATACTTTGATTTAGTTTGATTTCACTGAAATTGTGTGTCCGGGTAATTTCCATTCACTTTGTTAGACAAATCGGTTCGATTCGGTTTTTACATTCCTGTGGAATAATACATGGTTTGCCCATAAAAATATCCAAATTCTTAACTGGGCTAGGCCCATGAACTATTTCCTTGGATCTTTGTCCCCACTAAAATCCGAGGAGAAAGAAAACAATGGGGAGAGTGTTAATACGGTGATGTGTGAAATTGACGATAAGACATCAGCCTTTGTTGCCCAACATTAACATTAGCACAAGCCCGAGGGCCATTGTTAAGAAGCTCTTTCTGTTAGCCCAAGCCAAGATGTTAGGATCAGGAGACTGGTCCTTTCTATGGACATCATGGGCCGACAAGTTCCTTCGAGAAACTTGTCTCGTGCGCCCGTCTCCTTCTCACATCCCGTGCCATGGATAGCTTGGACGTCTCTCAACTTGGACGCCATAAGGCGGGCCTTGTAAATTTGTTGTGAGCTAAAGTCCTCGCCCATATGATTGGTCCATTGTAATTCTTTCATGGCCCAACCTACACCCGACTTGACCCGCATGTCTGACGGCTCTAATTGTGAGTATGAACCTTGTGATTCGAGTTATTTTTTTGGTAGGTCCCATATGGAACTGCACAACTTATGATTCAAATCACTCAATCTATGGTAGATCAAGTCTAGGCAAAAACAAGCCATTTAGTAAGGCAAAGAAAGGAAAATTTACATATTTTTCTTACTATCGATTGATTTCAAATTTATAGAGATGTCTATAAACTTGTTAATACGCTTCGCTATGAATTTGAATAAGTGAGGCACAACCATTAGAAATGCTTAGAAATTATTGAATTTCATTCACATGATGAATACCTTCGAAATAAGCTTTCAGTACAAACTTTTTTCTCATTGCCATGATCATTAAGCACTATTCTTAACTTACATGTGTCTTATTGTGGAAAAAAGTATGCCATGGTGCACAGTTTGTTGCATCTTTTCAAGTTCATTATTATTTGGTACTCTTTACCTAATTCTTTCTTTTAGAGGAAAATGCCACAACTTTATTTCGATTCTCCCCAATCTTTTGTATGTTCAAAGCACTTGGAAAGGGAAAAGCGCATCCCACTCTCACTTCTTTCTTCACATGCTCAGCCCTTATACTATAAGTTCAGACATCATGTCTGTACTGCTCAATTAAAGCAGCTAACCCACAAAGCTAACTGTCCATGCCCATCTGTAAAGCGAATTGCAGAGCAATCAGCTTTTCCTCGAGTGGATTCATATGACTTTCTAATGTGGGTGTCGACGGTTCATTCACAAACATCATTGCCTCACCTTTTAAGGATCATTATTTGTCCCAGGTAAGGAAGAATCTATCGGACCGAACGGCACATGCTCCCTCCCCATAGGCTTTTTCCCCTTCTTCTTCCCCACCCAAGTTCCTTTCTAAACAAATCAATGGGTGCATCATCCCTTGCTCTACGCTTCTCCTCTCTGTCCTGCCCTAATTTGACAAGCAGTTGCCCAATCTCTTTAAGCAAACTTTAGTCCTATTCATCTAGCTGTGTATCGGACAACCTGAATATAGAAGGCACGGCCAGTTTTCCTTTTTGAGGAGGAAGAAAAGGCTGCCATCAATCATGATTGATTGCGATTAGATTATGCAACAATGGCATGCTGATAATTAAGATGACACTGCTGAATAATAGCGACAATGAATCACCCAATCTCTCAGTGGGATGAGCTTTTGAAGTTTCTGTTATACCTAGGGAAAGTCGCGTTACCACCCTTTGCGGGTTACTAGGAAACGAAAGCGACCCGTGGAGTGATTGAAAGTGACTTGCATCTTGTTTGTCCGGATCAATAATTAGCGTACCTTGTATTATATTGACACTAACGAGTTTCCAAAATAGAGGAGGCCGAGGTGGCCAAAAGAGGTAGATGGGAATGAGCAAGAAAACACGGAGTGATGTTACCCACTTCCCTCTTTGTATATCTTTTCTTTCTCGTCCCTTTCCGAAACAAGAACTGGCCGACGATTTTACTGTTGATGGGATGTGCACCTCAAGCCAGATAAACAAATCTGTGGACTGGTTTTGGGTAATGAATGAATCTTGTCAAATCATATTCGACATAGGGGAGTGTCAAGGAGAATTGATCAGTGGACCCTTATCTTATCCTACTATTAAACAGAATGCTGTTGGTATTTATGTAAGAGTAATACAAATGAGATTTTGATTTACAGAATACATGAGGCCGGACCTAGATTCATTTTACTACGGTCGTGTACATGGTGGCGAAAAAGGGTATCGAACTCTAAAGTTTGAAACACTAGTCCTCCTGTCACGTGGTTGATTTGGAAGCTCGTGATGAAATTTCATGAACGTGCAAACCGGATGATCGAAGAAAGCAAAGGGAGATCATACTGCTTGGCATGTAGAACGTTGCAAGAAGGTAGGAGCGGGGTTAGCGAGGTTCTAGTGGACCAAGCAAGATCAAGAAGGATCTTCAACCCTAAGGAAATGGGAACGAGGTGCATACTACCGCGAACGAGTAAGTGCAGAAGGCGGCCAATCACCGATTCATCGTGAGTAGGCGAGAAGCTGACATTAGAATGCACAGTCGAAGGCACTAATTAAAATCTACGTCGAGAAGAGAGATGGAGAGGACTCGAGTGGGGGCGATGTTGGGTCCATTCGCATTTTGTCACCAAGCTGTCCCTTTGGTGCTTCCGGTGTTTCTGGCAGTGATGTTGGGTCTTTGATTTTTGTGGGTTAAATCAATCCTCCGTTCTAAGTGTCTCTCTTCAATGCATCCATGCGTGTACGGAACGTTTCCTTGGTTCCACTTTAGCAACAGTATTGTCCAACCATGGCGAATCAATAGTATATTAAAGGAACTTTTGGCTATTTTTCCCTCAATCAGCACTTAGTACATGGTGGCTATATGTACAAAACCTAACTTAAAGGAAAGCTCTGAAGAGCATAAGTATTATTGATGAACCCCGTTTTCCAATTTGTACCGTCTGGGCAAATTGCAACAAGTTCTTGTATACATTATGATGTATAGATGAAGCTAAAACATAGCTATTCTTTCTAAATATGGATTATGGTCTACATGCTAGATGGAGATCTTGATCCATCTTATCTAGTATGGGAAGATGTAAGCAGAAACATACATTTGGTCTCCCTTTATTATAGTACCTTGCGAAAATGCACTTATTACGACAAAGAGTAGCTTAATCACGTAAAAGGGTATACACAAACATGTCTCAGTGGCACATTATTTAATCTAACATATTTTAAATACTGTGCTGATCCCTTTCCACTTACTTCCTGCTTTTGAGAAAGCTATCCCAGATAAGAGGAAACTCATCCAACCATGTTATTATCATCCTTTTCACATTTTGAGAATCAAGGGATTAATTGCCGACGTAGACCTGCTTATAAATCAGTATTTACTTCTTAACAAAAGAAAAAAAAATTAGTATTTATAAAATTAGCTTATGAATGCATAAAACTGTATTTGAACACCCAAGAATTAGAATTTCCCATGTCACTTGTGGCCAGTTAACCACGAAGAAAAGAAAACAGGAATAAATCGTACCATGTGCAGTCCACTTCCATATCTCTTAAAAATGGCCACAGGGGCAGGTCCAAAAAAAGAGTTTCAAAAAAGAAAGAGAAAAGAGAGCCAATGAAAAGATCAATCATAATTCTGGACCTGGTCACGCTTTACTACTCTCTCATCATGAAAGCACGTAGTCCTTTTGTTGACCACATGAGAAATGATGAATAATAGACCTCATTACAAATACACTGATTCGTTTCGTTGACCTCCATATATCATAATACATGTGGATATATAATGGTTGTCCATTGAAATAAGATTTCTTTTTCTTTTTCTTTTTTAAATTTGTAATGCATAGTTTTTCTTGTTTTATAGTGTCAACTAAGGGTTTATTTGATATAAGTGAATTTTAATTGTTCAAAAATCGAGCATTGAGTTTTAAAAGTAGAAAATAGAGGAATCAAATTATTTGATGATAATTGAATAGTAACAGCTAAATTTCATTGATTTCCTACCAAAGAATATTAACGATAATCATTGGTAGGTTCTAGCGGCTTTGAAAATCGAAATAATTCTTCACGAGACAGTTTTCCATTCTTGAAAAGTGAAAGGGGAAAAAGGAAGTAATTACAACATTCCCATGCATTGAGTTTTGGGATTTGATGATTGAAGGATGATGATTGGAATGAGCTGTCCCAAGAAAGGCGCCAAGCGATGGTGGCGCAGTCTGGACCCACCATCAAATTCTGCCCCCGCCGACCCGGAAATCTCTTTCCTATTCGTGTCATATATAGCCAGCGTCTTTGGGCACTCCCTAACCGAACTTCTTACATCAATCTAAAGGAGAATCCAATATCATTAGCAAAACAAGTTAGATTTTAACATATTTAGAATTGACTTTTGAGACGAAAGAAGTCTAATATCACTCAATATATAATATAAGAGTTGGAAACTTTGAATTTAAATCTTATTAGACTCCATTTACCTTCTTAATTAAATATATTCAATACTTAGTACTGGACAAAAAAACAAATTAAATGTGAGTGTGAGTATTAGAATAATCATAAATCATGTTTTTATCTAATAATTTAAGTTTTTAAAATAGTTAGTAGTGATTTTAAAAAACCTTACATTTAACTTGACTTAGACAATATTTTTTTTTTATCGAAATCACGCATGAGGATTTAGTCATTGTCGTTTCCATTGGTTGTTTAGGCAAAATGCTACTCTTGGATGCTGCAAATTTAGCCCATAGATTCACCAGCGCTATCGCGTCATCTTGACGAATCATTTGATGCCAAGTGCGGGAAATTGCATCCGAAATAAGAAATAGGGACGCTTGGTTGATAGTGAACCGGGTACCCTCTTGGAAAAGGGACTTAAATGCACACCCATATACAAACATATGATATTATATTATATTGTTTTGGGCAATTATATGGAGTACATGTGTAGGCATAGAATAATGGGCAATAGGGTTTGGAGACGCAGCTGTGCTCGATAGATTCCCGCCACTTAAACTTTCGTGTCCTTTTCCAACGGAAGTAAAGAGGAGATCCCGATTCCTATATAAGCCATTTGACGCACTGTAAAGCTCAATTTGGGGCTAATTTCTTATGATGCGGTCAATTTCCTAGATCATATAGAGGGAGTCCATTGAAGCTGTCCCTATCGAAAAGCTAGCGAAAATGGGGGGCTGCATCACACTCACCGATGATACTTAAGCCCTACAAAACCGTGGATTAGGGAAAGCTGTCTGCCTAATCAGATCCACCTCTCGCCAATCGCCATCGCTGAAATTAATTAAAAGTTACCCAAGAATAAAAATTCATTTTTCTATCTGCCCATCTTTCTGTCTCTTCGATCCAAGCCATTGTTTATGTGAGGTAAGAAGGAGAGGCTTTTACTTTAAAGTGGTCACTCGAGGGTTTGCTCCATCCACCATGTGTTGGATGCGCAACGTGGGGGATAATCAAATATTAAATAAGAGTGATTAAAAGGAAAGAGCTTTCTGGTCATGAGGAATCCCAAATGCAAAGCCCGACGAAAGCGTTGCCCTTAAAATATTGCGTCTTTCTACACGATAATCTATTGTATTAAAGTTAGAGAAGTTGGTTATCATTAGGATCGGCTCTCTAATATTTGTGTACTAACCACAACTCATGTCCGCCTAATTAGCTATCTGAATTTGAAGTTATGAGCTTTTCCTAGTCTGCATCTAGAAGAAAATTGTCTTAAAAAATCATATACCTATTGTACTATGACTTAGTTAATGCCAATTCTGTTGATGATTTACCAATATAGTTATTCCGATCAAGTATGGCTAGAAATCGTCAATGTGGACATTGGTCATTCTAAGTGGCACAATTGGTATTGATGTAAACAATTTTTGTAATTTAAAAAAAAATTATCTGAATTTTTTTCCTTTCATTTTTCATTTTGCCCTATTTTCCTCCACCGGTCGCCAAAATGTCCTCATTAGCCTTTTGGGGCTAGCAAGGGTCTCCTCACCAGATCAAGCAGGGACAAGCCTCACCTTGGTGAAGGTGTTCTTGTCCTTGTTGAGGGTCGGTGACCAATGGAGGCAAAAAAGGAAAAAAAAAAAAAAAGAAAAGGAAAAAAAAATTATATACCAGCCATGCTATATAGGATGACGATGTCGACAAGGCTGTCATATTAATAATTTTGGCCAAAATTAGCCAGAAGAACTACATTGGTAAATTATTAATAGGTTCAGGACTATATTAACAAATTGTGAAAAAAAGTTTAGGATTATATTGGCACAATTAAAAATTTTATGATTGAATTGACCACCGTATAATATATTTAATGATTTTTTTTTGTATAATTATCCCCGGTATTTGTACAAATGGATGCCAAATATAGGGAAGACAATATGAAAAAACAAGAATTCAGATTACACGTCAAATTTTGTTGAGTTGTATGGTCTACCTTCACATGACATAATTGCATAATTGTGATCAATTGTAGCATTGAAAGAGCATTGGGTTTAGGCCATGTTTGGTAATTAGCCAAATAGTACCTAATTCTATTTTTTTTTTATTCCTTGAAAAAAAAATCAATTTGGTAATTTTTTTATTCTTGGGAGTAGATTTGGAACATGATCAAGAAGTTAAAAAAAAAAAAAAAAAAAGAAGTTACTTCTTTATTCCCAAGAACAACTTTAGAATTAATTCTATTTTCTTTTTTTTTCCCCTTTTTCTATTCTTCTTTTTGCAAAGGAAGAAGGAGAAGAAGAAAAGGAAAAGAAGAAGAAAATAATAAAATTATTAAAAAAATAAAATAAATTCTAAATTGTAAAAAAAATTTGAAATCTTACCAAACATATTTCTATTATGGGAATATAAATTTTGGATAGTTACCAAATGTTTTCAAATACTCCGAGACTCATCTAGGAAATAGAATAAAAAAAAATCATTTCTAAATATAAATTGTTATTGAAAACAAAATAATTACTAGATAATCTCTTAATCTCAAACTAAAGGCAAGCCTCATTGATGTGAGCCGTCACATCTGACCTCTTGTGCAACTCGCTTCTGGTGTACAAAAGACGGCCTTGCTAGCTATGAGATGACATTGTCTAGTCGGCCTTTCCTTCGTTTGGCAACATTGATGTGTACACCATTAGCATCAATGCAACATGTGCAGTCCCCATCTCTTTCATTAAACAAAATGGTTACGACACCCTTATCCTCGATTTGCGTTTATTTGTCAATTTAGTCTCTTTCCTTAGAGTTGACCCCATTCATGTCTATTGTTGAAGCATCAGAAAAATAACATTGTCTGAACCAAACGTACTTCCTATTATTTTCCATGTTTTTTTAAATCTTATTTATGCACGATGAATACGTTTACGAGGACAATTAGAAGCGTGGTACATACATACAGAAGTTCAGTCTGTTACTTCTCAATGATTGGTGCTTCTCGATGGTTGTTTGAACGTATATGTCATTTAAAAAACAGTGGAATTTCATCGAGAACGGCTGATCGGGACCTGTCCAACTCGTGCTGCTTTGCCACATCAATTCTCGAGTGTTTAGTGCGTCTCTATCATAAGGGCGGGTCTTCTAAAAAAATCCATACCTACGTGTGAGCTCAATTCACATGCACTATCGGATCTGGTGAATTTCATATGAAGTCCACTTGTTATAATGGGACGTGTGAATTAGATTCACATGCACGGAGAACATTCAAGAATTTATCCTCCTCTATTGCATTGCCTTACAAGTTCTTTCCATGCAGTGTGCTGTTCAGCCAACCTACTTCAATTGGTCAAGTATGTAAATGTAGCAATTAAACAAACCACAGAGTACTTTCTTCACAGGTTTAAATGCCATTGAATATATAATTCATTCACCGCAACTTATTTGACTTGTAATATTTCTAATGCCATTCAGTTGGGTTTAGTATGCTAAATCAATGAGGGTCATGCGACACAGACATTCGGCTAACTTTAGACATCAATTGACAATTAGACACATTTATAATAGTAAGTATTGACAATTGAGAAATGACATGAATTGAAAGTACATTATTAGGTTGCATCTCACATCATTAAAATGACATCTTTTAAGAAGATGGCTTTTTCTAGGCCTTTATTTGAAAATTTCCCTTAATAATATTGGGTCACATCTCTTATCATTAAATTGACATTATCATTTTTAATTTAATTTTCTTTTTGAATAATTATACTTATGGAATCTCTTTGTGGCTTATTATTCTTTTTCTTAAGGACATATCGCCACTAACTTAATCACAAGAGAACTCTGTATAATCATATTGTAAATTATGTTTGCACCTTTTATTGGTATATACATAGATGATTGACTCGTGATACATTCGTGATATATTTTAAGTTCACATCTCTAGCTTTCAAGCTACTTGCCTACTAAACTAGTTCAACTTGTGTACTAGTCAACTTCCTAGCTTCAATGCCAAGTTAGAGCTTGATTGAGTTGTTTAACCTCACGTTTGCAAAGAAGATTTAAATAATCCACTCTAGTTCGATTTAAGTAAATGCATGTACAAGCTACATATGGTCGGTGGAGAACTATAAATTTGAAGCGTGAGACAATACTTTCAATTCTATTATTATAATTCTTTCAAGCATATAAGTTTGTTCAAAAAAATTCTAGTGAACGCCGAAGAAAACTTTGGAACTTAAGGTAGGCGGCATGTTAAATAGTTTGTGAGATTGTGGAACTTAAGCATATATTAATACACGCTTTGATCTAATGGTTTAAATTTCTAGGACAATTAGCAGCAATATCACAAATTATACATAGGATTAAATTTAGAGGTTTAGAGTTCAAATCTTTTTTGTACCTTTTGTTTGCCTCCTTATAATTTTTTATTTTATTTTTGTGTGTTAGTCCTAGGTCAAAATCCAGTCTACATGTGAGGGAAAGCGTTAAAATATTTACATATTATGCAACACTTTAATCCAATAGATTAGATTCCTAGAATAGTTAATTGTGGTTCAATATAATTTTACTTGAGATCATGGGGAGTCCCTGGTCATGTTTTGCACATATGCATAAATGTATGCATAAATATATTCAAGTCTATTATTGGGTGGAAGTTAAATATTGATCGTTGATAAGTTGTCCCGGCAGGTTGAGTTTGAATTGTCATTAAATAATAGTCCTAGTACGAATTCAAACAAAGACAAGTTTCCAATGATTACTTGGAATGGTTTAGTTAGCATTAAATAATGAAAATGTACGAACTCCCACGACTTAAGTCAACTAACCCATATCATCTTATTAAGCAAAGGAATATGACATATCATTCTCTCGATTTTTCTCATCCATTGCAATTGCATCTTCTTAGATGTTATTTCGGTCCTCTTAATTTTAGAATCGGCTCCTTTTCCTCTTAACCTTCACTATTAAACTCTATCTACCCTCTGTTCTGTCACTATAAAAAAATTTCACCTCGTTTAAACATCTGTCTTTGTAAAAATAAATGTATTTTGAATTCTATTTTCGAGTTTGTTAGTTGTATATAAAAATGAAAAATGCTGTAAAGTGTCTAGAATACTCATTAAACCTTATTTATGGGGTTCATGTTTTTCTCGTAACAAACATGCAACTTAGCTAATTCTATTGAAAGTCATTGTTCTAAGAATTACAATATATTATATCATATATATATTAATTATATGAACTTATTTCATGTCAATAGGCTACAAGTAACCGATTCCGCTAGATTTTGGCATGTCTTTTATCCCATATCACTCGAATTTGATTTTTGCATTGGTAGATAAGTATAGCACAGCTTCAAGTAGCATCATGTGTTTTCAAACCGTCTGAGCACTAATGAACTGCGACCAAAGAGAATAATATCATAGTCATAGCAAGCCCAATCTTGATTGCATGCTCTCAGCGCTAAGTAGCACTAATATTGACATGCGACACGACATATTAATATGTCGTTTCTCAAAAAATAGAAAATTATAATATGTTGGGACATGTTATATATTAAATGTATATTTTTATATATACATGATAAATTATCATTTTAATGATTATTTTAATTAAATTAATTTAATTCAAATTCATAAATAAATAATAAAAAAGAGTCTAGAATGAATTTACATTAAAAAATTAATCCATATCAATTGTTTCAATTTGACAAAATTAGCTTCATTCCAATAATCCGTAAAACTTGGAACAAAAAAAAAGCAAGCAATTTGCATTTTGAACTCTCGTGTCAAAGTGTGTCAGACAAGAAGAAAAAAATAAATTTGGAGGTGAGTTGTGTATCATGGAAAGTGAGAGTTGGTAGAGAAGAGCAAGTTAGTTTATTTTTTTTTTTCTCCATTTATTATTTTTAATTTTCTTACATATTTACATTTTGACTTTTTATTTATTGAAATTTTTTAAAGATTGACCTCGTGCGTGTCATAATCACATGTCAGAATTATGAACTCGAATGTCGAAATTCCCGAAATGTATATTAGAGAGTTGACTAGGTGTTGAATTTTTTTAACATATGTTGATCGAGTATCAAAGAGTATTGAAGAATGTTGGAGAGTGTAAGACACGACATGAAAGCTCTTGAAGAGTGTTAGTGTATAGTAGACCCGTCAAAAGGATAAGTTGGGTATGATCAAAAATGGTCTGACCAAAACAGATCTATTTTACTCACTTTGATCCGTTTTTTCATGCAATTCAAATTTAGTGACTTGACTTGACTTGTACTCATTCCATACATTATCCGATTCATATTATTAAAATACTTTCATTTCTAACCCAATCTAGCATAACTCATGTTGAAACTATGGTGAGAGTGTGAAGTAAGTAAGTGCAAGATCAAGCAAAGGCGAGAGAAAACAAAGAGAAAATCTTAGAGGTGGATTAGGCTTAAATAACTAGTAACTTATTTATGACAATTTAACTCCCATATTATATTTGAACTCACTTATCACCCATTTTCAGAATATGACTAACTCATATATTAACTAAATTCATCATGTATAAGTTACAAAATGGCTTTGTGACCCCTTTTGATAAATCTACCTCAGCGATATTATGGGTAAAGCGGGGAGGTTGGGTTTTAGATATATTTCTAATGGCACATCGTCCGAATCTAAATACCCGCCTCTGGTAGTTTATCAACTGTCATACCACGTCATTCATCATTTTCCCAATTACATCTTGCTTAACCATGGTCCATGATTAACTCAAGCTCAACCAGCAGTTAAAGTAATTACCTTTTTTTTTTCTTTTTCTTTTTTGGCTAAGGTCACCGAAAATTTAATTCATGTTCACGGCTAGTTGCCTATAAATAAGATCCTTTCACCACCTTTCCGCTGCTTTCCTCAAATGTAGGATTTACTCCCCCCACGAAACTCTCTCCAAAAAGCAAAAACAAAAGAAAACAAGGTGCAGAGAATCAGCACAGCAGCAGTGTCAACCTCACTCGTCCGCCCCCGCGCCGTTCGCGTACGCGCCGCCCCAACACGTCCGCCTTGGTAATGGCGGAGGGGCTTCTTTAAATAACACTCCTCAATAACTCTCTCTCTCTCTCTCTGTCTCTCCGCGTCTCTGCCGCTCTCTGTCTATCTCTGCATCATCAAGAAACAAAGAAAGAAAAATGAGGAAAAATCTGAGTGACCGGGGCGGTTGAATCCTGTTCTCGTTAGAACTGAAATCAAGAAAACAGAGTGTTTGCGAATGAAGGAACATGGGGGAGGCTACGTCAATCTGTGTGGGTGGAGATTTTGAAGTCGCCCCTCATTTTATTTATTTATTTTGTTTCTTTTATTGCTGGTAACAGAAGAAAGCTGAGACGAAACCAACGAAGAGACGCCAAAGAGGTGTAGCGAAGGAACGTGATTTAAAAATAAAGCTTGACCCTGTTTTTATTATGGAAGCTTGGTAACAAGAACCGTCCAAGAATTCTCTAATATTATTGACCTCCGAGAGCACATGGCTTCTTGGGCTTCCCCTCCCTCTGCTTTCATTGTTTTTTCCCCTCCTCTTCTGGTTTTCTTTTTTCCCCTCACATGCTCTCCTCCTCCTTCCATCTCTCTCTCTCTTTCTCTCTCTAAAAGTTCATTTCTCCACTCATACTTTTAGTTATTCATTTTCGATGCATTTGATTATTCTTGAACTGGACACGTTTCAGATCTAAGGTGCAAGGCTTTTTCGCTGATTCCAACCTCAATTCTCACTTGGGAGGCGGTTTCTTTGGCGGAAGGCTCAAACTCCATTGCAGAAAGGTCCGATTCTTGATACGCCCTCCTGCTGCATTCTGTCATTTTCTCATTTCTGAATTTTGGGGAGCAAGTCATGATGCTGAATCAAGCAATGATGGAGCCGGTTGGTGAGTAGTGACCCATTTGACTTTTGCCCATCTTTTCAGTCGTTTGGCAAATCAATGTCAGCTTGATTTCGCCCTCTGTTTGTCAATTTGCATGATCTGGTTTAAGTTCGTTACTTGTCAATGAATTTGCTCAGCATATTGCTTCTGTCAGTATCTTCCTTTAGTCAGCATAAGGGATGGGATCAAAAGATGAATTCCTTTTCAAGCCGTGTCTAAACAAGATTACTCTTCTGTTGGTGTAAAAATTACATAACGTGCTTCCTCGTTTATTTTCCCAGGCACAAGTCTGATTTTGCTCGAACAGGCCATATTTGACAATCTGTTTGTGTCATTATTGAAATCCAAATAACATCTGTAGCTCAATCATCAAGTAATAACAGACAAGGCATCTGGTGTTGGTGCCAGTATCCTTCGTCACTGTAGTTCCGGGAAACTTTTTAGATATAACCAATATATATTCCTTGCCTGATATGCTGCCATGAAGAGAACAGAACAAAATTATGAACAGGGTTTGCCTTCAAAAAAATTGTGGATTGGGTCTCATTTGATTTTACAGATTCCTACTGTGCATCATGTGAAGCAGTCCTACGGCACTGCTTTTCTCAAGGAAATTTGGTTGAGTATCGGGAGCTTCAGTACTGGATAATTCTATCTTTTCATCGAGGGGTTCTCAATGAGAATGTTCAGACAGAAGAGACCATGTCGGGCTCTAAGCTTTTTTAAGTAGGATAAAATGACATGCTTTTTATCCCACGATGAGGAAACAGAAGCTGCTGTAGTGTTCACCACCTTGTCACGCATGAATTTGTCTTGGACCTCGGAGTAGATATGTCAAGGTTGATATTAGGACCGGGAGAGAGCTATTGTCAAATATAAGATACCAGTTTTGAACTAAGATTAGTTCTGCATAATTTTCTCTTTTTGTATTTCCCTATCAGAATATAACATAGTTTCCTTTAGTTTTTTGCTATTCTAGAGCCAAATTCGTACCTTATATTTTTCAACTCATGCTTGTCTTGCAGGTCGATTGACCCTTCTTTGCCCCTTACCCTGGTTTTAAATTTATTCAACAATATTGCTCATCATTGACCTAGTTAAATGTAAAAGCTGCATTGAACTGGATGCATAGACTGAAGCAAGGTATTCAAGCTCAAATGTTGGTGACATTTTGAACTCACACGTGAAGAGCCATGATGGTGTGTGAGATGGAAAAAGATCCTATTGAAGATATGGACATCGAAGCTCTGCCTTCGATGTGGCCTGAAGATATTGATAATGATGCTGGAAAGCAGTTCAACATCGAAAATCCTGGAGGGGATGAAGATATGTTGAAGGAGGTCACGATTCCAGAGGAGCCGAACATAGTTGATATTAAGCGGCTTTTAGAGCTAACCAACTATACAGACCAGGGCGCTTCTCAGTTGGCGTACCTTGTAAAGCACTGGGAGTACAGGCAGGCCAATGCAGTACGCCTTCTAAAAGAGGAACTTGACATCCTGAGCAGACAGAGGCAGGAGGTTGAGCTGAAGAAATTGGAGATACTTGAGGAGCATCGTTTTGAGGCAGAACGATATGGTGGTGACAAGCGCCCGATATCTATACTTGATGATGCCTTCGATATTTGGCAAGATGTTCCTCGAAGGAAAAGTGATGTAGTTATCCAAAATAAGAGGGTTGAGATTGATGCTGAGTACGATACTGTCATTTACTGGAAGCAGCGCGCCATGCACTTAGAAAAATTGTTGGAGGCGAGTATCCACAGAGAGCAGGCGCTCATGGAAAAATTGCAGGAAAGCATAAACAATCTGGAAAAGCAGTCCTCTCCTGTGGAAGAGCTGTCTCAGATTCTAAATAGAGCTGACAACTTTTTGCATTTTATACTTCAGAATGCACCTGTCGTGATTGGACACCAGGTGAGAAAAGAATTGCTTCTGCTTCATGACTCACAAAGAGGAATTGTGCTACATCCTCAGGCTAGAGTTTGTTTCTTATTTTGCTAGGCAAAGAAAACAAGCACCAAGAGCACATGGGTTATATTTGAATTATATTACATCCTCAAGTAGATTGTTCACAGAAGTTAGTAGTGTTAGCCATGAATACTTGCAGCTAGAGTAGTACCTGTGTAGTTTTGTATCCCCATTCTTTAACCAAGCTGGCATATTTCTTCAGTGCATTTTAGGAATGGACTGGTGCTTGTTTAACTAAATGTAGCATGAAAATATGCACGAATGATGAAGAGATATCTTACACCCACATATATGCAAGGAGAAAGAATATCAAGATCTCACATTCCACAAAAACCTGAGACTGATTTATCTTTGTAAGATAGGTCAATTTGCAAAGAAGTTTAGTGTATTCTGCTTGTTTTGCTTCATTTTTTTTTCCATTAACTTCAATTGGTTACTCAGGAAGGATGTTCCAGGATACTTAGCCTCTGTCTCTGCTTTGCCTTTCTTTCCAGGATAAAGAGCTGCGATATCGCTTCATATACAACCCTTATCCTACTTTGAATGAAGAGGTGAGATCATTTCAATGAAGTTACTTATTTCATTAAATTGTAGCAAATTTCTCTCTTTGCAAGTATCTGGTATCGGTTAATCGATATGACTGACTAGTCAAGAATTTAGTACTTGCAAAGAGAGATGTATCATTTCATTTCATTGATTTCCAAAGAGCAAACAAGAAGTCTCAAGTTGTCAGATGTATTTCAGGACGTTATAGGGAAAACAGACGTCGATATCTTCACTGGTGCTGGTGTGAAGGAGTCTCAAGAATTTAAGAGGGAAGTGCTGGAGAAAGGTTTACCTGCAAAGAGAGAAATCACATTTGATACAGAATTATTTGGTGCAAAGACATTTCTGATACACGTCGCACCTGTCTTTAGCAAGACTGGGGAAACAATTGGAATTAACTACATGGGAATGGATGTCACTGATCAGGTGAGTTAGGTAGGGTTTTCTCATTGATTTATAATAGGTCTTTTTACAATCAATAGGAAATGGTGAGAGTGCTTCTGATTTTTTGTTAGGTAAGAATAAGAGAGAAAATGGCAAAACTTCGAGAAGAGATGGCGGTACGGAATGCCAAGGAAACCGAGATGAATAAAACCATGTATATAACAGGTTAACTTACTTTATTCACTTCTGATTGTTTCAGGCAGTTTAAATAGCTTTGGCATTATCCATGTTCCAATACTTATGAACCCTTTAATCTTGCAGAGGAGACGATGCGAGCGAAACAAATGCTAGCAACAATGTCACATGAGATAAGGTCTCCCCTCGCTGGGGTTGTTAGCATGGCCGAGATTCTTGCACAAACTAGACTTGATCATGAGCAGCGGCAATTGTTAGATGTCATGCTTTCTTCGGGAGATTTGGTCCTTCAACTAATAAATGACATTCTTGACCTTTCGAAGGTTGAGTCAGGTATGGCATCAATCTTGTATATGTAAAGGAATAGTAGTGTTTCATTCTCACCATCGTCAGACTTTCCTCCTCATAGCTGACAGAAGCCATACAAACATGTTCCGTTCATTCTTGTATAGGGGTAATGAAGCTGGAAGCTACAAAATTCCGGCCGAGGGAGGTAGTAAAGCACGTGCTGCAGACTGCTGCGGCATCATTACGGAAGATATTAACATTGGAAGGACACGTAGCAGATGATGTTCCTATTGAGGTCAGTCTATTAAAATCATAATATATTGTCTTCCTCCATTCTGTTTCTCTCTTGCTTATGTTTGGATGCTAGATCTCTCCTGACACTTCACATAATTTGTTTATTTATGCTTGACCATAATCTAAGTTCTTCGGTCCTATTTAACTTGTTCGATAGGTGAAATCTGTCATTTGATTCTTTTCATACCATATCAACGTGGGTTATCATTTCTGGATGCTAGATGAGCTGTTCGTTGAAGTCATTGTGATGGTTCAGTTGATGGAAAGATTTGCATTTTTTTTCTTAAACTAATGTTGCTGAAGAATGGGGTCATCACTAATTCATACTGGCTGTCAAATTGATTAATCCAAGTCTTCTCCAACTTTTTCAGGTCATCGGAGATGTTCTAAGAATTAGACAAATTCTCACCAACTTGATCAGGTACCAGTTGTACTGTCTTGCTACTGTTATTCTAGATAGGTAGCTTTATTTTTCTGGTAAAAGCAATATTATGTAAATAGTGTGAAGGCCTAGAGGAAATGTAGGTTAGATAGGTGGATTACCAATCATTCTAGCATACTGTCAAGGCATTCTTTCTTGTTAAGCATTTTCCTGAAGTTCCATCTCCCATGACTGCATATCTAAAGAAACTTCTCTAAGGCAGTGAGCTCTTTCAGCTTAATTTTTATGCTTGGCATGTTGTATCCCTATTATATTTCAGCACTCATGATAGATTTGATGATTGGGAGACAAGTTCCAGAGAGTCACATGCCAAGCAGCACATGTTGATATGATTCATTAAATATTCAGAGCTCAATCCTGTACACTGTATCTGAAGAAGATTTCGCTTAGCACACATTCAAAGAAATGACTTGGTTAGAAGGGAGGTGCGACTGCCATCGTGAAAAATGGGATGATCCCAGTGAACTTGGAGATGATGTCAAAGACTTTGATTTTAATATGTGCTGCATAGATGCTTAAAATAAATATAGTTTATGCAATTTATAGCGGCCTTACACTTTCCATTATCTGCTACAGCAATGCCATCAAATTTACACATGAAGGGAAGGTTGGCATAAATCTATATGTGGTTCCAGAACCATCTGTCGAGAAAACAGAAGAATGTCCTCAGAAGTCGCAAGCAGATCAGTCAACCCCACGGGATAGCAGGGGGAAGGAAGAGAAAAGTTCTTTAGTGTGTCAAGCAAGTTGTGACCAACAACCTGTTCAAGTGAAGAGTCAGAATGGCCATTTATGCCAAAATCATGCTTTGCATGATAAAACTCGAATCATGTGTGAAAGCGAAGCATCTGCAGATAGAGATAAGGTGGAAGAGCACACCCCCGAGACAACAGTATGGATCTGCTGTGATGTGTATGACACAGGAATTGGAATCCCAGGTTCCTGTTGAGCTAATTTATATTTCTAGCTTCTGTTATTATCAAATGCTTCAGGAATATCACTGATGTTCCATTTTATTCCTTTAACAAGTAATGCTGATCATAGCCTCTATTATCATCTAACAGAGAATGCTTTGCCTACTTTATTTAAAAAGTACATGCAAGTCAGTGCTGATCATGCTCGAAAGTATGGTGGGACAGGACTTGGCCTAGCCATATGCAAACAACTGGTGAGTCCGAGCTATGCCTTTTTTTTTTTTTTTTTTTTTTTAATAAATTGACTTTTCTGAAGATCCACAACTTGCTACAGAACAAAGAAAAACAGCTATCCCTGGTTTCTGCTTTTAGAAAATATAAAACGTTTACCTTTCTGTCTGATGGAGAACCTCTAAAGGTATTTCAATCACTCCTTTTCATGAATTGCAGCCAGTTATTGAGTAATATCTTCTAGCTAAATACCAGATTTCACTCAAATCTTGAGTTCAATCCCTCTTGCTACCGCTATCTCCATAAGACCTTTCTCACAGGTTTCTTTGCATTTGCACAGGTTGAGTTAATGGGAGGCCGTCTCACTGTGTCTAGTCGGGAGCATGTCGGATCTACATTCACATTTGTGCTACCTTACAAGGTCTCACCAATATGTGATAACTCCGATGATTCCGACGATCTTGCAATTATGGCTAATCATGATTCTGCAGTTGACGACATCACCGATGGCTTTTTTCAATTCCAGCCACGCACTCTGGGTTCTCTCTTCTCCTCAAATGGTTCCAGCAGGACACAGAAACTATCATCACATAATGTTGGATACACTAGTATAAATAAGCTCAATCGGGTTGCAGAGGATTCTTATGCATTTCCAACTAACAACCTCCGACCTAAAGAGTTAGCTTCACCCGAGGATGCCTGTTCTGCAGTTGATGCTGCTGAAACCTCATCAGAAACAGCATGCTCAGTAAGTCCCAGTGTGCATTATGAGTGCAAGGTTGATGAGAAGAACAGCAAAGTGAATCAACAGGGTACAGAATGTAGATCACAAATTTCAAGCTCAAATGTGTCTTGCCTTGAAGTGGAAAAAGGACAAGTAGATAAGCTTGCCATAAGTGAACTCCCAAGGTCATGTCCTGAGTTGGAGAAATCTTGTGCAAGTTCAGAGAGCACGTCCAGCAGCATCGTGGAAGAACCAAAACCCAAACCAAAGCCTAAGATCCTTCTGGTGGAAGATAATAAGATCAATGTCATGGTGACCCAATCCATGATGAAGCAACTAGGTCATAGTATGGATGTTGTGAACAATGGAGTCGAAGCTGTGCATGCTGTTCAGCGAAGTACTTATGATCTCATTCTGATGGTAATACACAGATACTTGAACCTACCTTTTCTTTTGTGGCCTTAGCTTTCTACTGATGTTCATAACTTCTACTCATTTTCATTTCTGTGCTAAGACAAAAACATGCTCAGCTGATCACTTGGCATTCTGTATTTTGTCTAAATGCGATGTACATTAGCTTTCTATTGCATCTCAACTTTTCCTGCTTATTCATAAAATGAGTCCATAACATGTCACTTGGTACTTGTTTTGTGATTTTGATCATGTCCTGGCAAATTCATACTTCTTTTTCAGGATGTCTGCATGCCTGTCATGAATGGCCTTCAAGCAACCAGAATAATCCGATCCTTCGAGGAGACGGGAAACTGGGATGCTGCAGTAAATGCTGGGATAGAGCTAGTCTCTTCAGACTTATCATGCAATGGTCGCAGTTCTACAGAATCAAAAGAACGAGTTCCCATTATTGCGGTTAGCACTTGCATCAGAGTTGCACTCACGCATTTTATTAGTGTCCTCCTGCTTTCCCTTTATATGATGCTTAATAATAGTGATATCAAAGCTCAGCTAGTTAATACTCTTTTAATGGTTCCAGTTAGAGGCATCGACTTGACTTATAAAATGAGAGTTGATGACCCCGCGAAAATCCTTCAATGATTTCTTGTGAAAAACTAGCTGATAGTCTGCTGTCTAAAGCGACAGATTGTATAAGTTACGAGAACATAACCAGTTCAGTACCGGATAACAGTATATCAAAGATATAGTGCAATTTGGGTTGATTTTGCTTGCTTCGCTGATTATGCAACTTTTTTTACATTGGCAGATGACAGCGAATGCATTGTCAGAGAGCGCAGACGAGTGTTTTGCAAATGGTATGGACTCATTTGTGTCAAAACCCGTCACTTTTCAGAAACTAAAACAGTGTCTCGAGCAGTACTTGATGTAATTCCCCTGTATAGTATCCCTCTGAATGTATGACTCACATGTAGGAAAGTTTTGTAATCAATGTAAATTATTCCTCGGCCAATTGCAGAGTAGAATCATTCCTTTCTTCTTTTTCTCCCATTCCAAGAAAGATGGACAAGGGAACACATAGAACCATAAGTCCCATACTAGTCCATAATGAAGCCGGAGCATAGAATTTCGCAGTACACCTGAGAGAGAGAGAGAGAGGACAAAAATCTTTATTGATCATGGTGAACCAATATACTTTGTTGATCATGGTGAGCCAATATAATCTCTAGGAGCAGCATCGATAAACTTTCCTAGAAAAGGGTTTTGTATCCATCTTCCTCGAAGAACAGATAAGCATGCATTTTCTCCACTGGTTCATCAAATTGCATTTGCACTGTGCAGCCCACTAGAGGATATTCCCACTATAAATACCAAAACCAAAACGTGCATAGGTTTGAGGAAGAAGATAGAGGGTTCTCATGTAAATCGGAAGCGAAATATACCTGTTTAAACCTTCAACTTACTGGAATTGATTCAAGGATTTTAGCACTGAACAAAGAGAAGATCAAAATTTCCACATAAGACGAGATTTTGACAATATGATGAGACAAAGATGGCCTCTTCTAATTAACTATAGGGGGAAAACTGATATTCAAGCAGGAGTTACTACGACAAACACTAGCCATCTCCGCAATACTCTACAACACTACACACTCGGGGAAGGCTTTCAAGTAAAATTTCTTTCCTTCTCTTGATCCAGATATTTTTCTCCCACATGATTATCCTTCATTCATCTCTCAAGGCAGTGTCCTATCCACATCCAATGAAGCATTCCTAGTGCTCCACATTGCAACCGTAAGGCTCAACAATCAATACTGTCATCCAGTCCTTCGTTCCTCATTACTTGAAAGGTATAAAAAAGACAAAAATAAGAGAGAAGTGATGCCGGAAAAATCACAAGGGTGGTGCATATTAAGTACTTATCCATATTCATATTGGTGAGAAGCACAGCATTTCCAGACACTTGAAGTGAAAATTGTTCGATTTTTTAGCCAATTGGTACTTCAACCCTTGAAAAGCTTAACACCCTCATGCACAACTTTTGACAAATCCTCCATCATGACAGTTAGCTGTTTATCCTAAAGTAAGACGAGACTATAATCAAATTGAAAGAGTTAGATGCTGCAGACGCAAGGATACGTTAGAACCTGCTGTTCCTTAACACATTCCTCTTTAACTACTGTAGCCTGAGTTGCCTCGCACAGCCTGTTCTAGGATAGGATGTCTGATTAGTCAGAGTAGGGGCACTACTAATTTCTATATGATGTGTAGACACATTTTTTTTTCTCCATGTTCGTGAAGTCTTGTCCCTTCAAAGCTTCTTAGGCCAAAAGGATCTATGAACTCCATCAAAGGCTAACGGGAAATGCGAGAAACATGACAATTCGTTTGGTAAAATAATCATCATCGGGACTCGAACCTAGCTCTCTTGCCAGGACGAGGAGACTTGTGTTGTCTCCATTACGATCGGAACGATTCTTCCAACTTCTTTTGCAGTAAGAAAAGTTTCCCAAGTTCTCTTCGTTGAGCTTCATTAACTCCTGACTTTGGTAATCTGTCGCAGCTCTGCTAGTTCACGACCCCGAACATTTGGATCTCTAATCACCTCAGTAACTTATTGTGAAAAGCTACAGCTGCATCTGTAACATCATAGTGCTTCTCAAATCTGAAACCTTCCCCAGAGAACAACACTTCCACAGATTTCCCTGATTCTCCTATCTTTAACAAGTCCTATCACCAATAAAAGAAACCATCAACTAGATCTCTCAATTGCAACCGATTGATTAGTGGGGTCTGAGGGTGTCCCAACTTATAAACCTATGGCGATTCCACGAAGTAGACCTCTTTTCTAGGATTTGGGTTATCTGGCACTTCCACAGATTTCCCTGATTCTCCTATCTTTAACAAGTCCTATCACCAATAAAAGAAACCATCAACTAGATCTCTCAATTGCAACCGATTGATTAGTGGGGTCTGAGGGTGTCCCAACTTATAAACCTATGGCGATTCCACGAAGTAGACCTCTTTTCTAGGATTTGGGTTATCTGGCTTTTGTACGATCCTCTACTGATTGAGAAATTTAATACACGCACACTCAACTAAACTAGTTAATTGTGATTGTGCGTGCCTCAAGTGCTACAATAGTGGAAGAGCTTATACAAGAATAGGAAAAGGGGCGAGGGAACAGAAGCTCTCTCTTTATATCATGCATTGTGACACGAGATTCCAGCACCCATCTGATTGTTTATTAGAAATGGATTTGGCCAGGCCTGAGTGCTATATCCACTATTGGTTCTTTTTTCACGTTTCTTCCATAATTTACCTTCTCCGTGATTGAAATGCGTGATTTTGCCATTAGATCGAACAATCCCCATAGTGATGCAACTAAGATATTATTCCCTTCTTCTTCTTTTTTTCCCATAAACAAAGTGGCTTTCACTTTAATTTATCTTGCTCCTCCCTTTGTCGCCCCCCCCCTCTCACAGAAGCACATTGGATTCTTGCCATAAAATTATAAAGGGTCAAGCATATAATTGAGAGGATGATTTACAAAGTTCCATTTATCTATATTTCTTTTTTTTTTATGAAAGAAATGATAAATTTTAGGCGGGGTATCTATTTAATTATAGTAGAAACGCACCTAACTTTCGATGTTAAAATCTGCGGGACGACGCCGCGAATTGTGAGGACCATCTCATCAACCGGCATCTAGTTCTCTGTATTTTTGTTTTTTTTAATGTTTTAATGTTTTTTTTATGGTTTTTTTAATGTTTTTTTTAATCCTTTATTTTTTTTAGCGGATAAGAAACCGAAAACCTCAACTTAGGTGAACTTCGTTTGCATAATCTCTTAGAAAATTAGTATTCTATAGTCTTATAATGACTTGACAATGATGAGAGGGCCATTACCCGGAAACAATTTGCGCAAATTGGATTGGATATATGGGGCAAAACCACCCTGATAAAAAATCTAATTGAAAGAAGATTGATGGGACCTATGTAAAATCAAAGAGGCGAAAAAGAATTTCAGCTCCAAGTGGCTCCAAGGGCCTACGCAAAGCGAAGGAGAACAGTGTTGACACTAGGAAACTTCAATCAGCATCTAAATCTTAATGGACGTAAAGGTCCAGCACAGCACAGTTCTCTTCATGATTGAAGCAACCTCTGGGTGCTCATATCTATAAAGCGACAAGCAACGGCATCACGCCCTTTAAGAAAAAAAAGAAAAACAAAGATTAGATGGGGGGAAAAAGATTTGTTTTGTTTTTTGAGAGAAAGGATCGATTTTGGGCGCATTTCAGCTCGTGAATAGAAGCACAAAGTGTGAACCAATGCGATGAGGAGTAAAATAACAAAAGAAAAGAGATGGAAGGAACCGGAACCGGACCGTAAGTGCAAATGGTCTCAGCTCGAGGGACATCTGTGACAAACCAATGTTAGACCACGTAGGCAGCACCAAAAGTTAATGTAAGAGCATCGAATAATGACGTTGGGCGCAACATAGGAAGGATATAACGCATTAACGTTAGTGTTTTTCTTAGTCACGACCCACGACTGCTTGTTGCCAAAAGATCTCTCTCTCTCTCTCTCTCTCTCTCTCTCTCCCCCCGCCCCCTCTCTCTCACGTGGATGTGTGTGTGTGTATGCATAATATAAAGCTTGCTAGAAAGCTCAGTGGCAGTACAATCGTCCGTGATGGACGATATCTGGATGGAGGGTGATGAAATGTTTTGGAACTCGCTATGTGGAAAGAAGAAAGAATATTATATTGTTTGGATGCAAAGAGCACTTATTTGAAAGTTATGTATCAAGTAAAAGAAAAAATATATAAAATGGATAATTGGGTGTAGTTGGTTGAGTTAAGGTATCGAATGATTTTGGTTCTTGTAGAGGTAGCAATTGGCGATTGCCACTGATTGGTGATCTTGGATCTTCTAGACTCATCGTGTCGGGTTAAAAAAATTCTACAGGACCTTCTATATTGGACAGCCTTTGACAACGCAATTTCTCGTGTGATGGGATTTGATAGTTCTATTTACTGCATCAATATTGGAACGATTCGTACTCATGTTTTGGTGCGCGCTTTCATTTTCTGTGACGTGAGTTTCCAAGAATGGGAGGGGGGGACCCAAGCAGCCTGAATTGCCGCATGCAATGCAATGGTGCAAATACGGTGGCAAAAAGGTGGCGGCAAACCGATGATGCAGAACCCAATTCGTTCACTTGACCCACCACGAGCCATTGTCGAAATGTGATTGATCTATATGTTCAGACATGTAAAATATTTGTAAATTAAGACAGCACATTAGGATAAATGGTCGATTTTTAAATATTCACAATGAAAGAGGGCGAGAGTTATCTGACTGGGGATATATATGACTGCATACGCATACTCGTGATATAATGAAGAATGACTTGGAAGCGAGGTCAAATGTCGCAGCAGTTGAAATATAGAGACTTCTTCATGTAAGGCTCAAATACATTTTCAGTGTGCACGCATTCAAAGCTTTTGCAATTTGTGCTTGAGCTTCAATTCATTTGAATGTGAATTCGCAATCCCCTAGATTCGCACGGGTTGCGGAAAGCTCCTAACGTCTTGGCATCTAACCCATTATTCATCAAACCCTATTTTATGTACAGTAAAGGTCTTAAATAGTACATCTTCCGATCATGTATACACCGCACTTTCCTTCGAAAGTTTGTTAGAAGGGAGAGGACAATGAGAATACATTCAGAAAAAGGAATGTAAGAGTCTTTCTTAGCAAGCTCGACCAAAGTCAACATCAGATTCTTCGTCCATTTGGACGATTTGGCTCGGAATAATAATACGGCTCTTGACATCGCTCAAGAGATAACCGCGAATACATGCGCCTTGAAAACGACACGACGAGCAGGCTGAGAATCCAAGCTTCACCAGAAGGATTCTCGCAAAGCGAGTTGTTGCGTCGATTCAAAGGCGTAAGTGAAAAAAGCCCTATTTCCAACTCTGGTCTTGTTCGGTTCTCGACTCTTGCATGGTTGGGTATTTAATCAATCAAGTATCTATATCAACCAAACTGGGGTTCCTCGTTCACATCAAATTAGACACATTACGTAAAAACTGAGGTGAGAAAAGCATAAATCCGCATATTCCTGAGGTTATTATGGGACGACGCGGGAAGGGAACACCTTGAGGGTTAAAATCAAAAGGACTAATGATTAAGTTGCAACGAAAGATGGAACGCGTTGTTCCCCCTTTACTTGAAATGCTGTTCCTTCCGTTTTCAGGCTTCACTTGCGAGTGGCAATGGTGTCATTCTCCTTGCGGGTGCTAGTGCGCCATAGCTGATAAGACAACTGCTGCCTCCCCCGAGAATATTTTTGCTCTTTTTGCTATAGCTTTTGACGTCTGAAGAGAGAGAATCGCTGTAGATCTTGAAATTCCCTGGGATCACGAAGCACCAAATCCTCGTTTGGTTGATTTGATCCCACCATTGTGTGTGCATCTCGGCTAGGCATCAACTCTAAATACATCACCTCTCTGTTGCTTTTACATCCGTAGGTCCACATCATCTCAAGCTTGTTCTAGTATGAGAATATCTCACAAATATCTTAATCAACAAGCTATGCCCACAATCTAATCTAAATGAGGTCCAAGGATTGCAGCTATATTTAGTAACTGACTGTGTCTCAATCGCCTATTTAATTTAGATTAGGATATTCTTGATTACTTTGTCTATTTGTCACGTTGGTGTGTTACCATAGAGTAGTTATTTGTAAGTATCATCACAGTCACTCATCTATTTTGCAAGGGCAGATGTTTAGGGGCGTAATGATCCAATTGCCCTCTTCGACCTGCTAAGAGATTTTGGATGGACTTGAATTCAATATAGCGAAGATCAACTAGGTGAGATGTACGATCGGAAGGAAAATTTTGTAAGTTTGGATAACCTAATAAAATATCACGAAATTGTTTAAGCATGTTCATCTTTATTGTTCATGATCTAGTTTGTAAAATATATAGTTTGTTGGTTTTCTTTTCAGATTCACCCTCCAGAACTACTGACCGGTGCACTCTAATTTTTCTCTATTGCGCATGAAATAGGAGACTATCACATCTATTTGGAATATAGTTCGATGCATCATCGTTATGACAAGGCAAAAGACTTGCATCTCTTGATTGTCAACGACGGATCATGATTCGAGGATAAATTCCAAATCCTTCGAGAATTCACATGTCCATATTCCACCGGGGCAAGCAGTGCAAAAATGATCAAAGCAAAGGGGCTATCTGAAAAATCAAGGGAAGATTCTCAGTGCCGATGTCGTCATGATGTTGTTCAGCTCGCAACCTCTCCATTAAGGAGCCGCAACCAAACCTGTGACCCCACGTTAAAGCGTACACAATTGCAGAACACCTCTATCTCTCTCTCTCCTCCTCCTCCGCTATATATACAAGGGGCACACAGTTGGCACTCTGCATTCCTCAAAGTTCACGTTCCTCACCTCTTCTCCTCCTACCTCACACCCACCACCCCAAGATCACAAACTTCAAACCTGAAAAAGGACCGAAAACGCAAGCGACATGAGAATCCTCGCAGACACAACGTACGCGCCCCTATCGGTGGCGACGGTCTCGACACCGCCTGCAGTGCCGATGGCGATGCAGCGGTCACCGTGGCACTCCCCTGTGCCGTACCTGTTCGGGGGCCTGGCGGCGATGCTGGGGCTCATAGGGTTCGCTCTCTTGATCCTGGCCTGTTCCTACTGGAGGCTCTCGGGCAGTTCGACCAGCGCCCAGGGAGACGAAGAGAACGGGGGCGAAGCAAAGACGGTCGACGGGGAAGGGTACAGCAAGGCCGTGAAGGTGTACGAGGAGAAGATAGTGGTGATCATGGCCGGTGACGAGAAGCCCAGATTCCTCGCCACGCCCGTGTGCAGCAGAGGCCCTTCGTTTGGCGATTCCCAAGGGAAGAGTAAAGGCGATGGCGAGAGCTTCGATGCGAAGAAGGACAAGGATGAGAACATCGACAAGACCTAGGAGGTTAACAACGCTAACCATGATGACGTTGGTGGCCATGTTGTTCATGGTCATAACTCTGCAGCCGATGAAGAAAACAGAGGAGAAGCAGCAGAAGATCAAACCCAGCAACAGAATTAGCGAGAAGTCTCTGATGGCTTCTGAGGAGAGCGAGGAAAAACCAAGTTTTGTTTCCATTTTGGCTTTGAAGCTTCTTCTTCTTTTTGTTTTCCGCTTTTCTTCCCTTTTCATGGCTAGTCGGTAAATGTAAATCATTTTGGAGAGGAATTGAGATGAGAATGAGTTCTCTTCATTTCCAGATAATCGATTAAATTACCGCCGAGCCTTGAACCGCCATCAGACCTAATCAATTTGTCAGCGAAAAACCATGTGGGCATCGAATGGCCAGTTGATCAAAATGCAAATCAAAGTGGAGGGAGGAATCGTTTTCGTTGCTCGTAGATTGAAAAAAAGAAAAAGAAAAAGGAAAGAGCAGAACCGAAGCAGAAAAGAAGCCACGTTAGTGCCAGCGACCTTTTTTGCGCAACAAGACATTGTTGATTCAGTTTTGAGTGGAGAATAAAGCAGAAAAGTTGATGGATGGATGGATCACATATTCGCCCACCCACATTCTCCACCGGCAGCGGCGGCCGGGGAGATCTGGCCGCCGCCGGAGACTCTGTTGTCGTGGGGCCTCTTTATCCGGAGCTAATCGGATTTCGACAGGTTGTTCAGAGCCACGTGGAAAACATCTGCAGTAGGGTTGTCCGCCTCGCGCGGCGACTCGAAGCGGCCTTTATTTTGTTTTGTTTTTTATTTGTTTGCTTTTTTTAATCTTTGAAAAAGAGAGAGAACAAAGTGGGGTCACAACTCACGATGGGGGCAGCTTTGTAATTGACGTTGGAACAGGAACAGCTTTCGCTTGCCACTCTAGTACAATGTCGTACACACGTAGTACCACAATGCCTAGCAAAACTGTCGACTTGATTGATGAGCTAACCTCCTTAATTCATATTAGCTACAGTCGTTTTCACTTCTCATTACTACTGAGTATAATAGTAAAGATAGACACAAATATTCTTAAACAATAACAAGTTCGTGATTTTTTTTTTAATTGTTCATGAGTACAAAGAACCAAACCGCTGTGAACCCCCCTAAGAAAAAAGTTTCAATTTTTATGTTATGTTGTTCTTGGTACTTGTCAAAAAACTTTATGGTAATTTAATTTATATGTTAGCAAAAAGAATTCAATTTCAAGAGATTTTGTTTAAGGTTAAGAGGGATTAACATAAATGCTTTTGAATAGTCACAAGAGATAAAATTTTGATTTTATGATGACTTAATCATAGTAATGACATATCATCGCAAATCTTTGTAAATCATTACAAGAAAAAAGAAACAATATTACGGTGTTTTATTATTAGTTACTGTTCCATTGGTTTTGACTCCTGTGAACAATCTTTCACCAAATGTTACGTTTTGGTTTTATTATAAGAGATTCAGGTTTTGCGTTGAGTTTGGACAGAGAATGTCAAATGTAAAAGGGAATTTTGTTCTCAACTTGTATATACAACTTTGACAATTGATATTTGGATGGCTTAAAGGGTAATTGCTTTTGAGTACAAATTACACTAGAATCTAATTGATAATGTAATATGGACATAAGTAGCTATATAACCTATGCTTTGAACTCAAATTATGCCGAATTTAATCTATGACACAACTTGTTTTGGGTGTAAAGCTGGAATCTAATCAATAGTAATACTCCTGGATAGAAAACACAACGTTGGAATTTAATCGACATTGGACTTTGTGGAACAACACCAAAATTTAATTGACAATGCTAGACTAGATAGATATATATGTTGGAATTTAATCGACGATGGGAATCTTGAAAACTACAACTAAAATGTGATAAAGTAAAAATAAAATAAAGATGGTTGATGTGTTGTGTGAGGGGCTTCTTCGTTGGATGGGATGTGGTATTTATAGAGCAAATTGGTAGCCATTAACTAGTTACCTCTCTTTGGGCACTACTTTTCAGTGTTTTTCATTTCTCTTTAGTGCTTTTATCTATAAACAACCGTTTCCTGACCTGACTCGTTGACAACGCTCACGTGGCTTGCTCATCAAGTAAACAACAGCTCCCTATTTTTATGCACATTTTGCATAGCGGTTCTCTCGCCTAGATTCCAATGTTAATTTAACTTGAACTCTAAATCTAATGCAATATTCTCGTAGCTTGACACGTGGTAATCAATTTCCCTACCATCGACTCTTGAACTTATGTCTAGAATTCCATCGAGGCTCGGCTCAAGTCCCCTTCACGAATGCTGGTTGTCCTTGACTTTATGAGCAAAATGGGGGGCATTTTGCTTTTAACATTCCTTGTGGCTAGCATGTGACATCAAGGGTATTTTTGAGTGTTAACATATGCCTCATTTTATAAGAAATAATTTTAAATTTATTTCTTTTAAAGAAATATCTCGTCTCTACGCAACTTTCCAAGGCGATTATATCCTTCTGACTTCTTACATCTTTTTCTTGATACAAATTTTTGTTCCCTATATTATTTTGACACGTCTCTTCTAATTTCATAGACGATTATTTCCTTTTCTTTCAACTGTCATCTTCTACTAGTATCTCCTTAAGGATTCCATTATTGCATTTCATCTTCTTGCCCTATTTCCAGATTTTCCTTTGCAATCTCTTTCATCTATACTTCGTCATCTGCCATGGCACCAAAGAAAACCTCCACATATGACTCAGCAAACTACATCACTAATTTGGTCACTTTCCAAAAAGGGGAACATGTCAAAGATTGTCGTTTTAATCTGTTGGATGATGTTGAAGACGTAATAGGTTGCTTTCTTCTAGGTCCCACTATCATTGACCATAATAAAATTCCTCCATTGCTCAAAACTTGCTTTCCTACAAAGTGTGAGACTCTGGCCTTCCAACATAGCTCCTTCCGAGATATCTGGTCCTCAGCTTCTCCTCAATTTCGTGAGTTTTCTTCATTTGAGGCAGACTTTCATAGATGGTATCTTTGATTAAGAATGATGAACCAACTCAACTTGCTTGGATGAATGCTGGGATTGAGAAGACGCTTGCAATTAGTATGTCCTTCTATGACATAAACCAGGGATTGATAGGGTCTACAGTAAGCTTTTGGTCCCCTTTGATTAACTGTTTCCTTTTTCCTTGGGGACCCATGATTGTTACCCTAACTATTTGGTCGTTCTGTCGAGCAGTTGCCTACGATTGAGATCTCTTTTCTCATCTCAAACGGAATTCTTGCACATAGTAAGTTCCTTGAATGATTTGGTAGAGCGACCGGTCTTGTCAATGAAAAGGAATGCATCACTTTCCTACTGTACTGGTTGTCAATATTCTTCTGTCCAACGCTTAAAGTTTGCAAGGATTATCTTCAGATGGTTGCAAATCTTGCGCATGATAGATGCATTACTCTGGCCCCATTAGTTCTTGCTCTTCTGTATAAAGGGTTAGCACATGCCTCATTGGTAATGAAGGTTGAAAAGAGTGGCACCATCTCTAGTCCCTTTTGGATTTTACAAGCATGGATGTCATTATATCTTGAATTTCTTTTCGATCCAAGTTCTCGTGACCTACCTTATTACCCCCCGCCAAGCGCAGCATCTGGGAGGCCTCTTCTGGGCTATCGACTCTTGAATTGCCTTCCCAAGAGGGTTCCTTTAGATGTCCCTCATATTATTGTCAGGCTATCTTGGAGGTTGATCATAGGGATATTTATTTTTTCCCTTGTGAAAATGAGGAGCATTACTATCTTTTTATCTTGATAGCTTAAACCCTTTTCAAGACTTCTAGGTCCATGTATTATCGCCGGTAGATCTTCCATTATGGCTGTCTACAAAAGGTCGATTTTGTTAAATTATGACTTGAATTTGAGATTCGCTGGAAAAGAGGAAATATAAAATAAAATATAAAGGTGAGGAAAGTTTCCTCTTTGCTGTGGAGTTTGAAACGTGAAGAAAGAAGCCACTGAAGTCCATACATGAATGGAAAATAGGTGGGCCAGGTCAAAGTTTGACACATGTAGCCCACGTATAAAAGGAAGCCACGGATGCAAAAAAAAGAAAAGTCGCACGCCGAAGACCTACGAAGAAAGGAGCTGCACGTCCGCGCCGTTTGCATAAGCCCTACGAAGAGGATACGTATGTGAAGATGCTGTTCTTGTTTGACGTAGGTAGAGCATTTCGTTTGAGCTTGAATGCGCAGTAATTTTGCACCGTGAGTTTATACCCAAGTGAGTTGTTTATTTATAAACACTTTGGGTTTTGGGTTAAATCTAGGTGTGGGAAACACTCGAGTGATTAAGCAATTGTAAACTCTGATACTCCGATTTTAATGGATTATTTGCTACTGGCTCTCCTCGTGGATGTAGGTACCGATGCTCGAACCGAACCATATAAATTTTTGGTGTCCTTATTTTTCTCGTTTATTTCTCTGGTGATTTCATATTAACGTAAATTGCAATATCCTGTCGTTTCCGCATATTATATCACAACAATTGGTATCGGAGCTTAGGGTTGGATTTCTTGATTATGATTTGGAGCTTTTGCTTGTCTGATTATTATTTGGAAATTTTGTTACTGCAATTATGTCTAAGAGGAAATTTGAGATTGAGAAGTTTGATGGGAGTAACAACTTTGTGTTATGGAGCATCAAGATGTGGGCATTATTGACAACATAATGTTTGGTCAAGGCACTGGATGGTAAAGATGAGTTGCCAATTATAATGAAAGCCTCTGATAGGGTAGAGCTAATGGAAAAGGCAAAGAGCATAATCTTGTTAAATTTGACGGATGAGGTCTTAATAAAGGTTGCTAAGGAGAAGGATGCCGCAACGTTATGGGCAAAACTTCAAGCACTCTATGTGAAGAAAGGTTTGAATAATTGCTTGTATATGCTGAAGAAGATGTTTCAATTTAGATATAATGAAGGTACGTCTATCAGAACCCACCTAGATGAATTTAATAAACTCATGTTGGATTTGAAGAACATCGGTAAGATACTTGATGATGAAGAGCATCGCATGATGTTGTTAGCCTCTTTACCAAAGTCATGGGAGCACTTTACTGATTCGCTGTTGCAGGGGCGTACTACTATTACTTCAGAGGAGGTAAAGTTTGCCTTATTCTTTAAGGAGTGGCAGAGAAAGTTGTGAGATGACGGTCTGGCGAAAGGAGTAGTGCAAGCACTGACGATTCGGGGTAGAGAACAACATCGAGAGCCTAGTAATAGCTAGGGGTGATCGGGTCCAGGGTGGGTAGGGTCTAGACCTGGACCCTGTTCCCGACCCTGTTATAACCGGTTCTATTTTTCTGGACCCTGTTCCCTACCCTGTTTGCATTTGACCCTGTTCCCGGCCCACCCTGTTTTTCCGGTCCGGGAACAGGGTTAACCCTGTTTTTATTGGAACCTGTTTTGTAACCGCACATCTATACGATTTCGAATTTTATTTTAATACATGAGAAAACAATATAATTCTTCTAATTTATATTGAAATATTAAACGTAATTAATAAGTAAATTTCTATTTCATTTCGTATGCATTAGCCAAATCCTAGATGATTTTAGGTCACGATAGCTTGACGATTCCACCGGGTTTTATTTTTGGGATCACTCGGCAAGAGGCCTTCTTCATTCCTTGGAAAAAAGAAACACAAAAAAAAAAAAAAAAAAGGGAATGCAAGGCTTGAGAGTCTAGGTCAAGGTCGGGAGGCGAGGAGACGTGGGCAGCGTAGAGAGGGACGTGAGGGAGACGTGACAAGCTAGCGGGGGGGGAAAAAGAAAAAGAATAAACAGAACAGTGCACTATTCATCTTCTTCACGGGCTCCCTCCACACGCCACAGCTGCCGACCGTTGCGCCCGCGTCGCCGCGGCCGCACCACCGCGCCACCCGCCGAGCCCCCTCACCCGCGAGCTCGCACCGCCACTCGTCGCCCCTACCGTGTCCGCAACGACCCGACACCTCCGATGCCCGAAGCTCCGTCGCCATTGCCCTTGCCCTTGCCCCTGTGAAGCCGCCACTGCACCGGCACCATCGCTCGGCTCCTTGCGACACCAGCAACCAGTGGAGTTGCAAGGTCAACAAGAAGACGTACAACCCGGTTCTCAAACAGGGGAACAAATTAGGGTTTGGACTACCGGTTCCCGAACCGGTCCGGTTGATCCAGTTCCCAGGTGGGTAATCACTCGGAACCGGTTCCCAGACCGGTTCAAACCGGTTCTGAATTTTGGGAACTGGTTCCCGTACCGGTTTCAACGGGAACCGGTTCTCGACCCTATTTTCCAGGTGGGCCGGTCCGGGAACCGGGTTTACCCGGTCCGGTTACACACCCCTAGTACTAGCAGAGGTAAAAGCATATCAAAATCACGCCATAGAAAGTCCAAGGGACGCGTGAAGTGCTTTGAGTGTCAAGAGGATGGGCACATCAAGAGAAATTGTCCAAAACGGAGAAATAAAGTTGATAAGCAGAATACCACAAGCAGTGTGGCAAACGTTGGTGAGGGGAGCACTAGTGATGCAGAAGCTGTCTTATGTGTGACTGCTACTTTGTCAGGAGACGAATGGGTGCTAGATTTGGGGTGTTCTTATCACATGATACATCATAAGAACTTGTTTACTACTTACCAGGCTGCAGATGGTGGTAGGGTTCTTTTGGGGAATAATGCAGTCTGTAAGGTTGTGGGGATAGGGACAATTCAAATCTGGATGCACGATGGAGTGGTTCGCACATTGACAGATGTGAGGCATGTACTAGAGCTCAAGAGGAACCTTATTTCTCTGGGGACACTCGATGACATCGGGTGTAGGTACATCGCTGAAGGTGGAGTACTAAAAATCTCTCGAGGTGCTATAACAGTGATGAATGGGAAGAAATTGAATACTCTCTATCATCTACTAAGAGAGACCGTGACCGGAACCGCTACAGTTTCATCAGATGAGTCAGACTCTAACTTGTATGTATAACTTTGACAATTGATATTTGGATGGCTTAAAGGCTAATTGCTTTTGAGTACAAATTACACCAGAATGTAATCGATGACAAGTAACTATATAGCCTATGCTTTGAACTCAAATTATGCCATAATTTAATTTACGATACAGCTTATTTCGGGTGTAAAGCTGGAATATAATCAATAGCGATACTCTTGGATAGAAAACACAACATTAAAATTTAATCGACGACGTTGGACTTTGTGGAACAATACTAGAATTTAATCGACGATGTTGGACTAGATAGAGATACGTGCTGGAATTTAATTGACAACGAAAATCTTGAAAACTACAGTTAAAATGCAATAAAGTAAAGAAAGTAAAGATGGTTGATGTGTTGTGTGGGGGGCTTCTTCGTTAGATGGGATGTGGTATTTATAGAGCAAATTGGTAGCCATCACTTAGTTACCTCTCTTTGGGCACTATTGTGACATCTTGAATTTTCGATTTCGTCTCGATTATATGAAATGGACATTTCATCGACGCGTATATGGTCCTATTTCTCTGAGTTGGCCACTCACGGGTTAACCAACCTATTAGGTGAAGCCATTAAGGGATATAAACGTGATAGACTTGAGAATTCGACTCAATTACCTCTCTTTGGGCACTATTGTGACATCTTGAATTTTCGATCTTGTCTTGATTATATGAAATTGGCATTTTGTCGACACGTTTATGGTCCTATTTCTCTGAGTTGGCCACTCAAAAGTTAACCAACCTATTAGGTGAATCCATTAAGAGATATAAACACAATAGACTTGAGAATTTGATTAAAAATCGATCGGCAAGGGTCCATACGACATCGTTATAATTGAATTGTGATTGGATATAGGTTGATTCGATGAAATCATGTAATTGAATTGCGGGTGATTCCGCATGATTATGAAATTTGTGTCGAACGGCACTAATCCGGTTTTCTATCGATTTTATACTCGGCGCTCGTAATTAAAATCTTGCAATTTTTACGACAATCGAGAGTTGCCTACGAGTTGAAAATGTACAAACGTGAATAAAAAATTATTGACCACGGTTCAAACGTATTAAAATTCCTAAAAGCTACTCGGTATATTAGGTTGTGCTAAAATCGCATCCGGTCGATTTTAGCACGAAATTGAATTTGATTTCGGGAATTGAGCGTTTGAGTGTGTCACGTTTTATTTTTAGGATGTTGTCTCATCTTTTGGCGAATTTTCGTCAAGTCCGGAATTTTTGCAAAAAATCAATTTCGGACAAAACAGAAAAATAAGTGAAATTCGGATCAAGAGGGAAAAATGGATTTTGGCTGCCCAAGATGGTTTATTTTTGAAGAAATAATAGCAAATTCTTCATTGGAGGGGCCATAGACTTTGGTGGTCAAAGATTTTGAGGCATTCTCAACGATGGAATTGGATATTTTTCTTTGACTTTCATTCCCTCCTCAAGCGTGAACCACTTTCCCCCTCACTGCTACAATCGCCCATTCCCCATTTTTCTCCTTCCTCCCTCACTTTTCTTCATTCTCTTCTCTCCTTATGTTCTGCTGCCAACTCCAACGATTAGCTTCTTCATTAGCCACCCCCATTACATCTTCACGTTAGCTGCCACCTCAAGCCATCAACACCACCTCACACCCACCATCCTCTTCCTCACGCCTCACCTTCTTTCTCTTCTTCTTCTTCTACTAGCTCTATCCCTTCCCCCACAACACCTTCACGACAGCCAACTTCCCTTCCATTTTACTGCTGCTGCAACACCATCACAATAATAGCCCCACACACCCATCATTCAGCCAAGCAACCACCACCGCCCACAACACCTCCCGCTCGTTCTAGCCGCGCCACAGCCCGCTCAACCAAGACCGACCAGCCAAACCACATAACCTCCTCTTGGCCGTGAGCCTTGTAGGACCTTTTCCTCTGCCGTTGAGCCTCCATTGGAGACATGGTAGACTCGAGTTTTCGTCGCTGTCGCGTTGTCGTCGTCATGAGCTCGCCGCTGTCAAATTCCAGTGAGTTAACTCTCTAATTATTGATTAGATTGTTAATTGCGCTTAGGGGGTTAGATCAATGTTAATTAGCTTGATTAGATTAGTGTTAAGTTAAATTAGTCTTAAGTTGGATTAGTGTTAATGTAGTTTGGTTAGATTAGACTTAATATGAATTAACGTAAATCTAATTGGTTAGATTAGGACTAATGAGGGTGGTTTAGTCTAATTTAGTGGATTTTCTCGGATCTGGTTATTGGACCCTCGCCATTTGCTATTTTTGTGGAGAAAAGCATGCTGCAATTTCGAAGTTTCTTCCTTCTTGAAAAACATCCTAGATATCTTCAACTATGATATATATTTTACTCAACATTTTATGGATTTAAACGAATGAAATTTTAGCTTCGTTTCAATCAAAAAAGAACCTCTATTTGTGTTGGAACTTGTGATTTTTTGGTGTTCAATGGATTTTTATCAACTCTTAAGGTTCGAATTTTAAAAGAGTTTCTTCACAAAAGTTGTTTATCACATATTTTAGTTTAACATATTCAAATTTCAAATCAAACGGATATGTTTTGGACTTTGAACCAAACTGATTTTGGAAAATAGACTTTCTGGATATGGACAAAGTTTTTGTAACGGTTTGGATGATTTATTTCTCTCAATTTAGAAAGATTTGGGTTAAGGTGTCTTTATAAAAAAATGTTTGTTTAGGTGTCTTTTACAACATATTCAAATTTGAGAATTTTTCGAACCCGTTTGATTATGTTTCTGGAATTAAACTTGGAGGCGCGCGAGTGGCCCAGTTTTTGCTGGTTAGGACCGGTAGTGATTTTGTGATTATTCTTGGGGTCGTGTTTGCTGGATAAGGTGTATTTGGTGATATGGGTGACTTTTGGGATGCTTAGGATGCATACGTGATAATACGTGAATGGTTATTCTATGGTGATTGTTTATTTTTGTTGCAAAAGGTGACATTTTGGACTATTTATTGGAAAAACAAGAATGAGCATCTTTTGTAGATGAACGGTCTTGATTCCAAAATATTCCGCCTTCAAAATGATGTGAAATATTTCTTGAATCTCAAGAAACAAACCAATCAATAAATGAGTTTTTCTTTTTACTTCCCTACTTCTGCTTGAAACTCGCGCCATTCGTGTTAAACGGGTTCCTATTTTCATACTTCCACGTTCACACGACTTTCCTTAAAACAAGGCAGACGATTATCTGGCTAAGCCTATTTATATCTAGCCACTGTACACTGATGCTCACAGCACTACTATTCATTATGGCTAATGCTCGTTCCTCTAAAATCAGTGGCCATGCTGCTCTTCATATACACCGCCTCAAGAGTCTTCAACCATATGAGGCTCAGGGGTGACTTTTTCTTTTGTTCATGGATTATAACCCAGGCACTCAATGGGTTACCTTGGGTCCACACTTTAAATCGACGTCTCCACCATATGCCTTTACTGAGTACTTTCCTTGTCACTATAAAGAGGTTCTTCCCATCAACCAAACATAGATTTGTATGCATGCTTGGTCGTCGCCCAATGCTCATTTCAATTCATATCCCTCCTTTGATAAGCATTTCTCCAAGTGGTACAAGAGATTGAAGCAAGAGATGTCAGGTATATAAAAAGCAACTAAAATTGGAGAGACGTTTTCCTTCAATTGTATGTCAATTGACCCAATTGAGTATGGGCTGATAGGTGACCTTTGTTGATTTTGGTCACGTTCGACCAACTGTTTCTTCTTACCCACCGGTCCGGTAACCATCACTCTACTTGTTATTTGGTCATTGACTTCAAAAGACATCTGAGATTTGAATAGATAAACTAGTTAGGGTTGTAAATATAGTATACATTTAAATAATAGCACTGCCTTTTCCTTAGTGTGTCATTCGCTTCCTTGCATTTCCTATATGATTGGGTAGTATCTCTTCAAGAATTTTCCATTAATTATCCGTGGCAATTCTTTGCCATTGACTTCCATCAAATGATAAGCATTTCCACCAATATTTTTAGTAATAACATATGATCCTTCCCGAGTTGGTGACCATTTGCCAAATTTCTCATTATCCAGACTTGTTGGCAAAATAGTCTTCCATACTATGTCGCAAATGTCAAATCTTTTCTCTTTTACATGCTTCTTATAAGCTTTTGTGACTCTATTCTTTTGAAGGACCAACTTTTCCAAGGCAATAGTGTTAGAAGAAAAAGGCACCGCCTCTCTCTCTCTCTCTCTGGATTTCTCCAGATTTCTCTCCCTCTCTCTACTACACCAGATTTTCTCCCTCTCTCTAGACTTTTCTCTCCCCCTCTCTCCAGATTTTTCTCACCGACTTTACACCCTATAAATAGGGGTTCTTGCCCCTTGAGTGTGTACGTGTGTGTGTGTGTGTGTGTGTGTGTGTGTGTGTGTGAGTAAGAAGTCCAAGTACGTGTGAGTGGGTGGAGTAGGTGGCGTGAAGTGTAGAGTGTAGTGTAAGTGTAGAGTGATAGAGAGTGAGTGGGTGTGTATGAGTAGTTGTGAGAGTGTGATAGAATAGAGAGTTGTAATATTGTTTTATAATAAAAGTAATTATTTTACTTGTACATCAGCTTGCTTCTCAACAAGTGGTGTTAGATTCAGTTGTCGGAGGTCGTGCGAAGACAGTGGTCGGGGACCATTGTAAGTGAGTAGGCGGTCAAGGATCGTTGAGCCAAGGAGTGAAGAAGCGAAGGACGTCAGAGTTCTGTCAGTGCACAATCTAGGATTGTGAAGTTAGTTGGTCTGGACCAGGCTTACTTGGTATAGTGCGTGACATTATACTCAAGTCACGATGGCGGATTTCTCAAGTTCGGTGAATGGCATGGAAAAGCTGAACAACTTCAATTATAATAATTGGAGTACCCGCATGCAATATTATCTGCTTGGACAAGATTTATGGGATATTGTTGGCGGCAACAACACCACACCACCCACAAATGATAGTGATTTAAGAAAGTGGAACGTCAAATCAGGTAAGGCTCTTTACGTTCTTGCCGTAAGCGTTGAGGATGAATTATTGCAACACATAAAGAGTGTGAAGACCCCGAATGAGGCCTGGGATAACTTGGTGACATTGTTTGCAAGAACAAATGATGCCAAGTTACAATTCCTGGAGAACGAGCTCCTCTCAATCTCGCAACAAAGCATGACGGTAAGTCAATACTTTTCTAAAGTTAAATCTGTTTGTGAAGAAATTTCAAAATTAGATCCTCAGAATGCCATCTCTGAAACAATAATGAGAAGAATAATAATTCACGGGTTAAGGCTGGAGTATAACGATATTATTACGGCCACTCGTGGATGGGCAAATGAGCCAACTCTAACAGAATTGGAAAATATATTGGCTAATCAAGAGGCCTTAGATAAACAAATCCCTAAGGTCACAATTAAAGAGGATGAAAGTGCCATCTTCAATAATAGAAGAGGGTTCAAGGGCCAGAATAGAAATAGAGCAGGTGCAAGAGATGGCAAACCATGGAAAAGATCATGGAGATTGGTGGAGGCAACCAAAAGAGATGGGTTATCAACCGGGGGGAGCTTGTCAAGATCATGACAACAACAATGACGAAGATAAGAACAACAAAAGGCGTAGCAAATGGTGCTACGCTTGTGGCAAGGTAGGACATATTGCCAAATTCTGTTGGTATAGGCGAGAAGAAGAGTACATGTTAGACGCAAATTGCGTAACCCCAATATCTCCATAACTAGAACAAGAATATGCATAATTGAGTAGAAAGATTAACGCACCGTTTTGGGATTCATTGTTCTTGAAGCGGAAACACAATGTTCCACGCACAAGTCCTTCTCCTCTATTGCCCTCCGTATCACTGGCTCAATGAGGCGGCCCCCCTCACGTTTAGCGTTAGGTAAACACCCCTTAGGTGATGATACATGTGAGAATTAGGGTTAGAAGAGAGACTTGAGCACTATTTATAGAGTTTCCAGCTAGTCCCTCTCATTACGGGCTAGGCTCAACTCGGCCTACACTAGCTAGTCTATATTAGACTAATTAAGAAACCTTCTATCTCACCTTAGACCAACCATGTTTTTACAGTAACCATAAAAACAGAAATGTCGTCACTTCCTGCAAGAAGGAGATTGAAAGTGAAGAAGAATGGGACTTTCAAGCGCCTATTGTAGTGAAGGAATGAGAAGAGCTTGCAACCGCTTGTATAATTGAGTTGGATAATTCGACGGGTACTATCATGACCCCAAATATGAGCAAGCCAAGGGACAACTTGAAGAAGCAACTAACAATGCCAACAAGTAGTCATGAAAAGAAACTACAAGAGATGCAGGAGATGATAAAGAAGCTAAAAGTTGAGAAGGCAAAGATGGAGAATATGATGAAAAAGAGGGACGAGATGCTGAGATAGAAGAATCAAGAGCTCAAGGAAAAAGAAAGGGCGCTAGGAAGTTCCGAAGTGAGTTCAAGAAATTGCATAAGCTTCAGGACCTCAAGCCCACTATGATGTTCCGAATTAATCATATCGAAAGAGACAACGAACAAAGGAAAGAGAAAAAGGAAACTTTCTTTGAGAAAAGGAGGCCATCTACACCCTACATCCCGTGGTGTAAGGATCGGTGGAATAAGATCAAGGGGAAGAAATTTTATGAGGAAAATGATGAAGAGGTCTACATTAAAGTGCTTCGGATGGGATTGAATTGGTTGAAGCATGAAATGAAAGTCACAAATGAGAGGCTTAATCAAATGAGTTCCAATTTCAAAATTCTTATAGGAGATATGTCGAATACGAAGATTGAGTTGAGTGAGAAGAAGGAAAAGGAGACTAAATGGCAGAATGAATTGGCATTGCAAAAATTCAAGAATCACAAAACTCAATGGAAAGTCACAGCAAGAGAAGCAACTGAAGATGGAGCCATAGAGCCATCCACATATGAGGAAGCTTTGCAATATGCTGAATGGAGGAAGATAGCTGAAGAGTCCAAAAGTAATATCGGCACGGCTACTATATCTAAATTAAGAGAGAGTAGTCGGTGAGGGGGAGTGTCAGAAGAAAAAGGCACCGCCTCTCTCTCTCTTGGATTTCTCCAGATTTCTCTCCCTCTCTTTACTAGGGGTGTGCAAAATACCCGGAAACCGCTTGGACCGCCCGGAACAGGACCGAAACCGCCCGAAACCGGCGGTTCTTGAGGGAACTAGTCCGGTTCCCGGTTCCAATTTTTCGGAACCAGTGGGTACTAGTTCGATTCTCGGTTCCATGGGCGGATCCGCCCACCTAAACCGGACCGGAACCTTTTTAATATTAAAAAAAAAAATTACTAAAAGAAACCCTAAATTAGATCTCATCTCCTCACTCCCTTCATCTTCGGTTCTCTCTCTCTTTGTCTCTTCCTCGGTTCCTCCTAATCCTATTGCCATTTCGATTCCTTCCCGAGCGTTGACGTCGCCGCCACTACTCCTCCGCCGCTGCTATTCGCCCCCTCGCGTCAGCTGCCACCCGCCATAGCCGCGGAAAATTGTTTCGCGACCGTTCTATGTTGAAAACCCGACCATAGACCTTCTCCCCTCCTTCCCAACTCATAGACTCAACCGTTCTATGTTGAAAACCAAAATTGTTTCGCGTCAAGATCGGTTCTGCACACCCCTACTCTCTACTGCACCAGATTTTTCTCCCTCTCTCCAGATTTTTCTCACCGACTTTACACCCTATAAATAGGGGTTCTTGCCCCTTGAGTGTGTACGTGTGTGTGTGTGTGTGTGTGTGTGTGTGTGTGTGTGTGTGTGTGTGTGTGTGTGTGAGTAAGAAGTCCAAGTACGTGTGAGTGGGTGGAGTAGGTGGCGTGAAGTGTAGAGTGTAGTTTAAGTGTAGAGTGATAGAGAGTGAGTGGGTGTGTATGAGTAGTTGTGAGAGTGTGATAAAATAGAGAGCTGTAATATTATTTTATAATAAAAGTAATTATTTTACTTGTACATTAACTTGCTTCTCAACAAATAGTGCTACTTTTGCCCAATTCATCAATATTGCTATACATGTGTTCATCATATTCTTCTTTGGCTAATTCTCTCTGAAGTCTTACCCTTAACGATTGGACTAGCCATACGTCAACATATATGAGGTAACCCCAGTAGTATATCTTTTAGACGTTCAATATGCCCATAAGACTGATGATAACAAAGAATCCCATTCCTTTGGGTTGTCCTTCAAATGCTCCTTAATTAAATTAATAATTACTTTATTAGAAGCTTATGCTCGACTATTAGCCTGAGTGTAACAAGGCATCGAATGGACCATCTTAATCCCTATTGACTTAGTAAAATCCAACACTTCATTGATGGTGAATATTGTCCCTTGATTTGCAGTTATTAACTCTGGAATGCCAAATCTATGACTAATATGTTTCTCAATGAACTCTTTCACCATCTTTTGTGTGATATTTTTAAATGATGCCGCCTCAACCTAATTTGTGAAATAGTCCGTAGCCACTAATATAAAACTATGCTTTTTAGATGAGGATGGATATATTTTCCCAATTATATCCATCGCCCATTCTCTAAATGACCAAAGTTTAATTATGGGCTTCATTACTTAAGCTAGCACATGTTGAATAGGGCCATGCTTTTGACATGTGTCACATCCTTTAGCATAGTCGATGTAATCCTAAGTCATGTTTGGCCAAAAAGTAACCATGTCAACATAATAGTCATTTTATTTTGACCCCGGCTTGATGTGCACCGCATATGCCTTCATGTACCTCTACCGTTACAAGCATAAACTCGTACTTCCCTAAACAATACAATAACTGACTGTCTATAGTCTTTCGGTATAGATCGTAGCCAATTAACAAATATTTAATTTCTTTTCTTTTAGAATTTTTATCATTGGCAATTTGATTTTTCAAATACTCAATAAATGGAGTTCTCCAATCTTAGCTTGCTGTATCATTGCTTGGAACCTTTGTATCTTGAATCAACATGATCCTATTATCAATCAAAGGCAATGTCCACACCTGGGTAATAATATGGTTTACCCATTTCTTTAGATATTTTGAAACCAGATGCCATTTAAGCTAACTCATTGGCTTCCGCATTTTGATTTCTTTTGACACGAACCAATTTGTAACTGACAAAGTGGTCCAAGAGGCGCTTGGCTAACACATGACGGGAAATAATATTTTCATTAAGGTATTGGTATTCTCTAGACAACTATTTTATAAACAACTGGGAGTTGCTGATTACCTTGATAAATCGTCAGCCAAAATCTTTAGGCCAACGATTAATGCTTCTTATTCAGCTTGAACATTTGAAAATTAAAGTCGAGCTTAAATATCATTTTGGACCTATATTTGTGGAGAGAAATTATCAAAATTCCAGCTCCTGCTGACCCAGCTACACTCGACCATCAAAATACAAGGTCCAAAGGACTACCTAGACACACCCCTCTCCTCAACTCAAATGCCCGGGTACTCTATGATAAAATCTGCCATTGCCTGTCCTTCACCACCTTAAGTGGGACGTAGACTAGGTTAATTTCAAAGAGCGTGAATGCCCATTTGGCAATTCAATCCCTATTATTGGTCGAGTTAGCTTGTCCTTGATTACGTCTGTCTTATATATTACATGTACCGTGGTAGGTAGTATATAATGATGTAATTTAGTACAAGCATCATCCATTGACAAGCATAGTTTCGCAATAGTTGTGTATCTTATCTTTGCATCGTTCAACGTTCGACTCAAATGGTAAATTGCTTGCTCTTTTCCCTTGTCATTTTCCTTTACTAGCATGCATCCGATTGTAGTATCGGTAGCCAACAAATATAGTTTAAATGCCCTATCTACCTTGGGTGGCATTAAAACTAAAGAGTTGCTGAGATACTCTTTTATTCGGTTGAACACCTGTTGATACTTGTCTTCCACATGAACTCCTCTTGATTTTTAAGCTTTAATAATGGGGAAAATACTTCGATCTTTCCTAACAAGGCAACAAATCAACGCAAGAAATTTATCTTCCCTAGTATTATTTGAAGCTGCTTTTTCGTAGTTGGTGGTGTTAATTCCATAATTGCCTTAGCCTTATTTTTATCTATTTTGATTCCCCTTTCATTAACTAGAAATCCTAAGAAATTATCAGCTTTAACTCCAAAAGCACATTTAAAGGATTCATCTTTAGTTTATACTTTTGCATCCTAACAAAGGCTTGTTCTAAGTAAATCAGATGACTTACTCGGTTTGAATTGATGATGACATCATCAATGTAAACCTCTATGAAGTCACCAATCATCTCATGGAAAATGAAATTCATTGTCCTCTAGTATGTCACACCTGCATTCTTTAGCCCAAAAGGCATGACTAACCACTTGAAGGTACCAATTGCTCATGGACATCTAAATGTAGTCTTATGGACATCCTCTTCCACTATGAATATTTGATTACAGCCTGAATAATTGTCCATAAGTGACATAATTTTGTTACCAGAAGCTGAGTTGAAGAGCATATCATCTATTGGCATGTGGTATTTATCCTTGGGTATTGTTGCATTTAAATTGCAGAAGTCTATGCATACCCTAAGCTTCCCATTCTTCTTTTTCACTGGGACAATATTTGACAACCACTCGATATACCATGTCATTCTTATAAAGCCTACCATGACTAACCCTTTGATCTCTTCTTTGACCTTTTACATAACTTCTAGCACAAATCGTCTTGGGAGGCTATTTATGCAGTTTAAAACCCTTTTTTTTATTGGTAGTTGATTCTCAACTATATCTCTACCAAATCCAGGTATTTCATGATAATCCCAAGCAAATAAGTTTTTATACTTCCTTAACAAGTCTACTAATCGAACTTTGAAGTCATTATCAAGTAAGACACTTATATATATATATATATATATGGGGCATGGATAAGTTTCTATGCCAAGATTAACTTCTTCCAATGAGTCTTGAGCCTCAATTACCTTGTCATCATCCTTAATAGGTGAGTCTTCGAACTTAGAATTCCTTCAATAGCTTTAGCGTCTTGCTTTGCTAGTTTGGCCCTGTAAGCCGAATACCTCTTAATGAGATCTTTTGATAATGTAAGGTCCTCCTTAGACATTTTATCAAATTGTTTGCCAATTAATTCTTTGGGACCCACTCAACTATCCCTTTATCGAACGGCAGAACGCAATACTGTTGGGGTCTACCAATGGGGTCTACTTGCACAAGTTTTGTCCTCTGATGCCCCTAGACATCCCATTATCGCATGTGACCAAGCTTGAACTTTGTTTTTGCTTGATTCAACCTTATCGCCATTCCAAAATGCCAGCACAGGATGAAGAGTTGATGGTACAGATTGGTTGTCATGGATCTAGTCCCTCCCATGTAATAAATTATATGATCCATCAAAGTCAACAACACAAAAAGAAGTCATAAAAGTCTTGGATCCTATAGTTAGATCAGCCCAAATATTCCTTTAATGTTCGAGACATCCCTTGTAAAATTTGACAATTGAATGTTTGATGTGATAATTTCATTGTCTTTTCTTCCCATCTTCTTGTAGAAGCGATAGGGGATAAGATTCAAAGTAGAGCCCCCATCGACTAACACTCGAGATATAGGACTACCATTGATCTTGACATTAATATTTAATGCTCTCAAGTGATTTGAACTCTGTGCCGGAGGTTTCTCAAATTCCATGACTTCTTCACCATCGAAATAAAACAAAGAAGAAGAAGAAATAAAAATTTGAAATAAATAAATAAATCTCTTTAAAAATAACTACTTCTGTGGCCAATCTCCCAAAAGGAAAAAAAAAAAGAAGAAGAAAAAAATTAATAAAAATTTGAAATAAATAAATAAATAGATTTCTTTAAAAATTGCCACGTCGTCATCTAGCCACCAACCTGCGTCCACCTTAATGCCGGCCGGCAAAAATTGGCCAAATGGACTGAATTGATACTAATATAAAAATGTTTAGGACTAAATTGATCAAATTTAAAAGTTTATGATTGAATTGGTACAAATGAAATAAATTTATGACTTTTTTGTTACTTTTTCCAAGGAAAAGACATGTGCTGAGACATCCCTGAGCACATAACGAGCTCAGCAACCAGTAGTAAAGCCTCAAACTCTCTGCACAATCAAATTGTCAACGCATCACGATCACAGACACAAACATCATCGACAGGGACCGCTGGTTGACAACGCAAAGCGTTTGTCTGAATTGTGGGAAGGGGGGATGTTGCAGCGTAATCGTACATCTTGTGCGGACGTTGGTGAACTCCGATTGGTCTCTTGGAGTGAGTGGTAGTCAACCTGCATATCTTATTACCGAAGGATGGCGCTCTTAGTTAAATCTTTAAAACAGAAGATGAAACCGACGGGTAATCCTGGACGACCCAGAGAGAGAGAGAGAGAGAGAGAGAGAACGGGGCAAGCGCGACGAATCTGGGTGGCGTTAAAATAAGATGAACGATATACAGGCTCGGGGCTCTTAGAATGGAGAAAAGAATACAACTAGATGGTCCTTTTCATGGGTATTCAAATCACAGGCGTGAGGTCCCAAGCAACCGATGACATCTTCCGGAACAAGACATCCCCCTTATCGTTTTCTTCTTCTTCTTTTTCATTTTCCTTTCAATATACTTTTGTCTTGCGCATAGAAGGCAAACACTGAATGTGATGTCTATCCAGGGTTGCCCCCCGGTCTAGACTAAATGAAAAGGAAAAAGAGGCTTAGGTCCCGTAACATCAAAGTGGGGTAACTTAGTTGGCTGACGGACTCGATCGGATCAGCAAACTCTGAACATGAGGTGGTCGTTCTTTCGTGGCAGTCGATCGAAATTCTAAAGAGAGAACGCCATCTCTTCAGGATAGGGATGAAAAGAGAACTAAGGTTTTCGCTTGAGACGAACGTAGCCGAGACTTTGGTTATCAGTTCTTCTTTATCAGACCAAGTGGGCAGTTCATGCAAGATATTTGATTACTTGGGGACGTGCGTGGGGATGACGTAGGGCGGGGCGGAACGTTGATTAGGGCAAGTTTGGCCGTGCACGAGAGGCTACTGTTTGTCTCCACTTGGACCAAGTCCTCTGCCTTACTTTAAAAACCTGTGTTTTTAAACTATATTGCTTAGCTTCATTGGAGAATCGCTCTGGTGCCTCCAAGTGGCGCCTCCTCGCGCCTTCACGACCTTCTTCTTCAATGTTTGACCCGTTCTCCGAGAAATGTCGAGAGAGATTATAATACTGGAGAAAAAGTATCAAAAAAATTCTAAATCTATAGTATTGGTATCAATTTAATTATAAAACTTTCAATTGAATCAAGTTAGTATTAAACTTTTCACATTAATACCAATTCAGTTCATAACAAACGCTAAAGTGGCAATTTTTAAATAATAATTTATTTTTTTCGATTTTTTTATTAATTTTTTCCTTTTCTTTTTCTTCTTCTTCCTCTCAGCCTTTTTCTTCGGTAGTGGCCGGCAAGCCTCCAGTGGCTTGCTAACCGCCAACGAGGCTTGTGGCCCTTGCCTAGTGGCCGATGAGGCCATGCGGTTTCACAAGTCATGCGTGGTTTTCAAATTGTTCTCTTTTTATATACATAATGCAGTGGTTGGTCAAAACAATTACAGTGAAACCTAATGCCTCCGTCATCTAACTCTCAGATAGAATATTCAAAAGGCTTGGAGAGCAAGGCATATGCAGACGACCTTAGCAATCTTCTTGTGAATATAAGGTCAAGAATAATGATCATTCTGTGATCAGGAATCCATTTTTCTAATTTTTATTTTTAGATAAGTTTTTGAACAAAAATACGCGTTTGAAAAAAACACAAAATTTCTGTTGTTGGAATGAGAATCCTCACGGACACAACGTACGCGCCGCTATCGGTGGTGACAATATCGACCCCACCTGCAGTATTGATGGCGTCGCAGCAGTCGCCGCAGCACTCCCCCGTGCCGTACCTGTTTGGGGGACTGGCGGCGATGCTAGGGCTCATAGGGTTCGCTCTCTTGATGCTGGCCTGTTCCTTCCGGAGGCTCTCGGGCAGTTCGAGCAGCGCCCAAGTAGACGAAGAGAACGGGGACGAAGCAAGGACGGTCGACGGGGAAGGGTATAGCAAGGCCGTGAAGGTGTACGAGGAGAAGATAGTGGTGATCATGGCCGGCGACGAGAAGCCCACATTCCTCGCCACGCCCGTGTGCAGCAGAGGCCGTTCGTTTGGCGATTCCCAAGGAAAGAGTAAAGGCGATGGCCAAAGTTCCGATGCAAAGAAGGACAAGGATGAAAACATGGACAATACCAAGGAGGTTAACAACGTTAACAAAGATGACGTTGGTGGCCATGTTAACGGTCACAAGACTCACAACTCAGCAGCCGATTAAGAAAACAGAGGAGAAGCAGCAGAAGATCAAGCCCAGCTACGGAATTAGCGAGCAGTCTCTGATGGCTTTCTGACGAAAGCGAGAAAAACCAAGTTTTGTTTCGATTTTGGCTTTGAAGCTTCTTCTTCTCTTTTGTCTTCCCTTTTCATGGCTAGTTGGGACATGTAAATCATTTTTGGAGAGGAATTCAGATGAGAATGAGTTCTCTTCATTTCCCGAAAATCAATTAATCACCGTTACCACCATGCCTTGAACCACCTGATCAATTTCTCATCAACTAAAACCTTGTGGGCATCGAATGGCCAGTTCATCAAAAATGCAAATTAAAGATGAGGAATCGTTTTCGTTGCTTGTAGATTTAAAAGAAAGAAGAAAGGAAAGAGCAGAACCAAAGCAGGAGAAAGAAGCTACATTAGTGCAAGTGACCTTTTTGCGCAACAAGACATTGTTAATTCAGGTTTGAGTGGAGAATAAAGCAGAAAAGTTGATGGACGGATGAATCACATATCCGTCCACCCACATTCTCCACCGGCCGGTGTAATATCTCAATCTAATCAATCTAATCCCTAATTGATTTAACGCATGATCATAATCAAGAATAGATCTTGCATATCTTCCAACACTCCCCCTCAAGCTGGTGGCTTGTAGATATCCAAGACTCCTAACTTGCTTAGAAGATATGCATGCTGTCTTTGACATAGAGGTTTGGTGAAGATGTCTGCAGGTTGTTCTGCTGTTCCAATTCCTCTTGTCTCGATGATTCCCTCTTGAATCTTTTCTCGTGTGAAGTGGCAGTCCACCTCTATATGCTTTGTTCTTTCATGCATCACGGGATTTGCTGCGAGTTTAAGAGCCGCATCATTGTCACAAAACAGCTTTGTTGGCCCTCTTAGCCTTATTCCAAGATCTGCAAGTAACCCTCGTAGCCATACAATCTCACATGTAGTTTTCGCCATAGCCCGATATTTTGCTTCAGCTGAAGATAAGGAAACCGTCGCTTGTTTCTTGGTCTTCTATGAAAGAAGAGATTCCCCAAATTTAATACAAAAGCCAGTAATCGATCTTCGACTCATCAGGCAGGTCGCATAATTTGCATCACAGTATCCCGTCAATTCCATGTTACACCTTCTAGATAGAAGTATCCTGAGTCCTGGGCATTTCGTCAGATATTTCACAACTTTCAAGGCAGCATTCATGTGAGACTCCTTCGGGCTGTGCATAAATTGTCTGAGAGTTTGCACGGCATATGAAATATCAGGTTTGGTCATAGTCCGATATATGAGTTTTCCAATGAGCTTCTGATAACTTGTCGGATCTTTGAGTATAGGATCATCATTCTGAGATGTCCTTCCAAGAAAATCCGATGTGGTTAACTTGGTGTTCTGCTCGATTGGAATAACTGCTGGCTTGCATCCTAATAGTCCAGCTTCTGAAATGATCTCCAATACAAACTTCTGCTGACTGAGAGAAATCCCTTGGTCGGATCGAGCAATTTCAATACCAAGGAAATATTTCGGTGCTCCCAGATCCTTTATATGGAATGTAGCATGCAAATATCTCTTAAGACTCCCTATTGCAGTTTCATCGTTTCCCATGATGAGGATGTCATCAACATATATCATTAAGTAGATTGACGACATACCTTTAGTCCATGTGAATAGGGCGTAATCATATTTGGATTGCTTGAAGCCTGCAGTTGTGAGAGTATTCGCAAACTTTGCATACCATTGCCTTGAAGCTTGTTTCAATCCATAAAGGGATTTGTGGAGACGACATACTTTATTCTCCCCCTTTCTCCGTAAGCCCTGAGGAGTGTCCATATAGATTTCCTCATCTAAATCGCCATGAAAAAAGGCGTTGTGAACATCCATCTGATGCAAAGACCAATTATGAACAGCTGCAACTGATAAAAATGAACGAACTGTGACGTCCTTAGCAACAAGGGAAAAGGTCTCGTGATAATCGAAACCTTCCCGTTGCATATATCCTTTAGCCACCAACCTAGCCTTGTAACACTCAATGGATCCATCAAATCTATATTTGATCTTATACACCCATTTACATCCTATGGACTTTCTGTTTGGAGGAAGAGTGACTAATTCCCATGTCTGGTTATCAGTCGATGCCTGTAGTTTTGCTGCCATAGCTTGTTGCCACCGTGGATCTCTGGATGCTTCATTATAACTAGAGGGTTCTTTCTCATCGGAAATATGGCTAATGCAACATTTATGATCTGACGAAAGCTTATTAAAGCATACGTAAGAAGATATTGGATAGCGAATACCTGGTGAGTTAAGCGAAGCACAAACATAATCTTTAGTCTAGGTTGGCGGTCTTGTGGCTTGTCCTGAGCGACATGGATGGGCTGTCGGTGGTGGAGATGGAGATTGTCCCTTTGCATTTGTCTCAGAAGTATCCTCCATGTTGGTTGTGTCTTCAGGAGTACTATCCAAAAACTCTTCTGGAGGAGAGTTAGGCAAAGTTGGATGAAGATCTGCTTATGGTGGCATTGTGAGGATAAAGCCGGGGGATGCTTCTTCTTCATCTAGGATTTGTCGGAAATTCGTTGGAGCATTCAAGTTGTCTTGGAAAGATGGGTTTTCACGAAAAGGAAAAATATTTTCATGAAAAACAACATCCTAACTAATAAAAAAATCTCCTATTCTTATGTTAAGAACACGATATCCCTTTTGCAGATTTGGATATCCCATGAATACGCATTTCCTAGCACGAGGACTCATTTTGTCCTGAGGCCCCATTACTGCGGCATAACATAAGGAGCCGAAGACCCTCAGATGATCTAAGGTTGGCTTTTTTTCATAAAGCAATTCGAAAGGCGATTTGCTATCCAGTATCCATGTTGGCATTCGGTTGATCAAATAAGCTGCAATGATAACACAATCTCACCAATAATTTTCTGGGATAGATCCCTGAAATTTTAGTGCTCTGGTGACTTCCAAGAGATGGCGATGTTTTCGCTCTACTACCCCATTCTGTTGTGGAGTATAAATACAGGAGCTTTCATGAAGAATGCCATGGGACAAAAAAAGTGAACGGCAATCATTATTAAAAAATTATGTCCCATTATCAGTGCGAATTCGCTGAATTGACTTTCTAAACTGATTTGTGGTCAGGAATAGAAACATCCTTAGCTGAGAAGCAACTTGTGCTTTCGACTGCATCAGGAATACCCATGTGGCACGTGAATAATCGTCCACGATTGTGAGAAAACAACGTGAACCATCCCAATGTGGGGTGTCATAGGGTCCCCAAACATCCATATGAATTAGAGAAAAAATTTCAGTGGAATGTGTTGTGCTGAAAGGAAAAAAAGTTTGGGATTGTTTTGCAAGTGGGCATATTTCACATTTAGAGTAAGGGAAGAATGCACTATGACCCATTCGTGAATGCATAAAAAAAAACTGTTATAATTGGTAGACAGATTACACAACGATTTTTTATTCAAGGAAGATAAATCAAAATGACTAGGATAACTGATCCAAAAATAAAGCCCTTCAGAATAACTACCCAAGCCCATCGGTTGCTAGTCGAACGGGCCTGAAAAAAACAGGTGTCAGAATCGAAGAATATTTGACATGAATTTTCTCTGCAAACTTTGGAGACAGAAATGAGATTGAATTGAAATTGTGGGACATAAAAGACATTTTGAAGGGTAATTTGATGACTCAGTTGGACAGTGCCTGTCAAAGTGACATGAGTAATGTTCCCGTTTGGCAATTACACAGAAATATGTGTATCTAATTTCTTGTGCATGTTGGAAAAAAAATCCTCTATCACAAACAATATGATCGCTTGCCCCTAAATCAATTATCCAAGCCTTTCGTGAAATAGAATTTATCAGGCAATGAAAAATACCTGAAAAACTTGCTCCTTTGTTCCCAACATCAATCTTTTGCAAAGTCTGCATTAGCTGCTGATACTACCCATATGTAATAGGTTGATCATAATTCAGACCGGTTGGTCCAGTGACCTGATAGGCTGCAACATATTCTTTCTTCTTCCCCTTTTCTCATGGCTTACCATGCAATTTCCAACAATTATCTATGGTATGATGTGGACGTTTGCAATATTCACAATATAATTTACCTCTCCCCTTTGAATTTTGACCAAAATTCTTTAAAGATGCGGAAAAAACCTGACCGTCCGATCCCTTTGATGAGGAATAAATCTGACCATCCGATCCCTTTAATGAGGGATAGATCTGACCGTCGGATCCTTTCACGTAGGGATAATATCTGCCGTTCGATTCATCGAACTGATAAGGCCCCTGTGCACCGTTAGATTTCGGTGGAAGATCTGAGCCGTTCGTCCCCTCTCTTTTAAAGGGGTGTTCGATTCCTCCCTGTAACCCTAGCCCCCCTTCGCGATTCTCTCTCTCTTGGGCTAGGGTTTTTCCCGAGTCTCGCCAGACGCCGCGCATCGCGAGGGCGATGCTGTCGCTTCCTCGCGTTTGCTTCGGAATTGCGAGCCTCTGGCTTTCCTCTTGGACGGCCAGCTAGAAGATTCGTCCGAGGGGAGGCACCGGATCCATCGCTAAGATCTGAGCTCGAAAGGTTAGGTAAGTTTCATTCAAAATCAAAAGGAATCGCGTAGCCTTCTCCCTCTCCTTCATAGATCTGTACTGCTGGAGTGTCTCTGCTGGTCCCTCGAGCTTCTCCTCCATTGCTTCGAGTTGGTTCCAAAGAGATGACAGTTTGTTGTAGTAGGTCGTGATGGTCATATTTCCCTGCTTTAACTCGCTTAATTCCTGCATGAGAAAAAAGATCTTGGCTCGATTTAACTTCACATACATCTCTTTGATGCTATCCCACATCTCTTTTGAATCTTCCGTTGGAGGAAGCCTGGCGGCCACCTCTGGAGAAACGCAATTGCCGATCCACGTTCGGATGAGGTGGTTGCACTTTCTCCAATGCCTGGCCAGTCGCTCGTCCGAAGGTATGGGTATTGTTCCATCGAGAAATCCGTCCTTGTCCTTCGTCACAAGGGCTCGCCGGAAATCCTGCGACCATTTGGAATAATTCTCCAACTCGGTGAGTTGTAAACTGATCAATTTCAGTTCTGGACCGTCAACAGTTGATACGTACAAAGGGCCGCCAGGTTCCGGTCGGCCGGTGACGGCGACAATCGAAAACGGAAAAAAACCTGGTGCGAGATTCGGGTAGGGCGTCCCTGTACCCAATCCACTAAATCCGGATCCATAACCCGCATTGGAAATACCCGAGTAGGGATTTGTCCCTGAACCCGGTTCACCCGACCTGCTCACTTGTTCTGAACTGGCGGCTGAGTTTGCCCCATTCATGGTTGGTGAACTCTCGTTGGACTGGGGGTTGCTCAAGCTGCTCCCAGTCCCTAGCAATGATGTATTTGGGCTTGACCCAACGTACCATGGATATGGTACCCATTGGTAAGGATGCTCGGAAATGGGTAACCCCATGTTCAACTGAGCCGAGTGATATTGCCATGGTAGACCTTGAATTTGAGCTTGCTGTTGGATCGCCAGAATTGTGTTTTGTATTTGTTGTGCATATGTAGCCTCCCAAGGCGGCAGCTGGCGAGACCTTAGCCTGCCGCCGGAGACTGTTATGGTGGGGCCAAATCAATTTATCCGGAGCTAATCGGATTTCGACAGGTTGTCCAGAGCCACGTGGAAAACATCTGTAGTAGGGTTGTCTTTATCCGCCAATCGTTCAGCGGCGACCGCCTCGAAACCGCCTTTGTTTTTTTTTTTTTGGTTCTCTTTCTTTATAGAGAGAACAAAATGGCGTCACAACGCACGATGGGGGCAGCTTTGTAATTGACGTTGGAACAGGAACAGCTTTCGCTTGCCACTCTAGTACAATGTCGTACACACGTAGCACCACAATACTTAGTAAAACTGTCGATCCGATTAATGAGCAAACCTAAGTCGAACTACTTAATTTATATTAGCTATTTTCTTTTTCACTTCTCATTACGACTGACCATAATAAAAGTAAATATGTCTAAATATTGTTAAACCATAACAAGTTCGTGATTTTTTTTTCCTATATTTTCATGAGTACAAAAAACCAAACCATTGTGAACCCTTATAAGAAAAAGTTTCAATTTCTATGTTATGTTGTTCTTGGTATGTCATATCGTCAAAAGACTTCATGGTAATTTAATTTATATGTTAGCAAAAAGAATTCAATTTCAAGATGTTTTGTTTAAGACAAGGGAATAACATAAATGCTTTTGAATAGTCACAAGAAATAAAACTTTAATTTTACGATGACTTAATCATAGTAATGATATATCGCCATAAATCTTTGTAAATCATTGCAAGAAAAAAGATTGGATGTTTTATTATTAGTTCCAACAAATCGTCATTAACTTTTGTAAATCATTGTAAGAAAAACAATTTGGTTTTACGATGTTATGTTCTCGGTTAGGATTGACCTCCATAAGGCTTTTAGCTAGTCGTAAGCTAAATAGTATCAACACCGATATTGACACATGATATGCGACACGACATAACACAACATAACACAACGACACATCGTTTTTCAATAAATAGAGAATTCCAACACGTCTAGATACGTTGTATATTAAATATATATTTCTATATATAATCAAATTAATTTTATTCAAATTCACTAATAAATAAGTAATAAAAAAGAGTCTAGAAAGAATTTATGCTAAAAACATTAATCCACCATTTGTTGATATAATTCATTATTTCAATTTGACAAATTCAATTCCATTCCAATAATTCATAAAACTTGGAAGAAAAAAACAAGCAACTCATATTTTAGACTTGCATGTCAGAGCATGTTGGAAGAGAAGAGAAAAAAAACAAACTTGAGGATGAATTGTGTATCACAGGAAGTGAAAGTTGGAAGAGAAGAGAAGACTAGAATTTTCTTCTTATCCAATTTATTATTTTATTATTTTATTATTATTATTATTATTATTATTATTATTATTATTATTACATATTTACATTTTAATCCCTCATTTTTTGAAAATTTTTATAATTGACCTCATGCATGAAGGAATTACGTATTGCAATTCCAAACTTGCATGTCAGAATTCCAAACTCCTTCCTTTAGGTCCCCCGTAAATTAAAAGAGTTTAAAGAAAAAAAAATAAACAACTTAACTATGCGTGTCACGTGCTTGATCTAGCAATCTTGGACAATTGTTTTGATGAACTATCACTAAACTAAAGTGTCAAAAAGTGTTAAAAAAGTTGATCAGATATCGGATTTTCTTATATGTGTTGATTAACTGTCGAAGAGTGTTAGAGAGTGCTAGATATATGTCGAAGCGTTGGACACGATGTGAAGACTCCTAGAAAGTGTTGGTGCCTTATAGGTCATAAGACAAAAAAATCAATCTTTCTTTTTTGTTTTTGCTACGTGCCTCCCTCACCAAGAACTAAATAATGGGGATTGAGTGTGTAACAAAAGAGGACTGATTATACATGCAAACCGGGTGTCACTTACCCAAGAAAGGAAAAGAGGCATAAGAAACAAAACGCTATGCTTGGTGCTCTCCTCCTTCTCGTAAAGACGCAATATGAACTCCCTGTAACTTTTATTTCCGCCAAATGACACCTGACGAGTTCGTGATCATGGTTGTACTTTTCTTTACTTAGTCTTTTGCCAGAAGTCTTTCTAGAAAATGTGAATGGAACGTGCATAACGAGTGCACGGCACGTATGCATGTACGACGTCTACACAGCAAAGCACGAAAAATTGTCATCATTGACAGCTCCAATTCCATCCAAAGAACACACTTCAGCAAGAAGATCTCTGAGGGAGATCACCTTGCACATCAATAAGTATGTCTTGGATTGCATTATACTCACCAACTGTTTCACGTGACACGTTTGCGCATGCGGCCTCAGCAGAAAGATCTTCAAGCTATACAATGTCATGATTGGCTCCATCTCAATGGAGAAGAAGACCACATAGGAAGACACAGAGGCCATCGCCCACATGAGCTTCGTGTGGCCGTGGCCGATGATGATGAGGCACAATTCAAGAGAGGTGAGCGAGAAGATAATCTCGCCGATTTTGCTAAGTAGCAACGGCACCATTCGGGTCAAACAAAAAGGTAGCGACAAAGTTCATGAGGCGTTTTTTCTTGGAGGAGGTGATGCCAGCCTTCCCAAAAATGCGATAGCTGTAGAATAGTATGATGTCGATTCTAGAGGCTTGTTGGATGAAATGGAATTTAACGGTGTAGATGAACATGTGGTAGACAAATGGGGCTGGGTGAATGATGCAAGCCTAGGGGAGGCTTTCTCAAACAATAGGATTGGGAGAGTGACTCACACACAAGAAATGGGACGAACAGAAATTTCTTGGTCGAGAGAGCCGGTCTTCAATGTAGGCTGCATCAGTGGAGGAGGAGATCTTGCTACACACCTACCGGTACTTTGCTTGGTGTTCATCTCCTCCTTTTTTGTATAGACGCAACAGGAAATCTTGTAAGTTTCATTTACGACAAACAGCACTTGACGATGGTTATTTTGGTTCTGTGGTCTCGTTGTACCCTTTTTCATTTATTCAATTGCTAGATGTATTTCTAAAAGTGTCTACGGAACATACACAACACATACATCGTGTACACACATGCACGGTATGTGCAAATCGCATGCACGGCTTCTGCACGGGAAATCATCAGGACCGGCAACCCTAAATCCACCTACGGACATGCCGTTCCAAAAGTGATGCCTTGTACATCAATTAGTATGTCATCGATAACAGTTTTTAAGTTAATTACTTTAGGACAGAGTTCTTAGACATTAGAAAGTAATTATTTGAGTCATCGAGAGGACTACATATGGGGGAATGATAACATAAATTAAGATGGAGCCCCTATGATGTGACAACAACAGTTGTCTGTGTCGACGCATCCGCCGTTAATGCTTTGCCCATACTTCTGGACGCAGGCTTGCACACACGTCTCCTTCGAGCAGTTCGGGATCGGAAAGGTGGGGTCCTCACAATTCTGTGCCTCCCCTACGCTCACCCCTGCAATTTTTGTTTACATTAATGAAATTTGACAAAAATAGCATTGGTAAATCAATGAAGTGATGTGCTTAAAAATAGTTTTAAGCAAAAGTGCGAGGAAAGAAATGGTTGATGATGATCGGATACCCACATGAGAATACCAGCAAAGCAATGGTGAGGACAGAGAGGAGAGTAGAACAAGGCACGGTCTTCATCTTCATCTTCAGGATTGGTTTGTGAGAGTGCTAAGTCTTGATGCATTTTTATACTCACAAGGTATCCTTGCAAGACTGTAAAACTATGGATTCCCTATATGTCATGAAATCTGTGACCCCTCTTTGAATATCAGAAGGGCATTTAATGGCAGATTTTTGTAATTTGGGAATTCATTATGAGCTTTACAATATAACAGATTTTGGGCTAATGTGACAATAACAACTTCTTGTGAGCCACAAACTCTTGAAGGAATGGACCTCATAATAATTTACAATTATTTGTTATTTGGTTTTCTATGGTTCCAAACAGACATAGTAGATTAAAGATTGCTACATAATTATTTTCAAACATTATCACATCACATTCGGGAAAAGCTCCAACAAAGTTATAAATCTATTGTGTTTGTATTAATTCAGTTATAAATTTTTCAATTTGATCAATTTAGTCATAAATATTTTCATATAAATGCCAATTCGGTCCATCCAACTAATTTAGACTAGAATCAATGACGTGGATACCAGTGAGCCTACATGACACAACCGGCGTTGACGTGGACATTTTTGCAATTTTTTAATGATCTTTTTGAATTTTTGAATTTTTTCCTTTCTATTTCCTTTCCCTTTTTTTATTGTTAGTGGCCAGTTGCTTACGAGGGCTAGTCTCTAGGGCAAGGATCACTCTCGCTGGCCATTGGCGAGGGTGAGCACAATGAGGCCCCACTCGACATATCAGAAGAGGCCAATCCTCACCTTGCTTGGCAAGCCTTGTCTGGGCATCATTGGCAAGGGCGGAAGAGGGCGGGGGGTGTTTGGGTTCAAGTAACGGGACAAGTATGTCAAAATAGACGTGACAACATACCTATTGGGGGTGACCTCCAACTAAGATGGCCTCAGAGGCGGACAGTGGCTGTGCCAGCCCCCGTGCCTCTGGCGGCCATTAGTGTCGGTGCTTCATTGTTGCGAGTGTAGAAGAGAAACTCTGACAAGGAGAAAATGGAAATTTTTTTATAAAAATAAAAATTATAAAACAATATAAAAAATGTCAACGTGAATGCCAACTATGCCATGTAAAACGGTTAGTGTCCATGTCGGCGATTTCTGGTCTAAATTGATCAGATATATTGAATTGGTATCAATGTGAAAATGTCTAGAACTCAATTGGTATAATTGAAAAGTTTATGACTAAATTTGTATTAATGCGATAAGTTTATGACCATTTTTTTTTTATACTTTTCCCCCATCACATTATGTAACAATACAAGAACTGTTAAGTTCATTCAAGCTGAATCACAAAAATTGTTGGCTATTGATGACATACTTATTGATGTATAAGGCAATCAATCGTGGAGATCTTCTTGATAAGCCGTGTTCTTTGGGTGGATCTGGTTTGTCAGCGATGACAAGTTTTTGTGCATTGCCGTGCAAAAGCCATGCATGTGCACGATTCCATACACATTTTGTAGAATGACTTTTGTTGGTAACATTTATATTTTTGAGAATAATTTTTTTTCAAAAATAGTTCTTTTCTATTTTTATTCCTTAGAACAGTTTCTGAATTAAACAACGTGCTTGGTAATTACAGAAATTACACAAAATTTTTATTCCAAGAATAGAAAAAGAATATAAGTGTGTTTGGTGTGACCAACAAATTTTTTTTTTGTGACATGGAATTTCTTTTAATTTTTTAATAATTTTTTTGAGATTTTTTTTTTCTCTCTTTTTCTTCCTCCTCTAGCTAGTCGCAGCGGTGGCAGTGGGTGGCAACGATCGGCAGTGGGCGGCGGTGGCAACAGCTAGCGGCAAGGCTCTAGAGATCGGTTAGAAGAGGAAGAAGAAGAAATGAACCAAAAGAAACAAAAGAATGACTTACTTCTAGAAATTATTTCTAAGAACAAGAAGCTAAATTTTTTTTTTCTACTTCTCATTACCATTTCAAATCTATTCCTTAGCCAATAGTCTGTTATGGGGAATAGAAAAATTAACTCATATTACCAAACGGATTTCTATTCTTTTTTTATCTTTAGGGCGCGTTTGGTATCATGCGGACCTTTATTTCGAGATACTAATATCCCTACAATATGTAATAAATAAAAATACTAAATTATAACATAAAATTAAATATGTATTCTATATACAACAAATATATATTTCATACTAGGAAGAAATAAAAATAAAATATAGAAATAAATTTTTTTGATTCGGCACTTTTGATTCTCTTTTTAATTCTCGGACAGAATCACCAATTCTTGAAACGAAAATGACCATCGTCAAACCGATTCTAACAAAAATCGTCGTTTGGAGGCAAAATGACATGAAAAGTTACAAAGAATTTTTGCTGCGTCTATACGAAGAAAGGGGAGGAGAACACCAAGCAAAGCATTGGGGAGGGCGTGTGACAGGATCTCCTCCTCCACTTGCTGCATGCTCAACTACGTCGTTGGGATCCACTTTGTCCGGTAGGCCTCTGGCATGAACATCATAATACTCTACAGCGCTTGCATTTTTGAAAAAGCCGGCATCACCTCCTCTGACAAAAAACTCCTCGCGGTCATCATAGTTGACTTCGGAAAGACAATGTGCGTACTTGTTGCCATCTTCTTCCTTGACCGGGATGGACGGCGAACATCACGACTGAGCAACATCGGTGGGATGATCTTCTCGCTCACCAGATCATGGTTAGGCCCTAATCTGGCCATGGCCTAGATGTGATCAAGCCATGCCCTCTTCATGAATGGGTGGCCTCATTGTGCCCTCGTAGTGGCCTAAACATGGCCGGTTCGTTGGCTTGGCGGCAAGCCCAAGCATCGGATGTGGCCAGGTAGGTCCCCAGCCGAGGCTGGGGTTGGGCTAGGACCACCACCTAAGATCATTCTTTACAAAAATTACCCAGGTAACCCTAGACTCGAAATGACCAAAATACACTTTACACTTAAAAGTTGACTAATATGCCCTACTAGACTTGAGATAATGACAGAATTACCCCTTAAATATAACTTTGTGCATGCGGATTCTACTTGAATATTGAAACCTGAAGTGAGATATACTGACTAAAAAAATATTTATAGGAAATAGATTCCGATTTCACTATGCAAGTAAACAATTTAAGTGTCAACGCTTGGTTTTGACAACCCATTATAAATCTTCCTAAATTGTCATTAGAAGAAGGTAACAATTTTACTACTTTGCTCAAGTTCACGACGAACAATCGTAAACTGTTGTGAATAATCATAAATAAAAAGATGTCAACTTCATCGTCTCGGGCGTCCGTTTTGGAGGGGCATAGGATGCATCGCATACAACAATGTTTAGCCAAAGGTTGGTGATCTATCAAGAGTACTCTGCAGTGTGTTCTTCTGGTCTAGGTTTATCTCATGCAAAAACGAATCTTTTCACGCCATTCCTCAAACAAACAAGTAACGTTGCCTCGGAACGAGGATCAAGCGGCGTGTGCTTTGAAGGTCTCCTCCTTTATTGGCCTGAGATCATGCTGAATGCTCAAGCCCAACTCTTTTCGGTTACAAACGAGGATATCATCAAGAATGAAATTATCGTGTGTGAAGCCGCAGCGGCTTCTGTCAAAAGCATCTTTGGCGGTTTAATAGGCCTCGCCAACAATTCTCATAATTCAGCCCGAAAGAACTTGGCAATTCTCGTGCCATTACAGATTGTGATGTGATAATAAATTCTCAAATCACACAAATCCGACACTAAATGCGCTTCCGTTATTCATATAGGGGTCACGGATTTCATGACATATGGAGAATCCAGAATTACAGGGTGAGTATGAAAATGCATTAAGAGTTAGTACTCTCACGAACCAATCCTTGAAGATGAAGATGAAGACCATGCCTTGTTCTACTCTCCTCTCTGTCCTCCCCATTGCTTTACTGGTATTCTCATATGGACATCTAATCATCATCAACCATTTCTTTCCAGGAACTTTCCTTGTGCTTTTGCTTACTAACAATGCTCTTTCTGTCGAATGTTATCATTCCGTGTTAAAAAATAAAAATAAAATTGCAGGGGTGAGGGTAGGGGAGGCACAAAAATGTGGGCACCCCTTCATTTGTCTCCCGGACTGCTCGAAGCTGACATGTATGGAAGCCTGCGTCGAGAAGTATAGGGGATGGACTATTGGCGGATGCTTCGACACAAACAGCTGTTGCTGCCATGTTATAGGGGCTCCATCTGATTTATGTTACCATTGCCCCATGTGTACTCCTTTCGATGACTCAAATAATACTTTCTTATTCTTAAGTATTCTTTGCTAAACTAATTAACTTAAGAATTCTGCACTTTTCGTTTTATAGTTCCTCAAGAAAATGAGCAAGTATATGTTTACATTGGTTTTCAGTACATATTGTGTTTACTTGTTACCGCTGTGACTAAAAATGTTGTTGCAAATTACACTTGAGAATTGAGAAAATCATCCAAAAAGTCTTAAACCTATTACATTTTTGCCAATTCAATCATAAACATTTCAACTTTGTCAATTGAGTCCTAAACTTTTCACTTTTTGCCAATTGAGTTCATCCGGCCAATTTTGGCCGGAATTTGCTTATGTGAACGCTAACGCTGATGTGGAAAATTTTTTTAAATATTTTTTAGAATTTTAAATTTTTTTTTATGTTTTTAATTTTTTTTCTCTTTTATTTATTTATTTCTTTCTTTCCCCTGTTCTTTTTCCTTTGGTTGGTCGCCCAACCTCCGGCGAATAGCCGAGGCCACGACCGGTGAGGGTAGGCCTCATGGGCCTTAAGTGAGGTCACTTTTGCTAGGATCTAGCGAGGGGCAACCTCACCGGCCTCAAGTGAGGCTCGCCTAGCAAGGTCGAGTCTTGCTAGAGGCCTGCAAGGCCGACCGTTGCCGGTCGTGGCCTCTAGCCTATCGCTGAGGTTGGGCTATTGGCCAAAGGAAGAAAAGGAAAAAAAAAATAGAGAAAAGAATTAAAAAGGAGAAAAAGGAAAAAATAATTTAAAAATACAAAAATAAAAAATAATAAATTTTATAAAATAATAAATTTTGTCCACGCCAATAGTACCATGTAAAATGGTCGTGTCCACTTCTGCAAGTTCTGGCTAAAATTTATCGGATGGACTTAATTGGCAAAATTGAAAAATTTATAACTTGATTGGTAAAATTGAAAGATTTAAGATTGAATTGAAAAAGTGCAATAGTTTTAGGACTTTTTGAACAATTTTCTTCCCGAGAATCCGATGTAATGCCTTGGCATGTTAAGTAGTTCTCGAGGTAGTTGCTTTAATGAGATTGAGTATACAAATAAGCGTATGCATTCTTGCTATTGTTACATAAGCTCATGAGTTCATGGGATGTTAACAACATTCCAATGCATTGTGCAGCATCGCATTGCAATGGATACTAAGATAGCACGACAGCACTCAGCGAGTTAAATATGTGGAATACGCCAATCGTCATTTCTAAGCGAAAAAACCCAATATGATTCGTTGGTGATACGGTATAGTTTTATAAAAAAAGGAAAATCCTTCAGCAAGATATAAAGGAACTCCGCAGTGACCTAACTCTAGTGCAAATGCCTCTCCTCTTGAACAGACTTTAAAATATCAACTGAAAACGTAAGACTCGAAGCCTACATTTCATTTTGTGGAAGATTGTGGAGATCCGTAGCAAAGCATGCCTGAATCTTGATGCCCCTTAACTAAAGTGTCAAGTGGCTAGAAATAGGGGTGAGAATATTGGACCGATTGACAGACCGAATCGGGAACTGTTCGGACCGAAGTGGACCAACTCTTTTTTTAAATATATTTTTTTTAATTTCTTAAAAGTAGCAATAAATCCTAAAATAGTAATAATTTTAGTATTTTTTTAAAAAATTTTTATTTTTAATTTTTTGCTAAGTGATCAATCCCATTAGATTAGACTAGACTGGTCGATTTGAATCTTAATTCCCAGTTAAGATCGGACCAGACTAGGCTGGAAAATATGTTTTCAATGAGGAAAAAATATAGATGATAAAGGAAGAAATTATATTTATTATCGGTTAGAAAAGCGTCCAAGTCAGTCCGAACCCTTAAACTAATGCATACTATTTTTAAGTGCAACTCTGTCCTTGAGCTGGTCAGACTTCTCTTCTTTTGGCTGGATGGTCAAATAAGCAACCTCATCCCGGCTTTCGCGCAAGTCGTGCGCAGTTTTCAAACCTAATGCCTGCGTCATCTAACTCTAAGATAGAATATTTGAAAGCCTTGGAGAGCAAGGCAGAAAGTATGCAGACCACCGTGGCAATCTTCTCGTAAATATAAAAATGCAAATGATAATCATTCTGCTCTATAAATCAATTTCTAATTAGAAATATAGTTTTCTAATTTCTATTTCTTAGACGAGTTTCTAACGATATAAAATTTCTACTTCCGGATGAGAATCCTCGTGGACACAACATATGCACCCCTATCGGTTGCAATGGTATCATCCCAGCCTGCAGTACCGACGGCATCACAGCAGTCACCGTGGCACTCTCCTATGCCATACCTGTTTGGGAGCCTGGCGGCGATGCTGGGGCTCATAGGGTTCGCTGTCTTGATCCTGGCCTGTTCCTATCGGAGGCTCTCGGGCAGTTCGAGCAGCGCCCAGGGAGAAGAAGAGAACGGGGGCGAAGCAAGGGCGGTCGACAGGGAAGGGTACAGCAAGGCCGTGAAGGTGCACGAGGAGAAGATAGTGGTGATCATGGCCGGCGAGGAGAGGCCCACATTCCTCGCCACGCCGGTGTGCAGCAGAGGCCCTTCGTTTGGCGATTTCCAAGGGAAGGATAAAGGCGATAGGGAGAGCTTCGACGCGAAGAAGGACAAGGATGAGAACATCAACAAGACCATGGAGGTTGACAACGTTAACAATGATGATGACGTTGGTGGCCACGGTGCTCACGGTCATAAAACAGCAGCCGATGAAGAAAACAGAGGAGAAGCAGCAGAAGATCAAACGCAGCTACAGAATTAGCAGCAGTCTCAGATGGCTTCCTGTTGGCATGATTGGTGCTGGCCTCCTATTTGGGAAGAAATTATGTAGATTTGTTTGATTGGGAAGAAATTATGTAGATTTATTTGATTTCTATAATTTTGGGAATTGCCTATTTTGGCTTTAGGTTCTTTTCTCATTGTCTTCCTTTCTTGTACTTCATCAATAAAACAGTAGTCCCTCTCTCAAATACAATACAACAAAAAAGGAAAAAAAAAACTTTGAGAGAGGATTACTTGAGGATGTAGGCACATTGTCAAACCTTGTTAAATCATGTCTTCTTGTTTAATTTTTTCATGGCATTAGAGCACGTCTGTACTTGTTTGTGCATTTGATCCATCAATGTCCTTCTTCTTGGTGTATACATGGCTGTTGTTCAAATCATGACTGATTCGAGTTCGGCCAATTCCAAACCTAGCTCCACCACTATCGGTCAGTGATCACCAACATATTGTTGAATGAGAAGAACTTTCTTCCATGGTCCCGTGCTATCACAGTGGCCCTCAGGGATAGATCAAAGCTTGGTCATATCAATGGCCAAATAAAAGCACCTCCTAAGAGGGATGTGAAATTTGATGAATGGCAAGCCAACGACAATTTGGTTATGTCTTGAATTTTTAACTCTACAGAATCTCAAGTGTACGAGATCTTCGCATATTCCCTACAACTCAAATATTGTAGGAATCATTGAATAAGATGTATGAACAAGCTTAGAAAGCTCAAAATGCATCGCGAGTATTTGAATTGCAGCAAGAGATTGCTAACTCTAAGTAAGAACCCTCTCAATCCTTCACCAACCATCTTGGAAGTATGAAGAGAAGGTGGGATGAGCTTTTTTTGTATAGGCTAGCAACCCAAAGTGTGGCTGATTACATTCTACAAGAAGAGCAAGATCACATCTTCTAGATATTGGCCAGCATTAGGCTTGAGTGCGAAGACGTGAGAAGACAAATTCTGATAAGCCCAAAATTGCCTACATTTGATGAAGTTTATGGCTTGATTCAAGGAGAAGAGACGAGGCACGAGTGATGAGTGTCTTGCCTAGTCTTGATAAACCAATTTCTGAAAATTCAGCTCATAATGCTGTGATGGACAACCAACATGGTGAATCTATGGCGAAATTGGCGAAGGTAAAAAAATAAAAGGCCCGCTCAACTTCATTGTGACCATTGTGATAGAGATGGTCACTCCAAAGATAGGTGTGGGGTAGTGCATCCTCATCTTTGTGCCAACAAAGATAAGGTTCAAGAAGCAAAACTTGTTGTTCTAGTAAACCCTATAGAGTTTCAGTCAAAACTAGAGCCTTGGCACGATAGTTTCAACAATTGCTTCGAATACAATGACAAGGGGTTATTGGCTTGGCATCTTTAGGTCCTTCATTGAATTCGGCAAACATGGCTAAGACATCGAGTACTGCTCTTTTAACCCACTCTAGTATTCAATTCATCATAGATTTGAGAGCTATCAATTACATGTACAGCTCTACAGATTTAGTTTTTAATATCTCCTCAAGTGCCTCATATCCTCCATTATTGTGGCTAATGGAATGCAGGTCCCAAAGCAAGGAGTAGGACAACTTAAGTTGTTTTCACAAAATTATGATGTTTTGGTTGTCCTAATTTGTCTTCTAATTTACTTTCTGTGAGCACGTGCATTAAAGAATTAAATTGCAATGTTATCTTCTCTTCTTCAAAGGTGTTGTTTTAAGATTGCAATACCAAGAAAACGATTGGTGAAGGATGGCTACAAAATGCCCTCTACGTCCTGGACTATCATATGAATGCCTTGGTGGCTAGGAAGAATGCGATGGAGGCTTCAAGGCTGTGGCACATGCACATGGGTCATCCTTTTGACCATGTGTTGCAAGCTATTGATAGAACTTTATTTTATAATTGCAGTACTTGCAATACTTGTGACTTTTGTCATTATGCTAAACAATACAGATGACCTTTTCCTCAAAGCTCTAATTTAGCTTCTAAGGTGTTTGATTTAGTACATTTGGATGTTTGGACTGCTCCAATTGATTCAAGAGACTATTTTAAGTATTTCGTTTCTTTTATTGATAACAAATTGCGAGCTACTTAGCGATACCTTCTCAAAGCTAAAAGTGATATAGTCACTGTTTTTCAAGAATTTTGTAGCATAATTCAGAATCAATTCAAAACATGCATAAAGGTCTTACAAAATGATAATGGCACAAAATATTCCTATCAGACCTTCCAATCTTGTTTGAGCAGCTTGGGCATTATTAATCAAACTTCATGTGTAGATACACTTCAGCAAAATGGGGTGGTCGAACAAAGAATCAACACCTTCTTGAGGTGACTTGAGCATTATTATTTTCTTGAGGCATACCAAAGACTTATTGGAGTGATGCTGTTTTAACTAGATGTTATCTTATTAATCAACTTCCTAGTCATGTTTTGTGTTACAACACCTATGGAAATTCTTATGAGTGCAAACTTAATATCTTGCATTTGAGAGTTTTTTGGTGTGTATGTTATGTACACTCTCAAAGCGGTGGTAACCTTGACCCCAGCGCTAAGAAGTGTGTGTTCATGGGGTATTCATCAACAAAAAAGGGGTATAAGTGCTTTGATCCAACCACTAGGCAGATGTATATATCATGTGATGTTACATTTGATGAATCTATAATGTTTTTTTCATTCTATGAGTCCAATTCAAGGGGAGTATCACGAGTTGACAGTTGAATTAACTCCTATTCCTATGGTGGATGAATTGAACAATGGCCCTAGAATTGAAAGTAACTCGTGGAATGACCTTAAAGGAATAGATGAGATTGAAGAAGTAATCATCAACGACAACCATAAATCAATGCCCACACCAATTATAGCTTCAAATGGGACGGTTGCTGAATCGGTTCGCACTACTTCCAAACCTATTCCTGTAACTCCAGCTCTTGTTCGGAAGATCTACTCATGTGTCTAGACCCTCAACGTGACTTTGGGACTTCACCACTTATCACAATCCCATCTAGAATCACATTGGTTATGACAAGTTATCTTCTAGTTTGGTTGTTTTTTTTTTTTAATCTATTCTTGAAGAGAACATAGAACCTAATAGTTTGAGGAAGCTAGCAAGCAGCCTGTATGGGTTGAAGTCATGAAAGATGAGCTACAGACACTTGACAGGAATAATACTTGGGATGTAGTTCACTTGCCTGATGGAAAGCGCACTATTGGGTGTTGGTGTCAATGGATTTATAAAGTTAAATATAATAGTGATGGCTCTATAGAGAGGTATAAAGCTATGTTTTGTTGCTAAGAGATACACCCAGACTTATAGTATTGACTACATGGAAACTTTTGCTCTTGTTGTAAAAATGAATACTGTCAAGGTTCTTATGTTAATTGCAGTCAATTATAGGTGGTCCTTTTTCAAATGGACATGAGGAATGCATTCCTTCATGGTGATCTCAAAGAGGAAGTTTACATGGATCTTCCGCCTGGGCCACCACTTGCAAAAAGAAGAAGGGATGGTGTGTAGACTCAAGAAGTCTATATATGGACTCAAATAATCCCCTAGGCTTGGTATTGAAAACTTAGCACCTCTCTTCTTAAGTTTGGATATAACCAAGGAGCACACATTCCTCTAAGTTTACCAAGGCTAATGAAAATGGTCCTGTGGTACTACTTGTATATGCAGGTCAAGGATTGATGCACTCAAAAGTCAATTGCGCCGGTTGTTTGACTGAAATATTTCTTGGGTATTGAGGTGGCAAATTCTAGCAAATGCTTGTTCCTTTCATAGCAAAAATATGTTTTGGATCTATTGAAGGAGATTGGCAAGATAGGTGCAAAACCAACTAGTGTTCCCATGGACTACAACAAGAAAATAGTTTTTGGATTACTTTCTTTTGCATGATGTGGGTCCTTTTCAGCGTCTTGTTGGCAAACTAATCTACTTAACTATTACCAGACCTGTATTACTTACGCCATTAGTTTAGTGAGTCAATTCATGCAAAATCCCACACAAGGACATATGTGTTTAGTTGATTATCTGCTGAGGTACTTAAATGCCACATTAGGAAGAGGTTTATTAATGAAGAACAATGGTCATACAGAAATAGTTGAATATATGGATGCAAACTGGGCTAGAAGCCTTCATGACCAAAAGTCCACCTTTGGATTTTGTATGTTCGTAGGAGGTAACATTGTTACATGGAAAAGTAAGAAACAATCCGTGTTGCCTAGTCAAGTGCTGAAGTAGAGTATCGAGCAATGGCATTTGCTACTAGTGAAATCGTTTGGCTACGATTGCTACTTTAGGAATTGGGCTGTAGGCCTTTAGATTCACCTATGAAATTATTTTGTGACAACCAGGCTGCTACTCACATCGCCTCGAACCCGATGTTTCACAAAAGGAGTAGACACATTGAGGTGGACTGCCATTTCGTATGGGAAAAGGTTCAAGACAAAACCATTGAGGCAACTTATATCTAGAGTGTAGAACAATTGGCGGATGTGTTCACCAAAGGTCTTCGTAAGTGGCCATTTCAAGAGATAGTGAGCAAGTTGACCTCCGATGATATCTTCGCTCCAACTTAAGGGGGAGTATTGGCGTGATTGGTGTTGGCCTCCTATTTGGGAAGAAATTATGTAGATTTGTTTGACTAAGAAGAAATTATGTAGAGTTATTTGATTTCTGTAATTTTGGGAATTGCCTCTTGGCTTTAGGTTTTTTCTCATTGTCTTCCTTTTATGATAGTCCCTCTCTCAAAGACAATATGACAAAAAAGAAAAAAAAAAAAACTTTGAGAGAATTGCCTAAGACATAAGCATATTGCTAAACCTCATTAAATAGTGTTTTCTTATTTAATTTCTTCACTTCCTGAGGAGAGCTAGAAAAATCAAGTTTTGTTTCGATTTTGGCTTTGAAGCTTCTTGTTCTTTTTGTTTTCCACTTTTCTTCCCTTTTCATGGCTGGTCGGGAAATGTAAATCATTTTTTGGAGAGGAATTGAGATGAGAATGAGTTCTCTTCATTTCCTGATAAACGATAAAATTATCACCGAGCCCCAAACCACCATCAGGCCTAAATCAATTTCTCATCTAAAAACCCTATGGGCATCGAATGGCCGGTTCATCAAAAATGCAGATTAAAGATGAGGAATCGTTTTCGTTGCTCGCGGATTGAAAAAGAAAGAAAAGAAAAGAGAAAGAGGAGAACCAAAGCAGGAGAAAAGCTACATCTGTGCGAGCGACCTTTTTGGCGCAACAAGTCATTGTTAATCCAGTTTTGAGTGGAGAATAAAGCAGAAAAGTTTATGGATGGATGAATAACATATTCGCCCACCCACATTCTCCACCGGCGGCGGCGGCCGGCGAGACCTCGCCCACCGCCAGAGACTGTGTTGTGGTGGGGCCTCTTTATCCGGAGCTAATCGGATTTCGACAGGTTGTCCAGACCCACGTGGAAAACATCTGCAATAGGGTTGTTCACCTCGCGCGGCGACTCGAAACCCCTTTTTCTCTCTCTTTTTTTATTTTTTTTTAACCTGTGGAAAAGAGAGAGAACAAAGTAGCGTCATAACTCACCATGGGGCAGCTTTGTAATTGATGTTGGAACAGGAACAAGCTTTCGCTTGCCACCCTAGTACAATGTCGTACACACGTAGTACCACAATACCTAGTAAAACTGTCGATCCGATTAATGAGCTAACCTAAGTCGAACTACTTAATTTCTATTAGCTATAGTCATTTTCACTTCTCATTACAACTGACTATAATAAAAGTAAATATAGACACAAATTTTGTTAAACATAACAAGTTCTTGATTTTATTTTTTTCTATTGTTAGTGAGTACAAAAAGATTTTAGTTTTTACTATTGTTCATGAGTACAAAAAACCAAACCATTGTGAACCCTTATAAGAAAAAACTTCTAATTTTTATGAGAAAAAGTTGTAAGTTTATTGCATTAATACTAATTCAGTCCCTAACCTTTTAATTTGACCCATTTAATTTTCAACATTTTCTCATTGGTTACAATTCAATCTGTTCGTCCAATTTAGACTAAAAATCGCTGATATGAATTCTAGCTATCCTATATGGCAAGGCTAGTAAGGACAGTCGGAGCTAGATGGAGAAGGAGATCTTGCTACACACCTTCCACAATGCTTTGCTTGGTGTTCATCTCCTCCTTTTTTGTATAGGCGCAACAGGAATTCTTGTAAATTTCATTTTCACCAAACGACACTTGACGATGGTTGTTTTGGTTCCGTGGTCATCGTTGTAGTCTTTTCTTTTGGTCACTTGCTAGATGTATTTCTGAAAGTGTTTACGGAACATACACAACACATACATCGTGTACACACGGGCACGGTATGTGCAAAGCTCATGTACTGCTTCCGCACGGCAAATCATCAGGGCCGGCAACCCTAAATCCATCTACGAACGTGCCGTTCCAAGAGTGATGCCTTGTACATCAATTAGCATGTCATCGATAACGATTTTTAAGTTAATTAGTTTAGGGAAGAGTTACCAAAAATAAGAAAGTAATTATTTGAGTCATCGAGAGGACTACATATGGGGCAATGATAACATAAATTAAGATGGAGCCCCTATGATATGACAACAACAGTTGTTTGTGTCGACGCATCCGCCGTCAATGCTTTGCCCATACTTCTGGACGCAGGTTTGCATACACGTCAGCTTCGAGCAGTTCGGGATCGGAATGGTGGGGTACTCACAATTCTGTGCCTCCCCTACCCTCAACCCTGCAATTTTTGTTTACATAGAATGAAATTTGACAAAAACAGCATTGTTACATCAATGAAGTGATGTGCTTAAAAACAGTATTAAGCAAAAGCGCGAGGAAAATTCGCAGAAAGAAATGGTTGATGATAATCGATTACCCACATGAGAATACCAGCAAAGCAATGGTGAGGACAGAGAGGAGTGTAGAACGAGGCACGGTCTTCATCTTCATCTTCAAGGATTAGTTTGTGAGAGTGCTAAGTCTTGATGCATCTTTATACTCACGAGGTATCCTTGCAAGACTGTAAAACTATGGATTCCCTATATGTCATGAAATCTTTGACCCCTCTTTGAATATCAGAAGGGCATTTAGCAGCAGATTTTTGTGATTTGGGAATTCATTATGAGCTTTACTAGTATAACAAATTTTAGGTTAATGTGACAATAATAACTTGTTGAGCCACAAACTTTTGAAGAAATGAACCTCACAATAATTTATAATTTTTTTTTTTTGGGTTTAAAACAGACATGGTAGATTAAAGATTACCACCCAATCATTTCTCATTTATTATCACACCACAATCGAGAAAAGCACCAAAAAAGTTATAAACTTATTGCATTGGACTCAATTCAGTTCTAAACTTTTCGATTTAACTAATTTAGTCATAAACCTTTTCATATGGTACAAATTCAGTCCATCCAACTAATTTAGACAGCAATCGATGAGATGAATACTGGTGATCCTATGTGACACAGTCAATGCTAATGTGAATATTTTTATAAATTTTTTAATAATCTTTTTGAATTTTTTTATTTTTTTCCATCTTTTTCCTTTCCATCTTTTTTTTTTTTTTAAATTTCTTTCCCCTTTCTTATTGTCGATGGCCAATTGCTAGTAAGGGCTAGTCTTAGTAGGGCAAGGGTCACCCCCGCTGGCCACTGGCAAGAGTGAGCACGATGAGGCACCCCTCAATAGATTTGGTGAGGCCAACCCTCGCTTCACCTCACACTGCTTGACAAGCCTTGCCCGAGAGCTACATGGGCATCATTGGTGGGGGCATAGGGAGATTAGGGTTCGAGTAATGAGACGGGTATGTTGAAGCAAACATGACAACATACTTATTGGAGGTGACCTCCAATTATGATGGCCTCGGGGGCGACAGTGCTTGCACCAAACCTTATGACTCCATCGGCCATTGGCGTCAATGCTTTGTTGTTGCCCGTGGCATTCCTTTGATCAAAATTAAAAAAAAAAAAAAAATGACTAGGCTTTTGGTTTGATCAAAATAAAGCAAGTAGCAAAGGAGCATTGGACTGTTTAGTCATCAAAAAAGCGAACTTCACCGTCACAATCATCACAAATCACAAGAGTGTAGAAGAGCAACTTCGACAAAAAGAAAATAGAAACATTTTGTAAATTTAAAAAAAAATCAAAAAATTATTAAAAAATATAAAAGATGTCAATGTCAATACCAACTGTGCCATGTAGGACAGCCGACATCCATGGCAGCGATTCCGGTCTAAATTGGCAAGATGGATTGAATTGATATCAATGTGAAAATGTTTGCGATTAAATTGGTATAATTGAAAATTTTAGAATTAAATTGATACCAATACAATAGGTTTATAAATGTTTTATACTTTTCCCCATCATATTATGTAATGACATGAGAACTGTTAAGTTCTTTTGAATTGAATCATGAAAACTATTGTCTATTGATGACATAGTTATTGATGTATAAGGCAATCAATCTTGGGTGTTACAACAAAAAAGTATGGGATTTTCACTTATTAAATTGAGTGATTGCATAGTAATTACAAATTATATTTAGGCCGTTGATACGATTTTTTAACTAATATTGCAGATGCTTTTTACGTTCTAAAGTAAGTCCTATAATTTATTCATTACTTTATTGGGTGTTACATTAGTGGTTTGTACACCCACATAATCACCTCATCTGTTAAGAAGTAATTGTTAGGATTTGTCACACAATGACAAAAAAAGATGGAGAATAAAAGCTAAAAAGAAAATTTAAGATATAAGATTTTATTCTAATTCACCTTTAAACTATAGCTTCATCCAACTGAGAATTGTGCTATAATTAGCATATTGCCTCAATTACAAAATAAAGAGAATATATACATACAGTTGTACACCATTCAAACTTTTCTACACTCACCACCTTGGTAAAAAGATTTGCATTATTCGTATTTGTATCAATTTTTACTAGCACTATGGTATTCTGCTCCACTTTATCTCACATAAAGTGATATTAATGTTGATGTGCTTTTTTCTTACATGAAATTCAAGATTCTAAGCCAAAAATATAGCATTTTGGCTATCATTCTCAATCTTCACTTTTTCTTGGGTAAAATCAAGTTCTTTACATAATCTACATGTCTAGATTACTTCCTTAACAGCATGATCAAAAGCCATGTGCTTTGCCTCAGTTGTAGATAAAGCAATTGTGCTTTGTCTCTTACTCATCCAACTAACTTTTCCGCTGAATAAGGAAACAACATATCTACCGATTAACCTCCTACTATCAATGTCACCTCTCTTATTCAGCATTCACTAAACGCCTTAGTTTTAAGGCTGCTTGTCCTTTTGAGCTTTTAATGCCTTCGTAACATAGCTCAAGGTCAGATGTACTACAAAGATAACGAAGTACCCACTTTGCTATCACCTAATGCACTTTTCCCGAATTGGACATATATCTACTCAATACTCCTGTTGCTTGGACAATATCTTGATGAGTACGTACTATGCATACATCAAGCTCCCAATTGCGCTGGCATATTAGACTATTGTCATCCCTTCAACTTCCTTTTAAGACTTAGGACACTAGAGCACTAACAACTAGGAATTTGTGGACATGAAGGTCTTCACCGGTTAACAGTTTGCCATGTTGAACTTCTTCAACACGCTTTCAACGTTTTCAACATATTTCTTCTGACTTAGCCACAACTTCTCATTCTCACACTCCCTTTTAATTTGCATGCGCAAGATAAAGTTTGTTGGACCTAGATCTTTCATCTCAAACTATTTTGCTAACAGTTTTTTCATAGTGCTAATCAATCCTGAACTATTTTCAACTAGCAATATATCAACATATAAGGTTAAAATAATAAAGTTATCATCTAACATTTTCATGTAAACACAATGATCAACATCACAATGAACAAAGCCAAGCTTCAAGATAGACGAATCGAACCTCTAATATCACATCGTTGGAGATTATTTCAAACCATAAAAAGACTTGTTCAATTTGCAAACAAACTCTTCTTTTCCTTTGACCACAAACCTTTCAAGTTGCTTCATGCAAATATCATCCTCCAAATCACCATGGAGGACTACTATCTTCACATCAAGCTACTTTACTTCTAGATTGTACGCAGCTGCTACAGATAAGAAATTTGCAACAAGAGAAAAAATCTTACTTATGATCAACTCCCTCTGTCAACGAGCTTTGCATTGTTCTATCTCTCTATCTACTGATAGTTTCTTCTTGAACACCAACTTACAACTAATTGCCTTTCGATTTGCAAGTAGTTTTATCAAACTCCACATTTTGATTTTGTCTAGTGAATCATCTCATCTTTCTTGGCTTTCTCCCCATCTGACATTCTCCTCACTTCTTGCTTCCTTGACAATACTTGGATCATTACTTGTAACAGTCAGAGCACATTTTTCATTACCAACAAATGGGGTATACCTCTCAACTTCTCAATTGTGTGGACCTTCTTAAATTTTGATAAGAAAAAAGGTATCAATTTCATGACTTTGTTCAAGGTCAGAATGAACCGTCATAAACCGTTGTGAATAATCGTAAATAAAAAGATTACAAATTTATCGTCTCGGGCGTCCGTTTTGTAGTGGCATAGGGATGTCCGAAGTTTTCCAGACGTGGGTAACCAGGCGAAACTTTGGCTTTGATTAACTGAAGGATACATGATGGGATGCATCGCATGCAACAATATTTGATCACGAGTACTCTGCAATGTGTTCTTCTGGTCTGGGTTTATCTCATGCAAAAACGAATCTTTTCACGCCATTCCTCAAACAAACAAGTAACGTTGCCTTGGAATGAGGATCAAGCGGCGTGCACTTTGAAGTCACCTCCTTTATTGGCCTAAGATCATACTGAATGCTCAAGCGCAACTCTGTTCGGTTACAAACGAGGATATCGTCAAGAATGAAATTATCGTGTGCGAAGCAGAAGCATCTTTGGCAGTTTCATAGGCCTAGCCAACGGTTCTCATGATGTTGCCCGAAAGAACTTGACAGTTCTCGTGCCATTACAGATTCTGAGGTGATAATGAATTCTCAAATTAAACAAATCAGCCACTAAATGCGCTTCCGTTATTCATAGAGGGTCACAGATTTCATGACATATAGAGAACCCAGAGTTACAGTCTTGTACGGATGGCTCACGTGTATGAAAAGGCATCAAGACTTTAGTACTCTCTCAAACCAATCCTTGAAGATGAAGATGAAGACTGGGCCTTGTTCTCGTCTCCTCTCTGTCCTCACCATTGCTTTGGTTGCATTCTCATGTGGGTATCTAATCAACATCAACTATTTCTTTCTGGGAACTTTCCTTGCACTTTTGCTTACTACTATGTTTAAGCACATCAATGAACCAATGCTTTTTCTGTCAAATGTTTTCATCCCGTGTAAACAAAAATTGCAGGGGTGTGGGTAGCGGAGGCACAGAAATGTGAGTACCCCTACATTCGTGTCCCGAACTGCTCGAAGCAGACGTGTGTGGAAACTTGCATCATGAAGTATGGGCAAAGCATTAACGGCGGATGCGTTGACACAAACAGTTGTTGCTGCCATATTATAGGGGCTCCATCTTGATTTATGTTACCATTGCCCCATATGTAGTCCTCTCGATGACTCAAATAATAACTTTCTTATGTTTGAGTATTCTTTCCTAAACTAATTAACTCAACAATTCTGCACTTTTCGTTTTAAAGTTGTTAATACCCAAAAAAAAAAGGAAAAATCTCAAATAAACCCAAAGTGCCATCTCCGATGCATATTCCAATGGGCGGATCAGAGTATTTTCGTCCAAAAAATTCTTTTTCATTTTCGGTTGTCCTTTATTTTTGGGGGGGGTCAATGGTTGTCCGTTCATCATCTTCTTCATCCCCTATTTATCTTCTTCTTGCCCAACTCAAGAACATTGGACTTGGGGAAGGGCCAGCAAGGGCTCAACACCCATCGCCGGCAGCAGGAGAGAGCCGTCAAGCACTCACTAGCCACAGGCAAGGGCTTGCAAACTGACTGGCGAGGGTGGCCTTGGCCGCAATCGGTGAGGGACGTCCAAATCAAGGCTCTCCGGGAGCCTTCATGTCATGTCCAACACACTCCGACGCATCCTAACACACGGTCAACGAGTGTTGGAAAATCCAACACGTGGTCAACTCTCTCCGGCACGCTCCGACACGCGAGTCCGAAATTCCAACACACATTGGGTCAATTTTAAAAACTTTCAATACTTGAGGAGTCAAAATATAAATATACAAAAAAAAAACAAAAAAACAAAAAAGAGGGAGGGTTGGTTCTTGGGCGCCTCTACCACTGCCATCATTGGAGGAGGCCGGCGACCTCACCGCCCATAGGCGGCAGAGGGGGGGCGCCGCCCTCACCGGGCCGGTGAGGCTCGCCTAGATATGGGCAATGCCTCGGCTGAGGCCCGTGTGAGACTCCTAGATTGGGGCGACGCCCTCCCTCGAGCCTAGCGAGGGTCGTTAGCCCTCACTTGGGGCCAACAAGGCCTCACTTGGGGCTAGGGAGGCTCACTGGCCACAAGCGAGGGCCGGTGTCACCTAGGTCTGGGCGATCCTCACCGACCCCAGCCGACGCGTTGCCCAAATCTGAGTGAGCCTGGTCCGAGCCTCACTTACGCCAGTGAGGGTTGCCCTCCCTCCGCCGCCTAGGGCCCGCGACCTTGTCGGGCCCCTCCAACAGTGGCTAGGCACGTCGCTGACGAGGGCAGGGGCAGCAACAACAACATGCCCAACCACGACCCTGCCTTGTTTCACTTTTTTTTTTTTTCACTTTTGTTTTTTTAGAATTATTTTAGTTTTTTTAAAAGTATTTTACTAAGAAAAAAATAAAAAATGCTATATATGATCAATTTAAAAATACCATTTCAACATTTTTCTTTAAACAATGTTTTATTTTTCTCTAAGTTTTATATATTTTTGTAACAAATTAAAATAATGAATGATATTAACAAATGTTGAATTAATATTGTTAGTGTAAATTAATTTTATCCTATTTTTATTGTTATATTTTTATGCATTTATATATATATATATATATAACGTGTCGAAACGTGTTGGAATTTTCTATTTTTAGTAAATGACATGTCGGCATGTCGTGTCGCGCGTTGCATTTCGGTGCTATATAGGTTATGGCCATTAGGGAAGGCTCGACAGCCCTTGCATGTCGCGGCCGAGGCCACCCTTTCCAGCAAGGGTCAGCCTACAAGTCCTCGCTTGCTGCCAATGATGGGCGTCGAGCCCTCATTGGCCCTAAGCGTTGCCAACCCCCGTTGGCCCTTATCAGCGGCCAGCGCTCGCCAGCCCTTCCCAAGTCCAATGTTCTTGATCTAGGCCAAAAGAAGGTGAACAGGGGATGAAGACGATGATGAATAGGACAACCATTGACAAAAAAAAAAAATCAAAGAATAGGATAATCGAAAATGAAAAAAGAATTTTTTGGATAAAAATACCTTAGATTAAGCCACCGGAATATGCACTAGAGATGCATAGTTTCATTTGGCAGGCGAGTCAGTTACTTTTTTGAGACTAATGATCATTTTAGGTCTTTATTTGGGACAAACTCCACTTCATGTCATCTTTTGAGAAAATGAGGGCTTTGACTCTCTATTTGAGATTTCTCCCCAAATAATTAGCTTCATGGACCGCTACTAAGCGAGAAGGCCCACCGACTAATTCTGGGAAACAAAAAATCAGAATCAGGCATTGTTTGGCACATTGCCAAACAGGCCCTAATTAGCCCACGAGTTTGCAGAAGTTCAAATATGACAACAGCTGCAGTTGCTGACGATTCGGTATCAACCACAATTCGGAAGTAAGAGGATAAGAAAAAGGCAAGTTACCGAGGTGTTTGGTGTCAACAAGATACAATCGCCTCGTAGATAATGCGATACCATTACTGAAGGAGATGCCGAATGTTCCAGAGATAATTTGATTTCAAAAGGGTAACAACACTCGTTCTATCTGGCTATAAATAGCCGAAGAGAAGTTGCTGTAAGGGAGACGAAAAACAATGGAAACAACGCACTTGTTATTTTTGAGTTCTTTGAATTTGTTTCCTTTTCAAATAGCTACTGTCATTAGAACTCGTCACTTTTTACCGAGTCGACACAGAACTCAGTACACAAAGAAGCCGAAGAGACAAATTTGGTGAAAGATAATTGACCATTCTGGGTAAAACACAACCTAATCATGATGAGTTTCCTTAGTTTCAAACAAATGCATTTTATTTTTAACTGCAACTCTGTCCTTAAGTATTCAAACTTCTCTTCCTTTGGCTGAATGGTCAAATACAGTGGAAACGTAATGTCTGCGTCATCTAACTCTCAAATAGAAAATTCGAAAGCCTTGAAGAGCAAGGCAGAAAGTATGCATACCATTTTGGCAGTTTTTTTCTATTATTCTATTCATGATAACCACTGACTAGAAAAAATATTAGTTAAATTGCATTCTGGGCAAAACACAGTCCTAATCACGATGAGTTTTCTTAGTTTCAAATAAACGCATACGACTTTTAAGTGCAACTCTGTCCTTAAGCTATTCAAACTTCTCTTCCTTTGGCTGGATGGTCAAATACAGTGAAAAAGTAATGCCTGCGTCATCTAACTCTTAGATAGAAAATTCGAAAGCCTTGGAGAGAAAGGCAGAAAGTATGCAGACCATCTTGGTAGTTTTCCGTATTATTCTACCCATGATAAGCACTGACCAGAGAATTAGGGATTGACCTTGATCCTTATGCGAAAAAAAATATTAATTAAATTGCATTCTGGGCAAAACACAGTCCTAATCATGATGAGAATCATGATGAGTTTCCTTAGTTTCAAACAAATGCATACTATTTTTAAGTGCAACTCTGTCCTTAATCTATTCAAACTTCCTTTGGCTGGATGGTCAAATACAGTGGAAACGTAGTGCCTGCGTCATCTAACTCTTACATAGAAAATTTGAAAGCCTTGAAGAGCAAGGCAGAAAGTATGCAGACCATCTTGGCAGTTTTTCCCATTATTCTAATCATGATAAGCACCGACTAGAAAATTATGGATCAACCCTGATCCTTATACGAAAAAAATTAATTAAATTGCATATAATTTTTAGAAGCATTAATTGCATTTGGCATATAAATTGAACCGGTGGCAGGTGGATTTAGGTAGATGGACCTGAGAAAATAGTTTTGAGCTTATTGAAATAATTAGACTGATGCAGGTATTGTTTTGAGCTCAATTAGCACACTTGGGTCCATGAAATGGGATTAATTGAACTAAGTCCATAACCGAAAATTACATCGTGCTCAATTTAGAAATTAATGTTACTGAAATCAGAAGAATATTTCAATATGGGCATATTTCTTCGAATATTTGCGGCGGCTGATTCTCTTTTTCGCAGGAAAGAAAAGAAATGAAGGTGATAAAAGGACACAATTCAAGGAAAGAAAAAGATGCGGCTGGGTTTATGTGTGGCCTGAGTGCATAAGGCCGAGAGGGAGGTTTAATTTTTGTGCTGGAGCCCGAACTTCTCATAAGTATAAATATGCAAATGATAACCATTCTGCTCTCGAAATCAATTTCTAGTCATAAATAGATTATTCTATTTATATTTCTTGGACGAGTATCCGAGCAAAAATACACGTTCAGAAACAACACAAAAATTATGTTTTCAGAATAAAAATTCATTTGATAAAGACAAAATTTCTCCCTTCTAGGCCAGCGGCAGGTGGCAACGGATGGGTAGCCAGCTAATAGTGAGGGCAAACGATAAGAATAGTTTATAATTCTTATTTTTATTCTAGAAATAAAAAGTAATAAAATTTTTACTTCTAATTTTTATTCCAAACTTATTTCTGAACTAAAAATTTGTTTCAATTATAGAAAAATGAAAGTACATTACTAAATAGATTTTTTATCCAAACTTAGTTTCAAAAATGGTTATGATACGCACCGTAAAAGAAAGGGAATGAGACGTCCCAGAAGAGCCAGGCCAGAGAATTCATACACCGCCAACAATTGAGAATAGAGGGGAACAGGACCAATCTTCTCTTGATCTTTTGACTCTCATCCACTGCCATGCGCAAAAAGGGTAGAGACTAGAGAGAAAGCGAGAGCGGTCGTCTTTCCTCAGTCCACGACTGGCATTGTCGTGCTGTTGCTGCGCCGGAGTCGATCCCGCATCTTGCCACCGTCTTTCCGCCCCACCAAACCGCAACACCAACCAGCAAATCGCTGCCCTGCACTGCTGTGGTCCCTGCCCCCGACGAGCCGTTGCTTCCTCACCGCGAGCCTCTGTTCTCCTTCACCGCATGGACGCCTCCGCGGCCCTGATCCGAGAAGCCCAGCAGCGGCGACAGCGAGCTCGCTCTATTTTTCCTTGGCGCCGCGAAAACTCCCTGCTCCGGTGACGCAGCTGCTGCTGTCGACACCCTTGCCACGCGACCAGCCGAGCTGAGCCTGATCCGCCCTCGTCGCCGCGGTGCTCAACACAGGATTGGCCGCACTCCATTTGATTGAGAATTTGAATCAAATAGCCAAATACCAACTCCAGGAGGGACTCGCGCTTCAACGCACGTGTACATCGGCGGCATTCCATTTGATTTTGTTTTGTTACATAATTTAAACAGATAAGGTAAGTTTTATGAATTGCATTATTTGATTGAATAGTTGTATCGTTGTTTGATTGTTTCCATGAAAAATCTCAAAAAAATTAGATAGAATTTGATTTGATTTTTTGTCAATAACATGACCTGTTTTAAGTAAGATTGCATTTTAAATTGGGTAATTTCTTTATGCCGAATTAAAAAAAGAATACAAAAACATTGCTTAGAATAAATTAGGCTCCCTTTCCTTAACTCAAATTGCATGTTTAAATATTAATTACGAATTTTAATTAAAAAGGGAAATACAAAAAAAAAATCATGAATGTCACGTAAAATTAGCTCATTAATTGCATGTCATTTAGTAAATTGCATGTTTAAGATCATTGAATTAGAATGCATGACATGTTAGGATATTTGTATTATTTATTGCCTGTCATTATGAATTAGGTCATTTAATTTAAAATCGTGTGACATATAGTTTGCATGTTAGGCTTATTTAATTACATGTCGCATGTCATTTTAGTATGGGCATATTTGTGCACGTCATTGCATTTAGAATAATTGCATTGAATTGCAAGTAGTTTAGATTTCATTTAAATAAATGAAAATGCCAAAAAAATTGTGCTGATTGCATGTTAAATAGAAATCATATTTAGGGTATTAATGCAATTGTTTAGCTAACATCGTCTAAGGTAAATTGTACAATTTATTTATTACTTTATTGAGTCTTACATTAGTGGTTTGCATACTCATATGATTATCTCACATGTTAAGAAATACTTGTTAAGATCCATTGCACAATCGCAAAGAAAAATAGAGGATAAAAGCAAGAAAAAAAATTTGAGATATAAGGTTTTATTCTAGTTAACCCTTAAACTAGGGCTATGTCCAATTGAGGATTCTACTATAATTAGCATATCATGTCTCTTTATTACATCTCTCAAGTTATTCATAAGCTCAAATCTAAACTACCAATAAAATATAAGCTTAAACTATAAAAGCCCTCTAATGTTGTGGGGCACTACCCATACACAATTCTACACTCACTGTCTAGGTCAAAAAATCCGCACCATTCATATTATGTCAATTTTCCCCAACACTACGGTATTATATTCTACTTTCTGGATGAAGTGATATTAAATGTCGATGTGCTTCATTCTTGCATGAATTCTAGGATTTTCAGTCAAGAATATAGCACTTTGGCTATCACACCTAATCTTCGCTCCTCCTTGTGTAAAACCGCAGTCTTTACAAAGGAAACAACATATTCATCGGTTGACCTCTTGCTATCAATATCATCTCCCTAATTAGCATCCGCAATACTACAATCATAGATAAGACTTTATAGGACCAAAACCAACTATTCCAAAAGTTTGATTTTTTAGATTAATGCATGATTTGTTATTTAAATATTATAATACATATAAAAAAAAACATTGTTATTCTTACGAAAGCTTGTGTTTTCATAGGAATTTTAGCAACATTCCAATGTGGAACGCATGATTCAATATAAAATGGCAATGGATACTAAGAAAGCACAACGGAACTCCACGATTAAAAATTGTCAAATACGGCATCATCACTTCTGAGCGAAAACCTGTGATTTTCATTAATGACACCTTATCGGGTCTTAAGAGAAAGGGACCATATTGACCTTACTCTAGGACAAATGCCTCTCCTCTTGTCGTGTTGACGACAATATCAACTGAAAACTCTAAGAATCACTTGAAGCCACCTATACATTTCATTTCGCGGAAGATTGTCGGCTCAGTTTGGTCAAAAATGATGCCTGTGAACTGGTGGGTTAAGAGTCTGTATGGCAACGTTTCAATTTTTGTTCTTTAATTTTTTTTTTTGTTTCTCAGAATAGAAAAAGAATAAAAATCCGTTCGGCAATGTTAGTTAATTTTATTTTATTTTTATTTCTTGAAATAGAAAAGTGGTCAAGGAATAAATTTGGAATAGAAACATAAATAAATAAATAAAGTAGTTTCTTGTTCTCGAAAACAATTTCTAGAATAAGTCATTTCTTTTCTTTTCTTCTTCTTCCTCTTCTAACCGGTCACTGGAGCCTCATTGCCCGCCAATGTCCGCCGCGTTCACCAATCGCTGATCGCTATTGCCACCGACTAGAGGAGGAGAAAGAAGAGAGGAAAAAAAGAAAAGACAAATGTAAAATAATATATATATATATATATATATATATATATATATTAAAAATTTAAAAGAAATCCTCCAGCACAAGAAAAAAAAATGTAGGTTATACCAAACACATTCATATTCTTTTTTATTCTTGGAAGAGAAATTTTGTATAATCATCAAACTTATTGTTTTATTTAGAAACTATTTTAAGGAATAGAAAAAGAAGAAAAAATTCTAAAAGGAAATTATTTTCCAAAACAGAAATGTTACCAAATGCATCCGAAATGACTGGGAAACAAATTTCATCAATTAAGAAAACAGCGATGATAAAGAAAGAAATTGTAATTATTATTGGTTAGAAAAGCCTCCAAGTCAGTTCTAACCATGACCAGCCCTCACTAAAAACAAATGCTCACTATTCTAAGGGCAGCTCTGTCCCTAAGCAAACCTCCCTTTGGCTGGATAGTCAAATATTTCATCATCGCATATCTTGCGGGTGTTTCAAATCGTTTTTTTTGGCTCCATATATTTTAGTGGTTTGTCTCGAAAGCCTTGGAGAGCAAGGCAGAAAGTATGCAGGACCACCTCGACAACTTTTTCTATTATTCTGACCATGATAAGCACTGACTTTAGTATTATAAAGACGCTCAGACTCCAAGCTCAAGGAAAATCACTCAACTTTCTTCTTCCCATTGCAGAGAAGGCAACATGACCACCCCTCGTCTTTCTATTCCTTGCTGAAACTCTCTGCAAGCATTGAGTTGCCAAGGGCAGTCTTGCTTTCTGCACATTACTTCTTCACTCTTCGCATTTTAGTACGCTTTTTTTTTTTTTCCTTATTCATATAAAAGGAGGAGGACAATGACGACAGATCTTTTGTTCGCTCGTCGTTCGTAATGGCATGATTGCCTTGCCGACAAAACAACATTATATGTATCCGAGTCCTCCCTCTCTCTCTTCTCTCTTCTGAAATCTGCTTCTATATTATACGTATCTCATTCATATAAAAGGAGAAGAACGACGACGACAAATCTTTTGTTCACTCGATGTTCGTAATGGCGTGATTGCCTTGCCGACGAAACATCATCATCTGTATCCGAATCCTCTCATTCTTCTCTCTTTTGAAAGTTGCATCATATGCATATTATTTATATGAAAGAAGGGCCATTCTTCTTTCTTTTGAAATTTGCATTATATGCATATTTTTCATATGAAAGGAGGATGATGATGACAAATCTTTTGTTCGCTCATCGTTCGTGATGGCGTGATTGCTTGCCAATGAAACATCATTATATGTATCCGAGTCTTCTCTCTGTTCTCTCTTCCGAAATCTGCTTCTATATTCTCCTGTTTGAACTTGGCTAAGTTTTGCCTTTTCTTTCTTTTTTTTTTTTTTTCTTTTTGGGAAGAGATTGAACTTGCCTCAGTGGCAGCACGGCCTATCCCCTGCCGCATCCAATCTAGTTCTCATTACTAGTTTGGGCTTGCGGTAATAACGGGAATTACTTACAATTGCCCTTTCTGCTATTGCATTTGAAACAACTCCTCACAGAACACAGGAAACCAGGCATATGCAGAGACACGTTTAGCTGTTTGCTGCATGAAAATGTGGCCTAGGCAACCAATTAGAGGTTTCTTTCAGGTATTTTATCTACTTTAGTCATTGTATGAAAGTAGACCAATGTGGTCCAAGGTCAATAGTTATTGCAGAACTAAATACAACTGTACTCTAGCACAGGAATTAGCTGAATGTCGACTAGTGAGGGAACCAAAAGAACTGGCAGGGAAGAAGCTTTGTTTCAATCTATATCTCAACGAGGGTTGTCAATCAATTTATGAATCAGCCAAGATATACAAATCCAGTAAGTCTCTGGTGCTTTATGACTCAAATGAACAAATAATGTAGATAGGATGTCTAAAATAAATGTACGAAACTCTGGCTTCAATACCATTCGAAGAAACATGGCTGACCACACTTCTGGGGCCATATCCACTGCTTGACCGAGAGATCGGAATCCAAGAGCTACCCTTGCTAGCGTAGCCTGAGCCTGCAAATACATATATCACGAATCAGTAAACCCCTTCTCATGAAGATCATACTCGTTCTCTTTGTCCCAAACACAGATTTTTTTTTCTTTTACAAACCTCCGAGTCTGAATATTGTACAGCTTGGACCTTCTCATATGGCAATGAGCAACCTACTACTTGATTCAGTAGAAAGGTATCTGCTGCTTTAATTATGTCCCGAAGGAGGAAAATGCGCACCCTCAGACCCTTTTCAGAGAGGATAAATAGCCAAAGATCCTCAGTAGCAGCAACAACAGCACGCATGTCGAAAGATTTCCAGCCCAGAGGGTTTGAGCTTTCTCCAGGGCTCTTGGAGTCCTCCACGTAGTCAGATGCCTGTTCAGATATTGCTACAATCTGAAACAAGAGAAAGAGGTCATTTATATTTTGAAAGGTTGGACAGTAATTAGCAATTTATGCAAGTGAGGATTCATAAAAGCAATGACACGAGATGATAGAATCAAGGAGAAATAACTGGCCCAAACAGCTTCAAGAATATCTTGTACATGACAGAGACCATATGCAGCATATTATGTCAGAAACTAAATCTGATTCACCAGATTCAGCCATAGATGATATTTCAAATTCCAAATCGATTGTAAATTTGCAAATAGAGGCGCATTTATAAAATAGGCAAATAATGCAACAATTTGCTTCTCACTGTAATAACTCACAGAATAAGCAACAGCAACCCGGCTAGCATGTAGGTCCAAGGATTCATGTTCCCAATAAAAGATATATCAAGTGGTACAAATACCATAGAAAAATCTCACATTCAGATGCAACTGGAGAAAAAGTATACATTTCCAACAGTATGCAATCATGTCCTCTATTAAAAATAGATTGATCTCGCAAGGTAAAAAAAAGGGACAAGGCAAAATGGCCCACCAGTCGCTCCAACCGATTCCACCTTATAGATCCATCATTCCGAATGACAAGTTGCCGCAAAATTCTTCTCATATCAGGATTGGGGTCTGCCAGAAGCCTCCCAATAACAAAAGGGTAAGCACTCTCAACAACTTTAAAATCAGGGTCTAGAAGTTTTGCAGTCCCTTCTAGTGATCCTAGGGCTCTTAACACCAAGGCATAGTCTGGTGGGAGTGAAAAGTTAAATTCATACATGACATCATACAGCTGATTCATTATTCCCTGCCATCCAAAACAGCAACAGTAATTCACAGTTTAGTTCCATCCATATTATACAGCAAGATTCCATAACATCTATGCAATAAATAAAAGCCAAAGGGATCGATCAGCAGCTTCAACAAATTTGACTCATGTCCCAATCAGAAACTACACTCGACAGTAAACATACACAATTGCAACTTTATGACTTCTTCTCATTTCATAAAACACAAAAATGCCCTTGACATACTTGCTCCTACACCCACAGAAGCATGCACGAGCTTTATGCTCCACTTCTTGACACACAGAGGGATGTCAATATGAACAGGAAAAGCATCGATCAAATTTTGGTTGAGACATGATGATCATCAAAGAATCACCCGATTATCAAGTGAATGAACTACCAGGAGCAAATTACATCAGATACTTAGTGGTGCTCATCAATTGTGCGCAATCTATCAGTGCACTATGTTCTGTTCAGAGGAAAACAAGATATTCCTTGCTCACCACTAGACACATGTTTACAAAACTCATGCACAGGTACACTTTCCATTTCATATCTTAGGAAAAGATTGTTTTGCTGCATTTGGTAATGACTGTTTTGCTACATTTGGTCCTATCCTGCTCTAGGAATATTTTAGTGATAATATTTTTAAAAATAAGATGAACCAATTTGGTCAAGTACCTGTAACAAGCTCCTGTAATTTCTTTCATTGCAGTATTTCTGAGCAAGTTTATGAATAAAAAACCTAGATGCTTTCTCCCAGATGCATAAATAGATCAGATGACTTGGCTATTTGAAGTGAAAATATTCATCTGCAAAAATGGCTGAACTTGTAAAAAGGAAGGTTTGTAGGGGCTTATAAAGTAAACCTGAAAATCTTGAGATAGTCTGCTACCCTCACCACCAAAGGATGCTTTTAGTGCATCTGCAACTGCTTGTACATCAACCCCTTCAGGAATGAATCCCAAAGAAAGAAAGTCATTTGCTAGACCGAAAGAGTCACGATTAACGAAGTGCACAAGCTGAAAAGGAGAGAAACTGATCAAAAAGTTGAATCAGCATAGTACATATGACAACACTAAGGTAAAATGATGCAGGATGGTCACAACTGCTACATGGGGAATTGTTTACAGGAGAGAGTGTGAATATGAAGATCATATGGTGACAGCCATGCAGCCTGGTTGTAACTTTTCTTTATTCTTTTTCCCTCTTAACTTCTTTTATGCCTTGGTTTTTTTTTTTTTTTTTTTTTTTTGGGGGGTGTTTATTTGTTGTCAGTTTATGGGATTCATTTCAGGAAAAAATGGAATTACCATATTCTGGGGGCATTGTGTATATTGGAGTCTAGGCTGACAAATCTTTCTGACACTTTCGAAATAATATGAACTTGCATTACCTTCATACGTAACCAGCAAATATGAAAAGAGCAAATGCTAAATTGCAACTGCAGTAAGGCAATGCTCGTACCACTTGAATTAGTCCAACACGATAATGGCGAGGAATGTCTCCCATCATGCCAAAATCAAAATAGGCGAGAGAACCAGTGGAAGTTGCAACAAGGTTCCCTGGATGCGGGTCAGCATGGAAAAATCCAGCTTCAAGCAATTGCCTTAATGAGCAGTATAATCCCTATAAAGCACAATACAAATTAGGTAACTTTCAGGACACATTCAATGAGCTCAAGTGAAAAATTTGGCATTGTCTTTCCATCCTATGTGAATAACAACAACATCTAGATGATAGCAGCAAATAGACTTGCAAAAAAGTCAGACTATGGCTTCATAAAAAATGACAAGGGATTCTTTTTCCACCTGATCAATGAGTTTCCTTCTGTTCAAAGAAGCTTCCTTCAGGCTAGCTTCATCTGTGAGTTTAATTCCATCTATCCATTCCATTGTCAGAACAGCTTTGCGAGTAAAATCCCAATATATTTTTGGAACCTTGACCAAGTTAGTATTTTTGTATTTGGAATCCCTCAGTGCAGCATTTGATTGCATGTTCTTGTCATCAACTATCATGAAAAAGTTTTAATCAGTGCACCAACGGAAGATTGTCCATAGCTACAACACCATTCCACATCAGATATATGCACATAACCATCCATTATCACAGACAGAGAGAGAGAGAGAGAGAGAGAGAGAGAGAGAGATGTGGAATTGCTTTTCTCAATGGAAAGTTGTACTCATTTTGCAAAAGCCCCAGCTGTCGGGTGAAGGCTACTGCAAAGAATGTTTCCAATATTGATATTGCACACTTGAGAAATAAATATCCAGAATATGAAAGAATGACCCTATTGTAATAGTCAGATTAGTACTATTTTTTATAAGACACATTACAAAACTATAGAAGAATAACATCATGCGACTATAAACAATGAAGTTATTGAAAGATCCAAACATAATCATCCTGAAATGAGCCATGACTGAACTACGGACATACATGTATCAGAAAATATTCTGGGGATGCATCAAAGTAGATATCCTACAGCTCCAAGAAGTTTCTTGCATACTGAATATATGGTATATAAACTCACATGGGATGGAACCATAGAGAGAAGCAAAGCGTTCTGCATTTTTTCCCTCCAGAACATAATCAATTTCGTCAAACATGTGTCTAACCTGTCAATAAGTAGAGAATATATAACGTCCTTGATAAAACATAATGCGAAGCGGAATCCATAGGTAGAGAAAAACATGTACAAAATAGTGCATGCTTCCAAATTTGAATTTGACATCAGTATTTTGGACACTGTAACTTGGCCAAGCCACCAATAAAAATTAAACCATATGAGCTGTAAAAGAACCTCACCAGAATAGTAGGCTGTAATGCCTTAAGTATGATGCTCTTGCATTCAGAATACATGATGATAAAAGTAAAAGTTGCATTTCTTCTAGAAATGCTGCATAAGATATAAACATAGGCTTGGACTGCCTCTGTAGATACTGAAGAGGCTTCTGATCCTACAAATTGAGAACTCAGTTTGGTTTCATTAAGTCGAATTCAAATGCTTCCCCATTAGGCACCACCGTGACAGTTACCCGGTTGTGATGGGGCAGCGGTACAAACATGACCCAATGAATTAGTTGGGAGCTCCATGAAGCCTGGAGACTTAAGAAAAGAAAGTGTTTTCTCCAAGATTACCTATGCCATTTTCAATCAGTATATGCTAATCTTGGAGCATTGATAATTGCCCCAAAGTAGTTGATGCATAATATTTCCCCAAGTCTGAATCTCTCATAAGGATGACCCAAAAGAAGGCACAGAGTATCCCACCAAGCAGGAAACACCCACATCCACCATGTAAAAGCTTACATATATCCTTATCTCCATGTCTTACCTCGAATGCTATGAGAAATGCTTATCTTTTCATGTCATGGTGTTGTGTTAATTAGAATTGGCACTGAACAAATGAACCACAAAGAAGAAGAAGAAGAAGAAGAAGAAGAAGAAGATTTACCCCCAGAATGTCTGAAACAGTTAATGCAATAGCAAGCACACTCATGAGGAGTCATAAATGTATAACTCAGCCCAAATAAGCCAATATCATAAATTTCATATAATATAACCTTCGCTAGTGTGTCAAGGGGAGAAGGGATTAGCATTCATCAGCATAGTCAAACAGTAAGATTTCCAACTTCAGACATTGACACGAAATTACTAAGAAGATAATGAAGATGCTCAACTACAAGCACTCTATTGGAAATTTAATAATTGTTTCATAGAAAAGTTTTGAGTCTGTCCAAGGAGAAGACGCACCCGACTGGGTTCACACCTGTCCATGTAGAAAGAAACTGCTCGATGAATATATTTACCCCTTCTTAGAAGTTCTACTTGGTGTAGACAAGCTACACCCACCAAACCTCAAAATTAATATATGCCCGCCCACTGACCATCGGCACAGAACCTCCTCCTCCCCCCCCCCAAAAAAAAAAACCGCATGGTGCGCCCATGCAGGGCAGGGGTTCCCCAATGAACACTAATAGCAATAGCTAAGAAGTTTGTCCTGGACACTAGATAAAAGAACAGACCACGTTTCAGAGTCAAACAACTGATGGGAAGATCCAGAAAGTCAGATGATTGCATTGCTGCAGAGTTCAATTGTGCTTTTCCAGACTAACCTTGAAACTTTATTCTCAAAGATGACCAACTCTCACAATGTTGGACATCCAGCATTAGTATGTCTAGTAAAGAAACAGAAACTAGCAAGAAAGTCAGAAGGCATTTTCAGATGTTTGCATGAAAATGCTCACCATTTCATTGACTGCTACTAAAAGATCTTTGCGTGCCTTTGCAAACCTCTTCAACTGACCACCAATCATATTGAATAGAAGAGCATCAAGAGTCAATGAAAGCATCATTCCAGGCCTTTGTACTTTAACAGCAACCAGCTCTCCAGATAGAAGGTGAGCTGCAGGACTTGGCACAACAAAAAGAGACGGAAATGTTAAAGTTCAGGTCCAAGAAAGATCACCAAGCAACAGATAAGCAGATAAATAATCCTTCCACTCATAGAATAGATTCTTTGACCTTTGTACACCTGCCCTAAAGATGCTGCTGCAATTGGCTGTGGACTGATGTCAGCAAAAATCTTTGAAATAGGAGCTCCCAACTGGGTCTCAATAGATTTATAAGCAACAGAAGTTGAAAATGGTGGTATTTGATCCTAGCACAAGAGAAAATTTCAGCTGTAGTATGATCAGTTTCCAATGAATCATCAAAATCGGGAACAGCTTCCTCAGTTAACAATTTGAAAAAAAATTATGGAAAAAAAAAATACTTACCTGTAACTTAGCCAGCTCCTGACAATATATTTTGGGCAAAATATCTGGTCTTGTGCTCAGAGCTTGACCAAGCTGTTCAATGTCAAATGTAAGACTTCAGCCAATCACATGTCACGAAATTTTGACTTGTGAAAACTAATTCTACCCAGGCAAGCACAGAGTTTGGGTGGAAAAGACTTGCCTTGACATAAAATGGACCCAAGCGTATAAGAGTTTCACGAAACTGCAGGAATCACATATAATTTCCATAAAAATCAGATACAATTAGGAAGAGAGTGAAGAACTTCAGACATCATTGTTATTATCATATAGATCCAAAGCTTCATATATTACCATGTAAAAACCCCAGCTCATGAAAAGTGAAGTTACTTTAAGCATGATGGCGTCAGAGTAACAAACATGCAGAAATCTAGTCCACATCAGCCCAAATAAAGCTTATTAGATTTTAAATTTAATGTGAAAAGGCCATATGAATAACAAAAATGCCCAGTTCACCATATCGTAGGGCCTAAGCATGGGTATTAAGTGATGATGACAATACCTTAATGGCTCGTTTCTTCGTGTCTTGGACAAAAAACTGCCAAATGGTTAACCGCAACACATGGAATGAAATAATTGCTGCTCTGTACAATGCTAAAAAGGGACCGAAGTGATAAACTGTAGAGAAGTTTCTGGAGCTATATGTTCCAAGAGCAAGGCCAAATTCACTTTCTAATGATTCCTTCCTCAATTTTGCATACTCAGCAGATGGCCCTTCACCATGCACGCTGGTAAATCCTGCAGAGGACCTTCACACACATCGTTGTGATAGGTGTGAGCAAAACGTTTTAGAGGGCATATATGATCATTATCGATTTAAAAGCCTAAATGCTAAAGATAGACATTCCACTCACGAATATTGCCGTGAGAACAATGGAAGAAAACAGATTTCTCGTCTTGTTGAAATTCCAATGTCCTTTGTGCTACCGATCGTAATAAGGTTTCCCACTGGGCTTTCAGTCCCATTGCAACGGCACAAACCTGCTAGGCAATTGCCAATTTCAAAATGCAAGGGAATAATGTAATTTCCACGGAGGATGAGACGATTGATACAAGCAGTAATATCCATGCCAAAAATCAACTTCACTAAAAGCACCGGAATATTTGCACTTCCTCCAATACAATAGCATACGGAACACTACCCGTGATAATACAGTCGTCATAACGCAAATCCCATGAAACGAAACCATTTCATGATCTCAATCCCATTAGAATGAAGAACTCCACAGCAAACACCAGCCCTAAAAGACACGACTTTCTCGAGTAACATTCGGTAAGGAGAGCGAAGTGCGCACTGGAATATCCATAACTACTTATTGTCTAACCGCAAACAAGCGAAGCACACTGAGTCAGTTCAAACTAACAACATCCCCGCACTGACGGAATTGGGAGGAAAAAGCGAGCCACGTCGCTATAAGATCGCATAAGCAAACTAAGCGAAGTAATTCAAGGACGATCGTACTACATTTCACGAATACACCTACGTCTTTCGACAAACGAAACGCCCCTAGTCATCAGAACCCACAAGACAACAGCGGACGAACGTGATCAAACCGCTCTACGGCGCAACACATAACTGCAAATAAGCGTTCCGAGGGACAAGCGGGTCAGCTAAAACCCACAAAACTCCCCATCCCGAACGTCCACCGCCGGCACGTGAAGGGTGAATAATTAAGCACTAATCTAAGAAGCATCGGAGACGCGGATGGGAGCGGAGAGCAGGGAGATTACCCCTGGAGAGAAGTGCGGCATTGCGGCGGCGGCGGGCGGCGCGGGCGAAGACGGAGCTCATGAGGCTGATGCCGGGTGAGAAGCCATTGAGAGTGAGTTTCGCGAGTTCGGTGCGCGCGCAGCACTTGTTCGATGAATTGCCGCAGTGAAGATGAATGTTGCGAAGCGGCCCCCGCTTTGGTAGACTAGACGCAGGAAGAGAGAGAGATCTGATTGAGAGTGAGAAAACTGCCACGTCTCACGATCTCGGTCCACCTGGCGCCTCGCGGGGTGACCGAGCCGCCTTCTCTCGCCGGCGTCGTTTTGGTCGGTGCGCAAGAAAGAAATTTTGCGTTTTTGCCTTTTCGATAATTGATGGAGAGTTGCAGGATGAATGGGCTAGGAAAAATTCTGGAATATATCAAATGCTAAGATCTATTCAAACTTCGATTTATAAACGGTCAAGACTATATATATATATAATATGTTTTTATGAGCCATCACAACGCATATCCAATTTTATTAAATTCCACACCTAATTCGATTAAGCACTCACTTCATCAAGATTAGTTCTTGCACCACAACATTCAGAGGCAAAGAAACAAGATAGAAAAGCCATCAAAGGGTCTAAAGACATGGCCAAAATGTGTGTAGCCATAGCGGCTGTTCTAGCACAGTCCGTGTACGTCGTCTTGGATGGCCTTGGGTAGTTGGTCCCACCAGGCGGTCAGCTAGGCCATGTTTGGTAACCATCCAAACATGGCCAAATTCTAATTCTTTGTTCTTGGAATCAGTTTGGCCTAGAATCGCGTTTCGTAAAATTTTTGTTCCTGAACAAATTGGGAATAGAATCAAGAACAAAAAAAGTTGATTCTTGTTCCGGGAACGAATTTGAGAATCAAAATCAAGAACCCTCCTTCTTCCTTCGGCCATCTCGTGACCGCCGTCCACCACCGCCTGCCACCGTCCGCCATCCGTTGCCGCCGGCTGCCGTCCGTCGGCGTCGGTCACCGTCCGCCGCCGCCGGCCGCCCATCCGACGAGCTCGCCGGAGGCAAGCCCAACCACCGGCGAGGCTCGACCTTGCCAAATCTGGCGCAATCGAGCCTCGCCGAGGCCGGGCAGGGGGCTGGGCAAGCCTCGCGACGCCCACCTCGAGGCTTGCCCGGCCCCACCTGGTGGCCGGGCGAGGCTCGCTCGGCCCGCCGGTGGCTGGCAAGCCTCGCCCGGCCCGGCGAGGCCGGGCTTGCCACCGGTGGGGCTCGGCCGAGCCGGATCCGGCGAGGCCGAGCCTTGGCGGGCTAGGTGAGCCTCACCCAAGCGCCGGCGAGGCTCGGCCGACGAGGGCCGGCCTCGGCGAGGGCTTCTGAGGTCGCCGCCACTAGAAAGAAGAAGAAGATGAGAAAAAGGAAAAAATGAAAAAAGAAAAGAAATAAAGTAAAAAAATTATTTAAAAATTAATAAAAAATTGATTTGGAACAGAATTAATGAAAGCGCGATACCAAACACAATTCTATTCCGTAATCGAAAGTTTGGACGATTCCAAAATAATTTCTAGAACGGAAATAGATTTTTCTATTTCTATTTTTAGAAGAGTTTCTAAGCAAAAATAACCGTTTGATAACGACACAAAATTTCTACTCTAAAAATAGAAATTCGTTTGATAACGACATTGCACGACTGCGGCGACGGCCAGACGACCTTTAATATAAAAAATAAAAATAAAAATGATTTCGTAACAAAAAAATAATGAATAAAATAAAATAAAAATATCATTTTATTTTAAAATTAAAATATAAAAATAATTTTATTTTATTTATTCTATTTTATTTTATTATACGAATAAATTTATTTTAAAATGAATAAAAATAAAAAATAAAAATAATTTTATTTGGCAAAACACTCAAGGCAAATAAAAATAAATTTATTAAATTTATTGTTAATAAAAATAATTTATTTTTATTTATCATAAATAAATTATTTTTAATAAATTAATTTTATTTATTCTATTTTATTTTATTTTACGAATAAATTTATTTTAAAATGAATAAAAATTTAAAAAAATAAAAAAAATATTATTTGGCAAAACACTCAAGGCAAATAAAAATTTATTATTTTTTATCATAAATAAATTATTTTTAATAAATTTAATAAATTTATTTTTAATAAACTAAAAATAAAATGATAAATAAAATAATTTATTTGTTTTAATAAATTTATTTTTATTTTTAAATGAATATTTTTATTTTTATTTTTAATAAAATGAGGAGAGGCGGAGGAGGAGGAGGAGGAGGCAGAGACGTAGAGGAGATGAGGGAGGACTCACCGAAATTAGGGTTTAGTGAGAGAAATTATTTCGATTTCTCTTCCGAAATCGAGGAGTAGAAAATTTTAACTTCGATTTCTCTTCCAAACCTATTCCGAAATAGAAAACGATTAGGTTTATCAAACGGATTTCTCTTCTAGAAGCAGTGCCCTAACAAAAAAATTATTTTTGGAACAAATTTTGGGTTATCATGCACCCCCAAACGGCTTAAAATGCTTATAATCGGTTAAGGAACAAAATAAAAAGAATCGGTTACTGCAGAATCTACTCCCAAAAACAGAATCGTTACCAAACGCGTTCATAGCCTACTAGACTTGGGCCTACATGCAGAACTTCATCCTCGGCATCGTTTTCAGTAAGCACACTTGAAACAAAGTGTTTTATGTTTTAATTGTACTTTAGCTTTGCTTGCCATTTTAAACTTTTTATGCTAAGAGTTTCTCCGCATGATTTACCAAATAATTGTGGGATTGGAATTTGCTTTCAAGAGAAGGAGTTTTAACAAGTTCAAATCATGCGATTAGAGGTCTAATCAAGTCAAGGTGACGAATATTAAGATTGACCTTAAATCGATAAGACACCCGAGTAGTTTGAATTCAAGCTCAAGAACAACTCATAATTCAGTGAACCAAGCCTGAGTAGACCCCATTTCATCCCGAGTTGCAATCGTGGCACTATTATAATCATTAACCACCTTTTTGTCTCATCGTGGGTCCGAACCTTTTTAGTGTTCAAATTCACAACTGGAGAGCAAGATGCTGCCAGGGTCACAAAGGAGGCATTTGACTCGTGCAGCTCCACAAGCCCCATTTTGCTAGAAACAAACGGCCCATTCAACTCCACCTTGCATGCTGCCGGCGAGTACTATTTGATCGGCTCCATGGATAGGCACTGCTACTCGGACAAAAGCTGCCTATCAACGTCCTTGCCTCCATAGGCCCGACCCCTCTACCGCAAGCTCCGACCCCAATGCCACCCTAAGTCCCAATGACATACGTTGTTGGTGATGACTTGGGTTGGTTGGTTCCTCCCGAAGGCTCGATCGCTTACAAAATTTGGCCATATAAAAAGACCATCTTGGTCGGAGATGTCTTATGTAAGTCCTAAATTGCTACGAAATCATGCTTATTTTATGTCTCTAAACACATGAGTCTAATATTTCATAAAAAAAATTATGTGTTGGGTACCGCCTTTTTTTTTTGGCTTTATGTGCCAGGTCTTCCTTCATTTGACGCCCACCACTTGTTTGACAAAATGTTTGCGTCAAGGCCGTATGTATTTTCTTCTGATTTTGAGTCGCTCGAACGCATTAGCTATGGGGTACGCTTGTCGGTGACCTCTCTCTAACCTCAAAATATGTTTTGTGTCACCACGGTTCAACATGCAAGTCTCGTTCGGCGGTGCCTCTGTGTTCTTTTATCCTATGCATTGTCCTCATGGTGAATGTGAATACTGGCGAGGAAATGAACTAGTGATCTTGACCAATGCTGATTTCTTATGATGCTTGGATGAGCTTTTACTATTACGTTCCATTTGATATGTTACAAGCTTTGTTGTTGAGCCATGATCGGGGATGGGCGAAGCTCAAATGACGTGCAGGTGTTAGACAGTGGTGAAAATTTCACTTAATGCCCAAGATTGTGATCCATAACAGACGTTTTGTGTTGGTGACTTAAGTTTTGATGTTGAAAATTGGAGGGCTCGTGTTCTGGGCAGGATAAGGAGAGTCGAGGGAGCAGTGGGGATGCGCCATGCTTGGAAGAGGGCTTAAGGAGAGAAGAAAATAGGAAATTGGCTTGGGTTTAAGCTTTGTAAATTAAATATGGGCTGAATATTGTCTTGGCTAGAAACGCGTCACCCGTGCTTTTAACATAAGCAAGCTGGTCGAGAACAAAACAGAGGGGATCGCGTTCCTTGAGCTGGCTAGGTCGAATCCAGGGTTATTTTTAAAGTGGGCCCTAGAGCGGCCTGGTTTTTTTTTTTTAATCCAACCAGCTGAGTCGGGTCGGGTCTCTTGACCCCATCCGAAATCCTTTCTTTATAGTATTACAATTCAGAAAAATATTTAAAATATAAAATATTAAAAAAGAAAAATCTTCCTTACCAAAAAAAAAAAAAACACAAAGAAAAATCTTTAAAATCAGAAATTTCATAAAATCATAAAATATTTTAGAAAGATTAAAAATATCATAAAAAACTAGAAAATTCATAAAAGCCCTAAAGTTAAAAAAAAAAAAAAACTGCAAAAAAAAATTAGAAATTAGAATTCCTTGAAGTTTAAAAATAGTCTTTTTGGGTAATTTTCCTTTTATAAAAAAGCGGAAGTCTCATGACCTGGAAATTGTGCTCAAAATTTGGACAAGCCTTTTAGAACTCTATCTTTGGGTTTCCATTGCTTTTGAGGACAAATACCCTCGATTCATTGTGTTGACCATGACCTCCCTTTAGTTTAGTTAGAGATGTCATGCTCTCTAGCAGGTAATGTTGAATATTTGCTCTCCTATATTGTTTATTTATTGATTTCTTTGGCCGCTAATTGTTATTTTAATAATTGTACACTCGCATGGTCGCCTCACATATTAGTGGATCAATTTAAAATTAATTAAAACTACTTGACAAATTTTTTAAAAATGAACAAGATTTGGTGCCTAAATAACATTAATCGATTAAACAGTGTAATCAAGTTCTCAACCCAAAATTCTCTGGTTGTGCAGGAAGCAAGACATACTCCAATACCTCACTTGGTTTATAGTCGACCCATTGAGTTTGGCCCTGATTTTCCGAACGTGCGGATTTTCACTCCCCAAAATGTCTGGGCTTCTGGCTAGTTGCTCTAAAAGTTAAGGATTTAGGACATGGAAGCTAAGGAAATTCCGAATGATACCTGACTTTATAGACAGATCGTGATATGGGATTGCCGTGTGTCAACATTAATGAATGCTCCAATCTACCCAGTAGTCTTTTGTTCATGGCTCCCGACATGTTACTTGTCGTGAACGATCAATTAATTGACCGAGTCGATGTTGCTACCCTCCATTAAGATACCCTCTTGAAGAAAATTCGAGAGGGCACAGGACTAAAGCCCCAAGAAGACACGTGACATTCATGAGACTGCGTAAGCCTACGAATGTGGATTAAACGATCTCACGCCGCCACCTTGTCATCTTCAATGCCGATCGTGACATGGAATTGCCGCATCAATGCTCGTCAAAAATGGATGTAACCGAGGCGATTCTCGAGTCTATCCAATGGGAAGATCTATTCGAACGTCCATTTATAGGTAGGGTTTTGGGGAACTTGGAATTCGTCCAAAATATATTTAGAAGATTGAATTTTGAATCTATGAAAAACGTTTCCATATGTATAATTAATATTTTTATGAGCCATCACTTCGCATATCCAACTTTATTAAAGTCAACACTTAATCGAAACATTCGGAATTCGAGCCATATATACTAATGTGTAAAAGTATAGAACTTTCCTGAGATATGGCTATATTTTTAGAGTTCCATATTGAACTTTCCTGAAAATTATTTTTTTGATTTTTATAATTTGAAATATTATTTTTTATTTAAAAAAGAAAAAGAAAAAGAGACCCGGGTCGCCCATGGCCGGCCCGGATGGGCCCGAAAAAGGGGCCCAGTCCGGGCCTTAGCCCCCTTCTTGCAGCCCGCACGCCAGAATTGGGCCCTTTTTGATGCCCGGCATGTGACGGGGTTTCGAACCGAGCTGCGATTTTCCGAAGCCAGCTGCCGCAGATTTCTCTCTCCCATTCCTGCGATCAGAGTGTCGAAGTCGATTTCTCTCGCACAATGCCTCCGGTTCACATTCTCGCGCCCAAGCCAGCGATTCCTCCTTCCGGCGGAGGAAACCTCCGCGCCCTCTGCCGATCGAAGCCTCTCTTCCTCTCATTCCCGGGATCAGAGTGCAGTCTCGCGCAGCAGTCGCAGTCGATTTCTTTCAGCCTCCCGTTCCCTCGATCGGGAACATTCTGCCCAATCCGTCGATTCCTAACCCTAAACGGCAATGCTCCGGCGGAGGATAAGGAGGATGAGGAGGATGGGAGCTATGGCAATTATGGAGATTTCCCCCTCTCCAAGTTGCTGAGCATGGGAGATCTCCATCTCGCTTACTCGGAGATGGCATCTCTTTCCCCGGAGATGCAGGGGCAAATCGTCCTCGTGCGAGGGCGGGTCCAAGTTACTAGATCCATGGGAAAGAAGCTCGTGTTTCTCGTGTTGAGGGATACCGCTTTCTCAATTCAGTGCACGGTGAATGGGACCTCTGTCGGTGAAGACATGGTCCAGTATGCCTCATCCCTGTCGCGGGAATCTCTGGTGGTTGTAAATGGCTTGCTGACTGTCCCTCGCGCCCCCGTCAGGAATACTTCCCTGCAGAACCTGGAGATTCAGGTTCGAAAGATATATTGCATCAACAGGAGGTTGCCATCTCTCCCCTACCTCCTCGACGATCAGATTGACCGGGTCTCTCCCTCTCTCGACCTATAGTCATTTCATTTCATCTTGTCTGGGGTTAGGGTTTCATTTCATCTTGTCTGGGGGTCTGGGGTTAGGGTTTCATTTCATCTTGTCTGGGGTTAGGGTATCTGTTAATATTCTGTGCGTGCAATATTTGCAGGCTGGACAGCAGGTCTCCAACTCCAGAGTGCTCGAACTGCGGAATCGGGCTCCGCAAGCCATCGTTAGAATCTCATCGCACCTCTGCAAGGTAAGCTTCCCCGAATTGAGAACAATGATAGATTTAGTTGATATGCCGGGATGATTATCCCTGTCAATAATCATCTAGATGATCAATAGCTGTAGAAGACATTTGGATGGAAGGGTGTTTGCTATCTGGTCTTTGAGTACTATGATTGCTCATCCTGCAGGTGTTTAGGGAATTTTTGCTCTCGAAGAATTTTATCGAAATTCATACTCCCAAATTCTTGGCTGGAACGAGTGAAGCAGGTCCCGCTGCTTTCATGCTGGAGTATTATGGGATGAAGGCGCACTTGGCTCGATCTCCTCTGTTCCACAAGTCGATGGCGATCTCGGCCGATTTGAAGCGTGTATTTCTCATCAGCAGTGCATTCAGGGCCGAACCTTCTCACACGTCAAGACACCTAACCGAGTTTACCATACTTAGTGCCGAAATGGAGATAATGAAGCACTATTCTGAGGTTGGTTTGGCATTTTTTTTCATTAATCTTGTGCTTCGGTTTAGTAAATCATTTGTTGGTGTGCAGATAACTGATATTGTCGATGAATTATTCGTCACAATATTCGATTCTCTGAATGAGACATGCGGGAAAGATCTAGATGACATTCGAAAGGAATATCCTGCCGCGCCATTGAAGGTTATGATAGGATCTTTTTTATGTTCTTTTTTTTTTTTTTTTTTTTTGCTCTTTTGCTCTTTTTTTTTTATTTATTAATTTATCGCAATCCAACTTTTAAATGCAGTACTGGAGAAAAACGCTGCGATTGACATTTCAGCAAGCGCTTCAGATGCTCAAGGTGAGTGCTCTTGAAGTTGCTAGGCCTGGCTGAGATAAACATGCCTTCCTAAATTTTATTTTTTCCCTCTGCTCCAAATCAGGATGCAGGCACTGAAATTGATCCCCATGGGGACCTGACCAGGGATGCAGAGAGAGAACTTGGTCGGCTGGTTCTTGAAAGGTAATATGTTAAATAACTGTTAGTTTTTTCTGATTGTTAGTGCCATTTTTTTGGGTACTTATTGAGGTTTATTTTATTCTTAGGTTCGACACAGACCTTTTTCTACTCGATCGATTTCCGACCAGCACTCGGTCGTATTGCACGATGCCTTGCCCGGATGATCCCGGGTATAGCAATTCGTTTGATGTGTTTTTGAGAGGTAAATTGCGTGCCCTTTACAAACAACCCAGTAAATCTCATACCCATCTTCAGCTGCAGACTTTCTGATTTGTATTATTCTGTTTTAGGCGAGGAGATTTTGTCTGGAGCTGAGCGCGTATACAATCCTCGACTTCTTGTCGAGCGTGCAAAGGCAGCTGGTGTTGAGTTGAAGAGTATTGAGCCATTGATCTTCTCGAAATGGTAATCCAGTTTTGTCCTTTGTTCTCCGAAAAAGAGGTCGGTTTCTTTTGCTATTATTGGCGAATTGGTTGGTGATTTTGTGCAGTTTTGGTGCACCCCCTGGTGGAGGCTTCGGAGCAGGCCTTGAGCGGATTGTCAAGGGATTTTGTGGCATTGACAACGTGAAGAAAGTTGCACTCTTTGCTCGGGATCCACATAGACTCACGCCGTGAGTACATGCAGAGAGCAGGTACATATAGAGACCTTATGGGCTCGTCGAGTGCTATGCAAGCATGAACGTGTGTATACATAGTGTTTCCTCCCATGAAGATTTTGCTCATGGCTATCTAGAATTACCCGGGAAGAAGTATGCTCAGCTCGTAAACCTTCCCATCAGTGCCTCTCCAGTTTTTCCTAACTAGCAGCCTGCTGCCAAGTAGTCAATAATCACGTATTCGAATCCTAGTAGAATGGTAATGCTTTTCTTTTTCTTTTTTCTTTTTTGAGTTCAAGAACTTTGACTTTACCAATCGGAAGTTGTGGAAACTTTACACAGAACGCATGATTACATGCTAAGCAAGGACAGTGTAACATATAGAGAAGAGAGCTAACAACAAAGAGTTTCTTCTAACGTGGTTTGCCCGCTAGATAGAGGAGAAAACCCTGAATTCGTTCCGCAAGTTGCTCTGTTGGGATCCAACCTGTTTTCCTCTCGGTGATCATGGAACGTATCTTCGTCTTCGCCATCTTACAGTCCATGCATTTTGTTGATATTGTTGGAAGTGTTCAAAAGAAGTCCCAGAAGGGATGTTAGCACATTGCCATTGTTGCCATTGTTTGGAGTTGTTAGAAGTTGAGAGGGGAATGTAACCCTGTCACGTTGCCAATTGTTTGTTTCGGTCAGTGAAAGCAATTTCTACGACTAGTTCGTGTGGGCAGACATTTGCTCACAACAATAAGCTTATCTTGTGGAGAATCTCATTCTGTGGTGATGTTCCTATCGTGCTATAACACACTAGAAGTGCCCGAGTACTTTTGAGAAGGCACTTCCGAGGATCCACATTAGAGGCAAGGGGTTATTATTATCCCGTTAAAAGTCGTAAGAGTGCGAAGGTTGGATATTGCACATTAGGAATTGCATCAAACATCTGGGAAATAGTGTTATGATATTTCTTGAAGAGTGGCACAAGGCTTTGTTGGTGCCTAGGTGCTTTTAAGGAGGCACATCCGAGGGTCAACAACAGAATCGTTGGATTATGATTCGTTGTGGAAAATTGGAAGAAAGCCGAGGTTGGTGATTACACATTAAGCAATTCATTGAACACTTGGAAACAAGGGGCCAGAAATGTGCGCCTTTTCCCTTGCGCTTCACTCTTGCGCCTTTTCCTTTACTCTTTCTTCTTCTTTTTTTTTTTTTTTTTTTTTTTTTTTGCACTGAGGATCGGTGAGGGTCACTAGCCACATGCTAGAGCGAGCCGGCGACCCTCACGTGACATTGGGTGTCTTGGCCCCCAATCCAAACCAAACGGAAAGTGAGGAAGAAAAGAACACAAAAATAACTTGAAAAAAATAAAAATGTTTACGTCGGCAGCCCCCACGTCAGTTATTTCTGAATTAAATTGGTTGAATGAACTCAATAGAGAAAATATGAAATATTTAGCATTAAATTGACACAATTGAATATTTAAATTTGAATTGACATAAATATAATAATTTTAAGACTTTTTTTGGATACTTTTTTCCAAATGCATAAGGAGCCGATAGGAAGGGCAATGGGCAATTTCGTAGTTTAAGCGGAAATCGAGGGGGTGTCACCACCAAACCCCATTTCCCGTCTCCTCAGCTCACCATTTCCTGATTCTCCACTCCCGCTTCGATTCCCACGCATTCAATCTCCTCTCCTCTCCTCTCCTCTCCTCTCTCTTTATTTACTTAGAGTTCTCCCGTAGAATCTTCAATATTTTGGGTGAAGCCGAAGAAGATATTGATATGATTAATTAACAAAAGGGTGAGAAGTAATCATGCTTGTAATAGTCTTCACTTTTTCTTTTTACGGTTTATTGCATGTACACAAGTCGCTTGCAAATCAAGCCCTTTTAGCATTAACAATCTAATCTAATCTATTCTAATCATACAACAAAAATCAAACTCACTTAGGCCAAAAGCTCACAAGGTGGAAAACACATTGGCCACCTACAAATTTCGCTTTTCTAATTCTAGTATTGAAGAATGAATCGCCAAATGATCGTGCAATCTTCCTAATTTCCTAAACCTTTCACTTCTCAACAGTGCAAGATCGGTCCCTTCGCTCAAGATCGCTGCAAATGCCGATGACTACGTAAACTCTCGACTCATAGACAACAATCCACGAGCTGCAAAATCAAGTGCCACGACTCAGAATTCGCATTAAGTAGAGTTGAGAATGTAAAGCTTTGGACACATACCTCCTGAATGTGAAGCTTTGAGTCTTCTGTCAAAGCAAGGAGGAGCTGTCTTCGAATTCCTTCATCGACGATGAAAAGGCGAGCTCCATCCTTGATGGTATCTTTAAGGTCGAGTTTCCTCTCAACTTGCCGGTCTCTTGACCTTTGCCTGTGAAAACAGGTTCACCCCAGTCATGCTCACATACCATAATTACCATATAAGCGAAAAAATCTTGTCGGCAACAAGATACATACATGTCCTTTCCCCGCAATGCAGGGTTGCTGCTCATCTTAGCCACATTTTCCTTGGCAAGAACAATAAGGTTTTCGAGCTGCTTCCACTGGAAGTCACCATCTTTAAATAAAACCTGTAATAAGATGAGAACTTTCATGAGTTGCACCATCAGCGTGACTTTCCAGTTTGCAAGTCATTCCCCAAGTGCTGCTACGCATCACCAATCAGTAGACAGTTATCTTAGGAGCCTAACTTGGCCAATTTGGATGCACACACCGTAAAGAAGGGGGGAAAAAGGCAATGTGCTTCGCAAAAGTTCTCATCAGAGAGAGGCAAGGTCAAGTTGCTTCCAGGTAAATTGCCTTGCAAAAGACAAGTGTGCAAACATGATCTGTTCCTGAGTGAACAAACAAATAAACAGCACTATCTATGAATTGATTTTAAAAATTACAACTCAACACATACTAAGAGTTAAGTATCTTAAAACTCTGCATCTTGGTTGAATTACAAGAACATCCGTTACTATTTTTGGACCGCAGAAATGCATATATATAATCTACTAGAGTTGGGAAGACGAAGTTACACAGCTTGCCCTATCTTTGGAACTACACTTGCTTGAAGCTGAAAGCTTAAATCATTTAGCGTCAATATAGGGTTTGTAAGAGATAGGGATGCCCAAGTGATATAGGTCTAAAGCACACGGAAATGGATGTGTAGGGTCTGCAAGACAAGCATGCCGGTATTAGACTTTTTTCGCCAAGAACTCCAACAGCAAAGAAAATGAAGTCCATGTCACAACAAGATTGATTTAATGGAATATGCCTGATTGTACCTGTATCAGGTGCTCGCGTAGCGCAGGATTTGGGTCTGTCAGAAGACGATTTGCCACATATGGATAAGCAACCTAGTAAGTGAATATTGTCAGCAAAGCAAGAAAAAAAAAAAATGCACATAGCATTAGCTAAAAATTAACGGTTAACTAGAAAAGACAGCTATGCAGTTCTCTGTATAAGCTGTTGGTCTGTGCCAAAAGCATTTAAGCCTTTAGTTCCTTAATGCAACATGAATGAGAAAAAAGCACATGAAGCGTGAAATTTTGTAATGCTCACAGAAATTGATACCCTGTTAAAAAAATGAAGAGAATCTATAAAATGACATATCAGATGTCTCACAGAAACAGACAAGAAATCTACGAAAAATGTTGTGGAATGATAAAGTTCCAAGTTTGCTGCCCCTACATTAAAGCAGTAAAATAGGAAGCATGGTTTGTTTTTCCACCAAAGAGCACCAACATCTCCAGAACAAAAAAGAAACGAAAGGAAAAAGATAAAAATAGATCATGATCATCTCATTATTTCTAATTACATTTAAGCACAAGTAGGAGTAATAATAAGATTGCAGGATCTCCAAATCAGTGACAGGTATTGACAATTGAAAGTTGATTATCCATTAGCCATCTTATGAGAATGAAATATCCTTTTCAATCATGGAAAGCAAGGTAAACTGATGAGTCGTCTTAGCGGGAAAGAAAAGAGAAAGAGGAAAAGCATGCCCTTAAGTTGCACCTCTAGAAATTTGAAGTCAGGCTCGAGAGTGAAGCAGATCCCCTCTTGAGTCAACAAAGAACGGATAACCAGTGAAAACCTCTCAGGGATACGGATAGGATACTGATACACTAATTGGTTAAACTTCCCTGCAAGCACACAAGGTGAAAAGGACACCTTACATTCAAGGATAAAACAATTTCTTGAGGTCCTTGCGAGGACTTGCTCTCATTATATAATATTCCCATAAGAAACATACATGTGCAACATGAAAATTGAAGACATTCCATTCTCGACCATGAGAAGTTTGATCATACATGACGCGAGTGCTCATAGTAACTTCCAAGCTCACTTGAGCGGTTTGTAAGTTGTATTAACAATTTTGACATGCTTTTCCATTACAATAAATCATGTCTCTATAAAAAGGCATAACTTCTTCTAAGTCGTCGTCGCTGTGTTAAGTTTGATTTGACTTGAAACTTGAGTTCCATGAGTTTTTTTATCTTAACAATCTCCTAGACTCTAGCTCACTCAATGTAGATAGATCAGGCATATCATCAAGTCAAACTCAAGCAAGTAATATGAAGGTTGATTAAAGCCCAGTGTGAACAATCAGCTTCTCATCTGCGCAAAGTGAGCATAAACAGTTTATAGTGTCCACTTGACAGAAGAATCAAACTAATGCCCTTTAATGTGTCCAACAGGATTCAGCTGCGTGGCATTTTGTCTCTGCTGAAAAGACACGAGCCCAGTCAATGTGAACCAGGCGCCCCAAAATGATAATGGGAATTTAAATTTGCCAGTGGAGCTCCAAAATAAGTACTTTATGCCATGAACTATAAAATTTTTCCCGCTTCATGTGGAATTTGAGTTGTTAATTCTAAAACATGAACTGTCCCTTGAAAATTTCATCCGTGAGCAATGAAGGAAATTGACTATCCTCTACAAAGAGAGAAATCCACCAGGGACAAAAGAAGTTGACAACTTCCAGATGATATTTTCCTAAAGCAGAGATGTGAGTGTAACAGAAGTTGACAAAGAAATTACCAGTAACGCTTCGGAAGTTAAAATCAGAGAGTCCTTTTCCAGCAGAGTTCTGCCAAATTGCTTCTAAAGCTGGAATAATTGGAGAGACATTGGTGCCACTAGCCAAGAAACCAAGCCTGGTGAAATCATTTGCCATCTCCACAAAGTCCTCATTTACAGCATGGACAACAGCATCAATCAGAATCTGCTTATTTTGCTGAAAATTCCAAAGTAGATTCACTTTCAATTCAAACATTGTTGAAAGGATATCAACAAGACTTCATAGCTAAGAGTGCGAGTGAGAAAATAGGGCTTCTGAATTCATTACTCTGCATTAATCCTAATTCTAGCAAACAGGTCCTATCACTGTCTTTTAATTGTTTAGGTTAATCATCTCCCTTTCTACTTACTTCCTTCCATATAGTTAAACAGTGACTATTTCCATGTTTCTTGCACAAGATCCTCTTTCTTGGGTTTTTCTTAATTCAGACTTTTTTAAGGAAAAAAAGGGAAAACGGGCCCCTCCTTACTTCATGTAATTAAAGCTCTTAACAATGAATGAGGTAGCTAAATAACCCAAAATAATATCTATGTGCAGTCGAGAAATAGAGTTGACTCACAAGCCGTCAACAATGAATCAAGAGGCACCTTGTGTAAGAGGAGAACAAATCATTTAAGAGATGCCGACTTCTTTATGACTTCAAATGTATTTTCGTACTCTACTTGCCTACAGCTCTGTCTCAGTAGAAGCTGTACACTGCATCCTATTGATTCCTTTATGCTAAATTTATCAGATTTCTCTCAATATTTCCTTCGACTCTTCTCATGGTGCCCCCTTGATTAATTCATGAACAGGCACTCACGGTACTTCATTTTCTTAGTACATTACCTGACTGAGCAAAGTCTACATAAGCGATACGTCCATCGCGCATGGCAAAAATGTTTCCAGGATGTGGATCACCATGGAACAACCCAAATTCTAGCAATTGCCGTAATGCGGCACTTACTCCAACTGTAAGAAATCCATTTACATCAATGCCAGCATCTTTGATTGCCTGGCATAAATGGGAAAATTAACAAATTTCAGTTACTGCCTGGCTAGTATTCAACACCAGAAGTTTATATCTTGTCACAGTTCAAACCTTTGGGTTAGTACATCGAATACCGTCGATCCACTCCATCACCAGAACATGAGAACCAGAAAGCTGCTTGTAGATGCGTGGGATTTTTACAGTAGGATCATCCTTAAAGTTCTCCAGAAAATCTTCAATATTTCGGGCTTCCTGGTAAATCCAAAATAGATATCGATATGATTATTAACTCCAGAAAAAAGACAAATGCACATGCGTTAATAATTTCCCTGACATGACAATGGAAGGTACCAATGTGTAATCTAGCTCTTCGAGTAGTTTTTCACCAAACTCATCAACTATCAGCTCTGCATTGCACCCCAGCTTCTGCAGACTGATGCCATTCAGAAATGAAGCGAGAGTACGAAATAAGAAAAGAACTCGGTATATCATGGGTTCTATATCAGGCCTTTGCACCTGTAATCCAGTGAAACACATCATCAAAATCCGACAATTATCTGTGGCAACGCATCGTGATATGAAACTTCTCAAAAGACGGAAAGAAATGAATTTCAGTGCTAATGGCATAGTAAAATATACAAAGTCAAACAGTTAGAAGTAACGAGACAAGTAATAGGCATTATTGCATAAAAGAGAACAATGTACAGAAGGACAAAGTAGAATGTTCAGTAACCATAGAGGTAGATGTTGAATTTGAAGTTATATCATCTCCCAAAAAGAAATGCTACATCATGTATGCTTCTCAGGAAAATGAATATAAAGAACTTCATGGCGAAGATGCCATGGGCAAATAAATATATTGATCTTGCATGGCCACCGCTCCTAAAGCAATGAAATAAAATCCAAGAACTTCATCAATATCTGCTACAGCAGAAATGTGAAAACAAGATGGGCCTGCAAGTCTCAAATTTTCTCAATAATGTAGAGCTGTAGATGTCAGTGATGAAAGAACAGTTCACAGCATGGAAGATAACCTTAATTGCAACATCCTCTCCAGTATCACGTAACGTAGCTCTATAAACTTGACCCAAGCTGGCAGCTGCTATTGTCCGAGATGAAAGTTTGCCGAACACAGAGGCCGCCCCAACTCCTCCTCTATGATGTTGGAAGCAACGTAATTGTCATATTGATAAGATTCATATCCTATATAACATCCAAGATAGTGTGAAAAAGCTTATTAAACTCTTAAATTAGAATGCTTCTTTCTCTGTTAAATTATGCCATTCACCTGATTTGGGAAGGAAGGAACATCGTCTTGTAGTCTTGTAGAATGCAGAGTTCATTCATGTAGTCTTCTCTAATAATATCTGGTCTGTTTGCAAGAACCTGTCAACAATGGAACAGAAATTCAGGGAAAAAGGGGATCAGACCACCAAACACGTAAGCATCATCAAGAACATATTTTGCAGCAGAAATGTGAAAACAACAAACCAACCCGACCGGCTTTGATAAAGGAAGGCCCCAAGTCACACAAGAGATTCCTAAGCTGCATGGCTCGGAAGGGAACAACCTCCTCGTCCCGTCCGACGAAACAATCATACATGAGCGTGGACCAGTAGAAGCCCAGTTTCCACACGATCTCGACTCCCCTCATGACGAGCGACCAGATAGCCCCTTGGGATTCCAAGACCTTGCTCCTCACCTAATTGCACAGGGCAAGCGAACACATGCTTCAACCTCACATAACACAGAATTACCATGCCATAAGAAGCACGGCAAGCAGAATGAATATCATCAACAACAACAACATCAGCAACACCAGACAAGCCCCCCAATTCTACGCAGCCAGAACAGTAATATCGGAGACAAAGAGCGAAGACGAAAGATTGGTACCATCTCGGGACTGTACTCGCGGAAGGGCACGCAGACGCCGCGCTCGATGTCGAGCTTCTCCATCGCAGCGCTGGACTTGGCGAGCTGCATAGAGCCCGAGCCGCCGCCGCCGCTCCTCCTTATGGCTCGCGACGCGGCGGCGCCGTCCAGCTCGACGGCGGTCGCCTTGCTGATCACGGCGAGACGGGAGGCGCGCGTCCGGCATGCGGCTCGGGCGCTTCTTCTTCTCCTTGTCGTCGCCGCCGGAGAGAGGGAGCTCCGGCCGGGGACGGAGCAGGAGCAGGAGCAGAAGGACAACTCCATTCTTCGTCTCTGGCTTTTCGGTTGCTGCGATGGAGGAGATTCGGATCCCAAATTTCGAAATTCGGCCGCTATTCGATTCGAAGGCTGCTAAGTAGGGATTTTTGTCCGTGAAGATTCAATTTGCTCTTTTTATATCAGTTGTGAGATTGCAATGAGCATATGTAGAAAGGTCGTACCTTTCTTTAGGTATTGATGGATTCGTGGAGTAGATTGGCAATACTAATAGCAAAGTCTTTGTTTGTTTGTTTCTTCTTCTTTTTTCTTTCTTTGCTGCAGTCTTATACTTAAATGTCTAAATGCAACGAATTAAGAGTAGAATGACAGTATGATCGCCAGTTGTTGTATTAATTGTGGGTTATCTGTTCCCACAAGTTCTGAGACGGAGTAACTTTTAGTCTTGTGAGGGATACATGCTGTTGGTTTAGGAAGCATATTTGGCAAGTCAGAGTAGTCAGAATCTAGTCATGTCGTGAGGATTGTTTCCTCATTTCTTCGTTTAGATTCCATTGGAGTTGGTATTTTGATGCTGGAGACTCATTGTTAATCAAGATACTCGCCTTGTTTACTCCAAATTGTCATCCTTTTTTTAGATACTTGTTGACTATGTTGAGCTTGATTGATTTCGCCATCATAAAGAGATTAATGGGTGGGTGGGCCAAATACATTAAGTCAGTACATGGTGAAACCAATGATTACATGCCCATATCTGGTGTGCTCTAAGCTTTTGTTCCATATTTGTATATTATTATGGGTGGGCCTTTGAGTATATAGGTTTAAAATGGATGTTAGTTCTGATGCCTATTCTTTATATATGATTATTGCCAAATTTGTTAGTGCTGGTTTTGTTGGATGGTCTTTGATACTAATGGCATCGAGATGATTCAAACAGTTTAGATTTCATTCTTCATGCAGCTCCCAAACATGCCAAGCAGCTCATTGGAAAAGTGAGCATAAATTAAAGTGCAAAGTTTTCCAGTCATCATCTAAGGTAGTTTCTGCAGAAGCTTCCCTAGTCACCCAAAATGGAACTCCCAAGCCAATTAAACTGATAAAAAAGGTGAATTGTTGGTAAATTCTTTTTAATTCATGCCTCTGCAATAAAGATTATTCCTTTTTGACTAAATAGTCCTGATTGGCTCTTTAATTTCAGATCCTCTTCCCATATGAGAAATTTGTGGATCTTTACAACTCCGAAAAACCCGGATGTCCTCCGTGTGGACTGATAAATTGTGGAAACAGGTTCACATATGGCACGCGATTTCATTTTGCTAGAGCTTTTAATCCAAGATATTAATTTCACCAACCAGCATCTGTAAAACAAAAAATTATTTTGTGTCTGTGTTATACTAACTATCCTAAAACTATCCTTGTGCAGTTGCTATGCTAATGTGGTTCTACAATGTCTTGCATCCACACGGCCCCTTGTTGCCTATCTTTTGAATAAGGGCCACAAGAAAGAATGTAGGTTCTTGAATTTGATTGGTGATATATTCTCTGTTTACGGTATTCTAGCTGAGGTCAATTGTTGATGTCACGGTTGCTGTTGCTTGTCAGGCCGACGTAACGATTGGTGCTTCCTATGCGAATTGCAGACCCATATTGAAAGAGCCACCCAGAGTCCTCATGCTTTTTCACCAACCAACATCTTGTCACGTTTGCCGAATATTGGTGGTAATCTTGGTTATGGAAGGCAGGAGGATGCTCATGAATTTATGAGGTTTCCTGCTATGTCACTTTAATTTGATTTAATTTTGTGGTTTGAACCAATGAGAACACGAGAGACACATTGCATCTCAGCATCATTGGTACATCTGATTCTTAGCTATGGTAAAAGTTTACCCTCTTTATGCAGGCATGCCATTGATACAATGCAGTCAGTCTGCCTAGATGAATTTGGCGGTGAAAGGGCTGTCCACCCAAGTGCTCAAGAAACAACCATTATTCAGCATATATTTGGTGGTCACTTGCAGTCTCAGGTAATGCCTTTAAATCCAATCCAGGCTATTTTGTTTCTTATTGCTTGATACTGTAAGTATATTCTGATTTGGTCCAGTTCCTAAGTGAGCTGATATTTTCATTCATGCTAAGATGTTGCCATTTAATTGCCAAATACTTATATCTTAATGGCATCACTTCCCAAGCATGCTGATGCCTTTATTCCTGCTACCTGTCTTTCACAGAATTAAAGCCTTTATATTTCTTAAAATGAGACTGATGTATAACTTAGGTCTGATTATGGTTTCTTCGGAAAGATTGAATCGGTTCTGTGCATGCTTTTTTTATAGGGCATAAGCGATTGTATCTAGTAATAATCATGAGAGACCATTGTTATTCTGGTTAGTTTTCTGGAAATGGTTCACTGTAAGAGTCAAGATCACCTCCATATGTCGTGAGACTTTTGTTTTGAATGAATAATGGGACATTTACTGTCTATCTGGTATACTTTTTCTCCTCACGATGCTTTCATGAAATCTACCTTGGCCTTTGTTGTGGCTTGTATTTTTATTTTCTTTTGATTGTTTGACTTTGTGTTGTCATTGCGTATTTCCAGGTTATCTGCGCAAATTGCAATAAAGTCTCGAACCAGTATGAGAATATGATGGATTTAACTGTTGAAATTCACGGTGATGCTGGGTCTTTGGAAGAATGCCTAGAGCAATTTACTGCCAAAGAATGGCTTCATGGGGATAATATGTATAAATGTGACGGGTATGGTTGTTTTCCGTCTTCTCTGATACTTTATGCCCTGCCAATTATTTGCAGACCTGTTGAGGCTTTTCCTTGGTTGATTATTCCTCTCCATTTTGCAGATGTAATGACTATGTGAAGGCATGCAAGCGTCTAACTGTACGAAATGCTCCAAACGTTCTAACAATTGCCTTAAAAAGATTTCAGGTCTGTATTGTTTCTTCTTGTTCAACTATGCAGAGCTGAGTATATAATGTTCACATGGTTTAACATGGACATCTTGCCTGAATTTCTAACCTGTTTGTATGATTTCATTGGGCATTACACATCCAGGTAAAATTTTAAGTGATTCTCATAGTTTTTCACCCCAGATTTTTAGTTGGCCATTGTTTTGGTCCTCATAATTTACACCCAAAGGTTTCTTTTCTGGCTAGCTGAAGAGAGAGTTTACATTTCTGCATGTCATGATGCACTATATGCAAAATTTTAAGGGTCATACTTACATGCAGCATTCAAATAGTCTCTCAGAAATGTGTCGTCTGGGATGTCACTAACACATTTCTAGTTTTAAATAGCTTGCATGTAATGCTATGGTTCTTGGCTTGGTTTATCTGTTGAAACTCTTCATTTTTAACATTTAAACTCCCGTTGCCTTAACCCTGCGTCATGTAGGCTCGTCTATATTTGCTTCCTTTAGTGCTAAACCAAACAAAGATTTTATTCTTTTATAAATCAATTTCTTCTAATGTTGGAAATGGATCGTATAAAATTTCAGATAAGCATCATCCTTTTTGCATGCTTGTTTGAGAATGCATATGCTCTCTCTTATTGTAAAATTGTATGTATCAGTTTAACTGATTGAATAAGTACAGTTATAACCAAAATTCTTTTTTAAGTTATATGGTTTGGATTCCAAATGAAAAAAGAGTTTAAAGAACCTAATTGCAACCAAGTACAAAATTAAAATATGCAATGGCATACAATAGGTAATCGTGCAACTTGTTGAAAAATTATGAAAATTCATATAATTTGCATCCACCTATCATCAATCTATGTAATGATATGTTGAGAAATTTGAAAATACAAGACTCTGATAATTTTCACTTTTTTAATAGTTCAGTTGAGGGGCATTTATGTAATGTAATTACTGGGAGTGAAGAATTTTGTATTTGATATCAAAATGCCCAAATTAAAGGCAAGTAACTTCATTTTAGCAATTGACAAAATTTAAGTAAATCCCTGAGTGAAGCACATATTGCACTTAAAGGCCACTGTCTCCATTATATTTTCTAAAATATAGAGAAATTTCATGGATTTATGCTGTTGAAAAAGTTTGTCTGAAGAACTTTAAGAAAACATTTGTCGGTCACGCTTGCTCATTACAGAATGACACGGGCTTCGGTTTATTTATTTACTAGAAAACTGCCTCCACTATGCAGCGGGACAAAATAACCAAAGTAATATATCAATTAATGGAAAAGAAATTTTTTTACATATATTTCATCTAACCTCAAAATGTTTGCTTGAAAATAGACAAATGACGTATCATCTCTAGTCATATTTTCAATTTTCCAATGGTTTTAACATTCTTGTACATAGTAAGCAAGGTTGGCTAAATCATAATTTATTTCAGCCAACAGAATAAGAAAATAATGTATGCAATGCAAATTTAAGTTATCATTAGAACAAGATTGATGATTGATTATGGAAAAATTAATGTTATAAGCATTGAAGTAGTGAGCTCTTTTACCTAATTCATGAGAAAAGTATGACAATCTTATTTCCTTGAGTTTTATTTGGAAATATATAAGAACAAAAGCACAATCCTAGCCCAAAAGATAAATTGGGATAATAAAAAAACGGAAAGATAAATTTTTCTTTTAATAGATTGTATAAATAAAAAGAGTAGAACAAAAAATAATTAAATAAGGAAATAGTGGATTACCTTACTGTTTTTTGGTCACATTATCTTACGTTCGTTGGGGAAAATAGGAAATGACCAGTATTGTAAAAGGAAATGAAAAGGAAAAAAAGAAAAAAGAAAAAAAAAAGGGCTGGAGGCACCTCTAGTGTATATATATATATATATATATATTTTTTTTTTTAATAGAAAGAAAAATGACATTGAGGCCGAGAAGATTCAGACCTCGGCCTGTGTCTTATAAATGTGGCCCACGTAGGACCAAACTGACCAATCACAAGACATGTGGCGAATTCTGATGCAGGCCGGGTCTTCTCTCTTGGTGCTCCACTTTAGTGTTTTTAAAGATTTTACATGGACTTGATATGATATTTCTGGATATTTATCTTTAGGAGTTTTATTGAGAAGATTGTTCAGAACCTATGTGACTCAAATTTGAGTATTCTTTCCAGTTCTTTAGTTAGATTTGCAAGCATTACCTGTGGTATTAAAGTTGTTGGTTAACTTATGCAGAGTGGTAGGTTTGGGAAACTCAATAAGAAAGTAAACTTCCCTGAGACTCTAGATCTTAGCCCTTACATGAGTGAAGATGGAGATGGCACTGATATCTACAAGCTTTACGCGGTTGTCGTCCACGTGGATATGCTGAATGCGTCCTTCTTTGGTCACTATATTTGCTACACAAAGGATTTTTCTGGAAATTGGTATAAAATTGATGACTGTAAGGTGGGGACATCTCCTCCCTCCCTCCCTCCCTCCCTCCCTCCCTTCCTCTCCCCCCTTTATCTTAGTTATGCTAAGAAATTTTACTGGCATGTTTACTGCTCAATTTTCTCATCATTCAAAGCCAACAAATTTTTCTAGACAAAGATATGATATTAGTTCCAAATTGCTTATTTCTTGGGTTCTAGTAAATGGCTAAAGACTTGATAACATGATGGATTAAAAATTGTTGACCTTCTGCTGCACATTTACTTGGTGAAATACTGGTCAATGAATTGGGGCTTTCTTGATATAATTGTGTAGAGGATGTGTGAAAGAAATCGTCTACGTGTTTTGGGCCAATTTACCTATTGCAAGTTCCTCTTCCTGATTCTATATTCAAATTTATTTTAGTTTTAACTCTGCAACATTGGCAGGTTACAAGCATTGGATTTGACGAGGTGCTTTCACAGGGTGCATACATGCTCTTATACAGTCGGTAGGCCTCTCTTCATCTATGAATCATTTTCTGGTCATAAGAGTGATGCCTTCCATCTGGCGGGGTTGATTATTTTAGATCAAGCAATTACCCTAATTGAGCAGTATATTCAGAAACGCTTTTTGTTTAGGCCTGATAATTTGTTCCTGAATAGCTACATCTCTTGATAGGCTAATGGCCGGCGCTCCTTGTAAGAGAGAGCGTTACGGTAGCTGCAACTGAGGAGATCTTTCTTGCATTTGTTTATGAAGTGTTAATGAGAGAGGTGGGACCTATGTTGATTAAGGACTTGACTTGAGTCTAATAATCTCATGTTGATTATTTCCTTGCTGTGTTCGTTGTTCTGTAGTTTCCAGAAGTTAGTCACATGTCCACTTTTGATCTCTTTTATGGGTGGCACTAGACAAACATTATCTTTTACATAAAGTAATTAAGTCGTCCATGTAGGAACAAACTATTTGGTCAGCCTTCGCAACTGATTATGTGTTTGAACCTGTTCATGCATTCAAGTTGAGGCACAATATCTTCCAGGACTTAAGTATATGGCTCTAAATTGGGCTGCATGTCTTGTCTGCGTGGCAGGGTTTCTCCCCGGCCCTCATGTCTGATGACTCCTGAAGTCTCTGCGGAGGAGAATCATCATAAGGTAGGAAGGGAAATAGCACCTTGCACTCAAGATCAATATGAAGGTTTGGCGTCTGTAGATGGCAATTCAGATTCTGGACATTCTAGTTGTGAAGCGTTATCCATTAGAAAGGATTTTCAAGATGATGGAGCAGAGCTGATGGATATCGATGTTGAGAAAAATTCTGTTTCACAGAAAATTCCAAACGGTGGGATAGATTCGTCAGTTGGCCAGAAGGTGAGAGCTGCGACACACGTGAATGTTGAGGAGACAGATGAGATCAGCCATAAGATACCTTTGTACAGTCCGAAGATCTCCTGTTCTGAAAACGGGCCATCTGCTGCACACAGTTCTAATGCTACCGGGGAAGATGGAGACGTGGATATGGTAAATCTGGAGTCACGGTCATCCATTGCAAAGGATGGTGCGGTTTATTGCAATGGACACAAGGATTTACGAGTAGTTTCTGCCGCTGCCGATCTTGACAATAATCTGACAGCTGAATGTTCTCGCGGTATAAGTAGATATCAAGAGGACCATACGAGCAATGGCAAAATGGCTTGAGTTCAGTCCTGAAGGGATTGGAAGGAAAAAAATAAATTGCCAATGGTTCCCGTCAAAATCAGGTTTTGTTGTTCCCTCTTGTAAGCTAGTAATGTCTCCCCAACGTCATGGTAAAAGGGAAGTTGGGTTTGCTTAATTTTTTTTTCCTCTTTTCCGGGATTTAATTATTTTCGTAAATCTCGGGTCTTTTACTATCATTTTTAGTTCACTTACGGAAGAAATATCGTCTAGTGGCTTGATAATCACAGGCAATTCATTCTTCACTCCTTGCTGGGGTTATAGTATAGTTGCAGTGGCTGCGATTCACTGAGTCTGTCAAGTGTATCATGTATCGATCTGGTCATGCATTAGTTTTTTGTCGTTGGGTCCCATCTTGAAGAGGCCATGAGCAAGTTTTGTAATGGACCCTTCAGGGTATGAATCAACCATGGGCACGGTGGTAAAGTAAAATATCGGCCCGCCTGCTGCTTTTTGGCCCATGGTAACCTGAGTTATCATCTCATTTGGTTTTGTTCTAATCAGAGCCCATTTAGGTCCCCGATATCTTATAGTAGTGCATAGGTTGGCTGGGCATCATGGATTTGGGCATAATGGGCCAGAGAGGTACCGTTCAAGCCCAACTCGCTGCATATTGGGCCTTTTTGGTTGGGCTATATTGTCTATCATCTCAGGGGGCCTACATTTTCTCAGTTTTGGTCAACTAGCTGCTTCTCGGAGTTGGTGGGGGGCTAGCATGTTTTCCGTCTTAGTGGCCCACAAAAGCGCATTTCGTCCCCAAATATCTCGTGCTTGGGCCTAGGAGAGGATGGTCTTAGTCTTCGTGGGCCTAGATGATCGCCTTTGACTTAAATCTTATATTTTTGGGCTTGAGAAAGGTCCAACCGGGGCCCACATATGCCTAAACCGAGGCCCATATTATAGCCCATTTAACGACCAGCCGAGGGATCAAAAACTCACTCTTCCCATTTTGGGCATTAAATGGACCAATAAGGCCCAATATCTGGCCCATTTCGTCTAAAACCCGGCCTTTATTAGGGCCCATTTGAGGCCCAGCTTTGGTAGAGGAAACTCGACCCTAGGCCCAAGTTCCTGGATCAAATGGGCCCAAGTTCGAGCCACGTCCATCCCCAAATAGAAGCCGAGATACAGCCCGTTTCCCAAGCCCCACACTGGGTCTAGTTCAATACGGACATGGGCCTAGTTAAGCCCAAATAGTGGCATTGGGCCCAAATTTTAGGTTTGGCACAGGAAAGCTCCGACATGGGCCAGATAAGCCCAAATATGGGCCCAGATTGGAGCGCAGTCCATCCATGGCAAAGAGAACTCGACCTTTGGTCGAAACTTCGGGCTTAAAATGGGCCCAACAAAACCGACGTTTCGGCCCATGTCGGCCCAGATGTTGCTTTATATGGCCAGGCCGAACAAGATCATCTCCATCCCGGGCCTTGATGAGCCCAAACCGAGGCCCAAACTGCCTGAGCCTAGGTGGCCTGGGTCATTCGGCTTAGTGGGCCTGAGCAGGCCCATTTCGGCTCAAGTTGCTAAATTCGGATTATTGGTCTGAGGGAGCGTTCTTTTGGGGGCTTATAGGGCCTTCCTGAGATCATTTCGGGCCCAAATCTCACTCGACACCGTGTCCCCTTTCCTGGGGCAGGTGCTGCTTTTGGGCATTCTAAAGCTGGGCCTTCATATATTTTTACATGAGCCATCTTGGGCCCCAAGACTGCAAGTCTTTGAGCCAAATGGACATGTTTTGGGCCATTTGCGGCCGGGCTAAATTTGCTTGTCCTTTGTCCTTCGTGGGTCTGAACTGACCGAATTTCGGCCGTATTGCTCCTTCCGCGCCTTGGTGGGCCGAACTAGCTCGTTTTCTGGCGTCTTTGTTTAACGGGGTCTGCGGGACGCAATTTGGGCACAAATCACCCATTTTCTGCGTCGCCTCACGACAGTGCCTTCTCTCTCTCTCTCTCTCTCTCTCTCTCTCTCTTTTCTTTTAGTATATATGATTCCGCTGTCCTGTCAAAGTGTTTTTTCAACTTCTACCCCACAACAGCTATAACGTTCTACTCATTTAACTAAAACAAAATTTAAGGCCTCTACTTTCGACGCATAAGCATCATTAACTTCACCCCTAATAAAACATAGTCTAGTTAAACATTGCATTTACATACTTAGGGCTAAGCATCAAGCGAATGACAGAGCTCATTATCTGCCCTGAGGAAAATTTGACTGACGAGCTGCGCATGAACTGAGCTTCAACGTTTGACTCAGACCAGAATCCTTGATCTTTGGATTACACTCGATCGGTCCCAATAAGCACAAACAGGCTACGTGACATGCCTCGTGTAATGCATGCCTTCTCCAGGAGAGCTTTCATACCCGGATACACTAGCCAACTAATTATCTAAAGATAAAGGGTCCATTCAACTTAGGGTACCCTATCCCATTTCCTATGAAAATGACGCTTCGAGACCAATAATATTGAATAACAAAAGCAAGACCTCTGCAAATCAAGAAAATTTTAAGAAGAAAAATAATGATCAGCAACTTAGACCGACCGACTCACATGGGTGCTCTGGGAATTGAACCTAAGCAGAATGGCGGACCGTAATAGATGCCACCGACTGCGTTGTGTGTGCAAGCTCCCAGGGTCGATTCTGCAAAGGAACAGCGTGGTGACAGTTAGATTCAATTGCTAGTTGGACTTCTTATAATACAGCACACCATGAAAAAGGATCCATCGGTTGACACGATCTGCGGCTGCAGACTTCCAGACTTGACATCTCTTTTTTGTTCATTTTTATTTTTTGTGGGCCTCAAGATCTGTCATCGTCTTCAGTTGCTTGCTCTTCTTTTGCTGATATTTTGCGTAGGAGTACCACACACCCCCAGCAGTGTTAATCATCAAGCCAGTCACATTTAGGGCATGTACTTGCACGCCACCCAGCAAGACAAAACCAAGAGTCTGCATGATAGGGCAGATTTTTTATGTCGTGCATAAGCGAACTTATTGCAGGGTTAGGCATTCTATTAAATTGGAAGGAAGAAAGGGTAAAAATGAAGAATATCTTTTCATCAAATAATAGCATTGGAACTAAAGGTATTCTACATACCGTGGAACCAACCCCTTTGAGGACTCCAACTATTGTTGTTGTGAGGGCAGAGTTGACAATGGTACACAAGAACATGGTGAAGTTGAGAACAATCCCCATTATTAGTGAAAGAATGAGCAGCATCAAAAAGGATAGTGAATTACTCTGCTTGTAAGACAAATAGTTCCATTAGTCAAAGCTATCATGTAGGTATACTGAAAGATATCTGTCCAATCCTCAGTAGAGGTGGTTCCCATGAACTCACCATGATAACCATCTCATTAGTGATAATTATGGAAATGAGAAATACTAGTTTTATCAAAATATCTCGAATACACTGGAAAAGATTTCACTTTTCATTTTCGTTGGAAGTCTCCAAGACTTGTTCCTCATTTTCCTTCCACATGTTTTTGAATCTTGCTTTATATAATGTCTTTATTAAACACGTTTGTTTTCTCACATCTAGCCAAAGAGCACATGCATGCGTATGTGAAAAAGAATCGTGGAGAGAGAATGTTTAAAGATTCAGAATAGTTTAAGAAATCAATTTAAAACATTGCATGATGAACGGGATTGAACGTAAACGTTTAAGGATTTGTGAATTATGCACATTACAAGGCTAGTTAGTGTCTGGGACCTTGATTGCTTCAAATTTGTCAGAGTCTAAATGTAGCTAAACCAATTCAGGATACAGCCATGGTCTGCTAAAATAAAGTGAATTCGACAATCCAAATTGTAAATAGTTAAAAGATCGAGGCAAGAGAAAAAAGCAAAGAGAAAGAAACGAGGAAGAACCTAACCTTTGCAATCAACAATGATAGGGAATTTGGAAACTCCCCCTGTGGCAATGATAAGAAAAAGCAGGACTGGAAGAGAGAGAAAACTGTTGTAAAACATTATCTCGACAGATGAAAGTCCATCTTCTGCACCAGACCTCTCCACTAACACAAGGTACATGGTCTGCATTAAATGTAAGTTGCTATTAATGGGCTCAAAATCTTAAATACATCTTTATAAAATTGATCATTATCCTTTTTCCGATTCTGAGATTCAAAGCAAAATAAGAGTATCGAAATAGCCATATAAAGGTGGAAATCAAGCTCAAACCTGAAAAAACACAGGAGTAAAGGCCATGCTATATCCATAAAGATCAAAAGAAAAGTCTCCGATGGCTGGAACAGAGAGAGTAACCTGAATTATGACACGAGAGGCCATGTAAAAGCATTAAAGCACTTAAATATAGGTTGAAAAGGCCGATACGAAAATGTTTGAGCCAAAACTAAAAAACCACACCTGTGGAGTAGGTGTTCCCTTTCCCCGAAAAAATCCAGCTACCAGGACAGCAAGTGGTGTGAGCCTCTTTATTGCAATATACATAGGGATATTAACTCCTTTCAAACTTGCTAAAGCGAATGCAACATTCGCATTGTAAAATAGTGAAACCAGGAGGAGCTTTCTTGCAGTTTACCAGTTCACTCCTTGTGCTTTTATGTATCCTGCGACTCTCCCGAAGTGAATAAGCAATGCTGTGGCCAATTGCTGAGGCACACCACAAATTAGAAAGTTACGACATCGTCCATCACAAAAGAAAATTACAAATGTGCTCAACCTCCTTCCCTTTTGAGAATTACCTGTAACGTAAGAAGGGTCATTGAGTTTGAATACTGCATCAGAACTGCCTTGTTAATGAAGACCATGGCCATCGAAGCGATCCCATAAGACAATGCAGCAAAAGTACTGCAACGACATATTCACGAGGAGCTAAGGTAAGACAATGCTCAAAGGTACCAAAACTCGAGACGGCTGACAAAAATACTGAAATTACTTCTTTTTTTCCCCAAACTCGGGAAACGATATTGGATCATGGAAGATCGGTAATGCCGGACGATCGCTCCAACTTAAATCACGAGATTTACAAGGACACGCAAGCAGAAAGGCATTTCGGCAAACCATTTCTATCACAGCTAAAAACTCCGAGTGTAAAAAAAAAAAAAGCAATGACGAAGAAAGCATCAGTTCAACACAGGCAACAGTCGAAAATGCCAACGCAGCTCGATTCTCTAAAAATCCTGCGAAAAAGGCAACAGCACGAAAATGCAACATCACGACAGACGCAGCATCGGGCGAATCGAATGGAGTAAATTCTTAACAGATGCGAAGACGACGATCCGGAGGTCAAAGGCATGGCTCGATTCACTCCAAAAAAAAACGCAGCAGATCAATCGGGCGAATGCAGTATTCGATCCACGAGAGAGAGAGAGAGAGAGAGAGACACCGACCTTAAGAATGGCGACGCGTCGGAGTCGCCGCGGTTATCCATGGCGGAGGCCGAGGCCCGAGGCGAGAGGAGCACGCGACGCGCTTATATCTTCGGGACGAATCAAAGGCAGCTTCGCGCCTCGATTCACGGCCGATTCCCCATGGGATTGCGCACCGAACACTCAACCGCCCGAATTCGCGGATCGACGAGTCTCGCTAAACTGCGGAGGCGGAGGGGGAAGAGGAAGCGCCGCCGCGGCGAATTCAAAATGCAGGATCCGATGCCGATCGATCGGATCGAGCCGAGCGGAGAAGAGATTGCGGGGGAGGAAATCTGACGACGGAAGCAGGCGGGAGCGGGAGCGAAGTACAAGCGAGAGGAGAGAGAAGCTTCTAGGGCTCCTGGATCGCGAGCTGTTCTGGCCTTTCCGTGCGGAGCGGATTGAAAGTAGAGAGCAGAGAGAGATGTGGGGAGCCTGGCACTGGCAGGGCGACTTGTCTAAACAAACGACTAGAGCGAGCCGGCGACCCTCATGTGACATTGGGTGTCTTGGCCCCCAATCCAAACCAAACGGAAAGTGAGGAAAAGAAAAGAACACAAAAATAACTTGAAAAAAAATAAAAATGTTTACGTCGGCAGCCCCCACATCAATTATTTCTGAATTAAATTGGTTGAATGAACTCAATAGAGAAAATATGAAATATTTAGCATTAAATTGACACAATTGAATATTTAAATTTGAATTGACATAAATATAATAATTTTAAGACTTTTTTTGGATACTTTTTTCCAAATGCATAAAGAGCCGATAGGAAGGGCAATGGGCAAGCGGAAATCGAGGGGGTGTCACCACCAAACCCCACTTCATTGGATGAAGTGATATTAAATGTCGATGTGCTTCATTCTTGCATGAATTCTAGGATTTTCAGTCAAGAATATAGCACTTTGGCTATCACACCTAATCTTCGCTCCTCCTTGTGTAAAACCGAACTCTTTACAAAGGAAACAACATATTCATCGGTTGACCTCTTGCTATCAATATCATCTCCCTAATTAGCATCCGCAATACTACAATCATAGATAAGACTTTATAGGACCACAACCAACTATTCCAAAGGTTTGATCATTTAGATTAATGCATGATTTGTTATTTAAATATTATAATACATATAAAAAAAAAAAAAAAAAAAAAAACATTGTTATTCTTACGAAAGCTTGTGTTTTCATGGGAATTTTAGCAACATTCCAATGTGCAACGCATGATTCAATATAAAATGGCAATGGATACTAAGAAAGCACAACGGAACTCCACGAGTTAAAAATTGTCAAATACGGCATCATCACTTCTGAGCGAGAAACCTGTGAATTTCATTAATGACACCTTATCGTGTATTAAGAGAAAGGGACCATATTGACCTCACTCTAGGACAAATGCCTCTCCTCTTGTCGTGTTGACGACAATATCAACTGAAAACTCTAAGAATCACTTGAAGCCACCTATACATTTCATTTCGCGGAAGATTGTCGGCTCAGTTTGGTCAAAAACGATGCCTGTGAACCGGTGGGTTAAGAGTATGCATGGCAACGTTTCAAATTTTGTTCTTTTATTTTTTTTGTTTCTCAGAATAGAAAAAGAATAAAAATCCATTCGGCAACGTTAATTAATTTTTTTTTTTATTTCTCGAAATAGAAAAGTGGTCAAGGAATAGATTTTGAATAGAAACATAAATAAATAAATAAATAAAGTAGTTTCTTGTTCTCGAGAACAATTTCTAGAATAAGTCATTTCTTTTCTTTTTTTCTTCTTCCTCTTCTAATCGGTCATTCGAGCCTCATTGCCCGCCAATGTCCACCACGTTCGCCAATCGCTAATCGCTAATCGCTATTGCCACTGACTAGAGGAGGAGAAAGAAGAGAGGAAAAAAAAGAAAAGACAAATGTAAAAAAATATATATATATATATATATATATTATTAAAAAGTTAAAAGAAATTCTATGGCACAAAAAAAAATGTAGGTTATACCAAACATATTCATATTCTTTTTTATTCTTGGAAGATAAATTTTATATAGTCATCAAATGTATTGTTTTATTCAGAAACTATTTTAAGGAATAGAAAAAGAAAAAAAAATTCTAAAAAGAAATTATTTTTCGAAACAGAATTGTCACCGAATGCATCCGAAATGACTGGGGAACAAATTTCATCAATGAAAAGAAAACAGCGATGATAAAGAAAGAAATTGTAATTATTATTGGTTAGAAAAGCCTCCAAGTCAATTCTAACCATGACCAGCCCTCACTAAAAGCAAATGCTCACTATTCTAAGGGCAGCTCTGTCCCTAAGCAAACCTCCCTTTGGCTGGATAGTCAAATATTTCATCATCGCATATCTTGCGGGTGTTTCAAATCGTTTTTTTTTTTTTTTTTTTTTGACTCCATCCATATATTTTAGTGGTTTGTCTCGAAAGCCTTGGAGAGCAAGGCAGAAAGTATGCAGGACCACGTCGGCACCTTTTTCTATTATTCTGACCGTGATAAGCACTGACTTCAGCATTATAAAGAGGCTCAGACTCTAAGCTCAAGGAAATCATTCAACTTGCCTCTTCCCATTGCAGAGAAGGCAACGTGAGGCCCCCCCGTCTTTCTATTCCTTGCTGAAACTCTGTAAGCATTGAGTTGCCAAGTGCAGTCTTGCTTCCTGCACACTACTTCTTCACTCTTTGCATTTTAGTACGCTTTCTTTTTTCATTTGTTTTTTTCTTATTCATATAAAAGGAGGAGGACAATGACGACAGATCTTTTGTTCGCTCGTCGTTCGTAATGGCATGATTGCCTTGCCGACAAAACAACATTATATGTATCCGAGTCCTCCCTCTCTCTCTTCTCTCTTCTGAAACCTGCTTCTATATTATACGTATCTCATTTATATGAAAGGAGGAGGACAATGACGACAGATCTTTTGTTTGCTCGTCGTTCGTAATGGCATGATTACCTTGCCGACAAAACATCATTATATGTATCCGAGTCCTCCCTCTCTCTCTCTCTCCTCTCTTCTGAAATCTGCTTCTATATTATACGTATCCCATTCATATGAAAGGAGAAGAACAACGATGACAAATCTTTTGTTCACTCGTTGTTCGTAATGGCGTGATTGCCTTGACGACGAAACATCATCATCTGTATCCGAATCCTTTCATTCTTCTCTCTTTTGAAAGTTGCATTACATGCATATTATTCTTATGAAAGAAGGGTCATTCTTCTTTCTTTTGAAATTTGCATTATATGCATATTTTTCATATGAAAGGAGGATGATGACGACAAATCTTTTGTTCGCTCACGTTCATAACGGCGTGATTGCCTTGCCAATGAAACATCATTATATGTATCCGAGTCCTCTCTCTGTTCTCTCTTCCGAAATCTGCTTCTAGATTCTCCTGTTTGAACTTGGCTAAGTTTTGCCTTTTCTTTCTTTGTTTTTTCTTTTTGGGAAGAGCTTGAACTTGCCTCAGTGGCAGCACGGCCTATCCCCTGCCGCAGCCAATCTAGTTCTCATTACTAGTTTGGGCTTGCGGTAACAACGGGAATTACTTACAATTGCCCTTTCTGCCATTGCATTTGAAACAACTCCTCACAGAACACAGGAAACCAGGCATATGCAGAGACACGTTTTAACTGTTTCCTGCATGAAAATGTGGCCTAGGCAACCAATTAGAGGTTTCTTTCAGGTAATTTATCTACTTAGTCATTGTATGAAAGTAGACCAATGTGGTCCAAGGTCAATAGTTATTGCAGAACTAAATACAACTGTACTCTAGCACAGGAATTATTTGAATGTCGACTAGTGAGGGAACCAAAAGAACTGGCAGGGAAGAAGCTTTGTTTCAATCTATATCTCAACGAGGGTTGTCAATCAATTTATGAATCAGCCAAGATATACAAATCCAGTAAGTCTCTGGTGATTTATGACTCAAATGAACAAATAATGTAGATAGGATGTCTAAAATAAATGTACGAAACTCTGGCTTCAATACCATTCGAAGAAACATGACCGACCACACTTCTGGGGCCATATTCACCGCTTGACCGAGAGATCGGAATCCAAGAGCTACCCTTGCTAGCGTAGCCTGAGCCTGCAAATACATATATCACGAATCAGTAAACCCCTTCTCATGAAGATCATACTCGTTCTCTTTGTCCCAAACACAGATTTTTTTTTTTTTTTTCCTTTTACAAACCTCCGAGTCTGAATATTGTACAGCTTCAACCTTCTCATACGACAATGAGCAACCTACTACTTGATTCAGTAGAAAGGTCTCTGCTGCTTTAATTATGTCCCGAAGGAGGAAAATGCGCACCCTCAGACCCTTTTCAGAGAGGATAAATAGCCAAAGATCCTCAGTAGCAGCAACAACAGCACGCATGTCGAAAGATTTCCAGCCCAGAGGGTTTGAGCTTTCTCCAGGGCTTTTGGAGTCCTCCACGTAGTCAGATGCCTGTTCAGATATTGCTACAATCTGAAACAAGAGAAAGAGGTCATTCATATTTCGAAAGGTTGGACAGTGATTAGCAATTTATGCAAGTGAGGATTCATAAAAGCAATGACACGAGATGATAGAATCAAGGAGAAATAACTGGCCCAAACAGCTTCAAGAATATCTTGTACATGACAGAGACCATATGCAGCATATTATGTCAGAAACTAAATCCGATTCACCAGATTCAGCCATAGATGATATTTCAAATTCCAAATCGATTGTAAATTTGCAGATAGAGGCGCATTTATAATATAGGCAAATAATGCAACAATTTGCTTCTCACTGTAATAACTCAGAGAATAAGCAACAGCAACCCGGCTAGCATGTAGGTCCAAGGATTCATGTTCCCAATAAAAGATATATCAAGTGATACAAATACCATAGAAAAATCTCACATTCAGATGCAACTGGAGAAAAAGTATACATTTCCAACAGTATGCAATCATGTCTTCTATTAAAATTAGATTGATCTCGCAAGGTGAAAAAAAGGGACAAGGCAAAATGGCCCACCAGTCGCTCCAACCGATTCCACCTTATAGATCCATCATTCCGAATGACAAGTTGCCGCAAAATTCTTCTCATATCAGGATTGGGGTCTGCCAGAAGCCTCCCAATAACAAAAGGGTAAGCACTCTCAACAACTTTAAAATCAGGGTCTAGAAGTTTTGCAGTCCCTTCTAGTGATCCTAGGGTTCTTAACACCAAGGCATAGTCCGGTGGGAGTGAAAAGTTAAATTCATACATGACATCATACAGCTGATTCATTATTCCCTGCCATCCAAAACAGCAACAGTAATTCACAGTTTAGTTTCATCCATATTATACAGCAAGATTCCATAACATCTATGCAATAAATAAAAGCCAAAGGGATCGATCAGCAGCTTCAACAAATTTGACTCACGTCCCAATCAGAAACTACACTCGAAGTAAACATACACAATTGCAACTTTCATGACTTCTTCTCATTTCATAAAACACAAAAATGCACTTGACATACTTGCTCCTACACCCGCAGAAGCGTGCACGAGCTTTATGCTCCACTTCTTGACACACAGAGGGATGTCAATATGAACAGGAAAAGCATCGATCAAATTTTGGTTGAGACATGATGATCATCAAAGAATCACCTGATTATCAAGTGAATGAACTACCAGGAGCAAATTACATCAGATACTTAGCGGTGCTCATCAATCGTGCGCAATCTATCAGTGCACTATGTTCTGTTCAGAGGAAAACAAGATATTCCTTGCTCACCACTAGACACATGTTTACAAAACTCATGCACAGGTACGCTTTCCATTTCATATCTTAGGAAAAGATTGTTTTGCTGCATTTGGTAATGACTGTTTTGCTGCATTTGGTCCTATCCTGCTCTAGGAATATTTTAGTGATAATATTTTTAGAAATACGATGAACCAATTTGGTCAAGTACCTGTAACAAGCTCCTGTAATTTCTTTCATTGCGGTATTTCTGAGCAAGTTTATGAATAAAAAACCTAGATGCTTTCTCCCAGATGCATAAATAGATCAGATGACTTGGCTATTTGAAGTGAAAATATTCATCTGCAAAAATGGCTGAACTTGTAAAAAGGAAGGTTTGTAGGGGCTTATAAAGTAAACCTGAAAATCTTGAGATAGTCTGCTACCCTCACCACCAAAGGATGCTTTTAGTGCATCTGCAACTGCTTGTACATCAACCCCTTCAGGAATGAATCCCAAAGAAAGAAAGTCATTTGCTAGACCGAAAGAGTCACGATTAACGAAGTGCACAAGCTGAAAAGGAGAGAAACTGATCAAAAAGTTGAATCAGCATAGTACATATGACAACACTAAGGTAAAATGATGCAGGATGGTCACAACTGCTACATGGGGAATTGTTTACAGGAGAGAGTGTGAATATGAAGATCATATGGTGACAGCCATGCAGCCTGGTTGTAACTTTTCTTTATTCTTTTTCCCTCTTAACTTCTTTTTTTTTTTTTTTTTTTTTTTTTTTTTTGGGGGGTGTGTGTGTTTATTTGTTGTCAGTTTATGGGATTCATTTCAGGAAAAAATGGAATTACCATATTCTGGGGGCATTGTGTATATTGGAGTCTAGGCTGACAAATCTTTCTGACACTTTTGAAATAATATGAACTTGCATTACCTTGATACGTAACCAGCAAATATGAAAAGAGCAAATGCTAAATTGCAACTGCAGTAAGGCAATGCTCAATGCTCGTACCACTTGAATTAGTCCAACACGATAATGGCGAGGAATGTCTCCCATCATGCCAAAATCAAAATAGGCGAGAGAACCAGTGGAAGTTGCAACAAGGTTCCCTGGATGCGGGTCGGCATGGAAAAATCCAGCTTCAAGCAATTGTCTTAATGAGCAGTATAATCCCTATAAAGCACAATACAAATTAGGTAACTTTCAGGACACATTCAATGAGCTCAAGTGAAAAATTTGGCATTGTCTTTCCATCCTATGTGAATAACAACATCTAGATGATAGCAGCAACTAGACTTGCAAAAAAATCAGACTATGGCTTCATAAAAAATGACAAGGGATTCTTTTTCCACCTGATCAATGAGTTTCCTTCTGTTCAAAGAAGCTTCCTTCAGGCTAGCTTCATCTGTGAGTTTAATTCCATCTATCCATTCCATTGTCAGAACAGCTTTGCGAGTAAAATCCCAATATATTTTTGGAACCTTGACCAAGTTAGTATTTTTGTATTTGGAATCCCTCAGTGCGGCATTTGATTGCATGTTCTTGTCATCAACTATCATGAAACAGTTTTAATCAGTGCACCAACAGAAGATTGTCCATAGCTACAACACCATTCCACATCAGATATATGCACATAACCATCCATTATCACAGAGAGAGAGAGAGAGAGAGAGAGAGAGAGAGAGAGAGATGTGGAATTGCTTTTCTCAATGGAAAGTTGTACTCATTTTGCAAAAGCCCCAGCTGTCGGGTGAAGGCTACTGCAAGAATGTTTCCAATATTGATATTGCACACTTGAGAAATAAATATCCAGAATATGAAAGAATGACCCTATTGTAATAGTCAGATTAGTACTATTTTTTACAAGACACATTACAAAACTATAGAAGAATAACATCATGCGACTATAAACAATGAAGTTATTGAAAGATCCAAACATAATCATCCTGAAATGAGCCATGACTGAACTACGGACATACATGTATCAGAAAATATTCTGGGGATGCATCAAAGTACATATCCTACAGCTCCAAGAAGTTTCTTGCATACTGAATATATGGTATATAAACTCACATGGGATGGAACCATAGAGAGAAGCAAAGCGTTCTGCATTTTTTTCCCTCCAGAACATAATCAATTTCGTCAAACATGTGTCTAAACTGTCAATAAGTAGAGAATATATAACGTCCTTGATAAAACATAATGCGAAGCAGAATCCATAGGTAGAGAAAAACATGTACAAAATAGTGCATGCTTCCAAATTTGAATTTGACATCAGTATTTTGGACCCTGTAACATGGCCAAGCCACCAATAAAAATTAAACCATATTAGCTGTAAAAGAACCTCACCAGAATAGTAGGCTGTAATGCCTTAAGTATGATGCTCTTGCATTCAGAATACATGATGATAAAAGTAAAAGTTGCACTACTTCTAGAAATGCTGCATAAGATATAAACATAGGCTTGGACTGCCTCTGTAGATACTGAAGAGGCTTCTGATCCTACAAATTGAGAACTCAGTTTGGTTTCATTAAGTCGAATTCAAATGCTTCCCCCATTAGGCACCACCATGACAGTTACCCGGTTGTGATGGGGCAGCGGTACAAACATGACCCAATGAATTAGTTGGGAGCTCCATGAAGCCTGGAGACTTAAGAAAAGAAAGTGTTTTCTCCAAGATTACCTATGCCATTTTCAATCAGTAGATGCTAATCTTGGAGCATTGATAATTGCCCCAAAGTAGTTGATGCATAATATTTCCCCAAGTCTGAATCTCTCATAAGGATGACCCAAAAGAAGGCACGGAGTATCCCACCAAGCAGGAAACACCCACATCCACCATGTAAAAGCTTACATATATCCTTATCTCCATGTCTTACCTTGAATGCTATGAGAAATGCTTATCTTTTCATGTCATGGTGTTGTGTTAATTAGAATTGGCACTGAACAAATGAACCACAAAAAAGAAGAAGAAGAAGAAGAAGAAGAAGATTTACCCCCGGAATGTCTGAAACAGTTAATGCAATATCAAGCGCACTCATGAGGAGTCATAAATGTATAACTCAGCCCAAATAAGCCAATATCATAAATTTCATATAATATAACCTTCGCTAGTGTGTCAAGGGGAGAAGGGATTAGCATTCATCAGCATAGTCAAACAGTAAGATTTCCAACTTCAGACATTGACACGAAATTACTAAGAAGATAATGAAGATGCTCAACTACAAGCACTCTATTGGAAATTTAATAATTGTTTCATAGAAAAGTTTTGAGTCTGTCCAAGGAGAAGACGCACCCGACTGGGTTCACACCTTCTTAGAAGTTCTACTTGGTGTAGACAAGCTACACCCACCAAACCTCAAAATTAATATATGGCTCCCCACTGAGCATCGGCACAGAACCTCCTCCTCCCCCCCCCCCCCCCAAAAACCGCACGGTGCGCCCACGCGCATGCAGGGCAGGGGTTCCCCAATGAACACTAATAGCAATAGCTAAGAAGTTTGTCCTGGACACTAGATAAAAGAACAGACCACGTTTCAGAGTCAAACAACTGATGGGAAGATCCAGAAAGTCAGATGATTGCATTGCTGCAGAGTTCAATTGTGCTTTTCCAGACTAACCTTGAAACTTTATTCTCAAAGATGACCAACTCTCACAATGTTGGACATCCAGCATTAGTATGTCTAGTAAAGAAACAGAAACTAGCAAGAAAGTCAGAAGGCATTTTCAGATGTTTGCATGAAAATGCTCACCATTTCATTGACTGCTACTAAAAGATCTTTGCGTGCCTTTGCAAACCTCTTCAACTGACCACCAATCATATTGAATAGAAGAGCATCAAGAGTCAATGAAAGCATCATTCCAGGCCTTTGTACTTTAACAGCAACCAGCTCTCCAGATAGAAGGTGAGCTGCAGGACTTGGCACAACAAAAAGAGACGGAAATGTTAAAGTTCAGGTCCAAGAAAGATCACCAAGCAACAGATAAGCAGATAAATAATCCTTCCACTCATAGAATAGATTCTTTGACCTTTGTACACCTGCCCTAAAGATGCTGCTGCAATTGGCTGTGGACTGATGTCAGCAAAAATCTTTGAAATAGGAGCTCCCAACTGGGTCTCAATAGATTTATAAGCAACAGAAGTTGAAAATGGTGGTATTTGATCCTAGCACAAGAGAAAATTTCAGCTGTAGTATGATCAGTTTCCAATGAATCATCAAAATCGGGAACGGCTTCCTCAGTTAACAATTTGCAAAAAATTTATGGGAAAAAAAATTACTTACCTGTAACTTAGCCAGCTCCTGACAATATATTTTGGGCAAAATATCTGGTCTTGTGCTCAGAGCTTGACCAAGCTGTACAATGTTAAATGTAAGACTTCAGCCAATCACATGTCACGAAATTTTGACTTGTGAAAACTAATTCTACCCAGACAAGCACAGAGTTTGGGTGGAAAAGACTTGCCTTGATATAAAATGGACCCAAGCGTATAAGAGTTTCACGAAACTGCGGGAATCACATATAATTTCCATAAAAATCAGATACAATTAGGAAGAGAGTGAAGAACTTCAGACATCATTGTTATTATCATATAGATCCAAAGCTTCATATATTACCATGTAAAAACCCCAGCGCGTGAAAAGTGAAGTTACTTTAAGCATGATGGCGTCAGAGTAACAAACATGCAGAAATCTAGTCCACATCAGCCCAAATAAAGCTTATTAGATTTTAAATTTAATGTGAAAAGGCCATATGAATAACAAAAATGCCCAGTTCACCATATCGTAGGGCCTAAGCATGGGTATTAAGTGATGATGACAATACCTTAATGGCTCGTTTCTTCGTGTCTTGGACAAAAAACTGCCAAATGGTTAACCGCAACACATGGAATGAAATAATTGCTGCTCTGTACAATGCTAAAAAGGGACCGAAGTGATAAACTGTAGAGAAGTTTCTGGAGCTATACATTCCTAGAGCAAGGCCAAATTCACTTTCTAATGATTCCTTCCTCAATTTTGCATACTCAGCAGATGGCCCTTCACCATGCACGCTGGTAAATCCTGCAGAGGACCTTCACACACATCGTTGTGATAGGTGTGAGCAAAACGTTTTAGAGGGCATATATGATCATTATCGATTTAAAAGCCTAAATGCTAAAGATAGACATTCCACTCACGAATATTGCCGTGAGAACAATGGAAGAAAACAGATTTCTCGTCTTGTTGAAATTCCAATGTCCTTTGTGCTACCGATCGTAATAAGGTTTCCCACTGGGCTTTCAGTCCCATTGCAACGGCACAAACCTGCTAGGCAATTGCCAATTTCAAAATGCAAGGGAATAATGTAATTTCCACGGAGGATGAGACGATTGATACAAGCAGTAATATCCATGCCAAAAATCAACTTCACTAAAAGCACCGGAATATTTGCACTTCCTCCAATACAATAGCATACGGAACACTACCCGTGATAATACAGTCGTCATAACGCAAATCCCATGAAACGAAACCATTTCATGATCTCAATCCCATTAGAATGAAGAACTCCACAGCAAACACCAGCCCTAAAAGACACGACTTTCTCGAGTAACATTCGGTAAGGAGCGAAGTGCGCACTGGAATATCCATAACTACTTATTGTCTAACCGCAAACAAGCGAAGCACACTGAGTCAGTTCAAACTAACAACATCCCCGCACTGACGGAATTGGGAGGAAAAAGCGAGCCACGTCGCTATAAGATCGCATAAGCAAACTAAGCGAAGTAATTCAAGGACGATCGTACTACATTTCACGAATACACCTACGTCTTTCGACAAACGAAACGCCCCCTAGTCATCAGAACCCACAAGACAACAGCGGACGAACGTGATCAAACCGCTCTACGGCGCAACACATAACTGCAAATAAGCGTTCCGAGGGACAAGCGGGTCAGCTAAAACCCACAAAACTCCCCATCCCGAACGTCCACCGCCGGCACGTGAAGGGTGAATAATTAAGCACTAATCTAAGAAGCATCGGAGACGCGGATGGGAGCGGAGAGCAGGGAGATTACCCCTGGAGAGAAGTGCGGCATTGCGGCGGCGGCGGGCGGCGCGGGCGAAGACGGAGCTCATGAGGCTGATGCCGGGTGAGAAGCCATTGAGAGTGAGTTTCGCGAGTTCGGTGCGCGCGCAGCACTTGTTCGATGAATTGCCGCAGTGAAGATGAATGTTGCGAAGCGGCCCCCGCTTTGGTAGACTAGACGCAGGAAGAGAGAGATCTGATTGAGAGTGAGAAAACTGCCACGTCTCACGATCTCGGTCCACCTGGCGCCTCGCGGGGTGACCGAGCCGCCTTCTCTCGCCGGCGTCGTTTTGGTCGGTGCGCAAGAAAGAAATTTTGCGTTTTTGCCTTTTCGATAATTGATGGAGAGTTGCAGGATGAATGGGCTAGGAAAAATTCTGGAATATATCAAATGCTAAGATCTATTCAAACTTCGATTTATAAACGGTCAAGACTATATATATATATATATATATATAAAATGTTTTTTTTATGAGCCATCACAACGCATATCCAATTTTATTAAATTCCACACCTAATTCGATTAAGCACTCACTTCATCAAGATTAGTTCTTGCACCACAACATTCAGAGGCAAAGAAACAAGATAGAAAAGCCATCAAAGGGTCTAAAGACATGGCCAAAATATGTGTAGCCATAGCGGCTGTTCTAGCACAGTCCGTGTACGTCGTCTTGGATGGCCTTGGGTAGTTGGTCCCACCAGGCGGTCAGATAGGCCATGTTTGGAACCATCCAAACACGCCAAATTCTAATTCTTTGTTTCTTGGAATCGGTTTGGCCGCAGAATCGCGTTTCGTAAAATTTTTGTTCCCGGGAACAAATTGGGAATAGAATCAAGAACAAAAAAAAAGTTGATTCTTGTTCCAGGAACGAATTTGAGAATCAAAATCAAGAACCCTCCTTCTTCCCTTCGGCCATCTCGTGACCGCCGTCCACCACCGCCGCCACCGTCCGCCATCCGTTGCCGCCGGCCGCCGTCCGTCGGCGTCGGTCCACCGTCCGCGCCATGCCGCCGCCCATCCGACGAGCTCGCCGGAGGCAAGCCCAACCACCGGCGAGGCTCGACCTTGCCAAATCCGGCGCAACCGAGCCTCGCCGAGGCCGGGCGGGGCTGGGCAAGCCTCGCGACGCCCGCCTCGAGGCTTGCCCACCCCCACCGGTGGCCGGGCGAGGCTCGCCCCCACGGCGAGGCTCGCTCAAGCCCGCCGGTGGCGCCAAGCCTCGCCCATCCCCGGCGAGGCCGGCTTGGCCACCGGTGGGGCTCGGCCGAGCCGATCGGCGAGGCCGAGCCTTGGCGTGGCTAGGTGAGCCTCACCCAATCGCTGCCGAGGCTCGGCCGACGAGGGCCTCGGCCACGAGGGCCTGGTGAGGTCGCCGGCCACTAGAAAGAAGAAGAAGATGAGAAAAAGGAAAAAATGAAAAAGAAAAGAAATAAAGTAAAAAAATTATTTAAAAATTAATAAAAAATTGATTTGGAACAGTAATTAATGAAGACGATACCAAACACAATTCTATTCCGGAATTAGAAAGTTTGGACGATTACCAAAATAATTTCTAGAACGGAAATAGATTTTTCTATTTCTATTTTTAGAAGAGTTTCTAAGAAAATAACCGTTTGATAACGACACAAAATTTCTACTCTAAAAATAGAAATTCGTTTGATAACGACACGAGACGACGGCGGCGGCGACGACGACGACCTTTAATATAAAAAATAAAAATAAAAATGATTTAGTAACAAAAAAATAATGAATAAAATAAAATAAAAATATCATTTTATTTTAAAATTAAAATATAAAAATAATTTTATTTTATTTATTCTATTTTATTTTATTATACGAATAAATTTATTTTAAAATGAATAAAAATAAAAAATAAAAATAATTTTATTTGGCAAAACACTCAAGGCAAATAAAAATAAATTTATTAAATTTATTGTTAATAAAAATAAATTATTTTTATTTATCATAAATAAATTATTTTTAATAAATTAATTTTATTTATTCTATTTTATTTTATTTTACGAATAAATTTATTTTAAAATGAATAAAAATTTAAAAAAATAAAAAAATATTATTTGGCAAAACACTCAAGGCAAATAAAAATTTATTATTTTTTATCATAAATAAATTATTTTTAATAAATTTAATAAATTTATTTTTAATAAACTAAAAATAAAATGATAAATAAAATAATTTATTTGTTTTAATAAATTTATTTTTATTTTTAAATGAATATTTTTATTTTTATTTTTAATAAAATGAGGAGAGGCGGAGGAGGAGGAGGAGGAGGCAGAGACGTAGAGGAGATGAGGGAGGACTCACCGAAATTAGGGTTTAGTGAGAGAAATTATTTCTGATTTCTCTTCCAGAAATCAGGAGTAGAAAATTTTAACTTCTGATTTCTCTTCCAAACCTATTCCGAAATAGAAAACCGATTAGGTTTATCAAACGGTTTCTCTTCTAGAAAGCAGTGCCGGAACAAAAAATTATTTTTGGAACAGAAATTTTGGTTTATCATGCACCCCCAAACGGCTTAAAATGCTTATAATCAGTTCCCGGGAACAAAATAAAAAAGAATCAGTTCTTACCAGAATCTACTCCCAAAAACAGAATCGTTACCAAACGCGTTCATAGCCTACTAGACTTGGGCCTACATGCAGAACTTCATCCTCGGCATCGTTTTCAGTAAGCACACTTGAAACAAAGTGTTTTATGTTTTAATTGTACTTTTAGCTTTGCTTGCCATTTTAAACTTTTTTTGCTAAGAGTTTCTCCGCATGATTTACCAAATAATTGTGGGATTGGAATTTGCTTTCAAGGGAAGGAGTTTTAACAAGTTCAAATCATGCGATTGGAGGTCTAATCAAGTCGAGGTGACAATATTAAGATTTACCTTAAATCGATAAGACACTCGAGTAGTTCAAATTCAAGCTCAAGAACAACTCGTAATTCAGTGAACCGAGCCTGAGTAGACCCCATTTCATCCCGAGTTGCAATCGTGGCACTATTATAATCATTAACCACCTTTTTTGTCTCATCGTGGCTCCGAAACTTTTTAGTGTTCAACTTCACAACTGGAGAGCAAGATGCGGCCAGGGTCACAAAGGAGGCATTTGACTCGTGCAACTCCACAAGCCCCATTTTCCTAGAAACAAACGGCCCATTCAACTCCACCTTGCATGCTGTCGGCGAGTACTATTTGATCGGCTCCATGGATAGGCACTGCTACTCGGACAAAAGCTGCCTATCAACGTCCTTGCCTCCATAGGCCCGACCCCTCTACCGCAAGCTCCGACCCCAATGCCACCCTAAGTCCCAATGACATACGTTGTTGGTGATGACTTGGGTTGGTTGGTTCCTCCCGACGGCTCGATCGCTTACAAAATTTGGCCATATAAAAAGACCACCTTGATCGGTGATGTCTTATGTAAGTCCTAAATTGCTACGAAATCATGCTTCTTTTATGTCTCTAAACACATGAGTCTAATACTTCATAAAAAAATTATGTGTTGGGTACCGCTTTTTCTTTTTTTTTTTTGGCTTTATGTGCCAGGTCTCCCTTCATTTTTATTTTTTTTTTAGATCTCCCTTCATTTGACGCCCACCACTTGTTTGACAAAATGTTTGCGTCAAGGCCGTATGTATTTTCTTCCGATTTTGAGTCACTCGAACGCATTAGCTATGGGGTACGCTTGTCGGTGACCTTTCTCTAACCTCAAAATATGTTTTGTGTCACCACGGTTCAGCATGCAAGTCTCGTTCGGTGGTGCCTCTGTGTTGTTTTATCCTGTGCATTGTCCTCATGGTGAATGTGAATACTGGCGAGGAAATGAACTAGTGATCTTGACCAACGCTGATTTCTTATGATGCTTGGATGAGCTTTTACTATTACGTTCCATTTTATATGTTACAAGCTTCGTTGTTGAGCCATGATCGGGGATGGGCGAAGCTCAAATGACGTGCGGGTGTTAAGACAGTGGTGAAAATTTCACTTAATGCCCAAGATTGTGATCCATAACAGACGTTTTGTGTTGGTGACTTAAGTTTTGATGTTGAAAATTGGAGGGCTCGTGTTCTGGGCAGGATAAGGAGAGTCGAGGGAGCAGTGGGGATGCGCCATGCTTGGAAGAGGGCTTAAGGAGAGAAGAAAAATAGGAAATTGGCTTGGGTTTAAGCTTTGTAAATTAAATATGGGCTGAATATTGTCTTTGGCTAGAAACGCGTCACCCGTGCTTTTAACATAAGCAAGCTGGTCGAGAACAAAACAGAGGGGATCGCGTTCCTTGAGCTGGCTAGGTCGAATCCAGGGTTATTTTTAAAGTGGGCCCTAGAGCGGCCTGGTTTTTTTTTAATCCAACCAGCTGAGTCGGGTCGGGTCTCTTGACCCCATCCGAAATCCTTTCTTTATAGTATTACAATTCAGAAAAATATTTAAAATATAAAATATTAAAAAGAAAAATCTTCCTTACCAAAAAAAAAAAAAAAAACAAAAGAAAAATCTTTAAAATCAGAAATTTCATAAAATCATAAAATATTTTAGAAAGATTAAAAATATCATAAAAAACTAGAAAATTCGCAAAAGCCCTAAAGTTAAAAAAAAAAAAACTGCAAAAAAAAATTAGAAATTAGAATTCCTTGAAGTTTAAAAATAGTCTTTTTGGGTAATTTTCCTTTTATAAAAAAGCGGAAGTCTCATGACCTGGAAATTGTGCTCAAAATTTGGACAAGCCTTTTAGAACTCTATCTTTGGGTTTCCATTGCTTTTGAGGACAAATACCCTCGATTCATTGTGTTGACCATGACCTCCCTTTAGTTTAGTTAGAGATGTCATGCTCTCTAGCAGGTAATGTTGAATATTTGCTCTCCTATATTGTTTATTTATTGATTTCTTTGGCCGCTAATTGTTATTTTAATAATTGTACACTCGCATGGTCGCCTCACATATTAGTGGATCAATTTAAAATTAATTAAAACTACTTGACAAATTTTTTTAAAATGAACAAGATTTGGTGCCTAAATAACATTAATTGATTAAACGGTGTAATAAAGTTCCCAATCCAAAATTCTCTAGTTACATAAGAAGCAAGACATACTCCAATGCCTCATTTGGTTTGTGATCGACCCATTCAGTTTGGCCTTGATTTTCCGAATGTGCGGATTTTCGCTCCCCAAAATGTCTGGGCTTCTGGCTGGTTGCTCTAAAAGTTAATGATTTAGGACATGGAAGCTAAGGAAATTCCGAATGATACCTGACTTTATAGACAGATCGTGATATGGGATTGCCGTGTCAACATTAATGAATGCTCCAATCTACCTGGTAGTCTTTTGTTCATGGCTCCCGACATGTTACTTGTCGTGAACGATCAATTAATTGACCGAGTCGATGTTGCTACCCTCCATTAAGATACCCTCCTGAAGAAAATTCGAGAGGGCACAGGACTAAAGCCCCAAGAAGACACGTGACATTCATGAGACTGCGTAAGCCTAGGCATGTGGATTAAACGATCTCACGCCGCCACCTTGTCATCTTCAATGCCGATCGCGACATGGAATTGCCGCATCAATGCTCGTCAAAAATGGATGTAACCGAGGCGATTCTCGAGTCCATCCAATGCGAAGATCTATTCGAACGTCCATTTATAGGTAGGGTTTTGGGGAACTTGGAATTCATTCAAAATATATTTAGAAGATTGAATTTTGAATCTCAGACAAACGTTTCCATATGTATAATTAATATTTTTATGAGCCATCACCTCGCATATCCAACTTTATTAAAGTCAACACTTAATCGAAACACTCGGAATTCGAGCCATAATACTAATGTGTAAAAGTATAGAACTTTCCTGAGATATGGCTATATTTTTAGAGTTCCATATTGAACTTTCCTGAAAATTATTTTTTGATTTTTATAATTTGAAATATTATTTTTTATTTAAAAAGAAAAAGAAAAAGAGACCTGGGTCGCCCATGGCCGGCCCGGATGGGCCCGAAAAAGGGGCCCAGTCCGGGCCTTAGCCCCCTTCTTGCAGCCCGCACGCCAGAATTGGGCCCTTTTTGATGCCCGGCATGTGACGGGGTTTCGAACCGAGCTGCGATTTTCCGAAGCCAGCTGCCGCAGATTTACTCTCTCCCATTCCTGCGATCAGAGTGTCGAAGTCGATTTCTCTCGCACAATGCCTCCGGTTCACATTCTCGCGCCCAAGCCAGCGATTCCTCCTTCCGGCGGAGGAAACCTCCGCGCCCTCTGCCGATCGAAGCCTCTCTTCCTCCCATTCCCGGGATCAGAGTGCATTCTCGCGCAGCAGTCGCAGTCGATTTCTTTCAGCCTCCCGTTCCCTCGATCGGGAACATTCTCGTGCCCAATCCGTCAATTCCTAACCCTAAACACCAATGCTCCGGCGGAGGATAAGGAGGATGAGGAGGATGGGAGCTATGGCAATTATGGAGATTTCCCCCTCTCCAAGTTGCTGGGCATGGGAGATCTCGATCTTGGTTACTCAGAGATGGCATCTCTTTCCCCGGAGATGTAGGGACAAATCGTCCTCGTGCGAGGGCGGGTCCAAGTTACTAGATCCGTGAAAGAAACTCGTGTTCCTCGTGTTGAGGGACACCGCTTTCTCAATTCAGTGCACGGTGAATGGGACCTCTGTCGGTAAAGACATGGTCCAGTATGCCTCATCCTTGTCGCGGGAATCTCTGGTGGTTGTAAATGGCTTGCTGACTGTCCCTCGCGCCCCCGTCAGGAATACTTCCCTGCAGAACCTGGAGATTCAGGTTCGAAAGATATATTGCATCAACAGGAGGTTGCCATCTCTCCCCTACCTCCTCGACGATCAGATTGACCGGGTCTCTCCCTCTCTCGACCTATAGTCATTTCATTTCATCTTGTCTGGGGTTAGGGTTTCATTTCATCTTGTCTGGGGGTCTGGGGTTAGGGTTTCATTTCATCTTGTCTGGGGTTAGGGTATCTGTTAATATTCTGTGCGTGCAATATTTGCAGGCTGGACAGCAGGTCTCCAACTCCAGAGTGCTCGAACTGCGGAATCGGGCTCCGCAAGCCATCGTTAGAATCTCATCGCACCTCTGCAAGGTAAGCTTCCCCGAATTGAGAACAATGATAGATTTAGTTGATATGCCGGGATGATTATCCCTGTCAATAATCATCTAGATGATCAATAGCTGTAGAAGACATTTGGATGGAAGGGTGTTTGCTATCTGGTCTTTGAGTACTATGATTGCTCATCCTGCAGGTGTTTAGGGAATTTTTGCTCTCGAAGAATTTTATCGAAATTCATACCCCCAAATTCTTGGCTGGAACGAGTGAAGCAGGTCCTGCTGCTTTCATGCTGGAGTATTATGGGATGCAGGCGCACTTGGCTCAATCTCCTCTGTTCCACAAGTCGATGGCGATCTCGGCCGATTTGAAGCGTGTCTTTCTCATCAGCAGCGCATTCAGGGCTGAACCTTCTAACAAGTCAAGACATCTAACCGAGTTTACCATACTTAGTGCCGAAATGGAGATAATGAAGCACTATTCTGAGGTTGGTTTGGCATTTTTTTTCATTAATCTTGTGCTTCGGTTTAGTAAATCATTTGTTGGTGTGCAGATAACTGATATTGTCGATGAATTATTCGTCACAATATTCGATTCTCTGAATGAGACATGCGGGAAAGATCTAGATGATATTCGAAAGGAATATCCTGCCGCGCCATTGAAGGTTATGATAGGATTTTTTTATGTTCCTTTTTTTGCTCTTTTGCTCTTTTATTTATTTATTTATTAATTTATCGCAATCCAACTTTTAAATGCAGTACTGGAGAAAAACGCTGCGATTGACATTTCAGCAAGCACTTCAGATGCTCAAGGTGAGTGCTCTTGAAGTTGCTTGCCTGGCTGAGATAAACATGCCTTCCTAAATTTTATTTTTTCCCTCTGCTCCAAATCAGGATGCAGGCACTGAAATTGATCCCCATGGGGACCTGACCATGGATGCAGAGAGAACTTGGTCGGCTGGTTCTTGAAAGGTAATATGTTAAACAACTGTTAGTTTTTTCTGATTGTTAGTGCCATTTTTTTGGGTATGATTAACTTATTGAGGTTTCTTTTATTCTTAGGTTTGACACAGACTTTTTTCTACTTGATCGATTTCCGACCGGCACTTGGTCGTATTGCACGATGCCTTGCCCGGATGATCCCGGGTATAGCAATTCGTTTGATGTGTTTTTAAGAGGTAAATTGCGTGCCCTTTACAAACAACCCAGTAAATCTCATACCCATCTTCAGCTGCAGACTTTCTGATTTGTATTATTCTGTTTTAGGCGAGGAGATTTTGTCCGGAGCTGAGCGCGTATACAATCCTCGACTTCTTGTAGAGCGTGCAAAGGCAGCTGGTGTTGAGTTGAAGAGTATTGAGCCATTTATCTTCTCGAAATGGTAATCCAGTTTTGTCCTTTGTTCTCCGAAAAACGGGTCGGTTTCTTTTGCTATTATTGGCGAATTGGTTGGTGATTTTGTGCAGTTTTGGTGCACCCCCTGGTGGAGGCTTCGGAGCAGGCCTCGAGCGGATTGTCAAGGGATTTTGTGGCATTGACAACGTGAAGAAAGTTGCACTCTTTGCTCGGGATCCACATAGACTCACGCCATGAGTAGATGCAGAGAGCAGGTACATATAGAGACCTTATGGGCTCGTCGAGTGCTATGCAAGCATGAACGTGTGTATACATAGTGTTTCCTCCCATGAAGATTTTGCTCATGGCTATCTAGAATTACCCGGGAAAAAGTATGGTCAGCTCGTAAACCTTCCCATCAGTGCCTCTCCAGTTTTTCCTAACTAGCAGCCTGCTGCCAAGTAGTCAATAATTACGTATTCGAATCCTAGTAGAATGGTAATGCTTTTCTTTTTCTTTTTTCTTTTTTGAGTTCAAGAACTTTGACTTTAGCAATCGGAAGTTGTGGAAACTTTACACACAACGCATGATTTACATGCTAAGCAAGGACAGTGTAACATATAGAGAAGAGAGCTAACAACAAAGAGTTTCTTCTAACGTGGTTTGCCCGCTAGATAGAGGAGAAAACCCTGAATTTGTTCCGCAAGTTGCTCTGTCGGGATCCAACCTGTTTTCCTCTCGGTGATCATGGAACGTATCTTCGTCTTCGCCATCTTACAGTCCATGCATTTTGTTGATATTGGTGGAAGTGTTCAAAAGAAGTCCTAGAAGGGATGTTAGCACATTGCCATTGTTGCCATTGTTTGGAGTTGTTAGAAGTTGAGAGGGGAATGTAACCCTGTCACGTTGCCAATTGTTTGTTTCGGTCAGTGAAAGCAATTTCTACGACTAGTTCGTGTGGGCAGACATTTGCTCACAACAATAAGCTTATCTTGTGGAGAATCTCATTCTGTGGTGATGTTCCTATCGTGCTATAACACACTAGAAGTGCCCGAGTACTTTTGAGAAGGCACTTCCGAGGATCCACATTAGAGGCAAGGGGTTATTATTATCCCGTTAAAAGTCGTAAGAGTGCGAAGGTTGGATATTGCACATTAGGAATTGCATCAAACATCTGGGAAATAGTGTTATGATATTTCTTGAAGAGTGGCACAAGGCTTTGTTGGTGCCTAGGTGCTTTTAAGGAGGCCCATCCGAGGGTCAACAACAGAATCGTTGGATTATGATTCGTTGTGGAAAATTGGAAGAAAGCCAAGGTTGGTGATTACACATTAAGCAATTCATTGAACACTTGGAAACAAGGGGCCAGAAATGCCCACCAACCCTGAGGGAGCATGACTTCCTATCTTATTGATACTTTTTGTTTATTTTAAGTATATTACAGTAGGAAGGACAATTTTTGCAGATACAATTTTATTGCTTGCTAGTCTAGGCAAATATTTTTATCTTCTTTTTGGTTTGAAGATAAAGTAGAAGATGAGGCTCATGAGGAAAAAGCTCATATTAATTACCTGCTCTAAGGCCATAGCATTGCCAGGAAAAATTATGAGTAGGTGTGGTTGCCCAATCTTGTTTGAATTGGTATGAAGTAGCTTTGGTTCAGGTGAAAGTCACAGGGGAATACAGTGATCATGGTGGGAAGGAACCAGTCACGTGCTAAATTGGTATCTATTCAATATGTTGTAGAAAGGTAGTTTGATCTGCTCCTTCTTGGTCTCATTAGCCATGTATTGATGCAAAATGCTTGGAGGCCTGGTAGCATTGCTTTCTCCACAGTCAAGAAATCACATGCTTGTTCTTGAGGGAGGGGAAGACATGGAAAAGCCCCTCTCTCTTTTCTCTTTGTAGTCCTTACTGATAGTGAAAAGTCTCTTTGCCCCTGTTTTTTGGGTGATTATCGGGAACTATGCAAACTGCTGGGAGATTGACTTCAATCACTTTAATTTTTGTCGTTGATTCTCATTTTTTCTCCTCTTGTGATATAACTAGCATAGTCATTCCAGAGGACATTCACTGTTGATTCTTAATGCGTGTGAACTGCTTCTGCCATGTTTTACTGCAAAATAATAGATACTTACAAGGAATACTTCCTGGTTCTCTTAAATTTAAATGGCCTTTTTCTTGTTCTCCTATGTGCAGAACTTTGCCTGATTTGTTTACCAGTAGTGTTTCCTATCACACTCTGAATATTTAAATTCCACTGGGCTAGTAACTTCCTCAACTCTTTATCTGTACATCTCGATTAAGGAATTTGAACCTTTTGGTGTTGAAGGTGGATACAGTGATTCTCAGAAGAGTGCTCATCTTGTACTGTTTGTACATAATAGACTGTTTGGGGGATTATCTGCATTATCTACAGCCTTAGCATAGCGGATCTTAGCATCATGTGCTTGCTGTCTTTTTATTTCTTGTCCTAGATATGTCTTGCTGCTTTACCTTCATAGTTATCACAGTAGTGAGCGATTCCTATGACAAGATAAGCTAAATATACTTAGGTCAGATTAATTTTGAGCTTTCTGATCCAAATGGATACATTGGGGGAGATGATGGTTCCTTCTGTGCTTTTTCAGTGTGCTCTCACTTGTGTCTTTATCATATACCAAACCAATAGACAGTCTCCTTGCAGTAATGAGGAACCTGAAGGTACTCTAATTGTACGCAGGAAGGTTACAGCTCAAGGATGTTCCATCTTGGGGAAAATTCAGAAGATGGATTGCTTGATATACGGGACAAGAACTTTTCACACACGTTTTCTTACTCCATACCTTCTCATTTTGTTCAAAGTCATTGCTCTTTCTTTGTACAGAGTACTTAGGACTTCCAGATTCCTTTCTCGTGTTAGGTGATGGTTAATGAGTGGCTGGTCTATTGGATGCAATTAGTGTGGTGTCATTCCAGCCATCCGGAATGTTTTTGTTGGTAGGTGGCTGACCGTATGAACTGTGCCCACTAAAGTGCTTTTGACAAATTACCATTGTTCTGTCTGCACATTTAGTTGATCTAAATGAAGGCAGAGAAATACTATTAGACCTGGCAAGGATGTTTCTTTCTTCTCTCTCTTTTTGTTTTGTTTTGTTTTTTTTCTTACAGTTAGGTGCTGGGAAAAACTTTATAGTGGAGGGAATAGTCGTTGCCAGCAATGCGGTCCACCTTTCCACATTAGCAGAGGAAAGTGATCTATTCGTGAAGTTTAATGTTGGAAGGGATGGAAAGTCCATTTCTGGGCATGCTTTTCTCCTTTCCCGTCCTCCTTAGCCTCTAAGAAAAATCCAACGTGTGCACCTTTTCTCTTGCGCTTCACTCTTGCGCCTTTTCCTTTACTCTCTTTTTTTTTTTTTTTTGCACTGAGGATCGGTGAGGGTCACTAGCCACATGCTAGAGCGAGCCGGCGACCCTCATGTGACATTGGGTGTCTTGGCCCCCAATCCAAACCAAACGGAAAGTGAGGAAAAGAAAAGAACACAAAAATAACTTGAAAAAAATAAAAATGTTTACGTCGGCAGCCCCCACGTCAATTATTTCTGAATTAAATTGGTTGAATGAACTCAATAGAGAAAATATGAAATATTTAGCATTAAATTGACACAATTGAATATTTAAATTTGAATTGACATAAATATAATAATTTTAAGACTTTTTTTGGATACTTTTTTCCAAATGCATAAGGAGCCGATAGGAAGGGCAATGGGCAATTTCGTAGTTTAAGCGGAAATCGAGGGGTGTCACCACCAAATCCCATTTCCCGTCTCCTCACCTCACCATTTCCAGATTCTCCACTCCCACTTCGATTCCCACGCATTCAATCTCCTCTCCTCTCCTCTCCTCTCTCTTTATTTACTTAAGAGTTCTCCCGTATAATCTTCAATATTTTGGGTGAAGCCGAAGAAGATATTGATATGATTAATTAACAAAAGGGTGAGAAGTAATCATGCTTGTAATAGTCTCCACTTTTTCTTTTTACGGTTTATTGCATGTACACTAGTCGCTTGCAAATCAAGCCCTTTTAGTATTAACAATCTAATCTAATCTATTCTAATCATACAACAAAAATCAAACTCACTTAGGCCAAAAGCTCACAAGGTGGAAAACACATTGGCCACCTACAAATTTCGCTTTTCTAATTCTAGTATTGAAGGATGAATCGCCAAATGATCGTGCAATCTTCCTAATTTCCTAAACCTTTCACTTCTCAACAGTGCAAGATCGGTCCCTTCGCTCAAGATCACTGCAGATGCCGATGAATACGTAAACTCTCGACTCATAGACAACAATCCACGAGCTGCAAAATCAAGTGCCACGACTCAGAATTCGCATTAAGTAGAGTTGAGAATGTAAAGCTTTGGACACATACCTCCTGAATGTGAAGCTTTGAGTCTTCTGTCAAAGCAAGGAGGAGCTGTCTTCGAATTCCTTCATCGACGATGAAAAGGTGAGCTCCATCCTTGATGGTATCTTTAAGGTCGAGTTTCCTCTCAACTTGCCGGTCCCTTGACCTTTCCCTGTGAAAACAGGTTCACCCCAGTCATGCTCACATACCATAATTACCATATAAGCGAAAAAATCTTGTCGGCAACAAGATACATACATGTCTTTTCCCCGCAATGCAGGGTTGCTGCTCATCTTAGCCACATTTTCCTTGGCAAGAACAATAAGGTTTTCGAGCTGCTTCCACTGGAAGACACCATCTTTAAATAAAACCTGTAATAAGATGAGAACTTTCATGAGTTGCACCATCAGCGTGACTTTCCAGTTTGCAAGTCATTCCCCAAGTGCTGCTACGCATCACCAATCAGTAGACAGTTATCTTAGGAGCCTAACTTGGTCAATTTGGATGCACACACCGTAAAGAAGGGGGGAAAAAAGCAATGTGCTTCGCAAAAGTTCTCATCAGAGAGAGGCAAGGTCAGGTTGCTTCCAGGTAAATTGCCTTGCAAAAGACAAGTGTGCAAACATGATCTGTTCCCGAGTGAACAAACAAATAAACAGCACTATCTATGAATTGATTTTAAAAATTACAACTCAACACATACTAAGAGTTAAGTATCTTAAAACTCTGCATCTTGGTTGAATTACAAGAACATCCGTTACTATTTTTTGGACTGCAGAAATGCATATATATAATCTACTAGAGTTGGGAAGACGAAGTTACACAGCTTGCCCTATCTTTGGAACTACACTTGCTTGAAGCTGAAAGCTTAAATCATTTAGCGTCAATATAGGGTTTGTAAGAGATAGGGATGCCCAAGTGATATAGGTCTAAAGCACACGGAAATGGATGTGTAGGGTCTGCAAGACAAGCATGCCGGTATTAGACTTTTTTCGCCAAGAACTCCAACAGCAAAGAAAATGAAGTCCATGTCACAACAAGATTGATTTAATGGAATATGCCTGATTGTACCTGTATCAGGTGCTCGCGTAGCGCAGGATTTGGGTCTGTCAGAAGACGATTTGCCACATATGGATAAGCAACCTAGTAAGTGAATATTGTCAGCAAAGCAAGAAAAAAAAAATGCACATAGCATTAGCTAAAAATTAATGGTTAACTAGAAAAGACAGCTATGCAGTTCTCTGTATAAGCTGTTGGTCTGTGCCAAAAGCATTTAAGCCTTTAGTTCCTTAATGCAACATGAATGAGAAAAAGCACATGAAGCGTGAAATTTTGTAATGCTCACAGAAATTGATACCCTGTTACAAAAATGAAGAGAATCTATAAAATGACATATCAGATGTCTCACAGAAATAGACAAGAAATCTACGAAAAATGTTGTGGAATGATAAAGTTCCAAGTTTGCTGCCCCTACATTAAAGCAGTAATATAGGAAGCATGGTTTGTTTTTCCACCAAAGAGCACCAACATCTCCAGAACAAAAAAGAAACGAAAGGAAAAGATAAAAATAGATCATGATCATCTCATTATTTCTAATTACATTTAAGCACAAGTAGGAGTAATAATAAGATTGCAGGATCTCCAAATCAGTGACAGGTATTGACAATTGAAAGTTGATTATCCATTAGCCATCTTATGAGAATGAAATATCCTTTTCAATCATGGAAAGCAAGGTAAACTGATGAGTCGTCTTAGCGGGAAAGAAAAGAGAAAGAGGAAAAGCATGCCCTTAAGTTGCACCTCTAGAAATTTGAAGTCAGGCTCGAGAGTGAAGCAGATCCCCTCTTGAGTCAACAAAGAACGGATAACCAGTGAAAACCTCTCAGGGATACGGATAGGATACTGATACACTAATTGGTTAAACTTCCCTGCAAGCACACAAGGTGAAAAGGACACCTTACATTCAAGGATAAAACAATTTCTTGAGGTCCTTGCGAGGACTTGCTCTCATTATATAATATTCCCATAAGAAACATACATGTGCAACATGAAAATTGAAGACACTCCATTCTCGACCATGAGAAGTTTGATCATACATGACGCGAGTGCTCATAGTAACTTCCAAGCTCACTTGAGCGGTTTGTAAGTTGTATTAACAATTTTGACATGCTTTTCCATTACAATAAATCATGTCTCTATAAAAAGGCATAACTTCTTCTAAGTCGTCGTCGCTGTGTTAAGTTTGATTTGACTTGAAACTTGAGTTCCATGAGTTTTTTTATCTTAACAATCTCCTAGACTCTAGCTCACTCAATGTAGATAGATCAGGCATATCATCAAGTCAAACTCAAGCAAGTAATATGAAGGTTGATTAAAGCCCAGTGTGAACGATCAGCTTCTCATCTGCGCAAAGTGAGCATAAACAGTTTATAGTGTCCACTTGACAGAAGAATCAAACTAATGCCCTTTAATGTGTCCAACAGGATTCAGCTACGTGGCATTTTGTCTCTGCTGAAAAGACACGAGCCCGGTCAATGTGAACCAGGCGCCCCAAAATGATAATGGGAATTTAAATTTGCCAGTGGAGCTCCAAAATAAGTACTTTATGCCATGAACTATAAAATTTTTCCCGCTTCATGTGGAATTTGAGTTGTTAATTCTAAAACATGAACTGTCCCTTGAAAATTTCATCCGTGAGCAATGAAGGAAATTGACTATCCTCTACAAAGAGAGAAATCCACCAGGGACAAAAGAAGTTGACAACTTCCAGATGATATTTTCCTAAAGCAGAGATGTGAGTGTAACAGAAGTTGACAAAGAAATTACCAGTAACGCTTCGGAAGTTAAAATCAGAGTCCTTTTCCAGCAGAGTTCTGCCAAATTGCTTCTAAAGCTGGAATAATTGGAGAGACATTGGTGCCACTAGCCAAGAAACCAAGCCTGGTGAAATCATTTGCCATCTCCACAAAGTCCTCATTTACAGCATGGACAACAGCATCAATCAGAATCTGCTTATTTTGCTGAAAATTCCAAAGTAGATTCACTTTCAATTCAAACATTGTTGAAAGGATATCAACAAGACTTCATAGCTAAGAGTGCGAGTGAGAAAATAGGGCTTCTGAATTCATTACTCTGCATTAATCCTAATTCTAGCAAACAGGTCCTATCACTGTCTTTTAATTGTTTAGGTTAATCATCTCCCTTTCTACTTACTTCCTTCCATATAGTTAAACAGTGACTATTTCCATGTTTCATGCACAAGATCCTCTTTCTTGGGTTTTTCTTAATTCAGACTTTTTAAGGAAAAAAAAAGGAAAACGGGCCCCTCCTTACTTCATGTAATTAAAGCTCTTAACAATGAATGAGGTAGCTAAATAACCCAAAATAATATCTATGTGCAGTCGAGAAATAGAGTTGACTCACAAGCCGTCAACAATGAATCAAGAGGCACCTTGTGTAAGAGGAGAACAAATCATTTAAAAGATGCCGACTTCTTTATGACTTCAAATGTATTTTCGTACTCTACTTGCCTACAGCTCTGTCTCAGTAGAAGCTGTACACTGCATCCTATTGATTCCTTTATGCTAAATTTATCAGATTTCTCTCAATATTTCCTTCGACTCTTCTCATGGTGCCCCCTTGATTAATTCATGAACAGGCACTCATGGTACTTCGTTTTCTTAGTACATTACCTGACTGAGGACAGCAACATTGCCAAAGTCTACATAAGCGATACGTCCATCGCGCATGGCAAAAATGTTTCCAGGATGTGGATCACCATGGAACAACCCAAATTCTAGCAATTGCCGTAATGCGGCACTTACTCCAACTGTAAGAAATCCATTTACATCAATGCCAGCATCTTTGATTGCCTGGCATAAATGGGAAAATTAACAAATTTCAGTTACTGCCTGGCTAGTATTCAACACCAGAAGTTTATATCTTGTCACAGTTCAAACCTTTGGTATATCATGGGTTCTATATCAGGCCTTTGCACCTGTAATCCAGTGAAACACATCATCAAAATCCAACAATTATCTGTGGCAACGCATCGTGATATGAAACTTCTCAAAAGACGGAAAGAAATGAATTTCAGTGCTAATGGCATAGTAAAATATACAAAGTCAAACAGTTAGAAGTAACGAGACAAGTAATAGGCATTATTGCATAAAAGAGAACAATGAACAGAAGGACAAAGTAGAATGTTCAGTAAGTAGATGTTGAATTTGAAGTTATATCATCTCCCAAAAAGAAATGCTACATTATGTATGCTTCTCAGGAAAATGAATATAAAGAACTTCATGGCAAAGATGCCATGGGCAGATAAATATATTGATCTTGCATGGCTACCGCTCCTAAAGCAATGAAATAAAATCCAAGAACTTCATCAATATCTGCTACAGCAGAAATGTGAAAACAAGATGGGCCTGCAAGTCTCAATTTTTCTCAATAATGTAGAGCTGTAGATGTCAGTGATGAAAGAACAGTTCACAGCATAGAAGATAACCTTAATTGCAACATCCTCTCCAGTATCACGTAACGTAGCTCTATAAACTTGACCCAAGCTGGCAGCTGCTATTGTCTGAGATGAAAGTTTGCTGAACACAGCTTCAAGAGGCCGCCCCAACTCCTCCTCTATGATGTTGAAAGCAACATAATTGTCATATTGATAAGATTCATATCCTATATAACATCCAAGATAGTGTGAAAAAGCTTATTAAACTCTTAAATTAGAATGCTTCTTTCTCTGTTAAATTATGCCATTCACCTGATTTGGGAAGGAAGGAACATCGTCTTGTAGAATGCAGAGTTCATTCATGTAGTCTTCTCTAATAATATCTGGTCTGTTTGCAAGAACCTGTCAACAATGGAGCAGAAATTCAGGGAAAAAGGGGATCAGACCACCAAACACGTAAGCATCATCAAGAACATATTTTGCAGCAGAAATGTGAAAACAACAAACCAACCTGACCAGCTTTGATAAAGGAAGGCCCCAAGTCACACAAGAGATTCCTAAGCTGCATGGCTCGGAAGGGAACAACCTCCTCGTCCCGTCCGACGAAACAATCATACATGAGCGTGGACCAGTAGAAGCCCAGTTTCCACACGATCTCGACTCCCCTCATGACGAGCGACCAGATAGCCCCTTGGGATTCCAAGACCTTGCTCCTCACCTAATTGCACAGGGCAAGCGAACACATGCTTCTACCTCACATAACACAAAATTACCATGCCATAAGAAGCACGGCAAGCAGAATGAATATCATCAACAACAACAACATCAGCAACACCAGACAAGCCCCCCAATTCTACGCAGCCAGAACAGTAATATCGGAGACAAAGAGCGAAGACGAAAGATTGGTACCATCTCGGGACTGTACTCGCGGAAGGGCACGCAGACGCCGCGCTCGATGTCGAGCTTCTCCATCGCAGCGCTGGACTTGGCGAGCTGCATAGAGCCCGAGCCGCCGCCGCCGCTCCTCCTTATGGCTCGCGACGCGGCGGCGCCGTCCAACTCGACGGCGGTCGCCTTGCTGATCACGGCGAGACGGGAGGCGCGCGTCCGGCATGCGGCTCGGGCGCTTCTTCTTCTCCTTGTCGTCGCCGCCGGAGAGAGGGAGCTCCGGCCGGGGACGGAGCAGGAGCAGGAGCAGGAGCAGGAGCAGGAGCAGAAGGACAACTCCATTCTTCGTCTCTGGCTTTTCGGTTGCTGCGATGGAGGAGATTCGGATCCCAAATTTCGAAATTCGGTTGAACGGGAAATCGACCGGAGATAAGAGACAGGAGCACGGAACGATGCCCAGCCACATAATAAAAATTCGATTTTTTTTATTAATTTAATTTCCACACGGTTCTATTAAATGGAATTTTTTTTTTTTTGCGATGATTCTCTAAAAAAAAAAAAAATCTTAAACCGATTCATCAATCATAAATTTATTATAAATTAATTTTTTTATTACAAAAATCCCAACCGTGACAAATTTATACAAATGATCATAAAAAACTCTAAATTGATATTTTATGACAAATTTATTCTAAACTAAATTTTTAATAAAGAAAATACCTCAAATCGATATATTTGTAATAAATATATTATTTGTTAAATTAAGTTAATATCACAAATTTAGCACAACAAACGAGGAGTAAAATTCAGAGTAAAATTTCGAATTGATATATCAGTTAATTATTACGTGTCATCCAACCTAACAATTTAAGATTGAAATTTAGTAAAAATTAATAGAGGTAACAATTTGGGATTAATTCGTCAAATATACTAGTTTCAGATTTTTGTGGTTAAAAAATTAATCTGAGAGTGTGTTTGAGGTTTTTAGTGGTATTAATTTTTTTTTTCTTCTTTTTTTTTTTGGCAAAGAAATAAAAGGAAAGTCGAGCGGTTCTCTGTTTTGGTGACGTCAGAAATTATCATGGGAAGTTTGGATAAGGATAAATCATTTCTCCAGTGTGGTGCGCCCCGTTGCCTTCCCCCTTACCGACGTCGACCGCTGAACAGACGTCTCGTCCGGTGGTCTTTTGTTGTCTTCATCACAGGCCGGGTCCACCACGGCCCATCATAAAAAGTGGGCCGCACCTTGCAGTCCACTCCTCCTCACCCATTGTCCGGGCCGAGTTGACCCGGGCCAGCCTTTGCGTTATTTTCGATCGCATAAAAAGAAAATATTTACTATTCACCCAAAAAATAATATATATTTACTTGTGATATTGAATCGAAACGTCTTGTAGCTATATTCCATACCTGAGACTTGTGATGAATTATGACAAATATTATTGATTGTTGCGACGATGAAATTTGCTAACATATAATAATTTGCTTATTTGGATTTTTTTTTCCTTGTTTCAAATTTCTCTCTCTCTCTCCACCTATCTTCTTCTTAAAACCCCAACAAAGCTGATATGACAGAGCTGAGCTCACCTATCCATCAAGTCGAACACCCTTGCAACATACAAAACCTCTTATTCGTAAATGCTCACTTATGATCACCATTCGTGGCCATGAACGTGAGCTCCGATATGACGAGCTCTTGATCTGGTAGCGATCATGATAGATAGCTAGGATCTCATCATGGCCAAGAACTCCAAGCTTGAGTTGCCATGCCACGAGCTCGAGATTCACTAGTCTTTGCAGCAATAAGTCGGGAGCTGGAATTGTCATTATCACCGCGAGCTCGAGAGCTCAGGTTCCTCTCTTTCTTTCTCAATTTTGCTAAGGTGAAGTTACGTAACAATTTTGAGCAAATCATAACATCACATACATACTCGGATGCCCAATTCAACAATTTTATGTAGGCGAAAATTGGCCAACAAGAGAAAAAAATATAACAATATGACTAACTTGAAACACTTTTAAAAAATAGAGGGATGCTTCTGAAGAAAGAGAGTAGAAGAACGATTTTGATTTAAGGACAAAAGTACCGGGTCACCTGTGCCATTATCTCTAAGTGTTATTAGTTATTCCCTAAAGGAAAGTGCTACATATACGGAAACATCTTTTTTTAAAATTCCTTATCACATCATGGCAAAATTTTTGAGAAAATGATGATTTAAATGTCATAACTTTCATGCAACGCTTATTTTAGTACCAAAACTTTTGATTAGACCGAATCAAAGAAAAAACTATTACTTAAATGTCTTTGGTAACAAATTCTAGCCAAAGGTCCCATGTAACTTTTTTTTTTAATTAATTAATAATTCATACGTGGATTTCGATGTTGATAGTCGCAAGGGGAGTTGGTTCGGTGATCCCCTCCTGTTCGTTAGCTGAAATTTTGTTTCTTTGTGTGAAGAACGATGACATCGAGCCTGACATTTGCTACTCTAGGCTTAAGGAGTGTGTTATTGTTTGAAGTATTTGAATTTCCGAATTCTACGGCTTCCATTTGTTTGGAAGAGTTCGGAGTTCGTTTTAGTACATCTTTCTTTTAACTACCGACCTCAGTAGCTTCGGTGTGAGGTTACTGGGACATGGCAATGATCTTTACTTTAGAGCCATGACCTATTTAAAATGCTATAGGAGGTTTCTACATTGCCATTTCCTGAGGGGCTGTACTTTGCTCTGTGTCCAATGATGTATTGGCGGGATTTCTTTTTGCTTATCCTTACCAAAGTTCTAGAAAAATTATTGAACATATATATAGGGTATTAGCGCGGTGATCCAAACGGAGAAAGCTGTTGCTTCATTGGAAGCTTCGAGTCGATGCTTCCTTAACGTATGTGATGTCCGATTTATCATAGATCTCTTGATGTTTGTGATTCCGTACCATCTTTGCTATATTACCAGTTCGATCGAAAAGTCATGTAACAGTAGGTTGAGATTCGCGTCAAACTATTCCTGCCAGCATGAATAGCTTTGAATTGAACACGACCTGATGTGTTGAATTTGTCAGGTTGCTGGGGTTCCAGGAGGGACAGAGGCTTTATTTTTGGCTAGGCAAGCTGCACTGGCACAAGAAAAAAATAAGTCCAGTCAGACTCCAATGCTCTATAGCTGTGGCATTTGTGGCAAAGGATATAGAAGTGATAAAGCACATGCTCAACATCTCCAGTCCAGAAGCCATATCCTGAGGGCTTCGCAAGGGGTGAACCTTGAAGATGGGGAGAAGACAATTATTAGACCACTAGCACCACGTGTTCAGAGCAGGCCTGCTCCACAAAAGGAGTCAGGTATGGCAGAAAGCGAAGATAGTGAAGATGAGTGGGAAGAAGTGGATTCAGAGGATGACTTGGTTGGGGAAGCTGCAAACTCTTTGAGTGAAATGAATGTAGATGAGATGTCCACCGACCATCATATGGAAGATGGTTCTGATGACGATGATTTCTGTGAAGTGGATCCATCATGCTGCTTTATCTGCGATCGCGAGCACGATAGCATAGAATTGTGTATGGTTCACATGCACAAGCAACACGGTTTCTTCATCCCTGATGTTGAGTATTTGAAGGATCCAGAAGGACTTCTTACGCACCTTGGCCTTAAGGTACGAGCTGCAAAATCTGTGAAAAGCATGCTGCTGCAAGTAGTTCTGTTTCTTGACTTTTTTTTAATTTTTAATTGGGCTCATTTTTTTATCTTATTTCGTTCTTCGCCCTTATACAGGTGAAAAGGGATTTAAAGTGTTTGTACTGTAATGAGAGGTGTCATCCCTTCAGCAGCTTAGAGGCAGTTAGGAAACACTTGACAGCAAAAAGTCATTGCAAAGTTCACTTTGGAGATGGCGATGATGATGAGGAAGCAGAGTTAGAAGAGTTCTACGATTATAGTAGCAGGTTATATTTCCACCATCGATCTCTACTTCTAAGTCATATGTTGACAGTCGATCACCTTTATGGATAGGTGCCTTGACTTGTTATAGTGAAAGGAAGGGCAGTCTGTAAATGATTATATTGTGATAGCTCTCATATCTCATCATTAACTTGTCTATTTCTGTTCTGTTTCCTCTCTATTTGCAGCTATGTGGATGAGGATGGGAAACAACTGGTTGCCTCTGGTGATATGGGAAATTCTGTAGAACTTGGAAGTGGTGGCTCTGAGCTTGTCATTCCCAGAAGATCGGATGGTGGAGTTTCAATGAAAACACTTGGCTCAAGGAAAATAATTTGTGGTAAAGTCAAGATACACTTGGACAAAAAAAATTTCTGGAACGTATTAATATGCTAGACCCATAAATTCCAATGCTCAAATTGGAGCAAAAGCAATTTGCTTAGCTTTACATCATACATCTATTTGGTAGGCTTGCATATATTGAGTACATCTAATAATACATGAATGTGACATTGGATCTATAAGTTTTTGAATGTCATCAATTTTTGATCCAGTAAACTTGTGAGTGGATCATATAATTAGACACTAAATGAATCAATGGATTTTACAATAATTTTTCTAATCAATCTAATTCCGGAGCGAGTCATGAGATTGGCCCAAGATATTTACATTTTTCTCATCCCTACTTATTAAACATACTAATTTGAATTGATGAATATTCTAATTTCGATAATTAATAATATATAATTAATTAATACTACTTATTTATTCATTTATTCAGCAATGTTATGATAATCGAGAACAATAGCTAACCCAATAGCTGCTAATAGCTATAACAAAAATGGAGAAAATATCTCATTTTAATTGTCAACTATAAAAAAATCTTAAAATATTACGAAATTTGTATTAGTTGCATGGAGGATGAGTTCGAGACCCAAAAGGTCCCTAACCATAAGTGATCAATCCATAGATACCAATTAAAAATAAATAGGTACTCAAAATAAGTACATGTTCGAGTATGATTGACCATCTCCTTATTAATTTTGATTAATTTCAATATGAACAAGAATTCAAGCATATTCAATTATATAACAAGGATAAAGCAAACAAATAGATTGATATTTGGTAATCATAATAAAGAATTTATATTATACACATGAATAGTTTTCAAATATTTTTGAAGATAAATGGATTTGATAATAGAAAACAAAGTTGAATTTTGATTGCTATTAATAGTTAAAAATATTCATCATTGACAAGCAACTAAAAGAATTATGGAAATGATTTCAAATAGAAGATAAAGATTTGTTGATAAATGAACTCCGATTTGTTGACTATTACCTGTCAAATATCCAGCTTGACTTTGTTTTTCAGATAATCCTGTACCAAGACAATCCCATACCAAGACCCATCTAAAAAGGTAGTCATTATTGAAACCAAAATGCTCGTACAAACCAACAAAGTAAAAGATTCAAATAGAATTAATACCGTTTATAGCTCCTACATAAAATAATTAATTAGGAGAGAAGAAAAATAAATTCATCAAAAAAAAAAAAAAACCTATGCTCTTCTTTAGTAACAAACTTAAGTAACTTGCCTTAGGAAGGCCAAGCAAGGCCCACAAGCATAATTCATCATGAGTTCCTCAAAATAAAAAATAAAAAAGTTAATCATACATAAATTTTCAATAAATTTTGAATAATGCAAAGAAGATAATGATGATAATGAAAAACGTATGGGGTATATGGTGTGTTTAGTTTAGTCTCTTAGTAATCAAAATAAATCAAAATACATCTGGTTACTTAGAAAAAGGAAATCCCAATGCTCTACTACACTAGGCACGAGCTCTAGAACAGATAATTTACATAAGAATGGGTCGGGCATGTTTACCAAAATATTAATTTAAAATAGTTTAATTTTTTCGACTTACTAATCAAAATAAATTCATCAAAAAGATAATTAATTAGGGAGAGAAGTATTTTTGTCCACTTATTAATCAAAACAAATTCATCAAATAAAAAAATAAAATAATTAATGAGGGAGAGAAGTAGAAACAAAATAAAGTAATACCTAGACCAACTCCTTCCCCAAGCAAGACCCCATAGCTTAGCTAAGCTAAGGGGAGAATAAAAAAGAAAAAGTTAATGAACATCTATTTTTAGATAAAATGGTCTATTTAGTTAACTCTCTTAATTTAGTTCGTTTTTCCTAGAAAAACTTGAGTTTAAACATTGGGCACAGCAAGGGCATGGGAATGGGAGGCATGGGAATGGGCATGGCCATGGCATGTTATGTTTAGTCTCCTGTTAAATTTACCCAAAAATTAATTCAAAATAGTTACTCATTTGCTTTACATTTTGTCCACTTATTAATCAAAATAAATTCATCAAATTAAAAAATAAAATAATTAATTAGGAGATTCATCAAATAAAAAAAATAAACTATTCATTACTCTTCTTTACTAACAAAAACTATGCATAACGAAACAAAAGAAAATAATTATGGAAAAATCCAAATGCTCCAAACTTAAGTCAAGCCCCCAGCCATAATTCATCATAAGTTCCTCAAAATAAAAATAAAAAGGTTAATCATACATAAATTTTGAATAATGCAAACAAGATAATGATGATAATGAAAATTAGTCTCTTAGTAATCAAAATAAATCAAAATAAATCCGTTTACTTAGAAAAAGGAAATCCAACATAAGTAACATAAGTATCCAGCTGGGCATGTTTAATCTCCTTAAATTTACCAAAAAAATTAATTCAAAATAGTTTATTTTCTCTGCTTATTAACCAAAATAAATTCATCAAATAAAAAAATATAATTAATTAGGAAAGAAGTAGAATGGCTTTAAAGAGAAAGTATGAAACAAAACAAAATAATAATTATGACATTTCCGTACCTTCTTACAACTCCTTATCCGACTCCAAGCAAGCCCAAGCAAGCCGCATAGCTAAACTAACCACTTGGGGAGAAATGATCTTTAATAATCCAAGATAATGATCATCAAAGCATAAAAAAACTTGAGTTTAAACATTAGGCCCGGCAGGAGCATTGGAATGGGCATGGGCATGGCAATGTTATGTTTAGTCTCATTGTTAAATTTACCCAAAAATTAATTCAAAATAAATTCATCAAATTAAAAAATAAAATAATTAATTAGGATAGAAGTAAAATAAGTTCATCAAATAAAAAATAATAAAAATAACTATGCTCTTCTTTACTAACAAAAACTATGCATAATGAAACAAAAGAAAATAATTATGGGAAAATCCAAATGCTCCAAACTTAAGTAACTTACCTTGAGGAAGGCCAAGCAAGCCCGAGGAGCATAATTCATCATAAGTTTCTCGTAAAAATAAAAAAAGTTAATCATACATAAATTTTGAATAATGCAAAAAAGATAATGATAATGATAATGAAAATAAATCCGTGTATTTAGTTTAGTCTCTTACTAATCAAGATAAATCTGTTTACTTAGCTAAGGTAGAAAAATGTTGAGCAAGGAAAATAAATAAGGACTTTCACATTTCTCCTAACCACTATCCCTCAGATTATTTTTTAGGGAAGGGGTTAAGCAAGAGGCAGGACTACAGAGCAAAACTTAGCAAGGATAAATGAGATGGCATTCACAGATAAAAGGTGAAAACTAGATGTGTTAAAATGGGTCACTTGTTTATAACAAAAGATAGTTAAATGGGTTTCACAATTAAAGGTTTAAGATATGTGGGTCTTAAGTGGGTTTTTAAATGGGTTGGGTTGAAAACTCATTTTCAACAAAAACATTATAATCCCTCCCTCTCTCTTTAACTTTATAAAAATCGAAATTATAATTTTTTTTATTTTTCTTCCTTTTTTATCTTCTTTTTTTTTCTTTCTTTGTCCTTCCTCCTTCCGGTCGCCGGCACGGTGATGGCCGGCGATCGGCCAAGCGAGCCTCGAGCTCGCCGGCGTCGGGTGAGCCTCAAGCTCGTCGAATCTGGCAAGGTGGAGGCCTCGGCTGAGTCGCAAGGCTCGAGCCTCGCCGATCCGGCGAGCCTAGAGCTTGCCGGTGTCGGGCAAGCTCGAGCTCGCCCGTGGCCGGTTGTCGGCCGTCGTCGTGGCTGGCGGCCGGCCAAAGAAGAAGAAGAAGGAGAAGAAAAAAAGAGAAAAGAAAAAGAAAATTATCTTTAAAAATAAAATAAAAATAATTAAAATTTTAATTTTAAAAAAATAATTAAATTTCGATTTTTTTAAATAATTATTTTAAAATTTATAAAAAATTTCCATTAAATTGTATTGTATAAAACTATTTTAGCAATACAATTTAAAAAAATAATATATATAAAAGCTTGGAAGTATTTTAATAATATAATATTTATAAAAAAAACATAGGAATAAGTTTTTCTAAAATTGTTAAATATGAAAATATTTTATTAATATGAGTTGGGTCGGGTCGGGTATGGATTGGGTATGGGTCGGGTCGGGTTTGGGTTGAAAATTTTACATTAAGCATAAATGGATTATAAATGGGTTAATGGGTCAATTTGGGTCGGACTATTAATGACCCGACCCAAACCCGACCCGACCCACCCGTTTAATGGCTCTAGTGAAAACAAACCTCATTCAACTCTTCAACCTTTTGCTTCCTCAAGCGATGCAAGAAGTCAAGAAGAATTTGCATATTTCTCTCGGCTTCCTCTTGTTCCATTTTTCTCTTCTTCTCCGCAAGAAACACGATAAGGTTATCTAGCTCCTCGATGGACAACCTTATGGATAATCAAAAGGCCATATTAGCATAATATATTTCAACTCAAAAACAGCCAACACAGTCGAAATTATTTTGTTCTCCACGGCTACTTAGCCTGGAGCATCATTCATTGGATAGCATCTCCGGGTTATTAAGATTGAAGGTCAACTGTGTTAGTTTTTCTGAAATGCTATCCATAAAGAAGTAAAGAAGTACGAACAAGCAAGGAAAGGGTCAACATCACAGGTTCAATTCCTCAAAAGCTGGTAATTGGATCACTTAATTGAGCTTTGGCTTAATACTTATATAATCCATAAGATCGATAGCATATATATTGTGGCTCTGGTTTACTTAGCTAGAAAAGAGATCTAGCTAAAATTTGATTAAGGCATGCGTTAAAGTCATGAGTTACAATTTCAGCCCACTACAAAACATATTTGTGATTAAATTGCCTTCTTTGTGCATATGAAGTAAAGTAATGCATAAATAAAGAGAGCGTGGACCTTGTGGAGCTAGAAAGTTGCTCATATAGATACCCATTTAGGCGTTTGCCAAAATTTGGAGATGGCTTCAACGAAACTTCCACCTTTTGAAAAATCACGAAAAGAAAAACCAGCAAGGACTGACCTGTACTTACGGGAAATGCAGATTTCGATACTTGCCGAGCAGAAGTCTTCCTTTAAATAAGCTTACACGGGGAGGGGGAGGCATAAGAATACTCTAAATTCCAACCCGATGCCAAAATCAAGTTAAGTTGGACAACCATTACCTATACTTTAAATAAATTGTTAACATAGCAGGAAATACTTATCTTAAACCAATCAATCTCTACTTAGCTAGAAAATCACATACATATATGATTTGTCAACCTTTCAAATTTGTTGGATTTTCACTTATTTGAAGCTAATTTGCATTTGCATGGACCGTAATATAAAATGCCCGACCAATATGAATCTAATATGAGAATTTAATATAATAGCCATACCATATTAATTATATAATCTAATCTAATAACGAGAAGGTGTTAAATCCTGATATGCCACTTTTAAGTTCTCAAGATGCTATGACCCAGGTGAGATGGCATGATATTTTTTATGTTTCTAAAACAAATTTTCTGATTAATTCGGAATAAATGAAATACGTAAGTGTATATATATATATATATATATGGGTTTTCTTTAAATGAGCAAAATAAAGAAATCATATCAAAAGAAGTATTATTCATAAAATAATTCTTAAAATTAAAGATTTCATTTCATCGATAGGAAGAAGATTACGATTTCACAGAAAATTAGGCGACAAAAATATACCAAAAGTATTAACTAAAATATACGGCTGGAATATACAAAAATATACAAAAATATACCAAAAGTCAAGTTAAAAATTATTAACTAATTTGTGATACGGCTGGAATAGGGTTCTTCGCGGTGGGGCCTCTCCGCCTGGAAATTGATATTCGCAGGCGGTAGTGTCCAATAAGATCGGGCGAAGAAAAGAGAGTTTTTTTAGTCTCGTCGTGGCCACCTCGCTCCCGAGCCCTCGTCCCCTCGCCTGGCTCGCTACTTCGTTATTTATTTATTTATAGGCGTTCCTGAAGTCCAACTCACGAAGCTTGTCCTTCAAGTCAAAGTACACAGCTCTCAAATTTAACTTTCTTTCATCTTGTTTTGACCCACGTGCTCCCCGCTCCTGTGGGCCCTGCTTTCTCCTTTTGTTTCATTTTTCAAGACGCAAATTCCACTAGGTGTTAAGGATCAGCGTGCCAAGACATAGGGTGCGTTTAGTTGGACTTTTGAAGAAAGTTTTTGAGAAAATGTAAAGAACTTTAAGGTTAAGGAGTTTTTTAAAATGCAAATTACGTTTGGTAAATTGTAATCTAAAAGCCCCTTGTAAAGTACCTTTAAGCAAAATGGTGTTTGGAAAAATTTACATTTATAAAGGACTTTTATAAAAAAAAAAATTAAAAAATAAAAATAAATTAAAAAGAAAAAAATAAATGGTTGGTCGGCAAAGGGTAGGGTTGCTGGCGATCGAAATTGTCGCCGGCGGCCGAGGTCTCAAATTGCAAGACCTCACGTGGCCGCCGAAGACCACAAGTCCTCCTTCATCTGTTGCTCCATCCACCGCCGTCAAGTCTCACCCCTGTCCCCACCTCACCGACGCCGCCCTCACCGTCGTCGTCGTCGCTTGCGAGAACGCCTTCCTCTCCCTCGACCTCTCCGAACTCAGACAACCCAGATCCGGTTCGCCAGAGGTCGGGCGACCCGATCTAGGTCGCGGCCACTCAAATGACCCGATCTGGGTCTCGGTGACTCGGGCGACCCGAGTCGGAGGTCGCACGACCTCACCGCGACCAAGATCTGGGTCGCCCGAGTCGTCGCAACCTAGATCTGGGTCGTTCGACCTCTGGCGACCCAGATCTGTGTCGCCGGAGGTTACGCGAACTCGCCGCGACCTAAAGGTCGCGGCGATGCGACTCCCGAGGGTCACCGAGGTCATGCCACTGGCCGGCAACGGTTGCCGTGACCACACCGGCCTCACGCCGACCTCTGTCGAGCCCGTCGTCGAGCGCGTTGTCAGCCCCTCGCGATCTCGCTCGCCAATCTCAACGAAGAAGAAGGTGAACAGTTACGAGGGCAAAACCGGAAAAATGAAATGTTAGTAAGGATATTTATGGAAGAAAATTTATCACTTATTGGCCTCTCAGCATTCCGAGAAGGCTGAATGCCCAAGGCAGCCTCCTATCTGCCTTGGGCTTTCAGCCTTCCAAAGGCCTGCTTTCCCTCAATCATCTTTGCAAAATAATTTCCCAAACACCAAATTTTAGCCCAAAGGGCTTTGAGTGCTCAAAGTGGCTTGGCAAAGCCACTCCCAAACGCACCCATAGTTTCCTTCCTTTTAATTTATTTTCTTTCATTTGTACTGGCCTAGCCAAAATCTCTTTCAAATTTAGGTGTTAATTTCGGGGCGGTTCCAATAAGATCAAAATGTTGGACCCATCACCATCCCTACAAATCTCATTTATATAAAAATTTTCTTTCGCACCTAAACTCTTTTAATAAGAAAGAATTAGCTCATGCTTTTTTAAAGGGAAGAAGGAAATGCGATCAATCCACCGTGGGAGCACCAAGATAACATCATATCGGGGCTGCTGCTGTGCTGTTTTTGGAAAATAAAAGAAGCAAAAAAATCGAGGGGAAATTTTCCATCCAGATCCTCTGTCTCCATCCACAGCTTCCATTTTCTAAAACCTTCCAATGCACCAACGCACCTATGTTTCTTTTATAACTAGAGTAAAATATTATTCTAAAGCATGATATTTTTTTTTTTCCTTTTTTTTTTAAAATTTTCTAGAGTTTTGAGGGGTGGTTTGAAAAGAGACCAAACACAATTACTCCTTCACTTTTTATTTTTTATTTATTTAAATTGCGGTGGTGCTAAGTCATTCGCTCCTATTCCCTTTTGGCGTGGAGGAGCCATCTCTTGCTTCGCCTCACTCGCCTCTCTCTCGCTCTTCCTTGAATTCTTCTCCAAAACTTCCCTATATTTTTTGGGACCTCTATTTTCAATTTATTTTCCAAACACCTTTCTAATTTGATGAGATGGGAGAGGAGCTAGCCTCGCAATATTAGCAAAATATATTATTAACCCGTAATTCCGAGCTTTGACAAGAAAATTAATAAAAAAAATACAACTACTTGTAAGTAAATAAGCTCTTCAATGAGTATTAATAGTGTTAAATGAATATACCCGCCTCCTACTTCTTAGTTGTTAGGATGGATTATAGGTAGACCCGTTAAACAGTGGGTCGGGTCGGGTTTGGGTCAAGTCATAAATGGTCCGACCCAAATCGACTCATTTAACCCGTTTATGACCCGTTTATTGCAATTCAAAAATTTTGACCCATACCCATACCCGACCCGACCCATACCCAACCCATACCCAACCCATTTAATTAAACTTAATTTATTATATATATATATATATATAGGTATATATATTTTAAAAATGGTATTGCTAAAATAATTTTATACAACACAAATTTAATGGACAATTTTTTTAATTTTTAAAATAATTATTTTAAAAAATGGAATTTTAATTATTTTTTTTAATTTTAATTTTTTTAATTTTTAAATATAACTTTTATTTTGTCTTTCTTCTTCTTCTTCTTTTTCTTTGGCCGGCCGCCGACCACGATGACGGCCGGCGGCCGGCCACAGGGCGAGCCTCGAGCTCGCCCGGCTCGCCGACGCCGGCAAGCTCGAGGCTTGCCGGATCCGGCGAGCCTCGAGCTCGCTTGACGCCGGCAAGCTCGAGTCTCGCCCGGATCGGCGCGAGGCTCGAGCCTCGCCTAACGTCGACGAGGCCTCCGCCTCCCCGGATCCGGTAAGCTCGAGGCTCGTTGGCGTTGGGCGAGGCTCGAGCCTCGTCGATCCGGCGAGCCTCGAGGTCGCCCGGCCGGTCGCCGGCCATCGCCGTGCCGGTGACCGGAGGAAGAGGAAAGAAAAAAAAAAAGAAGAAAGAAAAATAAAAAAGAAAAGAAAAATAAATGGGTTGTACAACCCATCTTTAGACTTTAATGGGTTTGTAAATGGGTCTTAAATGAGTACCCATTTAAGACCCATTTATTTTAGTTCTTTTATTTTTAAAACCCATCAGGGCACCTTATTTCTCAAGGCCTGACCCATTAACGACCCATTTATGCTTAAATGGGTCCATAAATGGGTTGCACAACCTATTTAACACCTCTAATTATAGGTAAATCTTCATAAGCAAATTTACCTCTAATTTTGGTGGTGAAATGCTGGCTCCGTTGATTTGACCTCCATCACCCTTTCCACCACCACAACTTCCAACCTCCCCTGCCACGGTCAAACCATCACCATCACCGTGGCCTCTTGGTCTAAGCCTCATCGATGGGGTTGCGATTAACCACCGATTTTGTAGAGTCAACGTGGGCAAACCTACAATTAAATATCACTATTCCCACAAGCTGTTTAGAAAACAATCAAACCAGCCTCCATCCCATTTTCACGGCTTGTTCTTCAAAGTTATAATAATAATAGAAAAAGTGAGGTACCATATTAGAAAATATAACTAAAATGAAGAGTTAAGTACTTGCTTTATATAAAATAAATAAATGATTAAATTGGCAGGTGGTTTTTAAATGTTTTTGTCCGCATAATCATCTCCTCGGAAACGCTCCCTCGCGGCTAGAGAGAGAGTCTTCCGAATCTCGAAAGAGAGAGAACGCAAGAGTGGAGGGACGAGAGAGAGAGAAAAGAGGAACTTCAACCTTAGGAGGAACTTCAAGGTGGCCTGCGTATTTTGTAATATCATACATCCATCACCACCCCGTCAAGATACTTATTTTAAATTTGAAATAATGTAATTTTTTGGAATTATTAATTCTAAACTCCATCCACCCAAATCTATACCAACCTTTAACCTTTTATGTAAGTATTAAATAGTTATTTTTTATTCCAGACAGACGTGTCTGTGAAGAGATAGGAGCTGGGAAGAGATAGGAGAGATAGGAGCCGTAAGTTTTTTCCTAAATATCCATTCTCTTTGACTTTTTTTCTTTTGATGTATTTTTTTTTATTTATCAAGTTTGCTTCGTTACCAACCTTTCCAAATACTCACAACTTTTAGCTCTTCTTTAATCCTTACAAGTCAAGCATGTGAATGGATGACCCTTGTATTCTTTTGTTTGGATCACGCAAATATTGAAATTAACTATACATACACACATATGTATAGTTATCAAATTAAATTATAGATAACTTGTTTATCATTTAGAAAAATCCTAAGATACCGTGAGAGATGCAATAATATTAAATAAAGGTATTGATTAGTGATTAGTTTTAATTCAACCTTATGTTTTTTTTTTCAATAAATCCTTCTTTTTTTTTCCCTAGAGCTAAATTTAGCTGCTCATAGTAATGATAAAGTTATGTGCCTTGAATAAAAATTCTTTTATTTTTTCTCAAATAGGTTAATTATCTAGAGATTTTGGCTACTAAATTCCAAAATGGCCCAAATTGTGCCCCCAAAAATTACAGTTTTTATTTCTTTATTTATTTAGAGGGTTAAAAATTAAATTCGACATTTTGGTCGTTCGAAAAATTTCCGAAAAGCCACAAAAAGCGTGGGAAAGGAAATTCGACTTCTTGTCTTAGAAAATTCCGGAAAAAAAAAAAAAAAAAATCCCGAAGAAAGCGGTTGACACTAGGTGAGCAGTCAGCATGGGTCCGGTTCTTCCCGGTTCTAAGGTTCCGGTTCCGTTCCTTTTTCTTGGAACCGGAACCGGAAGGGAGCTGGTTAGAGTTAAAAAAAAAAAAAAAAACGCTAGTACGTCACTTCCTGCACCCGCACGTGATTTCCCCTTCCTCTTTCTTTTTCTCTCTCTTTCTTTTCACCATCACGTCACTCCTTCCCCCACCCCGCCCTCCCCCTCCCCCTCCCCCAAAAAAAAAAACGTTTTTCTTCTCTCTCCTCTCCTCTTTCCCCTCTCTCGGCCGAACCCTCCCTCTCTTGCTGGCTGCTTCATCCACCGCCACACCGCTGCCCCATGCCCTACTAGTACTCACCACACCACCTCTTGGTCCGAACCACCACCACCCACCGCTCGTCCAACGAGCCGTCTCGCCGTTGAGCTCGACGAGTTGTCGTGCCGCCCCTTGCCACCGCCGCCGTCATCCCCAAGCCACCGTCACCACCTCTGGCCGCCGCTCGCTCAGCTGTCCAGGCCTTCGTTGCTCCGAATCGTCATTGCCTCCTCTAGAACCGAGCTCTTCCCCCCTTGGCCGTGGGTTGAGCCGCGACCGCCGCCATCTTCGCCGCGCCGTTGGTGCCGTGAGACTCGTGTCTTCGTCGCTGTCGCCACGTGCTCGCCGTCGCCGGACCTCCCTCGACACCGCCGCTCGACGCCGTCACCCCTCGCTCGCCTCGCCACTCAGCCGCTTGCCGTTGACGACGCCGTTGGATGCCGCTCGTCCCCGGGTGGAGGCTTCTCGCCGCTTGCCTATCCGGTCGGGGGCGACGCGGGACGCCTTGGAGACTCCGGCCCGGGCCTATCGGCTGATGGATGACGAGATAGTAGGTTTTCCTCCGCATTTTTTCTCTTTTCAGTTCTTTTCCTCCGCATTTTTGCTGCTTGAGGAACACCCACAGTTGCTCAACCTTCATTATTATGCAACCCCGTAAGGGTAGTTATTAATCACCAAATTATACTATAAACTATTTATTTAGTCGTCTATTAGGATGTAAATATTATTAGGATGGAAAAGATTCACATTGTTGTGTGGTGGTAGGTACATGGAAGATCGATTCCAATGGAAGACCAACTAGACCAACTATTGAATTGAATTATTTGGGCTTTCAGATATTTCCTTGCCCCAACTAGGAAAACTTTCCTTACCTTTCCTTACCGAACTCTCATTTGCTTTACTTTCACACTTTCCATTCTAAGATTCTCAGGAGATTGATTTATTTGAAGGCAATTTGAAGGCAATGTAGCATAATTGGAGTACTTGGCAGATTACCTAGATGAGCTCAGATTGGTCAACTATGAGTTCCTCGGTTTTCTTCATTCTTCCTTCTCTCTTGCATTTCTTTTCTTTCATGGCCGCGCACTTGATTATTTATTATTTTATCTGGGCTTACCTTTTACTTTCTTTACCTTTTAATTTCTGCAGAAGGCATCTCACTCCAATCCAATGCAAAAGAACCTGGTGGAACCTTAACCCAACCCACTCACCAACCTCTCACACCAGAATCACACCAGAACCCTTTTGTGACAACACTTGTGACAGCCCCCAACAATAGTTCACCCCTAGATCACCCCTAGATGAAAGTTAGATTTTTTTTTTTTTGGTAAGTCCATAATTATTTTGTTTTGTTTGATTTTCATTTGTAAGTAAACAAGTAAAGAAGAGTAAACTAGTTTGGCATGCTCGATAGATATAACAACCTAAACTCATGCATCACCATTATCTTCTTGATTATTAAAGATCATTATTATTATTTTTTTTTTTAGGATTGAATCCAATTATTTCTCCGGTTAGCCAAGTTGGTCGGTTAGCATCGGTTAGCATCGGTTAGCTTCCTTGGAGCGACCAAGCGGGTCGGTTGGTCTCAGGTAGGTCGGTAAAAATCTCATTTTGGTATGCCATTATATTTCTCTCCTAATAGTTATTAATCATTTTATTTTTTATTTGATGAATTTATTTTGATTTAAAACCAAAAGTAAAAGTAAAAGGTTAATTATTTGGAATTAATTTTTTTGGATAAATTGCCGTACTCAAGTTTTTTTTTTTTTTTTTCCATTACTAAACATATCCAAGGGAAGCTATGCGGTACCCATTCTTCTACATTAGCTTACTTTGGATAAAACTCATAAACATAAACATATCTCATAAACATGTCTAAACATGTCTTTTGCCAAGCTATCCCCTGTACCCTACATTAGCTTTTTTCTTTTATGAATTTATTTCATTACTAAATTATCTTCTTTTGCCAAGCCAAGCTGTACCCACGGACGACGACGTACCCACCTTACCCAATGTTCTACCACATTGGTAGAGCTCAGTTGGGATAAAACTAACTAACTCAAGTTTGTTTTAATGTCTTTTTGCCAAGCTATCCCCTACCAAATGTTCTACATTAGCTTCTTGTTTTTTACCTAATGTACCCAATGTTCTACCGATGGAGAGCTCAATTGGGATAAAACTCATAATCATGTCTAAACATATTTTATATTCCAAACATGTCTTTTGCCAAGCTATCCCTATCCTACCCACATGTTCTACAACATTACAACTACAGCATTCCAATATTAGCTTACTTGATTTCCAATGTTTTAGGGTGCGGTACCCAATGTTCTACAAATCTACACATTCGTAGGTAGTAGTAGAGCTTAGTTGGGATAAAACTAACTCTTTAAGTTTTTTTTTTTTTTTTCTTTTGCCAAGCTATCCCAAGCTATCCCCTACCCAATGTAGAACATTAGCTTCATTAGCTTCTTTTATGGATAAAACTCTCTAGCTAGTTTCGTAGAGTTAGGATAAAACTCATGTTTATGTCTTTTGCCCAGCTATCCCCTACCCCCTACCCAATGATCTACATTGGGATAAAACTGTTTTCACGTGTTTTGCCAAAAACTCAAGTTTGTTTTTTCTTTTATGAATTTATTTTATTTTTTTTCTTTTTCTTTTGCCAAACAGCTTAGTTGGGATGATAATTAGGTCGGAATTTTGTATACTTGCCTTTTTATCATATGCAATTCTATTTTATAGGAAAAATCCTTGTTTTTGGTCAGAAAATTATGAGTAGTCTTTTTTTTTTTTTGGTGGAATAAGATGCGGGGTCCCTAGGCTCGTACGCTCGTTTATAATAAGGAAGGAGCCCAGGCCCGGAAAAGCCCTGGTCCACAGAAGGGAACCAAATATCTTTACGCTCGGTCGGTCTCTTGGTCGGTCTCGAAATCGACGGGCCGTTTCGTCTGGGCATCGAGGAGACGCATACCGTGAAGGTGGCATCCAAAGCCCTATTATAAATAGGACCCTCAACCCCCGATCCAGGTCGATCGATTTCTTGGACCTAACCGCCGTCATCAAATTTCTCCTTGCCCCTTGCCATCTCTCTCTTTATCAAGGGTATTTGATTATCTACTTCGGAATGCCAAGTTGTGCGAATGCGATGTCATCAAATTTCTCGAAAGCGCGGCGCTGTTCCGTCTCCGTCTCGGCACTTACCTTTGGCACTGTAGCATCTAAAGCACATCTCTCTCTTTTTCAAGGGTATATTCTCTTCGTCTTGGGAATGCCAAATTGTTGATTGTTGTTTGTTGTGGTAAGACATTTAATGAGGATATGAAGTATAAATATGAGTATAAATATGATAAGACGCTAATGAAATCGCAAATCCACCAACACCGTCGGTTTTCGTTTTCATATGCAATTCTATTTTATTAGGAATAATCCTTTTTTTGGGTCAGAAAATTATGAGTAGTCTTTTTTTTGTGGTCCAATCGCCGGCGCGGAAAAGCCCCGGTCCATGGAACCTGGGAGACGGCATCGAGGAGACGTTTACCATCAAGGTCGCATCGAAAGCATAGGACCCTCCGATCGAGGTCCATTTCTCCTCTCTTCTTCGGAATGGAATGCCAAGTTGTTTTGGTCGAAGCTTTTTGCTTGGAAGATGCCATCGTGCATGGCAAGCATGTCATACCTAAGGAGCATCTAAAGCCCTATAAATAGGATCCTCAACCCCGACGTCAACGTCGGACCGCCGATTTCTTGGACTGCCGTCATCAAATTTCTCTCTCTGGGCGTCTCTCTCTCTCGCTTGGCCTCTTCTTTAGAGTGCCAAGTTGTTTTGGTAAGCTTGCCATGGATTGCTCGTGCTACCCATTTAATCCTACTTCCAACTTATCACCTAACTTATATCACCTTAAGGTATGACCGGATTTTTAATTTGGATATGACAAAATGGTATATCAGTATTTATACTCATACGGTATTTGTTTCTATAAACCAATGTCATTGGAGAATGCCCCAATCCATAGGCCGGTTTTGTTAGACTTTCCCAGATGCTATTCGTTCCAATATTAATTTTCTTCTTTTTTAATTAAATAAAAATAATTAAAAATAATTAAAGTTCAAATTTTGAAAAGAATTTTTTAACAAACTCTTTTTCTTATAATTTTAATATATATTTATTTATTATTATTATTTTGAAAATATCAAATTTTTTTCAGGCAGCCGAACAAGAAAGAAAAAAAGGAAGAAAGGGAAGAAAAGGACTGATTTGGGGATTTTGTTGCTGAGAGCAGAAGAGAGAGAGAGAAGCCATGGAGGGACAGAGGGAGCTGATACTCGTACCGAGAGAGAGAGAGAGAGAGAGAGAGAGAGAGAGAGAGAGAGGGCAGAGAGTGGCGCGCGAAGATACTCCCCGCTAGGAGAGAGAGAAAGAGCGAGGCGACAGAGGAGGGAGAATGGTTCCTATTCGAAATTTGCTCAGCCTAGCTCCTTTTTTGTTGCCCGGCTCATAATAATTCTATGAGGAATTTATTCTATGAGGAATAATTAGATAGGAGGATTGGAGAACTGGAGTTAAATTTACCCCCAAAAAAAATTAATTCAAATTAAGTTTACCTTGGTTTGGTTTTTGGTCCAGTTGTTTTTCTTTTTCTTTTTGGCACCCCCGCCCCAGCAGATTGAGAAACTACAGTTGAGAAACTACCGAGCTAGTTTACTATTAATTGATCATGACCAATGCATAGCTAACTCTCCAGCTCATACACATTTTTTTTTAATAATCCAAATTATCTAATTTGAATAATTAATTAGAGAGATGTATAATGGCCGATTAATCAAAATATAGATTAATCAAAATAAAGAGAAACTATAAGTTACCAAAAAAAAAAAAAAATTACTCATCTTTAATAATCCAATAATGGAAGCTTGAAAACCTATGGTCTATTTAAGATTTAAGATTGAAATGGTGTATTTAATCTGCTCTTAGTTTAGTTTAGTTTGTTTTTCCCTCTTGTTTAATCAATCCGGTTTAAACATGGGCACGGGAGGGGAATGGGCTTGGGCATGGCAATTTATATTTACCCAAAAAATTAATTCAAAATAGTTTACTCTTTAGTGGCTTTTGGCGGTGGTGCCTTTGGTTTGGTTTGGTTTTGTTTGGTTTAGGCCCTCTCTCCCTCCAAAGTCCAAAGTGCTCAACTTGGGAAAATGCTACCCCTAACCAACCATTTTGAAGTAGAACCTAGGGACTAACTTTGATTTTTCCCTCCTTATTATTTATTTAAATGCCAAAATAATGCTAAAAAAATTAAATATATTTTGCTCTTTTAAAAATTTACATATTTGATTTTTTTAGCATATACATTTGATTTTTTTAAATATATATATATATATATATATATATATATATATGTATTTGATCAAATTTTATATTTAAAAAGTTGCATACATTTTTTTTTAATTTTAAACGAATAAAAATAAAAAAAATTCTGGGTTGAGTCTTTTAAAAAAGTTATATATATGTATTTGATTTTTTAGCATTATTTTTAAATTTATTTAAAATTTATATTTAAAAATGTGCATACGTTATTTTTTTTTTTTTTCAGTTTTAAACAAATAAAAATTAAAATTCGTCTTTTTTTTTTAAAATTATATATATGTATTTGATTTTTTTAGCATTGTCAAAATTTATATTTATATTTAAAAATTTGCATACATATTTTTTTTTTTCAATTTTAAGCAAATAAAAATTAAAAAATATTTAAAAAAATTATATATGTATTTGATTTTTTTTTAGTAATATTGTCAAAATTTATATTTACAAATTTGCATACATTATTTTTTTCAATTTTAAACAAAAAAACTAATATTAATCACGCACTTAAATTTTTCTCCTTACCAAACGCTTTTGCAAATCCTTTGAATTTTCCTAAGAACCAAACGCAGCTTTAGTCCTCTTTATTTTTGGTTTACTTTTGTCCACTTATTAATCAAAATTAATTCATCAAATAAAAAAATAAAATAACTAATTAGGGAGAGAAGTAGTAGTAGTAATAATAATAATAATAATAATAATAATAATAATAATAATAATAATAAGGGAAAATTTCAATTAAGGGCCTGAAGTGGAACCATTTTCTCAAAAAAGGGCCTAAAGTGGACATTGTATTAAATAAGGGCCCAAAGTAATTGATTTGGTCTCGAATAAGGGTTTTAACTTGAAAGCCAGTCAAATCTTATTTGCAGCTAGGGGTATTTTCGTCTAAAGACATTTTTTTTCCTTTTTGTTTTTATTTTCTTTCTTTTTTCATCTTGCTCACCTCCTTTTTGACAAATGCATTAGACTCCTCACGCACGAGCTTGCACAAGTGCAAAACAATTTGACCAATTTAGGAAAAGAAGAAAACGAAAAGATATTCGAGAAGTTATGCAGTTTTGCAAAACTACAAATTGCGTGCTTTAGTTCTGCAGCCTCCCTATTAGCAAACTTCAAAGTGCATGATCAACATTATGCAATTTTGCATCCTCACCCAAGAACTCATCGATTTCGGCATAAGCCGATTTTTGAGTTATTCACCACCACTCACCTTCTCCGATAATGATAATGAACTTGAGAATCAAGAAATATCCATCAATGGGTTTTGTTATTATTCAATTTGCTTGTAAAAACTTATTATGGCAATTAAAGTAACAGTTTCATGCTCTCCCCACCAATGAAATTGCCAATGCCACGATAACTTTCACTCGTAGCTTCTTGGGAATGTTTTATTGGGTCCGGGTTGGATTATTCATAACATTCATAGACACAGCTTGCATTGGGGTGGGTGGAATATGTGGCTTCTTGAGAGGGTCCAATTGTGTTGTGCATGCTAGTTATTTTCAAAGGCTGTTGAATCATTCTAACCCGTGATTGAAGATACTCGCCTTTGGTGGCAATTTGAATAAGATAGCACTCAATCTAAAAAACGAATAACTCTGGTCTACACATGTTCAAACAAATTTACCTCTCTAACTCTGAAATATTATCTACACAGATTTGATAGAGAATAACAAGATGAAAAAAGTGCAAAATCGTTCAGAAATTCCCAAAACCGCGTATTTCACTGAACAAATTAATACACATGAGTATCACAGAGATTCCTCAAAAACCTATAATAAATTTGGCTTAGGCACTTCAATCTGGCTTCTTCTCGCTAAGATCAATCATAGCTTGCGTGAGCACCAATTTGAATTCAAGCATTGACGACGACGAAGGTAGCAAGCTAATGGCTTACACCTCATCATGCTTCATGCTTGACCACGACCACAAGATGTGGGGATCGAATCGAGCTGAGCGTCACATCTTGGTCCACTCATGCTTGATCTAGGGCTTGGATTGACCTCCATCTTTCAACAAAGGTATTAGGATTGCTGTTGAGGGTAATGACAAATGAGGTTGAGGGCGTTGATGGCTAATTTGGCAAGGAAGATAGAGATGGACTTTGGAGAATGCGATCTAAAGAGTGAAAAAGGTGAAGGCACGATGAAGATGATGAAGAAAAGAAAGAGAAGGAGAAAATAAATTAAAAAAAGAAGGAAAAAAAAGTCTTTAGACGAAAATACCCTTAGATGCAAATAAGATTTGGTTGGCTTTTAAGTTGAGGTCCTTATTTGAAACTAAGTTGGTCACTTTAGGTTTTTGTTTGAGACAATGTCCATTTTGGGTCCTTTTTTGAGAAAACGGTTCCACTTTAAGCCCTTAATTGAAATTTTCCCTAATAATAATAATAAAAAAAGAGAAACTATGAACACTAAGAATTACTATTCTTTACTAACAAAAACTAAGCAAAACAAAATAATCATGGGAAAATCCCAATGCTCCAATGCTCTACACTTAAGGCCCCGTTTGTTTGTATTTCTTTTTTTTTGTTTTTAAATAGTTTTTCTTTTTTTTTTTTTGTTCTGGGAACAAAAAAGGAACATAAACGCGTTTGGGTGCGTTTCTCTTCCTTTTTTTGTTCTTTTTGTTCACGCGAACAAAAAAAAACAAAACAAGAAACAAAAATTTGTGTTTCTTGTTTCAAACACTTTTGAGAAACACTTTTTTTTTTTTTTTCTCTTATTTTCTTGTTCTTTTTTCTTTTGGCCGGTCGTCGGCCTCGGCCTCGGCCATGGCCGGCGACCGGCCGACGAGGGCCGGCGGCCTCGCCCAGCCACGGCGAGGCTCGCCGGCCCCGGCGAGGCCGATGCTTGCCGTCCCGAGGCCGAGGCTCGCCGTAGCCGGGCGAGGGTCGGCCTCGCCTAGCGGTGGCCGGCGAGGCCGCGCCCCGCCCGCCGCTGGGCGAGCTCGGCCTCGCTGGCCGGTCGCCGGCCAAGGCCTTGGCCGGCAACCGGCCAAAAGAAGAAAAAAAAATGAAAAAGAAAAAAAGAAAAAAAGGAAAAATAAGAAAAAATAGAAAAATAAAAGAAATAAAAAAATTATCCAAATTTACCAAACATATTTCTGTTTATTTTTATTCCCGAACAAGTTTACCAAACGCGTTTTCTTGTTCAAAAATTGTTCCCCTGAACAGAAACACTTTTTTCTATTTCATTCCCTAACAATTTTTAAACGTAAACTCAAACAAACGCACTCTAAGTGACCAACGCCAAGCAAGCCAAGCAAACCCCACGGAGAAATAAGTTGATTCTTCCTCAAAATAAAATATAAAAAAGTTAATGATACTTGAATAATGCAAAGATAATGATGATGGAAGCTTGAAAAAGGATGAAAAACCTATGGTGTATTTAGTTTAGTCTCTTAGTTTATTTGTAATCAAAATAAATCTGTTTACTTAGAAAAACTTGAGTTTTATTTGGGCATGGCCATGAGCATGTTTAGTCTCCTTAAATTTATCCAAGAATATTAATTCAAAAAAATTAATTCAAAATAGTTTACTTTTCGTCTACTTATTAATCAAAATAAATTCATCAAATAAAAAAATAAAATATCAAATTAGGGAGAGACAAAACTAGATTAATCAAAATAAAAATAAAGAGAAACTATCATAATTATTGAAACAAAACAAAATAATTATGGGAGAAATAAGTGGATTCATGATAAGTTCCAAAAAAAAAAAAAAAGAGCAAATGATCTTAAACAAGATAATGATGGTGATCTATGGTCTATTTAAGATGAAATGGTCTATTTAGTCTAGTCTCTTAGTTTAGTTTGTTTTTACCTCTTCTTTAATCAAAATAAATCTATCCATTCTAAACAAACAAATTAGAAAACTTGAGTTTAAACATGGGCACAGGCATGGGAATGGGCATGGGCATGGCATGTTATGTTTAGTCTCCTTGTTAAATTTACCCCAAAAATTAATTCAAAATAGTTTACTCTTGTTTAGTCCCCTTTACTTTGGTTTACATTTGTCCACTTATTAATCAAAATAAATTCATCAAATAATCAAATAAAAAATTAATTAGGAGAGAAAAATAAATTCATCAAATAAAAAAAAATAATTAGGGAGAGAAGTAATCAAAATAAAGACCATTACTCTTCTTTACTTACACTTACAAAAACTATGCATATAATTGGATCAAAATCAAATGAATTCTTCAAACAAAACAAAATAATTATAGGATTTTCATAATCGCAATGGTCTATGTAACTTACCTTGACCAAGGAGCAAGCCCCACCTAGCTAACCCTCAACTAACCCTCAGGAGAATAAGTTCCTCAGAATAAAAAATAAAAAAGTTAACGATACAAATTATGAATAATGCAAAGAAGATAATGATGATCAAACAAAGGATGACAAATCTTTAGTTTGGTCTATTGTTTAATCAAAATAAATCTTTACTTGAGTTTTATTGGAATGAAATCCCGAATATTGGGGGCATCTCCTTAAATTTACCAAAAAAAATGAATTAGGAGAGAAGTAAAATAAATTCATCAACTAAAATGATAGACTAACTAAAATAACTAATTAGGGAGAGAAGCAATCAAAATAAAGAGAAAACGCTACGCATTACTATTCTTTACTAACAAAAACTATAATAATCCAAGATGATGATGAATAGTTTATTTTTTTATTTGATGAATCTCCTAATTAATTATTTTTTTTAATTTGATGAATTTATTTTGATTAATAAGTGGATAAGATGTAAAGCAAAGGGAGTAACTATTTTTAATTAATTTTTTGGTAAATTTAACAAGGAGACTAAACATAACATGACATGCCCATGCCGATTCCATGCGGTGCCCAATGTTTAAACTCAAGTTTTTCCAAGGGAAAAACAAACCGTCTAAAAATAGATGTTTGGAGCTTGGATGAGGATTATTAAAGATCATTAACTTATTATTTTTTTTTTAAGGAACTTAATCAACCCACTTCGGTTGGTTAGCTTAGGTAAGGTTGGTTAGCTTTGCTAAGGTATGTGGGGGTGGCTTAGGGCGGTGAAGATACGGAAATCTTAATTATTTTGTTTTGTTTCAATTGGTACTTTCTGGGCCATTATACTTCTCTCTCAATTAATTATTTTATTTTTTTATTTGATGCTTTTATTTTGATTAATAAGTGGACAAAAAGTAAATGAGGGAAGAACTAAACTATTTTGAATTAAAACTAACTCAAGTAAACAATTTATTTTGATTAAACAAGTAAAGGGAAAAAGAAGAGACTAAACTAGATAGAGACCATAGGTTTTTCATGTTTATTTTGATCATCATAATTATCTTCTTTTCTTTGATTATTTAAAAAATTTGTAGTAGTAACTTTTTTACTTTTGAGGTACTTATCATGAATTTATTTCTCCCGTGTATTAAGTGTAGAGCATTGGATATTTTCAAAATAAGACTAGCACTAACTAATTCAATGATAGTTTCTCATTTTGATTAAATTAGTATTAGTTTTAATTAATTATTTCATTTTTTAATTTGGTGAACTCCACGGAACAAGTTTGAATTAATTTTTTTGGGTAAATTTAAAAGGGGTGCCTCTAGTACCTAATTAGATAGTATGAGCTAGGGGACAAGCAAAATTGGCAAATTGGATGAAGTGTTTAAGCTAGGATTGTGTTAAAATTACTATTCACTGATTCTTTAAATTGGTACTTACTTCTTTAAAAAGAAATTTAGGACAGAGAGAGAGAGGCAACTCCACGTGCTGGATGAAAGAGAGGCAAGGGTGACGGTGACCTTCGTGGACCCCACCCTGGGGCGGCGGCTTCGTTTCATGCCGCGGCCGCGGGAGAAAAGCCTGCAGGTCTTTAAAAATTATTAAATAAATTTTTTTTTTTAAAGTCCAAATGGGTTACCTCTCATCACCGTACGACACCACGCCCACCTCTGTAAATTTAAATTTAGGGCCTGCATGTTTTTATTCCATTCCTTATTTCTCAGATTTGGCCTCTCAGTCGAGTCTCTCCAGCAGCGCCACTCGATCTCTCTCTCTCTCTCAATTATCGCTTGAAGCTTCTCTCTCGGTCTCAGGGGTCGCGGCCTCACCTTTGTCGGCCTGCCATCAATCAGCTCTCTTAGGTACTCTCTCTCTCTCTCTCTCGGTTTCGATTTGGTTTCTTCATCGAATGTTTCGATTTTGGTGTGCTGTGATTTCTGTATCTTCGGTGCGATGTGCGAAGTGGTGGGAGCGTCTGTCGGTCGCAGTGCAGATAGAGGATCTCTCATGCCCCTGCGGAGAGAGAGAGAGTGAGAGTGGAGCGTCGGTTATCGGGGGTAGTCGGTAATGGGCCTTTTCATTTGATGGATGACGACGACGACGATCTTCTATCTTCAACGAGTTTTCATCTTGTAAAATTTGAAAATTTCCTCCTTTTTTTTTTGTCCATTCAATTTTGATTTGTGGATAGGGATATGGAGGCCCGCATGGATGCATGGACCAGCTCCTTTCTTTTTTCCCGAGTGCAGTTTCCTTGCACGCCAAAAATTTTATGAGGTGACAGATTCTTTTTAGTGATTTTGCAATGCTGTATAGGTACTCCATTGCAGTTTTTTATTTATTTATCAGGTTTAATCACATCTCACGGTTTGCCCGAGACATAGCTTTACCCTTTGGCCTCAACAAGCACGCTTAACAGGCTTAACAGGCTTTGAATGTTACGTTGTTAATCCAAGCTGTCATAGGAAACAGTAAAAAAAGTAGTGTATTGATATCTAGGACTTTTAAGTTCCTAGACTGCTCCAAATAGAAATGGAAGCAAACCGAGAACTTTGTTCAAAACAAAAGAGTTTTCTTGTTCTCTCCATCGTGCATAAAGGGAGGTGTCATTTTTTTGTCGGACGAGAATGAAGCGGGGAAAACATTGATCCACGCGGAGCAGAAAGCTAATCCTAACATAACAAACACATAACGGACTGAAATTGAACTTCAAGCTCCCCTGAACTTTGGGGGATATCCCATCTCTTCATGTTGCTCTTCCACAAGATCAACAACAGCATATGGGATTACATTTGAACCGGCAAGTGCAGGCGCTATGAGACCAACGTTGTTGAGCATGAGTGATTGGAAGAAGCTAATTTTCTTAATAGGAAAATTTTTCTAGTGTCGTATAGTAAAATACAAAACCGTTCCTGAGCAATTAGAGACATTAGTTAGGAGAGCAAAATTATTGAAACGTGGATCGGCTTTTACAGAAGAAGAGGAAAAATAATTATCAAATTATCCGTTTATCAAGGAAAATTACAGTATACACATGGACAGATTTCTTAAACTTGCAAACTGTTAGGGATTATCGCGAGTGCTGAAATAAGTTACAAAATAAAAAGGAAAAGAGAAATTTATAATGACTAGGATTATTTACAATTACTTATGGAAAGTTATGATTATTAGGACATTCGAAAGAGTTTGATAGAACTTACCTTTAAAAAAAAAAAAGTGGAACTTGAGGATATTATAAAAAAAAAAAAGTACTTTTTTAAAAAGGTTACATTAATAATTAGCAATGTCCGATGAAATTAAATAAATTCTCTTTCCAAAAGTTTGCTAGAAATTTGGTAAGTGGGGTCACATTTCCTTTTAACTCTCTATTGAGTTAATGCGACACCGTGAATTTCATAACTCTGGATTCCAAACTTGAAATTGCTAGTTGACGACTTAAACCATAAATATTGAATACACAATCCTTTAAACCTCAAATTATATGATGAAATTATTCTTTTGCACCAAAGTCTACAAACATCAACTTCATCAAAATTCACTGCTAAACTTATGATCACGAAAGTTTATCATCTGCTTTTGCTGTGCACTCTGATAAAATTAACCTAAAAGATTCCTCTATTCTACTCAACATTAGCAAAATCTGAAAATAGGTCATTCAGTGGATTACTAGCTATCAAACATCACTATCACAGAATCAAATACAGACTTTATTATAGGCTGAATATGTAATATAATTAGAAATATTAGTTCAAAGAAATAGTATATATTTCCATGCAAAAGCATAAATACAATCATCAGATATGCCCATTTTCAAGTGATAAAGAAATATCGAATTTAATATTATAATTAACAATTAATGGATCCCAACTCATTGCTCAAGTACACACTTTAATATTATATTATTTTATCGGGGAGTAGAGAATGCAGTAGCGCTTACACCATGGAGATTGGGAGACAATTTTGCATGCAAATATTTTGCCGATCTCACCAACGCGAGGTTTCTAAAATTGGATGGAGGGAACTTTGCTGGCAACTTTGAGGATATTTTGCCAAAGCTAAGATGGCTTTGTTGGCAAAATTGTCCTCCGGAACTTGAAGCGAAAAAGTTTATGTTGAATCACTTAGTCATTCTTAAGCTTTCATGCGATATCATCATAGACAAATGCAAAATCATGGTACAATTTCAGCTGATTCATTTAATCTTTCAAATAACTATATGAATATATGATGATATGCACTTGTTTTGCAATGCATACTAAATCCTGATTGGATTAAGTCGGTTGCTGTCATGCAGGTAGCAAGTCAACTGAAAGTTTTGAAAATAGCGGGGTCCAAGTCCTTAATCAAAACACCTTGTTTTTCAGAATTTATGAGTTTGGAGAGATTGGTTCTGGAAGATCTTCCAAATTTGGTACAAATTGATCACTCAATTGGAAAACTAGAGCGGTTGATTTACTTGAAGATCAAATGGTGTCCGCTCCTTAGAGGGTTGCCCTGGCAAATTGGTTATCTAAATGCCCTGAGACAGGTCATCTTGATCTAGGGTTTCAGCATTTGTTATTTGCCAGACTCAATCGGCAATCTAAGACTTTTGTCAAGGCTAGTAGTGGAGGATACGGGATTAGTTGAACTTCCGAGCACAATCAAAGGGCTAGCCGACTTTTGTCAAGGCTAGTAGTGGAGGATACGGGATTAGTTGAACTTCGGAGCACAATCAAAGGGCTAGCGGATCTTGAGTACTTAAGTTTGGCGAATTGTACGAGTCTAAATTCACTGCCGGATGCTTTGGAGGAGTTGAAGTCATTGACTGAGTTGGATCTATCTGGGACAACCATCCAGGAACTACCTCATTCGCTTTATAATCTCAAGGATCTAATATTACGGATAAACAGTAGTAAGATAAGAGCACGACTGGTGAGGGACTTGCCTTTCTTGGAAGGTATTGAGGATTGCTTGGACTCTATAAGACTTGAAGCAAATTGGGAAAGTGAACCAAAGAATTTGAAGGAAGCGCATCTCAAAAACGTCCGACAGGAGTTCATGAGGGAAGTGTCATTCATAGGAAATTCAATGAGGAAATGTGCGTATTTAGTAGAGAATTCAATGAGGAAATTGCTTCTTGAAAAGGTTCGACAGAAGCCTCTCAAAAAGGTTCGACAGAATTCAATCACTGAAGTGCCTCTAGAAAGAGCCCGACAGAAATTAATGTTAATATATGAGGGACTTGAATATCGGGATAAACAAATTTTCCTCGACATTGCAAGCATCTTTCTAAGCAAGAAAAAAACTGAGGTTGTGCGAAAGTTGAAATTGACGCCCTTGTCAGTAAGTCCTTAATCAAGATTCTTGGTCATGGCAAAGTGTGGATGCATGATTGGGTGATAGATTTTGGGAGGGAAATTATTCATCAAGAGAATATCGAGATATCTGGAGAGCAAAGCAGATTGCAGTTTCTCAGGTTGGTCAATGGAACGGTAAGTGTGAATAACCCTATTTTATTCCTTCCTACCCTAGTACGTGTCTAAGAGTTCATCCCTCTTGCACATTCCCTTGTTCATTATTACTTGCTAAGAAACCCGTGCCACTGGAAATACTGGTGAATTACTTCTATTTTTTCTTAAAAGAGAAAATTGCTAATTATCTTATTCTTTTCACTAACAAGTGCTGCACCCATTTCCGATTTGTGTGTGTGTGTGTGTTTTTTTTAAAGATAAGATAAAAACATTTGAAAACAATAGAAATTGGGTTTAGCAGAACATTTGAAATTGTCCATTACATATGACCGAAAAAAAAAAAAAAAGAACTTGTCCATTACATAATCATACCAATACAATTATCTTCTAACTTTGCAATTCTTCTAATTGATATATGATGAACAAAAAAAGGTATCTAAGGTTTTTTGAAATTGTTGGGTCTCCAGAATTAAGTATCTTTTAAAAAGATTACATCAGTAATGTCTGGTAAAGCAAAAGGAAAAAAAAAAAAAAAGTCTGATTCAATGATTTCCCTCATTTCTCCAATCTAAACTCAAACTCCATCACTCACTACTGAAATCATAATTGCGAAAATGCATACATCCATCAACACTCTGATAAAATTAACAACAGCCAAGTTTCTCAATCCTACCAACATTAGCGAAAATTATGAATAGGACAATTTCGCTGATGAGTAAGCGGATTATTAAGTACCAAATCATTTCCAAGGAATCAAACACAATCATTATTATTGTACATTCATCAGTCCCAAATCACTGCATCCTTAGAAGTAAAAGTTTCACTTTAAATGAGTACTCCAGAATCCTTTCCCGTTGTCGATATGGCAACGATTTCTTCTTTTTATCCTTTGTACAAAGGCCAGAAGCCCGAGATAAAGCGCACTCAATAATAGACGAGGCGAAAAGGAAATCAAACCTTAGGTCTTCAGCTCTGTGTGTGTGTGTGTGTGTGTGTGTGTGTGTTCAGCTTCAATTTCCATCACCAGCGCAGCCTATTTCTAGGCCTTCTTCGACCGATATTCCTTATCAAACATCTCTGAACATTGCATGCTGGCCATTCATTAGCACTCATTCACAAGACATGCTAGAATTATGTGGACTGATCTAAAAAATTCAGCAAGATGGATCAATTTTGTGCAAGAGCACAGCATAAACGGTATGATGTCGGCAATCCTCTTGATCATTGCATGTTTGAGACAGATACTCCTACTGTCAGGAGAATTTGACAGCTGGGACACAGCCTCCAAAGAAGACTGGAGCATGGCTACGATGCTTGACAGGAGAAACTCAGGGATGCTTTTATCTTACAAGTCCATCTCGATGATCATGTCTTTTCTGTTGTGCAATTTGGTGATCGTGTGTAAGTTATCCTTCCTCAGGTCAACATGGAAAAGGGACTACCAGAAGGCAGAATTTAGGTCAAGCGTAATGGCGCGGCTAATAATTTTACCCTCAGTGCTTTCCATATGTCTGTTAGGTGTTATGACCTTGGCGGATGGTAAACTCCCTCGGCTTGGCGATGCCAAATTTACTTTGTTACTCGGTCCCTCTCTTCGTCTCTTTATCTCAGAAAGTGTGTTGCCAGAATTGGCTTATTCCTTTCGGACCCTCGTCGGACTTTTCCGTCTTCTTCTAGCTTGGTCTCGCTTATATTAATTGGTGGGGGAACTGAGACATACCTTTTGGATGACTCCAAAGAGGAGAGAATGGTGGCTGGACTTCTGCTCGCTAGTGAATCGAATGACCGATTACTTGCGACAACCAAATGTGGGGAGGTGCCACGTCCTCCCAATCACTGGTTTCATTTTTTTTTTTTTGCCAATCACTAGTTCCAGTTGATCATTTGATATTATCGATGATTTGCGTTATTTGCCTTGGTGTATTTGCTAATTCTACTATAGCTTTCCTATTGCGTTAAATCAATGGTGTTTGTAACAGTACTTGAATTAATCCCTGTTTCTATTTAGGGAAAAAGCCACCAAAAACCCCAAACTTTCCTCCGAGTGACAGATTTACCCCGAACTTTATTTTGTGACGTGAAAAACCCCGAAGTTTGCTAATTGTGACACATTTACCCCATTAAGGGTATTTTCGTCTTATTTGTTCTGTTTTTTTTTTTTTTCTTCCTCTCTCTTCCCTCCGCCGGCCATGGTGGAGCCGGCGAGGGAAGCCGGCGTCCGGCGAGGGCTGCCCTCTCTGCGTCGGGCGAGGGTCGCCCTCGCCCGGGTTGGCTAGGGCCGCCCTCGCCGGCGTCGGGCGAGGGAGGCCCTCGACCGGGTCGGACGAGGGCCTCCCTCGCCCGACGCCGCGAGAGCCCCCTCGCCCGCGTCGGGCGAGGATGCCCTCGCCGGATCGGCGAGGGAGGCCCTCGCCCGACGCCGACGAGGGCCGCCCTCGCCCGCGTCGGGCGAGGAGTGCCCTCGCCGGCGTCGGGCGAGGGTGCCCTCGCCCATCCGGCGAGGGGTGCTCTCGCCGACGTCGGGCGAGGGTGCCCTCGCCGGATCCGGCGAGGGAGGCCCTCGTCCGACGTCGACGAGGGCCGCCCCTCACCGCGTCGGGCGAGGATGCCCTCGCGGATCCCGCGAGGGAGGCCCTCGCCCGACGCCGACGAGGGCGGCCCTCGCTGCGTTGGGCGAGGGGTGCCCTCGTCGGCATCCCCCGCCCGACGCAGGCAAGGGCGGCCCTCGCCGACGCCGGCTTCCCTCCGCCGGCTCCGCCATGGCCGGCGGAGGGAAGGAAGAAGAAGAAGAAAAAAAAAAGAAAAAAGTTCTTAAACATAAAAAGACCAAAATGGATTTAGGGTAAATGTGTCACATAAATGAAAGATTAGGATTTTTTGTGTCACAAATAAAAGTTTGGGGTAAATGTGTCACAGTTAGCAAACTTCAGGGTTTTTCACGTCACAAAATAAAGTTCGGGGTAAATCTGTCACTCGGGAGAAAGTTTGGGGTTTTTGGTGGCTTTTTCCTTCTATTTATTAGCTTAAATTTTTAGACAGTTAGATGTAATTTCACAAAATTTCACATCACAGCAAAGTAAGGGATTCTGAATTCAATTTTTTCCAGCCCTATTTGCATTCTCTATAATATATTTCCATATTTTAATCTTAGAGTAAAGTCCAACTTGCATTTGAGTAAGAATATTAAAGTATTTGAATTAAACTAGGCCTTTGCCTACATAATTCAAGTTCTTTTAAATAGTTGACTGTAGTTCCATGAATTTTCATAGTGATACCATGCATCATACAACATGTAGTATTTAATTAATGTTGTGATCTTCTGAACCACACATAAGAAAGCTAATGGATTACTAAGCTTAAAACTTAGCATGAACTCTCCAAAGACTTACCAATCACAAGTTTAGGGTTTGATTAATTAAATCAATTCAATTAGGAGTAGGAGTCGCTGTTAATCTATTATAGGTCTATTGGAATCCCAAGTAAAGCACTTTTGCGAAATAGAGATTGATGGATAGAGAAAGTTGGTTACGCTAGATTAATTTAACGCACTTTTTAGTCCATTTTTCTTTATTTCATTGCGAGCAATTGGTTAATTGTAGAGGCTAAGGTGCTAACATGTAATGGGTGCGGGTGTAGAATAAAAAAGGTAACGACCCATAATCAAAGTATTAAATAAATTTCTCAAAGAAATGACAGAGCCTCAATGTACTATGCATCAAATGCATCAAGCGTTAGTGTTGAGCAAAGTGCTAACTAGGAAGCGGCAAGCAAATAATGCTGCGATGCGTGAAGTAAATATGATTTCACTATATTATTATTTAAATGTAATGCAACCTATATGCAACTCTAATGGCATGAAATAGGACCGTTATAAATTAACCCTAATATTTAACTATAGGAGAGACTTTTATGAAAATTGGGTTTGAAATTGCTCTCTGATTTTTTCCATGAAGACCACTGGCCTCACTTTCTTCTCTACCTCTCGCTCGTTGTATCTCGCGCACGGGCACTCACTTTCCTCTTTATTTTTGCTTTTGTCCCAGTCGGGCAATCCTATGATCTTTTAGGGGTCCCCTACAAAACTACAGCATGTCATCGTAATTAAGTATAAATCCATCGTAACACATTGTAAACTTTGATTTGCGATATTGAGACAAGCCGCCATCGCAAACAAATGTAAGACGGTCTCAAAAAAAAAAAAAATGTGAGGTTACGGAACAACCAGTGGGTCGTAGAAATTCCAGTCCAGCTCCTTCTCATCTCTCTCTCTCTCTGCTTTAGCTCTTTCCCTGAAATTGCCGCCCTCCTCCTCGCGAAATCGATCCATCTTACGAACGAGCAAGGTTGTTGCAGTCGTCGATTAGAAGGAACGAGTCCGCTTTTCGCGTCCCTTCGCATTCCCATCTTCGCCATGCGACCGCGCCGTGTTTTTTCGCGTTGCGGGCGGGATGCTCGGTGGAGACTCGAGAGTATCGAGTGTGACGGCGAAAGGGTCGAGCAGATTTCGCATTTTTTCCCTCTGCTTTTTTTCTCCCGCCTTTTCGGTTTCGATGGCTGCCTGAAATGTTGTCCGTTCAGGATTACTTTGACCAGCTTTTGGCCTCGCGGGAGGGCTGCCGCCTCAAGGTGAGACAAGACGGCGAATTCGGGAAAGGTAAGACCGGTCTCCTGCTCGACAAGTTGGGTTTTCTTTTTCTTTCTTTCTTTTTTTATTTTTATTTTTTAAATGAGTTTCATACGCCTGGCATTGTGCTACTACCTGGCTGAGTTCTCGAATCTGACTGTTGTCTCTTGTTTTGTTGTGGGATCACTTCGCGACTTTTAATCGTCTAGAGGTAGTTGCTATTCCTGAGGATGGCGAGTTGCTGTTGTGAAATTGGTTGTGTTGTTGGCGATGTGTTTCCATTTTCATCGATAGTTCTCCAGTAAAGAAATTTGCCAGTGCATGAGTGCCAATGGAAACAGATGAAATTTGCAAAAACGAAAGACATTGACCTGAAAGCTGCAAACTTTACTTAAAGCGTACACCAAGATATGCAAGATGATTCCTTGTGTGTGACGAGGGCAATGAAAGAAGAATCTCCATGTACTGTTTTGTTTTTTTGAGTCATGAGAGAAAGTATATTCATTGTTCAGCCTAATTAGGAGTGTCCATTCTAGGTGCGCAATTTACTCTATGTTAACCTTTGTGTGGTGTCACTTGCTATTGCTTTACATCGTGTTGTTTCTCCATTTTAATTATGTAGTTCCTGATAAGACAAAATGAGCTCAAGTTTAAAAAATTTCACGCACTGTTGAATTAAATTGTTTTTTGCATATTTAATGCAATGAAGGTGCTCTCTTGCACAGTAGCTTCTGCAGTCTTCCTTTCTGCCATTGAGCATCTGTTGGATTATTGTTTTCCAGGTGTATATGCTGATGTGGATTTTAAAGAAGGGGAGCTTCTCTTAAGGGATCAAATGCTTTTTGGGTGTCAAAATCCCTCAAATAAGGTATTGCTGGCATGAAATCCCAATAACCACTTGTCAGGACCTTTGATCTTGCACAAGTCTGACGCTTCCTTTTCTTTTGTTATTGCAGATTGATTGTCTAGTATGTAGCTTCTGTTTTTGCTTTATTGGGACATTAGAACTTCAAATTGGAAGAAGATTGTTTTTTCAAGACTTAGGTCTCTCTTCAAGCCATGGATGTGATACCGGTTCATTCTCTGATGTTTCAAATGATCATGGTGCATCTGACTCATCTAATGGGGACGACATTGCAGATGAGAAAAGTTATGATGACTCTCGTGGTGCTTCAGGAAGCAAGAGAGCAAAAGTTCCTCTTCCTGAGGAAATCATTGAGTCATTGATGAATGGTGAATTAGTATTGCCATACTCGGACAAATTTTCCTTGTCACCAGTTATTCCATGTTCTGGGGGATGTCAAGAAGCTTACTATTGCAGGTACAGGGCTTTGATATACTTTTTTCCCTGAGGTTTGGGTCTCTCACTATTTTCCTGCTAAGAAGCAAGTTGTATTAGTATGAAAAGGACCAAAAGCATGAGTATGGAAAGAAATCTTCTTGATGTTTACATTTCTTTATGATTTCGATGATACTTTCTTAATTTATGCTCAAAAAGGCTACTTTTCAAGATATAAATACAGCCCAATCCTAGCATCAAAAGTTTTGAATTGTAAATCTGGAAATTGAATTTACAACTGAGTTCTGATGTGTAATAGCAATATTGCCATTATGTTTTTGAGTTACATATTCTGATATTTTATTTTCTTACATCTTGTATAAGCTTGCTGTAAATATGTTCTTTCATGGGCCTACTCTGTTGATTAGTTCATTTAGTAACGTCAACAATGGTTTTTAGCAAAGTGTGTGCAGATGCTGACTGGAATTCATCTCATTCTTTACTGTGCACTGGAAAGAAGTCAGAAGCCTTTTCCACAAAGGCTCTTCTCCAATTCATACAACATGCTAATGGTGAAGCTCTTAATCTGTATTGTGGATAGGTTTCATTTTTTTATTATTTAAATTTGTTGTCTATTTCTATTGATCCTTCTTCTTCATTTTTTCTTTTCACTGCAGAAACAAATGATATTTTCATTCTGGCAGCCAAAGTAAGTTTCTTCCATAAGTAGTTTCCATGTTTCTTATTCCTCTTCCTACATTTCATTTCCCAAACCTATGTCTTGTAATTTTTTCTGGTGATGCAAAATGAATTTGTTCTTCTAGGAAAGAAACTTGTTGCTGCAGTTTTTTCTTTGACATCTACTCATATCTTAATGTTGGGCACATTTTCGAGATTGACTATGATTACAATTATGAAAAGTGTGTGACTCAACCACTTGTTATTTCTGTTAGGGATTGGTAAAGGAGGAATTGGGTGAATGATCATGCTTGAACTATGTGAACTGCCATAAACAATGATATTGACTATTGACGTTAATGATTCATTATGTACCATCTTGTCAAATTGCCCTTCCTGGTCAGGAAATGTAGGTGGCTAAGCGAGGCATTGAATTTCCTATGTTATGCTTTATCTGAAGTCTTGTCTTAAGACTGTTGTGCTGAGGGGAAATATACTTTTTGTTACATTGGCCTAATTTAGTTTGGCATGGTCAGCTCGTATGTCTATATGGGTGACCCACCTGGTGAGAAAATTCTAGGTGGTTGTTGTTGTATGCTTAAATTATTATATTGTCATGCTTTATTATCACGGAACAAGTGGATCATAGAATATTACCATGTACTTAAACTGTTTAAATTCTCAGTTGGTAGTGAGTATACCATGCACAAAGCAAAGTTTATGTCGTTGCTTTATAACAAGGTCATAGATATACCTCGATTTTCATCTGCTGATCTCTACTGCACAGGTTTAATAAAGCTGGTGTGGATAGCTAATACATTGGTTGTCATTTTTCAGGCAATTGCATACACTATATTAAGGTATAGGAAGTCAAAAGCAATTTTTCTGAGTAGTTATATGAAGGACACGGCTCATGTTATGGACATCTTTCATATGCCCTTACTTTTAGAAGCATGGAAGCCAATATCAGTTGGTCACAAGAGAAGGTAATTTTTCTGTCATGTTTGACCTATTCAAGATTTATTTGTCAAACATGAACATACTCATGACCAATAATTGCATTTAGGTGGTGGGAATGCATAGCATTGCCAGAGGATGTTGATCCTTCTGACGAAGCTGTATTTAGGACAGAAATTAAAGAGCTTGCCTTTACGGTAAAGAAATTTCTGCCAGATGTTGCATCTTAAGAGGATTATGTTGGGTATTTTAGCCAATCTTGCTTTTAGTTGTTCACTGTGTGATAGTTAAATTATGAATGTGAACCTCCATTTTGTGACTGATTGGAGATTTGATATTGGAATAAAAAGATTTGGACTGGATAAAATACTCCAGTTTTCTGTTACAATATGAAAAAATGATAGTTAAATTATGAATGTGAACCTCCATTTTGTGACTGATTGCAGATTTGAAAGTCTCGTGCTGGTTTGTAATTGGGTGATTGAATCTTGGTATCTAAATAAATGATCATCCTGCTTCTTGTGAGTCTGCTTCTGATGCAGTGTTCGTTGGTGATGCTTGCTCATTATTTTTGGTTGTATTCCACTCTTTAGTTATTCTTCTTTTTCTTTCCCTGCTTAGTTTGCTAATAGTATTTGTTATGTGGCAAGGTGAAATGGACTCAGAGCCAACTACTCCCAACATCTTTTCATATGGTGCCCCCTTGGGTGACTCTTAGTGAATTTCTCTTTGCTTGTTTAAAAAATAAAAATTTCAACCGCTTGATCATCCTAGGTGATGCCTTTTTCAGTTTTTGGGTTGTTTTGATCCGTGTAAGATCACCACCATCCTCAAGCATCTTTTGGAATTTCAGGTGTATTGTAAATGGGGATCAGTGGTCATTCCTGGTTGCTCATTCTAAAAAGTTGCCACTAGATACCTTCTACCTCTTTTCTGGAGAAATTCAAATAGTCAATTTTTGAAATTCTGTCTTTTTCTCTTTTTATCACTTTGCATGTCAGTGATCTTCTGCATCTATAGTCACTTTCCTGATAATCCTTTTTGCTTTTTCCAGTCATTGCAACTCCTGAAGGCAGCTATCTTTGACAAAGAATGTGAACCATGTATCCTTTTAAGAACCCTCACATTCTGCCAATTATCAGTTATCTTTCTTTTTTGGCATGGTACTATAGTATGTGAGGTTTGATTCCTTGACTCTACAAAGTATTCTCACTTGACATTTATGGGCATATAATTGGAATGTTTGAGCTGAATAATCTGTAAGTTTTTGATTTATCAAGGGTTGAATATTTCCTACTTTCTCAGTCTTATACTGTAGACGATGCACACAACAAGATCTAAAATTGAAATTCTCCTTTCTTTCTCCATTTTCTTTATGCATTGAATTACCTAGAAACAGAAGGTATGGCATTTCTACTTTACATGAGGAAATACAGTTGGTTGGGTCTCCTTGATATCGATGACGCATGTTGTATGAATGCCTTACTACTGATAATCTGCTTTGGGCATTTAAGAATCTTCATTTTGGTTTTGGTATGTCACTGTGATCTGGTCATAGCATCTCCTGTGGAAGATTACTTTTTGTATATCAATGATCTTCCATCTCCTGAGAAGGTATATATGATGCACATTTCTGTATTTGACATCTGTTACAGAATTTGGAAGTTTATGCATTTGTGATCATCTCTACTGGCAGGAAGAAGTTAAGAAAGTATCTCAACCATATTTGGATGCCCTTGGTGATGAGTATGCAGTTTGTTGTGAGGGTATGGGAAACTTTAACTAGACAGACTTGATTAATTAACAAACATGGTTGTGTTTCGAGCTTGAAAAGTCCCTTCTCATATAAAATCCAATTGCTGTTCTGATCATGCCATTACTGGTTTGTATATTCAGTTAGGCACATGCAACAAGGCCTGAGCTAGATCACATCGTTTCTGTCTAACTCTTCAGCATTTCATCTTTTATTTATTGATGGGCAGGCATCCGATCTTTGACATGCATGCTGAGAAAGCATACAGTTATAACATACTGTACAAAAAAGTGACACCACATAGTTGCTGGCCGCATTTTAGCTGACAGGATAGGATAAGTTACCTGAGAAGCAACTTTAGAAAATGAATATGACTATGAATTAGTAGGCTATCCCAGTTTGACAATGTTGCATGTTGTCCTGCTTTGTTTTATGTCCTGACGTAAGCTTATCATGATGTGGAGTAAATTTTTTGTTTTTATTCTGCATTGTCCTCACATATACTCAGCAATCCCCTTTTCATTGGATCTGCCATTTGTAATGTTTAGTTATTTATGCCAGGTGTTATTGCTAATAATTAAATTCATACTTTCAGGCACGGCATTTTTCCCCTTGCAGAGCTGCATGAATCATTCCTGCCATCCTAACGCCAAAGCTTTCAAAAGAGATGAGGTATAAATAACCCTGTGCACATTGAGTTCGAAATGGTGACATCATTAACTTTTAGTAATGCTCGGGGATGCAAAGGCTGATTTTAAAAACAGTTTACAAAGCTGTGGCAAACTGCATAATGGGCAATGTATAAGCACCCCATTGGAGTTTGGCACACTAATCTTTAAAATAGTCTTTGCATCTCTAGCGTTCTTCATGTTTTTTTATATTATTGAAATGGTTTGAAATTTTGAATCTTTTGAGTTTCAAGTTGACGTGGTCCATATTTACTAGATGGTCCTTCAATATGATTGACCTGATGTATCCCTATCAATAATCCTTGAAGGTCAACTGCTTTTGTAGTTTGTACAAACAAATGTAGAGATTCACACAATGTTGCCTGTTAACCATAACTTGCATGATAATCATTTATGAGATTCACTCGTGCTTTTGAAACTTAGACTGTTGAAGTCATGCCTTTTTCAACATAACATCATCTATATCTGTTCCATGCTACGCTGAACCTATTCCCTTTCATGGACACCTTAGTGGGTGGAATGCAAATGATATGCGGCAGAAGTGATTTAATTGTTGCCGCCTTTCAGGATAGAGATGGTCAAGCAACGATAGTGGCATTGAAGCCCATTTCGAAGGGAGAAGAGGTAATTACATGTGGCTTAATCTGGCTAGTTAGCATAAGCTCAGAGGAATATATGCCAGTTTAGGTGAAAAGCAATGCAGCTCTCTTTATAATGAGCATAAGTGTAATTGAGATTTGAGAAATCCTGAAATCTTGCAGGTCACCATTTCATACATAGAGGAGGATTTGCCCTTTGAAGAGAGGCAAGCACTGCTTGCTGATTATGGTTTCACGTGCAAGTGTGCGAAGTGCCAAGAAGAATCTTGATGGACGCTGTTGCATAAATTTGCATCCAATGTCGCTCACATCACAGGTTATGGTGTACCGGTTCAATTGTGGTCAAGAAAGCTACAACAACATAAGTGCGACTTAATTAAATGTGTTTGATTAATCGATATCCATAAATTACTTCACGAGCCATTTTTTGTAAGAGAATCCAGCGGATTTCCTTTGACGTATCATATGGATGAGATCAAAAAGAAAAAGGAGAGAAGGAAAGGCAACAAGAAGATACAACAAAATTGTCCTAGGCGGACAATGGATATGGACAAATTCGTTAGGTCCTGAATAGCCTGGGTCTATCGGTATTTCATCGATTTAAAAGTAAAAGGAAACACCAATTTTTATTTATGTACATTTCATAATTATTTTTTTTATTATTTTTCTTATTAAATAAACTAGTACTGGAAAATGTTTATTGGGGGTATTTAGCATTTCCCAATGTGATGACATGACACATCGATGGGACATTTTAATAACGAAAACCTTAAAAGGAGTTGGGCGAGTCAACTTAGGCGGAAAGCAGGTGAAATGATGACGAGGGGTGATATTCTTTTTCTTTCTTTCTCTCACCCATCTCTTTATCTGTGTACTTTTTTTTATATCATAATCAGATTGATTTGTTTTTGTTTATGTATGAAGGATTTCGGTTGCCACAATCATATGACGAATATATCATATTTTGACTGCTTTTTTGTATCCAAATAATGTGAAACGACGAGTAGGTTATGAGTTATATAGTTATTGGTTCACAGTAGGGTTTGTCTATGACCCTTGCTGAAAGAAAGAATTGAATGTTGACAAAGCTGGAAAGGACTTTCCAATGAAATTTCTCGGACCTTATACGGAGGGAGAGTTCTCAATATTGACAAGCTGGAAAGGACTTGGAGGAGTGTGACCTTACGTTGAAAGAGAGTGGAAGTTGCTTCTCAATCTTAATCGTGCCTTCTCTTGTTTTCAAATCTCCTCAAGCACCACAAAAATACGTCAGGGGTAACATCAGTCCATGTTATTAGACGGGGTAAGAAGATGCCAGCTGCAACCGACCGTGATTACGACATGTTTTTGAGTTTTTAAAGATTGGACAGTAGTAATGGATTTGCATATTGCCTTTATGAGTTCATAAGTGATGTGGGAATCCACATTTTTAAGGACACCAAAGATTTATAATTGGATGAAAAGATTTGGAATATTTTGTGAGCACTAAAAGGCTTCTAAATATACATTTCGATCTTATCCAAGGAGTTTGCTCGCATCTTTTATTCTAATTGTTTAGATAAAGTCTTTGGGGTTGATACTCCCCATCCTTGTAAAAGAATCTTTATTCAATAAATGTGGAAACATTATTTTTGTACCCTTTGAAAGGAGGCAAACAATGTTGTGAACTATGGTTTCACTTGCAAGTGCTCCAAATTATTTTTTAAGGATTTAATGATAGTTGTGAAAGTTGTAATAATAAGATAATAACTTTGTTAAGTATCGTCAGATAAATGCAATTTTATTAATGATTCCGTGTGATAGACAGATATAAGAGTACATCCATATGCATTTAACTTGCCAACCTGTTTCCCTTTAAGACATTTGGTTAATGTAGCATATCTTCTTGAACGCGAAGGAAAAAAAAAAAAAAAAAAAGGAAAGAGAACATGAGGCAACGAGAGAAGCGACAGAACAAGCAAGGAGGACATTAAAAACAAAAGTTCAGACTCCGGAATATCCGCTCCACCGATCCGCTCAAAGATTCCGCAAGTCGGAGTGGGAATTAATCTAGCGTATTTCCCACAACTTTTGACAAGAGGATGACAAGCTGAAACGGACTTCGACGAGTCAAGCTTTGGGCAAAGGAAAGAGAATTAAATAATGACCAGGGGTGACCTTCGCGGAAAGAGACCGTACGCTGAAAGAAAGAGTCCACAATGACCAGCTGAAGAGGGCTTCAGTCACTGACGTCACACGCGGCAAGAAAGAGAGTGGAAGTTGCTGCTCATCTTAATCGGCCCTCTGTCTGTATAGATCTCCTCAAGACAGATCGAGCCCTAGATTGTGATGGAAGACAGCCGATCCCATTCCGACGTTGATATGTGGAATCGCCTTACGCCATATGTTCTGAGATTGCTGGATATGTGGAATTGTGTTGTGCTATACGTATCGAGATGGCTTGGGAGACGTGATCCAAGCCCGGGACCAGAAAATGAAGCGGACGATAACATCAATCTGTTTTCTCAGATGGTGGACGAAGAGGACCACTCAGGGACTGCAACTGGTGGCGACTACGACGTATTCTTGAGCTTCCGAGGAAGCAACACTCGCAAAACATTCACAGATTGCCTCCATGTGTTCATGTGCGAAAGAGGAATTCGTGTTTATCTGGACAGCAAGGAGTTACGGTCGGGCGAAAAGATCTCGGAGATCTTGCGAGCAGTAAAAAGCTCCCAAATCTTCATTCCAGTTTTCTCCAAAGACTATGCTTTGAGTGAATGGTGTCTTGAAGAGCTAGCATGCATGGTGAAAAGCACTCGCCAATCCAAGGGGAAAAACATACTACCCATTTTTTATGATGTTGATCCTGACGATGTTGAGCTTGAAATGGAGCTGTATAAAAGTGCCCTAGGGAAGCATGAAAAGAAATATGGCCGGGCACGGTGATGTTTTGGGAGGATGCTTTGAAAACGGTGACTGAACATAAGGGATGGCCTTTAAAAGATCAAAGGCATTGACATGATCTTGTTTTACTTATCTATCTATTTATTTATTCGATTACTGTTAGATCTATACTTCCGATTGTGTATTGGAAGAGGAGCGCACGCAAGCACGCAGGTTTTGTACTTTATTTTCTACTACTAGGCTAAGACTATCTACATGCTGATGAGCTCACGAATACGACATTCTCTTAGTCAAACGGTCCAGATAAAATCTCTGTGGGCAATACTCACCATCCTTGTAAGATAAGTCCTAGTCAATACACGTGGAAAGAGCGATTTATGTACATCTGCGGTGAATACCCCATGAAAAATATATATCGGCACGCTAGTTATAATTATTTGATTCTATTTGAAATTCTAATTGATTGTATATAGTCTCATGTGCAATGATTTTATGAATGTGGCAGTCATGGCAATGCCATAAAAGAGATCACTCAAGAGGTTTACCAGAAGATCACAACAACACAGAGAATTTTACCCACCAATTTAGTTGGTATTGATGATCATATAGAAGACATAAAGAAAGTATTAGATTGCCAGGATACAAGTGATGTACGTGAGAATGCTAGTATGAACACCTAGAGGGGGGTGAATAGGTGTTTAAAATAAATCTTGGCAAATATATGCGGAATAAAATAAACTTCAAACAAAGGAGTTAGGGAAGAGAATAAGAACATAGAAATTATAGTGGTTCGGCTTAATCCAAGCCTACGTCCACTTATTTTTTGAAAATGATTTTTGTAAAATGTCATTGGAGGTCTTTGTTTAAGTCTCTCCTTGACTTTTGGAAAATCAATTAGAGAATCACTTGCCTTATTGAAACCAAGTCCTGACTTATTATAGTAAGGAACTTTTATGGAAATGATATGCTCTAATGTTTTTGATTCATTTGAAAATTTTGTCGAAATATTTGAAAATTCTTTCTTCAAAGAATCATTTTCTTTAACAAATAAATCTCGACTTTCTTTTGTTTGTAGAAAATCTTTTTGCAAAATTTCAAAATTTTCTTTTTGAGAAAGATCCTGTTGCCTAAGTCGAGAATTCTCATTTTTAAGTTCAGAGATCCTTTTAAGAGAAGATTTGAGATTTAAGCAAAGCTCATTTATATATTTTGAAACTTTGAGATGAATTTTTGAATAGCTTACCTCGATTTCCTCATCGGATTCTGAGTCCGTGTCCAAGTCAGACTCTAATTCTGAGTTTGTGTCTGAGTCAAACTCAGATTCTGAATGTGCCATCAATCATAAATTTCCTTGCTCATCATCTTCTTTTATTATTCTTTTCTGGTCATTCTGTTTGTATTTTCTTCTTCCACTGAATTTGCTTCATTTTCTACTCAACTTTTTGAATTTCTCAATCATAAAAGCAAGTTCTCCGACGTCCATGTCATTTTCTGAGTTTGTTTCATCAAAAACAACATTAGATATTAAAGCAATGGACTTTTTACCTTCGGGATCTTCATCATTGAGTTGTTCCACTTCATAGGATTGAAGAGTGCCGATCAATTCATCAACGGAGAGTGGCATAATCCTCTGAGTCTCCCGGATTGAGGTCTTAACATGGTTCCAATCTTTTGAGAGACCTCGCAAGAGTTTGTTGACCTTCATTGGAGAAGAAATAGGTTGACCTTGATACGCCAAACCATTTACAATTTCTGTAAAACGGCTGAACATATCTCCAATTGACTCTCCTTGCTTCATTTTGAAGGATTCATATTTGCCGAGCATGAAGTTTACTTTTGTCTCTTTTACACGATCAGTCCCTTCATATGTAACATGAAGAGATTCTATTTTATTCAGCAGGAGACAAAGCGCAATATAAAGAATAAATTACTTTTGCATTAAAAGCTTCTCTTTTGGACATCTCCGTTTGAGACATAGGAGCGGGGGGTTTAGTTTCTTTGTCTTTGCCATTCTTATTTGATGTAGACGCAGCAATGGGGTTGATTCCTCTTTCCATAACATCCCATTGCAAGGGATCTCTAGATCTTAGGAATGCTTTCATTTTGTTCTTCCACACGTCGTATTCCTTTCCATCAAAATATGGTGGCCTTGTGTTGCTTTGCCCTTCCATAAGTCCTGGTGCCAACATACTAGTCATAAAGAATCTTTAACTCAAAAGTAAAAACAATTTTATAAACCGAGCACTTGGCTCTGATACTAATTGAGAGTGCTAGTATGAACACTTAGAGGGGGGTGAATAGGTGTTTAAAATAAATCTTGACAAATATATGTAGAATAAAATAAACTTGAAACAAAGGAGTTAGGGAAGAGAATAAGAACACATAAATTATAGTAGTTCGGCTTAATCCAAGCCTACGTCCACTCTCCCACGCTAACAGCCTTCTTGGCTGGATTCCACTATGCAATCAACAAAAGATTACAACTTCGAGTGCAAACACTTAGTAGATCACACTATCTCACTAAGTCACTCTTTTGGTATTTCTCTCACGATTACAAACGTTTAAGCTCTCCAAAGACAAGTGTATGATTGAAGGTCGCTCAGACTTTGGAATTATAAATTTTACGTTCTATCTCTTACTTGCTCATCGGTCTTTCATCTCCTTAAATACTCCTCCACTTCCAAACTAGCCGTTGGACAGTATCCTGAGGATCGTCTTCCAATATACCCATTAGACAGCTTTGTATCTAGAAGATTTGGTAGTCGTTGAGTGACAAAGGCAGAATCCCAAATTGATTCCGATCGCCCATACAAACGAAATCTTGGTTTCCATAAGTAAAACTTCTTCGTATAGAAAGTTCTTGTCTTCAAGATTCAATCGTCAATCAAATAGATTGAGTCAATCAAATCAATCTTGATGTGGAATCCAAACCAGATCACTAGCCGTTATATGATTATTGAGTTACGTTTTGTTGAATCTGGATGTAAAGTCTGAGAGCAATAGACTTTACAATCTGAGTCTGAGTACGATAGACTTTACAATTTGAGTCTGAACATATTCTGCTTCTGAACAGATTTAGCTTTAAGGTCTGTACCCAGTTTAGCTTTAGCATATAGTCTGTCTTCTGGTTTATCATTCACGTTCAATTTGGAATTTGTCGGAGTTGACAGACTTCTGATGTAGAACAGACTTTGACACTAAAGTCTGGCAGTCTTCAGACTTTGACACAGAAGTCTAGAAATCTTCAGAATATACTTTGGACATGTGTTACGTTTAGTCTTCTGGCTTTGACAATATCCTTTATTTGTTCTATCATCTGCATGATCTATTACTTAACCATTAAACATATTAGTAACCTTTGATTTATTTTGTCATCTTCAAAACATCATAAGAGATTTCCCTAACAGTACGATTCTTCATAATTTATGGAATTGGCGGCATTGGAAAGACAACTCTCAGTGCAGTCTTCAACGAAATCTCTCCTCAATTTGAAGGTCACTCATTCCTCTCAAACATCCAAGAATCATCTTCACATGGTGGCATTGAAAAAATGCAAAGGAAATTGGTGGCGGATCTTTTTGGTTACTCGTTTGCTAAAACCTTTGACTTCGACAATGGCAACAATATCATTAGAGAAAGATTACCTAACAAATGAGTCTTAGTTGTTTTTGATGGTGATGGATTTATGAGATGGGCTTAAGGCCCATCCGCTCAAGTTGGGCCCAAAAGGCCCGGCCCATGGGAATAGGGCCCGTGGAGGGGGAAGGTATAAAAGGGAGGAGAGAGAGAGAGAAGACAACGTTTTGCAATTCAACGTACGTCTTCTCTTCTCTCACGCACTCTCTCCCCTCCAAAAGGAAACAGTAAGCAAACAGCACTTTCCTTCTTCCTTTCAAGGCGTCATCGGATCGAACGGGGCCAGAATTTCTTCCTTTTCTTCAGCGTTGGTGTTTAATCTGTGGCTAACAAGGTACGCTCGAATCCGTGGTGTGCTTTACGATCGGTGATGCGTGTTTTCTTGGGCTTCGTCTTCCGCATTGATTTAGGGGTTCGATTCGGTGTCGAATCCGGTTTTTCGGGGATTAGTTATTCCCAACATTAGTATCAGAGCCCTAGTTCACGTTTTCCTGATCAATTTGATGTTTTTTGATTGATTTTTCGCAAAAAACTTTCGGCCGTACGGATTGGGGCGAGAAATCCCGACACCCGAGCGTTGTTCGGCCATTTTTCTGAGTTTTCGTAAGTCGAAATCAAATTCTGAAGGCACTGGGTGAAAGGCGACGTCGAGACGAGGCCGGCGACATGTCACACGCCGCCGTACGATGCCGCACGCGCCCACACGCGTGGCCAGAAGCCGCTGCGCGTGGGCGCGACGCGCGCTGGAAGCGCTAGCCGCCCGGCGCGTGCGCCACACGCGCCGGTGGCGAACCGGCACTTGCGCGGCCCGCGGCAGCGACGGCCGCGCGCCCGACCGCGGACCGACGCGTGACGCGTCATGGGATGATGTCATCCACGGTCGGTAACCGCTCGGATGACGTCATCGATGACGTTTCGCCGGACGTTTCGGGGCACGGTCACCGGCCGGCGACCCGACCCGACCCGACCCGACTTCGCGGACGAGGCACGCGCCCGCACGTGTCGGATGACGTCTGCGTGATGTCATCCCCCGCACGAGCGAGGCACGTGCGGTCGGTCCACGCGAGCGGTCCGACCGGCCCGTCCGGTCCAACCGGTTCGACCGTCGCGACCGGTCCGACCCGCGCGCCCGTTGACCCGACCCGTTGACCGTTGACCGACTGTTGACCAGTTGACCGTTGACCGACGACCGTTGACTTTGACCGTTGACCGTTGACCCAAAAAAAAAAAAAAAGGAATTTGTTTCTTTTTCAGTCATGCCTATGTGGGTTATAAGTAATCCATTTTTAATTCTGCATTTGTTGCATGAATTTTAGAAAATTATGTATTTTCCCTTATATTTATTATGGATTAAAAGTGATCCATTTTTAGTTACTGCATTTGTTGCGGGAACTATGATGCGTTATGCAAGGATACCTGCAATCCCGAGAACGGACGAGGGAAATGCAAGACTTAAAAGACTGATGTCAGAATTAGCTAATTATTAGTGGCATGATGGTGATTTAATATCACATGTGATCAAGGTCAATCGGATGATACGAAATCATCTTGGAATGGTTATCTTATGCCGGATTTTGAGAAGGTGCCGGCTTTGATGAACACTCTTCCACCCGAATGGCAAGCAGTGTTGGATCGGCTATGGGAGATCAACGTGGTCCCGGGTTATAGGAGGCTGGTGGAAGCTTTTGTGAGAGAGACTATAGGATTGAGTTGGCCAAAACTTCAACCCTTAGATTGAGCGCCACATGGCGCCGAGTGAATGCACCTTGGAGGCGACATGAAAGCTCTCCAAAAGTTTTTTCCATGGTTGGCAAATGTGCCTTCAAATTTCTCGAGATATTATGGCTGATAGATTAGAAGGGACATTCCCTATTTATTTCTTTGATTAATTATGTAATGATTACTACCTAATTGTGTTAATTGAAAGCATTATTGTTTTTAATTGTATGTCAATTATCTGTTGCTTTCTGTTATTATTGCTGGTTCTTTGTGGGTAATTAGCTGTGGGTAGTAATAGAAGTTTTTGTAACTTCATAGAATTTATTTGCATAAGATAATTATATTAATAATAATTTTGAGTTAGGATTTTTGGAGGATGATTGGAAACATATTGACCTTTTGATTCTAAAGCCTTACTTGAAATTATTCATTAATATGATGGGTCTATGCAAATAGGGATGCATAAATGATAGGCATTAATTATTCGTGCATATATGTCGATGTGTTCGGATCGATGGTTTCAAAGAACTAAGAACGTGATTGCTGATATGAACGGTAACAATTGTGAAATATTGAATATGAAGATTCAATATGTGCTGAAAAAGCAAGAAGCACTAGAAGCTCTTGACCATGTTATGGAAGATCTTGAGGATACTGTGCGCCACCTGGAGCTGGTAAAGGACTGCTTGACGGCATGTGAGCCGAAAATAGATATTTGCTATGCTGGTTCTAGCTCCGAAAAGGGCTTTGTGCTCTAAGCGCAAGCATATTGATTCGTTCAATATGTGGGAATGCAAAGGATCAAGTCCTTATTACAAGAAATCAAGAGTTAACCAACACAAGAGAGGAAAACGTCCTCAAGTGAAGAAAATGTCAAGGTGATGTGTTACAATTGTGACAAGAGAAGTCACTATGCTCGCGACTGTTGTGAGCCAAAGAATGAATACACCTCTTGTACATTTGAGAACTTTGCTTATGTGTCAAGTTCTGCATTATAAGCTGAATCCAATCCTTTGTGGAATGTAGATTCAGGAGCGACAGACCATGTAGCAAAGGATAAAAGATCCTTTGTGGAATTTCGACGATACCAACTGGAACTAAGTGGATCTATATTGGAAATAACTCCAGAGCTGAAGTTAAAGGGATTGGCACCTGCCAATTGAACATGCATGGTGGACGCATCTTGATATTCTATATGCTTTGGAGATTCGTCGAAATTTAGTGTTTGTCTTAGTGTTGGTTAAGCTTGGTTTTAGTGGGAATTTCCATAATAGAGATGTAGATTTTTGTTTAGATACAAACTACTATGGTTGTGGTCACTTACTGAATGGTTTTATTGTACTAAATGTTGACTGTAATGATGTCAATATGTTATTCCCTTGTTTCACGTCTTCTACCTTATATGATAATGATGTGAATATGGTGGCATGCTAGACTTAGTCATATGTGCCAACAACATATGAATAGACTAGCTAAAGAGGGCTTGTTGGGCAATATTGAAAAAGTCGATTTATCCATAAGTAAGCATTGCCTAGTAGGGAAAATGACAAGGAAACCATTTGGAAAAAGTAAAAGAGCTGAATTTCCTATGCATTTAATCCATTTGGGCATCTGTGGTTCAATGAATGTGAGCGGAAGGCAATGGGCTGTTTGTTTCATCACTTTTATAGATGATTCTACTTGATTCGGATATGTCTATTTGATTTCTCATAAATCTGAAGCATAAGTTGTTTCAAAATGTTTATGAATCTGGCAGAAAATCAATTAGACAAGAAAATAAAGGTATTTAGATCCGATCGAGGTTGAGAATATTTATCTGATAAGTTCAGAAAATTATGTGATGAAAAAGGAATAGAAAGATAGTTGTTTATTCCATATACTCCTCAACAAAATGGTGTTGCGGAGAGAATAAACAGAACCTTCTTTGAATGGTTAGGTCCAAGATGGCGCATGCTAACTTACCTATCACTTTTGGAGTGATGTGTTGTTAATCTTCTGCCTATATACTTAACCGGATGCCTTCCAAATCAGTTATTTCCACTTCATATGAGTTATGGAGAGTTAGAAAACCGGACTTAAGTTTTCTTAAGCCATGGGGTTGTGCTGCCTATACTCATGAGTCCTCTCACAAGTTTGGGAAATTGGGTCCCGAAGGAAAGAAGAGTATTTTAATGAGATACTCCGAACACTCAAAAGTGTATGTGTTCATAGGTGAGCAGGAAAGTGGGAGTATAACTGAATTTGAATCACGGAATGTCACATTCTTGGTGGATGAATTTCCTAAGAGGGGCGAAATAAGGGAAAATAACTCCCTATTTGAAACCTTGGATTAAGATAATGATGTCAGTGGAATTTGTCAAAGTGGGAGTAATATGAGATGTAATGAATTGAATTCAACTCATTCTCAATTGCAACCACCTGATGTGACGACATCATCATTACCTAATCCAAGTGGGAGCATGATGGGGAATGATGTGCTAAGTGTACAATCTCCCATACGGTGAACAAGTCGCCAAAGTATTCCCCGTCGATGTTTTGACATTGAAGGGAAACTTTTATAATTGCTCCACAAGATGAGGATGAGCCAAGAAATATTAATAAGGCTCTGAACTGCCCTAATAAGGAAAAATGGATTCATGCAATGAAAGAGGAAATGGAGTCAATTAAATCAAACCAAGTCTGGGAACCGGTTGATCTTCCAAAAGGACACAAAGCTATTGGGCACAAGTGGGTTCTCAAAATAAAGCGAAAGGCTGATGGCACGATTGAAAGGCATAAGGCTCGCCTTATGGCGAAGGGGTATAATCAACAGGAAGAAATTGATTATGAAGATACATTTTCTCTTGTAGTGAGATTTACCTTGATTCGCATTATTCTGGCAATAGTGACTAGTATGGATCTTGAGTTACATCAAATGGATGTAAAGACTGCTTTCCTCAATGGAGAATTAGAGGAAGGAACATATATGGAACAACCTGCTGGTTTCATAATGAAAGGCCAAGAAGAAAATGTATGTCGACTTTGGGGGTCGATATATGGCCTTAAGCAGTCATCGAGACAAAGGTATATACATTTTCATAATGCCATAGTGGCATATGATTTTACAATGATTGACGAGGATCATTGTGTATATATCAATAGATCCAATGATCAATTTGTGATCATATCATTATATGTTGATGATATACTAATTGCCGAAGCAATATGGAGTTGGTTAATACTGTCAAGAGATAGTTGTCTTCTAACTTTGAGATGAAGAATATGGGTGAGGCTGCATACATTCTTGGAGTTAAGACTTCAAGAGATCGTTTTGAAGAGATCGTTGTCTCTTTTGCAAGAAACCTATATAAATAAGGTTCTTGAACGATTTAGTATGCAAGACTTATAAACCCATAGACACTCCTATTGCAAAAGGTGAAGGATTGAGCCATAGTCTGTGTCCAAGGACTCCACAAGAGAAGGAACAAATAAAACATGTTCCTTATGCTAGTGCTGTTGGGAGCTTGATGTATGCTATGATGTGTACAACACCCGACATATGCTTTGCAGTCGGAATGGTGAGCAGATACCAATCCAATCCAGGTCAAACACATTGGAAAGCCGTTAAAAGAATACTGAGGTATCTAAAGGGGACTGCTGATTATACGTTGAGTTATTAAGGAAAGGATCTGCAACTCAAAGGCTATTCTAATACTGATTGGGGAGGAGATTTAGATGAAAGAAAATCTATCTCTGGGTTTGTTTTCTTACCGAATAATGGCACCATATGTTGGAGCAAGTAAGAAACAAAAGTGTATAGCCTGTCCACGATGTAAGTTGAGTTCGTGGCATTATCAGCAGCAGTGTAGAAAGTGTTTGGCTTAAGAGATTTTTTGGATCATTTAGGTATTATTGGAAGTGCTGCAGATTCATTGTTGGTTAACTGTGGTAGCCAAGCAGCAAAAAGCGTATACCAAAGATCCAAAATATCATGGCAAGACCGAACATATAGATACCAAGTAGAATCTTGTCAAGGATATGGTTGCACGAAAAGATGTGAACTAAAAGTACATACTACGCAAAGAATGGCAGCAGATCCTATGACAAAGCCAATACCTAGAGATGTGTTTTGTGGCCATATGAAATCTCTAGGATTGCGTAGAGACTGATGTACTGAATATTGTATTTTCCCTAAGTGTTCACAATTTGATGAATTTGTGTTTTCATCATTAATGCCTATGAATCTTTGTTTAATCCTTATGCATCTTAATGCTTAGTGCATTACTTTAAGTTGAGAAGTATGTCGGACAGATATAAGATTAGCCCACTCACATGGGTAATCGCCTCTGTTTACTGTATGATAAATAGAGATGAGACTGTTTTAAAGCTTATTATCTAGGTGATAATCGAGAGCTCAAGCTTAAAACACGTATGTCGCCTTAACTAGGTGTTAAGATGAGGATATAATACTTACTATGTCCGAAAGTGAAATACCCCACATATTTTACTTTATCTGTCTAAGATGCCAGATGTGAGTTCTGATGAATTTTATGAATGAGTAGATATGTAAACTCAAGTTAGACATTGGGTATGTCTGAACTATCATATGTACGATATTGAAAAGTGTAGACATACGCTCCATGGGAAAGGAGTTAATACCGTAATACGTATTTCATACTACGTATGCATGAGACGACCAATAAGAGTGGCAAAAGTTTGATCTCAACTTTTATGTCGTGTGAGACTCTTGAGGAAGAGAGTTCCTCAATTTCTTAGTCCCCTCATGACTCTTACTTATTCTCAAGATTTCTATTTAGTGTTTGCTATCTTAGGATGTTGCCAATGGTCATGAGTGATTCGATCTAATGGGGCATTTCTAGAAAAGCAAGCTGGACTGAAATTGAAGTTTGAAGGAAAGAGGAAGATCGATTTTGGAGAATCACATTATAGTTTTGTATTCACCGGTTAACCAATTATGACTGTCTTTGTGATAATCATAATTGTGAATACAATATATATATATATATTTAAAATTGTTTAAAAGAGATCAAGAGAGATATAAATGTGATCAATCGATCTAGGGTACTGCATACTAAATCTACTTAGGATGTGATGCCCATTATGAGCTGTTATATATTCCTAACAGATGTATGGCAACGAGCTCTCAAAGTATGCTGGTCGCACGGATTATTCACCGATATGAATGTTGAAGAGAGGAAAAGAGGATTCTGTTCGGCCCACCATGTTAAGTGAGAGTCTATGCTGGATTTTTCTCTGATGGGGCTGAGTAGGGCCTGTCCGCCCATGTTGGTTTTGCACCACCATGTGCGAGTGGGAGATGATGGATTTATGAGATGGGCTTAAGGCCCATCCGCTCAAGTTGGGCCCAAAAGGCCCGGCCCACGGGAATAGGGCCCGTGGAGGGGGAAGGTATAAAAGGGAGGAGAGAGAGAGAGAGAGAGAGAAGACAACGTTTTGCAATTCAACGTATGTCTTCTCTTCTCCCGTGCGGTCTCTCCCCTCCAAAAGGAAACAGTAAGCAAATGGCACTTTCCTTCTTCCCTTTAAGGCATCATCAGATCGAACGGGGCTAGAATTTCTTCCTCTTCTACAGCGTTGGTGTTTAATCTGTGGCTAACAAGGTACGCTCGAATCCGTGGTGTGCTTTACGATCGGTGATGCGTGTTTTCTTGGGCTTCGTCTTCCGCATTGATTTTGGGGTTCGATTTGGTGTCGAATCCGGTTTTTCGGGGATCAGTCATTCCCAACAGATGGCATGGATAAAAAGGATCAATTTATGCAACTAGCGAAGCATTGTACTTTGTGTTGTCCAGGGAGTAGAATCATCATTACAACCAGAGATAGGAGTGTTTTTTCTATGACTAGGGTGGAAGAGTCGAAGGAAAATTTCTCAACAGGGTCTAGACAAATATTTCTATACGAAATGAAGAAAATGCATTTTGATCATGCTCTTCAACTTTTCAACAAGCTTGCTTACATGCAGATTCAGCCCCAAGTGATCTTCATGATCTTTCAAGAGAAGTTGTTGAACTGGCAGTAGGACTTCCATTGGTTGTTGAAGTGATGGGTTCAGATCTTGGTAGCCGAATGAAAGTAGTTCAGAGAAGCACATTGGAGAACTTCAAGGAAGTGCCTCGTGAAGATGTCCTACAGAAATTAAAGATAAGTTATGATTCACTTGATTGTTGGGCGCAACACATCTATCTGGACATCGCATGTGTCTTTGCTAACAAGAAGATAACTAATCTAATGTATATGTGGAAAGACTGTGGCTTTTTCCCAAAGGAAAAAATTGAGGTCCTTGTCAACAAGTCCTTGATCAAGATTGTTGATCACGATAGAATATGGATGCATGATCAATTAATTGCTCTTGGGAGGGAAATTTTTCGTCGAGAGAATATCAGGAAACTTGGAGATCAAAACAGATTGTGGTGTCCGGATGAGGCCTTGGACATGGTACACTATAAAAAGGTAAGTACGAACGACACTATCTTTTAACTTTCAATTTTCCTGATTGTTTATGATGAGGTTTTCCTTTTTTTTTTTTTCAATAAAAAGTAGCCAAATCTATTTTGTGTTCTATCTAGGTAATGCGCATTCAAACCAAAACAACAAATGTCTAAGGTTTTATGAAATCGTTGGGCAGTAGTTTTTGAAAAGGTCATATTTTTAACGTCTAGTGAAGTTAAAAATAATTCTTTGAAGCTGCGTCATATTTCCTTTAACTCTCTACTGAGTTAATCTAAATAGAATCATAATTGGAAATGTGATAACTCGAAATGCAAAACAGTCAAATCCAAACATAGAAGCGAGTTAACCACTAAAACAGCAATTATTGAATACAAATCCTTGAAAATTATACTTTTACACCAAAGTCTATAAACTTCAACTCCATCAAAATTCACCGCTAAAATTATAATCATGACAATTCATGCATCCATCAAAATTATTCTAAAAGAAAATCCACGCTTTTGTTGCACATTATGATTAAATTAACCCAACCCCAAATTCCTTAATTCTACTAAACTTAAGCAAAAACTGTAGATAAATAAGTCTCACACCTGGGGAAGAGGATTACTAATCGAGGTATAGAAATTATCAAAAAGGTCTTAAATTTTTAAATTTAATCAATTTAGTTATAAATCTTTTGACAATTTGTCAATGTAATCCCTCAACCTAATTTTAGCCGAATATTGCACACATGGATAAGTCCTATGTGGCATGGTAGCACTAAAATGTATGATTTTTGTAATTTTTTTATAAAACTTTTTATACTATATGATTTTTTCTTTTATGTTTTTTCCACCATCGGTTGATGAAGGCCATAGGGCGTTGGTGACTGTCAAGGCCTACACACCATCATCACCCATTGGGCGACAGATCTAAGCGAGGGCCATCGCCAGCCCTTGCTAATCGCGAATGAGGGTCACAACACCTGTTCAATAGCCAATAAAGTCTGGTGGCCGTTGCACAATGGCCAGCGAACATTATCTGGCCATTGCTGAGGCTTTGGTAACCCTTGTCAATCAATAGTGAAAGAAAAAAGAACATAAAAAATTTAAAATTTAAAAAAAATTGAGAAAATTTTAAAAAATACAAAGATTGTCCACATCAGCAGTTTCTTACCAAAATTAGCCGAAATGGCTATATTGACAAATCATTAAAATGTTTAAGATTAAATTGGCTAAATTAAAAAAAAATTAAGACTAAATTGGCATTTATACGATAAATTTAAGACTTTTTTTGTGGTAATTATACGTAACTAAGTAGTAAATATCACTATCATTGAATCAGATACAGTTATTGTTATTATATTATAAGTGATTAATGTAATAAAAAAATAGTTCTAAGAAATAGTATATATTTTCACATGAAAGCATAGATACAACCATCAAATATGCACAATTTTAGCAATAAAGAAATATCAAATTGCATAAAAATCAATATTATACTCAATAATTGATGGATCTGAACTCCCTTCTCAGAAAAGGTCCAAAAACCATCTTGGCCATGGTTATGTCCCAAAAATCATATAGGCAAAGATTTAAGTCACAAAACGAAATTAGTTAGTGCACACTTATGAATTTCAATTTCACTTTCCATAGTTTGTAATTATCACGTAGGTCGATAAGAGCATAAATGGAAAATTATATTAATATTGAAATGATATTTTGTCCAATAATAATTTATAAAATTCATTGATGAGGAAAATAATTTCAAATTTTAATTTATGAATAATGCAATGAGTACATAGAAAAGATAGAGATGGACTTCCCTCCTCAAATCAAATTAACCAAAAAGCTGAATAAATATCATTCTTCTCCCTCTCCCAGACGTTTCCTCGTGCACCATTACTAAACCTCCCTTCTTCGACTTAATGTAGGCACCTCTAAGAGAACTCTTTCTAGAAGTGGTGGGACACAAAATCAGATCAAACCACAAACTTAAAAGGAGAAAAGGTTTAAGACAGATTTACGATCCCACAAACAAAGCCACCTCGGCCTTACACAAAGGACTGCTTTCTAGTCTCTAAACTTTGAGGTGTAACATATGGTACTAAAGTAGGACTTTCAGAACCCCTCCAATAAAAATATGGTTCTTGGACAAGCTAGGCCCATTCTCGATTTTACGAGGGTGGGAAGTGATCGCAAAAGTGAGTGTAGGAGCAAGAGGATTTTAATAAGGTGTGTCTTGCGGCATACTTTTAGGATGATGGAGGGCCAAGAATGGATGGACCATATAATGAATAGAGGAGTATCACTGAGTGGTGTGAGCCAACACTAAGGAAGACATAATTAAGTGGAGGAGTTTGTATTATTCAAGTCCTACATAGAATGGAAGAGACTATGTTGAGTGATTCATAAGTCACCACTCACCCTCATCATTGACACGTTAGAGTATTTCTTTTGAGGGCTTAGCTCATTTGGAATAAGACGGGCTGTTACAAGAAAAGAAAAAAAAGCATATTCGGGTCAATGAAATAATGTATACTACTGGTAGTATCTACTAACTTTGTTTTCTGACTGTTAGGGAATGGAAAATGTGGTAGCACTTGCACTACGGAGATTGCAAAACAATTTTACACGTGAACATTTTGCAAATCTCACGAACACGAGGGTTCTTGAATTGGATGGAGGGAACTTTGTTGGCAACTTTGAGAATATTTTGCCGGAGCTAAGGTTGCTATGTTGGCGAAATTGTCCTCTGCAACCTGAAGCAGACAACTTTTTGTTGCGTCCCCTAATTATTCTCAATCTTTCAGGTGATATAACAAGGGAACATTGGAGCGGATGGGTCAAAATCATCGTACAATTTCAGAGCATCCATTGATTCTTCTGACTAATGGTTTGATTATATGATGATATGCACCTATTTTGCAATGCATATCGAGTCCCGACAGTATTAAGTTGGTTGTTGTTTAACAGGTGGCAAGTAAATTGAAAGTTCTAAAACTTGCGGGATCTAAATCATTAATCAAGACACCTTGCTTCTCCAAACTTATGAGCTTGGAGAGATTGATTCTGAAAAATTTCCAAAATTTGGCCGAAATTGATCACTCGATTGGTGAACTAGAGCAGTTGGTTTACTTGAAAATCAAATGGTGTCCAAGTCTTAAAGAGTTGCCCGTGGAAATTGGTTGTCTAACTTTCCTAGGAGATCTCATCTTGATCCAGGGTGTTAGTCTTAGATATTTGCCAGACTCGATTGGTAATCTAAGACTTTTGTCAAGGCTAGCAATGGAGGATTCGGGAGTAGTTGAACTTCCGATGAGAGGGCTAGTGAATCTTGAGCACTTGTATTTGGCAAATTGTACAAGTCTAATTTCACTGCCAGATGCTGTTGGGGAGTTAAAGTCGCTGGTTGAGTTGGATCTATCTGGGACAATGATATGGACATATTACCTTTTTCGATTGGGGAACTCGAAGATCTGAAATTATGGACATACAAAAGTACAATAAGAGAACATATGAGGGTCTGAGTCGCATGGAATGTTTAAAGAGTCGCTTCCACCATGGAAGAATATTGGAACCAGATGGCTTGATCTCGAGTAAAGATCCTTCTTATACTCCGAGACTATCTACCGTATATAGTACTTGAGAAATCGAGTACAATTGCAGTACCAGAATTTTGTGAGCATCACCTTTCAATGAGGCTACTCTATTCGTGCGGTCATTATAGAAATTGGATGAATGTTGCTGCGGAAATCCCATTTAAGTGGATGAATGTTGCTGCGGAATTCCCACTTTGGAACGCCGAGATTATGAGCTCATCTCAACCAATTCTGCTCTTTAATATTTGGATGTTCATTTTAGTGTCCTGTTTGGAAACAGAGTGGGTGTCCAAGTGGAAGCATGGCTTCCAAAGGATAGACGAGGCACTGCTTTCTTTGGGAATTTTGTAATGATCATATGCGTAAAACCACCAATACGACCCTTCGTGAACTTTTTCTTAACCGTTTTTATGAGTATCCAAGGCTTTCCATTAAGTTTTCAATGACCGCATATGAGCATCCTGATAGGTATCGGAGTGGTTTTTTGGTGGAGAATGTGGAGATCGTAGCAAATTCTCACTCCCATGCTTTGAGGTGCAGCTGCAATGTCCTTGGTCAAGCGAAAAGCTTCAATACTTCATTGAAATCTGCAAATGGTGGCGTGAGAAGGAGACTCAAGGCCCAGGGTTCCCCATCTAGAAGAAGCTTCAAGAACTGCATGCTTAGCCGACTGAGAAAAACCCGCTGGGGTAGATTGCAAGCCAAGAGGAAGCGATATCTATCTTGGTCATGTTTAGATTACTACATAAATAAGCGTTTGCTGATGCATTTGGTCTACCTCTATGCTGATTATTGCGGTATGTTCCTTAATATTCCTAAAACGGAGCTGAGCTGTTCTAGGATCGTGATAGATAAAGGTTTTAGGCTCCTTCAATTACGACTTGATGAGGAGGCTACAACTCACCTGAGGTGGGTAACCCCTTGCTTGTGAAGTTGTTGCGCGAGGTCTTCCACATGGAAACACCTACGGTGAAAGAAGTCTATCTATTCTTCGAAGATATCTACATTCGGTTGTTCCGTTTGCACCACTGGAATTGGAGGAGAAGTCATCACAAGTAAGCCATCTTTTCTTTTCGTCTGTGGATATTGAATCCCGGTGATACACCTCACCCCTGTCGGCTTATCTTCTTTCTCTTAAATGATTAGATTTCTTCAAATAGTAAACGGAGAGGCTAACTGATAATTGACGGTCATTCGTGCAGGTCTCTTGCACGGAGAGTTCTAAAACTCACCAAATTGTGAGGGACATCCCTCGTAATTCCGTAAGCTGCACTCTATATTTATCTTGGAGATAGATGTGTCGAAATGGATTGATAACTCATTTTTCATGAAGTGGGTCAGATATGGTTTTTGGCCGACGCACCTCCGCCGGCTGTACTTGTGTGAAACTCAGCACTTGTATCTCGGAATTGAACTCCATGAACCCTTGCGCACTGGCCTCCTTCCGTACCTCTGCCGCAATCTCCTGACCATCTTTGAGCTGGCCTTTGTAGACGTAGCAGTGCCCATCTTCTCCAACCAAGTTATCCTGTGACTATGTACAGGTTCGGAGGCTGGGTGGGATCCTATTGGTGTTCCATGGTGTATTCAAGGTCTGGTGAAGTTTAAAGGTTGAAGACGAATTGATTTGTTAAGCTTGGTTGTTGCTAGTGTTCTCTTTAATCAGATGCATTGTTTTAGGAATCGCTGTTACTTTCGGTTGGGTTTGATTATGGTGTTAATGTGCTTTAAATATCAATACTGTTGTTATGCTTGTTACTGCGATTTGTTCTCCATGAATTGTTTTTGGTTTTCCTTTATTCTATCCGAGATTGTGTTATTAGGGATGGACTTTTATTACACCCCCCAACCAAATCTGTTTGATCGAATGCTCAACCGAGCAGGCATTCCCTCTTGTTTCGACCAAACTTTTGTTCCCCTCGTGGAAATGAGTAATATCAATTACTATGATTTATCTCTCTGATCATGCTAGACAAAGCTTATGTGTCACTCTTGATGCTTTTTTTTTTCAATAGATAATTTAGCATGCAAATATCGCACAACCATAGTAATATTTGGGCGGGACTAGTCCTGATGACAAGCCTATAGTCGTCATAAAATGTCCACTGTACAGAACATGTTGGGAAAAGACCGGGGTGTGACCATGTCACATCATGCACGGCAGAAATTATTTAACACCAGGAAATTTCTTCCCCCTCTCTGTGATCAAATGGGCACAATAAAAACTGCTATTATACAATAATCAATTAGACAATGCAAGCTCGAACGTGGGAATCTCAACTGGGAAAATCCATGGAGCAAGCTCGCCTAAAACTTCCACTGTGCAAAGCAGGGTTACAATAGACAACAATGCATCAAGACAACTATCTTGGATGACAGCAACAGGAAGTTTATCACCATTTGATAAATTTCAATAATATAGAGAAACGAGCGGGAATGCCGAAAATGCAAGGATGGAAAGGGCTTTTCAACGATTGGCACAACAAACTAGAATTTCATGAAAATCGGGGTTGAAATTGTTCTCTGATTTTTTCATGAACACAGCTGGCCTCACTTTCTTCTCTTCCTCTCGCTTATTGGATCTCTCACATAAGCACTCGGTCTCCTCCCTATTTCTGCTAGCTCCAATCGGACGCTTCTATGGTATCTCAAGTGTACTGTGCATATTATGACGTATACAAGAATATCGTAACATTTATTTACTAGATTACGAGGAATTGAGGATTCCGTACTTGTTTACCTTAGAAATTCCCCTTTTCGTGTGACGAGGATATCCTTTTCCGCAGCAAGAATCTCTAAATACAGCAAATAAGCAAGCACTCTTCTCTCGTATGCAAGAATGAAAATATGAAAAGTTTACTCTTTTATCAATTCAGCATATATTCATGCAAATGATGATGCTTTTATAGTCTTTTGAGAAAATTCTATAATAGCCTAGTATTAAAAAAATACTTTTTGTTAGTCCATTTTTGCAAATGATATGAGCAATCAAACTTAGGAATATAATTTTTTAAATGGTCGATCTTTCCCAAAACAAATGCAAGTTGAGAACTGGAAGTGGCATGAAATAGTTGTAGAGCTAATCAATAGAAAACATAAATTTAATAAAGGAAGGCCTCCTCAACCTAGCAAGGCAAAAGAAAAGATGAGGGGAAAAAAGGAAAGAAGAGAAAGGGCAGCCCAAGAAAAATTTTCTTGATAATCAAGAAGCGATTGCATGCATTTTGCCGTTGAGATGGATGTACCCTAAAGAACGCTAAAAGCAAGATCCAGGGATCACTCCCCGCGAGGACACCATTCCGACCAAATCCACCGTTAAGTCGCGCGATGCATCTTGAATCGCGAGGAGGAGAAGGCACTGACTTGGGAGGTCATGTGGGCCCACTTGTTGCGTGCTCGGCGTGGATATGAGTCATATGTCTGCAATTGCCGTGCTTAACTGAGATCAAGTAATAGAACAGCAACCTCTGCACCTTCCATCCACAATGAAAATGAAGACGATATAAAGTAGGATATGAATGGCTCTAAGTTCAAGGCATAGAAGGCATGAAGAATAGAAATTATGATCCCTCTTATGAGATGATCCCATGGGTGACAAAAGAGTACCTTTTTCACTCAACAAGGAGCATTTTGCAAGTAACATTATTCTCAATCAGTTGATTTACTGCATCCCTGAACCTGAAATAATCGTCTTCAGTGTTGTAAACTTGATGAGAAATGCGAGCATATCCCGTTATGCTCCCATCCTTGTCCCTAGGTCCATCAACACCATAGTGTATAGGCACTTCGATCCCATGATTCACCCCCAAATACGACCTTAGCCTCAGAGCATCCTCTCCGCCGAAAATACACAGCTTCGAAGGAAGACCAACCATGATCATACTAGCACACATTTCTGGTGGAGACCCAAGATTCGTCCCCCAAGATTCTGCCAGCATTTGTCCCATTTTCACAACTTGCTCGTGATTACTCTTTATGATCCCCTGAATCCCTCCTTCGAATCTCTCCACGAATTCAAACGCCGCAGGGACAACAAGCTGAGAGCTATAATCCCTGTTGCCAACCCACGCGCTCTCTATCGGCAATCCATTCCCATATTCATGTGTAACCACAGGATGGTGCACGTTGCTCACCAAACTCGACGATTTCCGACAATACAAGAATGCCACAGAAGGCGGGCAAAAGAACCACTTATGCAAATTGCTCACGTAAAAATCATCCCCATTGTCCTGCACATCGACCTCAACGCTACCAATCGCGTGCGCCGCATCCACAAAAACCTGATCTACGCCCTCCTCCCTACAAACCTTAACTAATTCCTTCACCGGAATCAGCACCGACGGCATCGAGGTAATATGATCGATTATAGGTATGGTGACAAGATGGAGATGGCGAATGACGGAGATGATGAGACCAGAGACTATGGTTGCGTGAGCGTGAGCTAAAGAAAGTAAGTAGCGGCAGAGATGAGAGCGGTAGAGCGAGCAGCTACAGTATAGTGTGAGTAGGAGATGGTGGAGTCGAAGGAGGGAGCTGTGGTGAGGGGGGCGTGGCGAGAGCTGGCTGGGAGGATGGAGAGATGGAAAAGGCCACGAGGACGTGCCGGCGAGAGGGTGGAGCTGAAAGGTAGTGGCGCAGCGACTGGAAGGAGGTGGTGGCCGTGGGTTGGTGAGTGACCGGGGGAGGATGCTGGGCCGGTGAGGACGAGCTGGAGGTGGCGATGATGAAGCAGCGAGAGCAGCGGCTTGAGCTAATGGTGAGGGGCCGAAATGGAGATGGCGGGGATGGAGGAAGGAACGACGAGAGCGAGCAGGAGGCGAGGTGGCGACTGGCGAGGCTTAGCAGCAGCCGAGTGGAAGAACGACCGGAAGTTGAATGAGGAGACGCCGGTTATGAAGAGAGAACGCGACGGGCAGAGGATTAGGTTCAAAAGCTTGATGGGCCGAAAATTTCAGCTTAAAGGGCTCGAATTGGGCCAAAAGGTCCAAATTCTGGTCGGGCCCCCCAGAGAAGCCTATAAGAGAAGAGCGACCCTCAGGAGAGCGAGGATAGCTAGCGGCTATCATAGAGGACAGTTCATACCGAGCTTCGGCGGCCATCTCTTGTATCGGAAAGCATATTTCGATTTGAGTTTGTTCCGCCAAAAATAGCTTTCACCGCATGGATCGGATAGAGTCCTAGAGGTCCTGAAACTACAATGTTCCTTAGTCGCAACATGGAGAAGAAACTCGGTGGTAAAAAAAATAAGTGCAAGACGGTGAAATGATGATTGTCTTCGATTTTGGGTTGGATTCCGACATTGCTGGCAAGTTTCATCCCTAAGATAGTTGACAGACTCGTGAGCAAACTCGGGTGTCAACAAATAGGAATGAAAAAAGGTAGCCGATTTTATGCTAATGTCATTCTATATAAGATGTCAAATATCGAGTCACGTACACTTTCCTTCAGCCTTCTGTTGGTGGACTTGCACATGCCTCCCAAATTCTCACTAATTAATCTCCCACTAACTAATATTAATCCAAAAGTAACTTCGCCTCAACTTTTGACCAATAAATTTTGTGAAAGCTCATGTATTTTATTTAGATGAATCATGATCGTAGGAGATAAACTAAAGACAGATTGCTATTGCAAAAAGTGATTGAGATGATAACAATGTGATTTCTTAAACCTCTATCTTTTCAAATTCACATTGTAATCCAAATCTTCCTTCTTTTGTAGTTTTTAATTGAAGTAATAAATCCCAAATGATTAGGTGCAGAAATTGATTTCTCGAAAATAAATAGATATTTCTATTTTTATTTCTAGATGAGTTTCTAAGCAAAAATACTCGTTTGATAACGACATAAAATTTGTGCACTCCAGTTGCTTCCTAATTGCATCGAGATCCCTTAAATTCGACGGGATTAGATGTTTCTTGGCGTCATGTCTTCGCCGGTAGCCGAACACTCCCATCTCAATTCCCCTTCATATAAACGAAGAGAGGGAATGCAAACTTCTAGCTTATGATGAAAGTGAGGGAATGCAGCTTTGTGATGATGTGACTCAATTACTGAATTCTTTTGCTATTGTTTATGAATATCACTGAGTAGCTAATGACAAAATATTTCGGATCGCTAAATCGAAACAGCAGCAACTAATGAACTAAGAAGGAGCCAAAGGTACGGAAATCGATACATAATTAGCGAGAAGATGGTAAATTCAAGGCTGGATCAGACGCCATCTTTCTGGAACATATAGGTTTATATCATCCATTCAAGCGGGGGTGGAGGATGTAGCTGCGCGTCCCGTAGTCCTACTCCCTGCAGCCTCCCTCCTCGCTATCAAAAGGCCCGCAAAAATAATTCTATCAGTGAAGCCACGGATGAGAGGAATGCTGCACCCAAGCGGCACATACAGCAAAATGAAGAGACCCAAGGTGATGAAGAGGGCGACGGATCCCAAGACCAAGAAAATAATTGATAGCCAAGTGAGGTTGGATATGGTCACGTAGACGCCCGCCATGAATGCCGGAGGCATTGCAGCAAGAGCGACGAACAATTGGACATTTGATAGGAGAATGGCCAATAGCATCGTGTAAGGATCATTAACATGTGACCAGAGGAGGATCACGATCGCCGATCGAGCTATACATGGCGATGGAGTTGCACATCACGAAGACTTTGTACATGGCTTTGTGGAGCAATATGGGGATTCCTGCATCTAGGTCAGAACCATTAAATCCTTCGGGAACGGAAAAAACAGAAGTGAAAGTCACAGAGGCCACAAGTGCCGCCACGCGAGTATTAGCTTGGTCCTTGTATCTATCTAATTCCGGTGGTTCCAGTCGTTTCCTTGGGCTCCGACCAGTTGGCTTACAAATAGCCAATTCTCCAGATACCAAAATTATCCGTGTTAACCTCTGCAAGTAGAAGCGAGTGGTGCAATAAACAACTAAACCAACACTACATGATTTTGGCAACTATGTTACAGATGTGGGTGAGAGCACACTAAATGACATGACTTCACTGATTTATGTTTTAGTTCTGAATCTGATAGGTATAATAAATGATTACCCGTGAGAAAAGTGTGAAAGGCTGTACCTCCCGAAGTGGAGCATCAACCGCTTTAATCTCTTGCTCTACCACATCAAGAGCCATCATGTTATTCATGTTTACCAGCTCAAGATCAACTCTTCTATGTCGTGCAAGAAGCACTACTGAAGGTTGGCAGTGCAACGCAGCCAGATGCAGAGGCGTATTCCCGTTGGAATCTCTCGCATTTATGAGGTGACCGAATTTGGGACTTTTCAGTATGTACGTCACCGTTGTAATGCTTCCGTGCCTAGCTGACACATGGAGAATATTTTGTCCTAGCCTAGCTGGAAACTCTGCAGGGTCTAGCCATCGTCGAAATAGCTCCTTGACGATCCTTACATGATTCATCATGCAAGCAACATGGATAGGAATATAGCCGTCTTTGTTGTCTTGCTTTAGAGCGATTGTTAGGAGCTTCTCGATTGTGACATCCTGAAATTCGATTCCGTTTCGATAAAGTGAAATGGACATATCGTCAACGTGCCTATGTTCTTTTTATCTGAGCTGATCACTCACGAGTTAACTAACCTATTGGGTGAAGCCGTTAAGGGATGTATCTGCAGTAAAATCCCTAAAAGCTACTCAATTAGTTGGATTGGACTAAAATCGCTTATGATCGATTCTAACCATGAAATTTAAATTGGTTTTGGGAATCGAATATTCGAGCGTGTGACAATTCATTTTTAGGATCGTCTTATCGTCTGTCAATTTATTGATGAGTCCGAAATTTCAATAAAGAAATTATCGGAGGAAAAATCGAAGACGGAACGAATTTAGAAAGGGAAAGAGAAAAGAAAAATAAAATAAAAATAATTGTATTATATTATATTATTTTTTTCTTTCTCCCTCTCTCTTATTTTCTCTCTCTCTCTCTCCTTCCCCCTCCCTTTCGTGCGAATTACCCCCCCCCTTTTCCACCGAATTGTGGGCTGTCACCCACCCCTCTCCCTTTGACCATTCAAACTTCTCTCTCTCTCTCTCTCTCTCTCTCTCTCTATCTCTCTCTCCTCTCTCTTCTCCCCCACTCCCGCACGTAAGGGTGAGCAGCGGTCTAGGGTTGACCCTGAACCGGCTCAACCCTGCCGGTTCTGGTCTGGTTCCCAAGGGGACTGGGTCGATCCTTGGTCCTGAAATTCTAGGACTAACACTGTGCAGGTTGGTCCTCGGTCCTAAGAGTTTTGGGTCGGTCCAACCCTGGACCAACCCTGCATATTATATTATATTATATTATTTAAATCTAAGTAAAATGTTTGTTATATTATATTATATTGAGATGTTCTATCAATAGCACTAATAGTAATTTCAATTCAAAACTTTTGTTGAGTATTAATTATGTGTCATTTGTTTTATTTTCAGGTGTTTATAAGTTCAAGTGAATTAACAAGATGTGACGTTATATATTCACGGTTTATATTCAGTATTTTGAACTTTTTATGGTTTAATTGTATTTTACTAATGAATTTCAGCTGCACTTTGCTTTTCAATTTGTGTCAAATGGTATAAATTTTTTAAGAGTAGAGTAGTACTGCAGTTGCTACGGTGGTTTGCTAGTCAAGTGGTGTGAAGCTCATTTTTTGGTTGAGTGGACTCTATATGATCAAATGTAGAAAAACGCTTTTGCATATGGTGTTATAAATATTAAAGATAGACGATTACAAGAACTTTCCATCTTGTCCCATATCTCGATGAGCGGTTAGCAGGTACGAAATTTCTATTATTGTGTCATCTTAAATTTACTAAATATGTATTGGTATTTATAGTTTAGTTGCATAATGCCGCATTGTCGATGGATGTGTAAATTGAATTTGTAGGTTTTCATTTTTAGGGAGTATAAAAAATAAGACGAAAAAAATTATCGATCGGTCCCGGGTTGACCTTGGAACCGAACCGAACCCAATGGGTCGGTCCGGTCCTTGGTCCCAGGCTCAATAGGGTCGGTCCGGTCCTTGGTCCCAGGCTCAATAGGGTTGGTCCTCAGTCCTAAAAATTGAGGATCGACACTGTACGGGTTGGTCCTAGAGTTAGGAGGTGGCCCGGACCAACCCGGACCATGCTGACCCCTACCCCCATGTGATCGAATCCCCTCCTTCCTCCTTCTTTGTGCAAACTAGCGAACCAGGAAGAGGAAGACAGCAGCTCACCGAAGCCAGCCACCATCGCCGCCCGCGCCTGCACGTCCGCTGCTCGCCGCGCGCTTCGCCACCGCCCCTTCGCGCCTCGTCGTCCCCGCCGTGCGCCGTCCCGGGCCGTTCGGCCTCTCGTCCCGGCTTCGGCCCGACGGCCTTCGGCCACCGCCCGCTTCATCCGGCCACCGCTCGGCCTCCCTAGCGTCCCCTTCACCCTCCACCGGCCTCCCCTCGCCGTCTTGGCCACCGGAATAGCTCCGGCCAGCCAAGGGCAGAAACCCACCGAGTGGGTTTCCAGCGACTTTGGGCTCGGTTTTGGGCCGTTTCCGGGCCCCAAACCCGAGACCCACTTTGAGGTTTATCGTTTCTTGCGTCGTCCCCGTCGGATTGATTTGATTTGCGTGCGATTCCGGTGAGTAATCTCACTAATCCTTGCTTAGTAGGCTAATTATACTTAATGATTATTTAGTTTTATTTAATTAGGTTTAGGTGATTAGATTAGTGTTTATTAGTTAATTTCGATGCAAATTAGATAAATTGAATGTGTATTTAGCAAGTAGACATGGTCTACTATTTATTGAGGGTAGCTCGGGATTTTTTCGACCCTTTATCGGGCTTCAATTTGACAATTCGGGCCTAAGTGGAATTTTTGGTATTTAAATATTAATTTCGGAATTAATTAATTAATTTTCGAAAATTCAACTGGATGGCCAGTGACTGCTGATGACCGTGGTGAAGTCCGTTTATTTAATCGGGCTTTATTTTGAGCTAAATTAAATTTTAATATTTATTAATTAATTTTCGGAATTAATTAATTAATTATTTATTTATTTTTCGGAAATTAAGATTGAGATGGCCGACGGCCGGAATCTCATGCTGATTGTCATGGCGAAGTCCGTTTATTTAATTGAGCTTTAATTTGTGCTGAATTGATTTAATTGTGGATTTTTAGGATATGTTCCTAAATTGATTATTTGGGTAAATTGAGTACGAATTAAGGTTGTGGATAATTACTTTAGAAATGGGATGAATCATCATGAAAGGCACGTGGCTCGGTGAATAGTACATCATCTCGGAGAATGCACGTGGCTCGGTGATATCGTTTCGGAAAATGCACATGGCTCAATGATTAGTACGTCGTCTTGGAGAATGCACGGGGCTTGATGATTAGATATGTCACCTCGGAGAATGCACATGGCTCGGTGACGAAGTATGTCACCTTGGAGAATGCATGTGGCTTGGTGACTAGATGTATATATCACCTCAGAGAATGCACATGGCTCGGTGACGAAGTATGTCGCCTTGGAGAATGCATGTGGCTCGGTAACTAGATGTATATATCACCTCGAAGAATGCACGTGGCTTGGTGATTGGTTCTATCAATTAGGACTGAATAGTAATAGCTTGAATGACCGGGAAATGGTCAGGCTGACATGTAATTGACTAGGTCGATTAATCATTGCTTTGATTTGATGTTATAAATTGATTGACTGAATGGAAATGACTGTGAGTGGTCTTATTGGCGTAGGTCGATTTGATCGATGCTTCGATCTATGATATGATTGCTTGGGTTGTACTGATTTGCAGGTGGGATCTAAGGCCAAGGTAAGTCCTCTGACTTGTGCGTATTTATGCAGCCTATAGTATAATAGTTTACTAATCGAGCCTTAGTGGGGTAGAACTCGCTGAGACGTAGTCTCATTCCGGTTTGAGGAAAACATTTCAGGATCCCGATGAGGAGCTGAGGAGGAGGAATCTGAGAATGAGAACTTTGAGGTGAAACCTGAGGAGGAGGATTTTTGGAAGAAGAAGATAATACCGAGAGAGATCTTGAGTACGACCTGGATGGATTGAGATTCCATCTTCTTTTGTGAACTCTATTTTGATGTGAATAGTTATGAAGTACTCTGGTTTGTGTTTTGTATAAAAGTTTGGTTATAAGTTTCAATATAAAAAATATATCCTTGTTTTTCTATCCCATCGATTTACTGTCTGGGGATTTATAACTGCTTCCGCATGTGCTTAATAAATGAAAGGGTCGGCAATACATAGTCCTGTGATATCGCATTATAAAATCGACCAAGAGAGAAGGATGTGTGCGTGCCCGAGGATTGGGGCGTGACATCGATCAAGAACTTGACTCCATCAACATAATTCGTGTACGCTGCAAAGTGAAGTGGAGTGTCGTATCCTACATCTTTCAACTGAAATAGCCACGGGCTTCTTTTTCCACATCTCTCTCAGCATATCTATATCCAAGGCAAGAGTCTAATCATTTGGGATGAACACAATAACTTGATGCAGGTGACTCACAATCTCGCGCCTTAGGATGGTAAGCTATCATCCCATATGTGCATGTGCCTCAGTAAATTAGACTTGTGAAACGTGATTTTTGCACCGCTAAGGGAAACCAATATGAAGAAAACAAAAAGACTGGCCAAGAAGATCAAAGAATAAGCAGGAGCAAAGCAGGGATTACCCGTTTTCTGGTACATAATGGCGAGATGAACAGGTGACATGTCGAAAACCCTAAACCCTTTTGACTCTCTGATCTCCTTTGGTCTTTGCCATCGTTTGGCGCTTCCAACAAGAGCTTGAGAACGTCCACGTCGCCTGTTTCAACAGCTATGCACCATGGAGACTTGCTTTCCTTGTTCTGACGATACAGTGGATTGGGATCTTCACTCACCAGCATGCGGATCACCTCGTAATGACGATTCCTCACGGCCTCATGAAGAGCGGAGTTGCCGGTGCGGTCAATGCATCTTGGCTTCCTTTGGGGAAGGAGAAGCTCTACCGCACCGGATTTCCCAGCTCTAGCTGCAATGTGTAGCGGAGACAGTGTAGCGGTGTCTCTTGTCTGGAGTTCTTACATGAGATCAAGTTCTCAGAGACAAAATCGATGACTGCTCTAACAATATCATCACTCTCTGTTTTCCATTCATGTCAGGTTAATTTGAGCACGCAAGTTTGTACATTTTTAAAAGGTGCAGAACAAAAAATAATATCTTACAGTCCCACCCTTTTCAATATACCTGCCGCAGCGTCAAGCAATGTATTCTTGGAGGGGCTGCGTGGCCCGAGAAGGATGGGCAATGACACTTCTTCCATGACACAATTATCCTCTAGGGCTTTGATGAACTTGTCGACGCCCCCTTCCTTCGTGGCCTGGTATAGCAGAGGACTTATAAACTTGTCAGGTTGTGCAGGATCGTGCTGTCGCTGCCCTGGTCGGCCCCGATTAACACCTCCAATCGCCGCCTTCTCTGCTTCCAGATCTCCTTGTTATTTATAGACACCTTCACATCCATCTCTCCGTGGGTGAGTCTGTGACTTTTGAGTGAAATGCCCTCTGTCCTAGGAATCTAATTCAGCAGAGTTGTAGAGACCAAGTCGAGTTCAACTGGATTGGCCTTGATGAACCTCCCTAGCCCACATTTTACCGTTGCGTTAAGTTAGGTCCTCAATTCACATATTCATCTCTTTTTCTCTTTAATAAATAAATGCACATCCGAATTTCTTTTTCCACCTAAAATTGATTGAATAGTAAAAGAGAATTGGAAGAAAGTAATGCGTTTGACACAATGAACTTCACCGGACCAAAGTGACATGATAGACAAATTTCAAGATGGGTGACTTCCTCCAAAAGTGCCTATCTATAAGTCAAATGACAACCAAAAGGCTTAGTATGGGACAAGCCAAAGCGAACAATATTTCAAATGAATTGATCCAAAAATATCACACCCGATGCTTCCATACCCAAACTTGGGTCTATAAAGGCCATGCTCAAGTCCCTTACCCTCAAGCTTTGGTTCTGAACCTCAAACCCGAGTCCACAAAAGCCATGTGCAAGTTCTAATCCTTAGCTTAAAAAAAAAGTTTGAATTTTTAATTATTTTGAAAACTCAATTTTTTATTATTTTAATTTTCTTTTTCTTTTTCCTTTTTTCTTCTTCCTCAATAGGTTGCTAACCACAATAATGGCCGGCAAGCTCACAGCCTCTATCGAGCAATCTCACGGCCTCGCCTCTGGTGGCAAGGCTCGAGCTTGCCTAAGGCTAGCAAGCTCATCGCCTTTAGCGACAAGCCTCGATCTTGTTGGAATCTAGCAAGCTCGAGCCTTGCCAAACTTGGTCAAGGCTTAAGCTTGCTGTGGCCAACAATTAGCCAAGGAAAAAGCAAAAAGGGAAAATATATATGAATAAAAAATACTTCAAAATAAATATTTTAAAAAATACGAATTGTTTTGATAATTTTCCATATTAGATTTTCCTTACCAAATGATAAAAAATCCTTTCAAGGTCTTTTCAAGTTTCAGTCAAATACCAGAAAATATTATTCAAGTTTCAGTCAAATACCAAAAAATAAAGTCATTTTCCCTTAAAATGAATTCTTGGACAATATTTTCCAAAACTGATACATTTTTGGCAAAACATATGGACTCTTGAGCTATTAGATGAATACGTGACTCTTAATTTAAGGATAAAAAGTCACCAAAAACTCTAAACTATGCTCATTATGACACATCTACCTCATACCCTAAATTTGTACCTATATAACCTAGTTACCCCAAACTCGTAAAATGCGACACATTTGCCCAAACTTTTTTTACAATACCAAAAACCTTAAAATTGTATATGTATGACACATTTACGTAAAAAAAAAATTGGTGTCACAAGTATAGAATGCAAGTTTCAGTCTTTTGTATCATGAAAAAATAGTTTAGGATGAATATGTTACAAATGGCAAATTTGGGGTTCAAGGTGCATTTGGAAACCACTTCCCAAAGCCCTTTGGGGGTCCAAGGCCCCTCGGGCAAATGTAAGTGTGTTTGGCATTTGTTTTTGGGTTTGCATTTCCCAAATGCCAGCTTCACAAGGTTGAAAGCCCAAGGTAGGTTGGGGGCTTCCTTGAGCTTTCAGCTTACTGAAAATGCTAAGCTTAAGGGACAAAAAAAAAAATTCTTCCCTAATTATCCTCATTGATTTTTCCTTTGTCTAGTTTTGCCCCCATTATTCATTGTCTTCTTCTTCTTCTTCTTCTTCTTCTTCTTCTTCTTCTTCTTCTTCTGCGAGGGTCGCCGGTGAAAGGCAGGCAGTCGCCGGCAACCATTGTGACATCTAGATTTTCGGGTTCTAATTTCGATTAGATAAATTGGCCATTTCTGTTTAGTTAAAGTCAGATATTAATTCTAGTTGTGAAATTGAGAAGCATGAGGGATTCTTGGATGAGAAAAATAATCAATTTGATAAGTGAAACATCAATTAATTTTATGAGAGTCTTTTGAGAGAGAATTAAGAGGGAATTTGGATGCAGAAGTGCATTGGGGATCAAGTGCTCTAATTTGAAGTTTCTTTGGAAATCATAGAGCTTATTAAAAAGAAAATGGGATGAGAATTTTCTATTTTAAGAAATTCTCTTAGCTTTCTTCCCATTTCCCATTTCTTTTCCATTTTTGGCTAAACACCTTTTTTTCTTTTTTTTTTTTTTCTTCTTTCTTATTTTCCTCTCCCTCTTGGCCAAAATCTCTCTCCTTCTCTCTCTTTTCTTCTCCCCCTCATGCGAAATTTCCCTCCACCGACTGCCCCCTTATCAATTTCAACTTTGCTTCTCTTTTCCCTTTTTACTTTTGACTTTTCAAACCTCACTCTCTCTCTTATCTTCTTCTTCTTCTTCTCTCTCTGTCTCTCTGTCTCTATCTCTCTGTCTCTCTGTCTCTCTCTCTCTCTCGGTACACTCTCTCTCCCCCTCACCGTTCGAACGAAGACAGAAACAGAGGAAGAGCATAAGCCACCGAGAGAAGAGGAAGATTGGATTAGCTCGTCGTCGCCGCCCGCCGTTCTATTGTCCACCACCACCACCACCAAGCTGCCGTCTCTCCCCTCACGCCGGTTCAGTCGCCAGTCGCCGGCCAGCTCCTGTTCCGCCTCTGTTTAGTCCCGTTCGGCCACCTTAGGCCACGGTTCGGCCACCTCCAACCACCGTACACCGCCACTTGGGCCCACCGAAGCTCCCTTCGCCCTCCACCGACCTTGCTCTACCATCTCAGCCCCGAATTCGGCCTCAACTAGCAGCGCACAGAGAGTGCAAAAATGGGTATTATAGCAACCTTTTGGCCTGTTTTGGCCATCTTCCCGAGCTCGGATGCTCGGCCCGCTTTGAGGAAAGTCGATCCTTGCATCAATCCCGTTATTTTGAGTCAGTTTTACTCACTAATGCCTTCTTATTTGCTAATTATACTTAAATGTTGATTAATGTTAGTTAAGTGTAATTAGGTGGTTAGATTAGAATTGATTAGCAATTATTAGTTAATTGCATTGCATATCAGTTGTTTGGTTAGTGTACTTAGATAGAGAAATGCCTATAGTATTTATTGGATGCTTCTTGAGATTTTTCCTGACCCTTATCGGGCGTTAATTAGGCAATTCGGGCCTAAGTGGAATTTTTAGGAATTAAATATTAATTTTCGAAATTAATTATTTAATTATTTATTTTTCGGAAATTCAACTAGTATGGCCAGGATCGGGATTTTGTGTTGATGATCGTGGTGCGGTCCGTTTATTTAATTGAGCTAAATTGAATTTATTGTGTTTATTTATTTATTTTTTGAAATTATTTATTTATTTATTTCCCAAAAATTCAACCGGTATGGCCACGGCGACCGAAAATTTTATGCTGATTTTCGTGGCATAGTCCGTTTATTTAATTGAGCTTTATTTGATACTGAATTGAATTATTTGTGAAATTGAGAATTATTCTTTAATGGAATAATCTTTGGTTATTAATTGAAAAATAACCGGGTGTCAGTTGACGACGCCAAAAATATTTTGGTGGACTATATAAAATTGTGGGATTTATGGAAAGGAAATTATTGTATTTTGGCTAAGGCTGACTGTGTACCCCACACACGAATATTTTATCGAGAAGGATAAAAATGGTGATTTGATTAAATGATAATTTTTAGCATACTATGAAAGTATGGCTGGCAGCTTCTGGTGGACATATATTATTTTCGGCATACTACAAAAGTATGGCTGGCAGCTTTTAGTGAGCATACATATTATTTTCGGCATACTATAATAATATGGTTGGCAGCTTCTAGTGAGCATATATTATTTTCGGCATACTATAAAAGCATGGCTGGCAGCTTCTGGTGAGTATATATTATTTTCGACATACTATAAAAGTATAGCTAGTAGTTTCTAGTGAGTATATATATTATTTACGGCCAACTATAAAAGTATGGCTGGCAGCTTCTGGTGAGTATATTATTATGTTGGATCAGTGGATCTGGCAGCTTCTGGTGAGTATCGGGGGTATACTATATCATCCTATTGGCTCTGATATGTCAGCTTAGTGAGAGCAGTATACCGATATACTATATCAGCCTACGGGCGATATGTCAGCTTAATGAGAGTAATATACTTTAACCCTATTAGCTTAGTACGAGCAATACTATCTATTTATCAGCTTAGAGTGAGTAGTCCTAGACTATGATCGGACTTATAAATAGTATTGAATGTGCCGACCAAGCATGGGTCGTGATAACATGTAATCGACTAGGTCGATTGATTATTGGTTCATTCTGATGTTGTGAATTGATTGATCGAATGGAAATGACCGTGAGTGGTCTTGTTGACGTGTAATCGACTAGGTCGATTTGATCGGTGCTAATAACTCTATAAAAATAGAGTTATTTTACCTATTTTAGTCAATAATTAATGCATTATATGTGAGAAAATATTTGGATTTCCTTATGATTATTTGAATTTTTCTTATTTATGCAGAATAATGAGATATGGAGAGGATGAGGAAAAGAATGGCAACTATCAGGAATTCAAATAAAAGCAGTAGTGGAAGATGCATATCAAATCTGGAAATTCTTGATTTTGTTCCCTAATGTTATCTGCAAGCGTTAGGAGATAGATATCTTGAATATATCCTATAAATAGTGACAGAGAGAGCATCTAGGGTTTTAGTTAGATCGTTTTTTATTATTCTGAGAGTTTTTCAAATATTTTGAAGAGAAGACAAAAGTGGTGACAGAATTCTTGTCATTTGATTCAAGATGCTGAGTTTGATTTATATTTATATTTTTTCTTCTACTATGTTCTAATTTTCTTTTGTTAGGGCTACGATGTAGCCTAATAATGATGATATGAATTTCATGATTTTTATGTTTTACAATTGATTTCATTCATGTGAGTTATATATTATTGTGCTTAATGCTTTTGAGTGACTGACCACCACTTGAATGATCTGATGTGCATGTTTGAGACTGAGAAGTGATAATATGCAATTGTTCATTATAATGTATAACTATGAATTAAACGTGGATAGAAATATACCACGTTATTTGTGTAGCTTTCGGTGATAAGGTGATCCAAATGACTCATTGTAAACCGGGAATATTCATAGTTTTTAATGCACTCATGTTTATTTTAATTCACATAGAGATATAGTTGATTAATAAGCTGAGTAGGTTTGCTATACCTAGAGATGGGATAATAAATAGATTAGGAAATTCCGCTATCACATGTTTGATATCATTTTTGTACTCATAACAATATGAAATTCATATCTGGTGGTTATGGTGAAATCGGATGCTCTAATATATTTATCTAATTGATTTACTGCATTTAGTCTTCAAGATTCGTTTTTTAATTTATTCTTAATTATATTTTGATCTGTTAGATAGATTTTAGAATTAATCTATTTTAGTATTTAATTAGTTTATTAATCATCAATCTCCGTGGGACAATACGTGCACTTGCGTTTAGAATTTTACGAACAGGTGCTTCGATCAGTGATGTGATTGCTTGGATACCTATTTGATCTGTGCTAATATGCAAGTGGAATCTAAGGCCAAGGTAAGTCCTCTAACTCATGTTGTGCATAGGCAGCCTTAAGGTGTATTAGTTTACTAATCGGGTCTTAGGGGGTAGAACTTGCTAAGACGTGGTATCAATGATTATTGAATAACTATTTCAGGACCCTGATGAGGAGTCTGAGGAGGAGGAATCTGAGGAGGAGAACCCTAATGTGGAACCAAAAGAGAATGAAGATTTTGAAGGAGAAGGATCCTGAGTACGACCCGGATGAGGACTAGGATCCCATCCTATTTTGTTAGACCTTGACTATATGTAAATAAATGTTAGATCAGACCCCTGTGAATAGTATTGCATTATATACTATGAGGTGCTTGTATAAAAGAGTACTTGAGAATTTCAGTATGAAAATTATGGCCCTGTTTTTCTATCCCATTGTTTTATTGTCTGGGAATTTATAACTGCTTCCGCATGTGCATATTGAAAATGAAAGGATCGGCGATACATAGTCCTAGGATATCGCATTTTAAAATCGACCAAAGGTAAGAGATGTGTGCATGCCTGAGGATCGGGGCATGACAACCGTCGCCCAAACGACCATCGTCGGAGGGTGGCGCGATCGCCACGACCCAGATCTGGGGCGGTAGGGTCGCGGGAGGACCTTGCCGCCCCCGATTTGGGTCACATGACCTCGCTACCCCTGGATCTGGGTTGCGGTGGCGTCGCGCGACCTCACTGCGACCTAGATCTAGGGCGGCAAGGTCCTCCCGTGACCTTGACGCCTCGGATCTAGGTCGTCGGAGGTCGAGGCGGCATCGTGCAACCTCGTCGCCCCAGATTGAGGGTCGCCGGAGGTCGAGGCGGCATCGAGGTCGTCGGGCCTCGCCGCCCCAGATCTGGGGTCGCCGGGCCTCGCCGCCCCAAATCTGGGGTCGTCGGAGGTCGCAACGGCGTCGTGCGACCTTGCCGCCCCAGATCTAGGGTCACCAGAGGTCACTAGCAGCCGCTACCCTTGCCGGTCAAATTTTTTTAATTTTTATTTTGATAATTTTTTTTTACCATAAGGATCATTTGTAAATGTAATTCTCCAAACACCATTTTGCTCAAAGTACTTCACAAAGGGTTTTTAAAGTACAATTTACCAAACACAGTTGCATTTGGAAAACACTTTTAACTCAAAGGTCTTTGCATTTTCCTAAAAATTTTCCCAAAAAGTTTTCCCAAACGCATCCTCATTTGCGGTTTTTTCTCATTATCTAAATATTTTATCACTCCCGCTTACATCTAGTTTAGTCTTTTTGCCTAATATTAAGTGTGGACATATTTAGTTAGAGAGACAAGTGAAATATTATGTGATATTTTGTAAAACAATTTTATCAACTGTTCTAAAAATTTAAGTTGTTAAATAAAACGCAATTTATTATTTAAATATTTTATCATATACGCCATTGCATGCGTGAAGGAGACCCTGCAAGCTGAACACATAACACGTGGCCACAATCTCCGATGAAGATTCAGAGATGCTAAAAAGCAGATATACCATGCCTCCTCAAATCACAATCGCAGCTTCGGTTTTCTTTTTCTTTGTTTTTTAGGGTCGGAATTTCAGCTTCAGTTCAACAGTTATGAGACGGGGTCTGCAAAGACCGGGTCTCATGAAGCATTTGATCCTCGTCTCTCACCAGCACATAATCAGAGACGCTAGTCATTTCTCCGCTAAATCTTCACTATCAGGAGCATGCAACTGAAAGAACAAAATCATTCCAGGGCAAATGATTCCCAGCACGGACAAGATACATGACAAAAATAAAGACCACTTTCACGCAAAACAAGACCAGTAGCAACAAATTCTACAGCTGAACTAAATCACTACGACTAGGAAAATAAAAACATAAATTGCATGGAAAGCAGATTGATCAAACCAAAACAAAGCCACTCACCAGCACGTCGAGCCACGGAACGCTCCGGCCTCTCCTAGGAACCAACACAAATCCTCTCTCTCTCTCTCTATCTCTCTCTCTCCACGCTCGCTCTCTCTAGCTTGAAAGCCAGGCCAAGAAGGAAGAGGCTTCTTTTTCTTCTTGCGACGTTGACGAAGAAGTGAGAGAGAGAGAGAGAGAGAGAGAGAGAGGAATAATAAGTAGTAGACAAGTAGGTAGAAATTAAAGGAGTGAAATTAATTGATGACAATGACTGGCTTAGGGGTTTAGAATAATGATGGGGTGCTCCCCCAACGACAGGATTTCAAGGAAACCTTAAGAAAACCGTGAATCCCACTCAATGGGATTCTCTAGATTAAAAAATAAATAAAATAAAATAGAAAATAGAAAAATTTTAAGGAATTGAAAAGAGTTTTATTGAAAGTATTATCAACATGAAATATCTTACATTCCATGTAGAAAGATCAATTCAAACATTTTTAATATAAGATAATGAATTTTTGATTTCTATTGACAACATTATTATGTGAAACATTTTTCACACTTGCAGTCATGAAAAAAAATAATCATTTAAAAAAATGAATACAATTACAAAAATTAACATCCAAGTTTTTATTTATACAACTTAAAATATCGATAAATTCAACTTGAGTCAAAGAAATCCAAGTTAATTCAAAAACCAAAATCTTGATCATTTTTGTAACTATCCAGATTGAAATATATTTAAAAATCTATGGTATATTGAATTTGTTTGATTAAATTTTTTGCCTCACTTCCCTTTTTTTTTTTTATATTTTGTATAGCCCAACTTTTTTACCATGCTAGTGAAAATTTAATTCAATATATCTTAACTGGATAAGTATATATTGTGTCTAACTTCTACAAATACCACAACAAGACTCATTGTAGTGTACAAAACTTTTCACTTGTTCGATAATATTTTGGAATCTCATTCAATTAGTGAAACATATTTGTGGGTTACTAATATGACTTTCTTTATATCAAAAATATGAAAATATTGTCGCAAGTACACTATTAAAAAATTGTGTTTCACATTTAGATAATTATTCAAAGTTGTTTAAAAAGTTCACAACAATCAAATATATTTCCTTTTTGTTAAAAATATTGTCTATTTGAAAAAAGAATATTGTCCAAAATCTGAGAAACTTTTCTCAAGATTCTTTCTAAAATTTGCTACATGTCCATTTTATGCTTCTGGTTACCAATATCACTTCAATGGTTATTTGGTGGTTGAAAAGGCACTGTTATTCATGGAGAATAACTGTGCCATCAGCCTAGCGATGTCCTAGGGGTTACGGTGAGTGGAAAACCTGTGCGGGAAGCTCTGGCGTGAGCTTTTCCTAGAGAGAGGCAGAGTGAGTTGAGAGAGAGGGCTTTTTTGGAGCAATTTGAAAAAATGAGTATATTTGAGGGAAAACTCGTTCAAGGCTTTAAGATTTTTTCTGTTTAATCTCCAGTATTAAATGTCTAATTGATCCTATGGTTAATATCTTGGACTAGGAATCAAGGTGCACCCCCATTAGATCCACCAATGAGAGAAGAGAGGGAATGTTATATTAGAATCTCCATTGGTTAGGCAATGATTGAAGAGAATTAGGGAGCATTTGTTAGATTGACGACATGAATTGGTTATTTTGTACCGTCAGTTATCTCAATAAAATGACAGCACCGTGAGTTAATCATATTCCCAAATAAGAAAGTGACAAAATTGGTCGGGGAAGAGACAAAATAGGAAGTTCTAGGAGGCGGCCATGTGGATAGGGTGCCGGTTTTGCGTGAGGCCGAGCTTCCATTGGTCTTCTTCTTTCTCTCTTGATTATCTTGATGGGCCGAGAAATTAGGTTTAACAGGCTCGAATTGGGCCGAAAGGTCCGATTGGATTTACATGTTGCAATGCTGTGATTTCCTCTACATATCTTTTTACTGTGCTTATGCACGGGCTATGAAGCTGAGACACAAGTGTCAACGTCATCTGTGTAGGCCTATAAAGCTCATGGAGAAATTTATTTGATTTCTAATGCAAAAAGGAATTAATAAAACAACTAATTTTTTTTTGCTCATGGTCGAGTCTTAGAAGCCGAATAAATGGCTGACTCGTTTAGATAGTATGAGGAGATACTACGAAGTCTAGTAAAAGTTTTGACTTTTGGATGGAAGCTTACCACTCGACGATTGTAAGCATGCATCTGTTTTGTGCACTCAATATGCTTCCAATTGCATCAAGATCCCTTGAATTCCATGGTTTAGATAGATGTTTCTGGACGTCATGCCTTGGCCACTAGTCGAACCTTCCCGTCCCAATCCCCCTTTCTATAAACAGAGAGAGGTTGTAGCTGCACACCTTGCACAAACGGAGTTTGAGCCACAGACACCTAGAATCACTTGAAACACATAGCTAGCTAGCTAAACCAACTCTCATTTGATCGAATTCGATGATACTTTTTTTGATATAAATCTTGCCTATTCCTATTTGAATGGTATTTCTTCACTTTCGGTATTCCACATTGCCGAAACCGGTGTGCAGAAGGTTTGGCCATGGGATCAATTCCTGATATAGAGAATATAAAGATTTGGTTTTCATACTCTATTTTGATAAACCTAGGAGTTAATTATATAATGTAATACTTCTTTGTGTTCACTTGATTTTAGGATTAAATTGTTGGACTTTAGACAATATCCTAAGAAATTTCTTTGTGTTTCCGAATAATTCTCTATTTATATTTATTAGGTTATCTTTAGAAATTTTGGTTATTTATATTTGTATTATTCTCTTTTGCAACAAGCTTTTTCGCCTTCGTGCGCTTTCCGTGTATAGTGCACGTGCTTAGTATTTTTTTAGTTTTTACTTTGAATTTTTGTGTTTAATTTGTTTTTACGATGAAATGACTTAAAAACCAAATCAAGTAAATGCTATACGACAATTGGAGCCAACTGTACATTTGCTGCTCTCGATGATGGTCTTTGGTACACAGAATTGTAAAGATGCAAATGTTCGTGGAATAATGGAAAATACTATCAGCATCAAAATGAAATGGAGTATAAAAATCAAATACATAAATGCAAGATATCTCCTCAAAACAGTTTGAGAAATCTCAGTGAAACAATATGACAATGTAGACTAATAGTCAACATGATAACTGGACCACCACGCCTTATGAATAGTTCGCATAACTCATTTGACCTCTAAATTGTCAGTCCACAAAAGCGGAAATATCAACCGGCGTTCACTGTGACGTGTCTAACGTCTTTCTCCCGCTTTATTCCAACGTGTTTTTCTTTTTTTTTTTGCCTTTTTCGTTTTGCGTCCTGATTGGGAGAAAATGAAGGGGCTGGGTGGACTTTTGAACGGTCTCTCCCTATCCTCGCCCTCCACGTGTCGCCGTCCGCGTCGTGGACGAAGAGAAAAGTGCGCCCGGTCAACTGGACTTATTGAACGGGCGCCGAGATGGTCGGTGGGCCTTCGAGGGCTCGCTCGCTCGGGGAAAGTCAGGCCCAAACTCGCTTCACCCAACTCAGCTTTTCTGTAAAAGGCCCAATGGGCCATAAAAATTAGGGGCGGTGGGCCGGTATAACCGGGAACGGTCCACCTGGTCCTGATCCGAACCGGACCGGAATCGGTCCTATCCGGTTCCCTGGTGGCCGGGGAAACCGCCGGTCCGTTTCGGCTCCCTGGTGGGTCCGGGAATTGCCGTTTTTCTTACTCTGCTTCTTCCTGTTTTCCATTTCAAAAGAGAAGAGGAGAAAAGACGATTTCATTCGTGATGGTGAATGAGAGAACTGCGGGCGAGGATGAGCAGGATATGGACGTCGAGTTTGATTGGCGCGAGAGGTGTTGAGTGAAGTATGTGAATCCCATCACCAAGCTTTGCATCATCAGAGCTTCTAGGGAGGAGCACCAGAAAGTTTGGGCTGCGATCACCTTGGTCACGAGTGTCGGAAATTGTCCGGTGCTGTTTAATTTACTCGACTTGAGCGGTGAGTCGAATGAGTGTCAAGCGGGATGTTGAATAGCACAAAAATTCATCCTTTACTCGTTGAAATTGAATCATGAAATTAACGCTGTATTCTCCTACTCTCGATTGTAAGTGGGTTAGCTTAGTGGGATCGGCTTTTGTATCTCGATCCTTCTTAACAAAAGAACAATACCACCTGGATTCTTGAACTGTGTTTTCTTCTTTTTTTTTTTCTTTTTTTAAACAAGTCGCATTAACTGAAGCTTGAACTTTGAAAGCATAATGGGTGCCGAATTTGCAGTGCTGTTATTGTGATACTAGCATGATTTTCTAGCAGATTGGGAAAAATTTCATGAGGTTATTAGTTCATATTTCTTTTCGTCTGACCATGGTGTGCAAAATTATTTGGCGGAAAGAGTGAGATCTTTTCCTGGAAGCCAATTGAATGAGATTTCTATTGGTGCCAGGAAGCATCAAGGCCTGCAAAAAGCTGCCTTGAAGTGTGATGAGTTGAAGTTTGAGCAGTACAAGCTTGTCTCTGGGTCTCGTCTCTCACCCGAGGTGGTTCAGCAGATGCACAACTGCCAAGAAAAGATTAAAATTTTGGAGCACTATGAGCGCTGCCCTTGTATAGTGTGCACACCTTTGGCTAGTATGATCTTGTGCAATTGTTGTATTCTTTTTTCCTTTTATATGATCTTTCAAGTTTCAATGCAGTAGCGGGTAATTCAAGCGCCTAAGCTGAATCTCTAAGTGGTGTATATGTTGGCTGTTGGCAAGAATCTTGTCCTTGTTTCTTTGGAGTGGTTATAAATGTCATGAATTATCACTGGACAGCACACGCACTTGATATTCCAAATTAAACTACGGTATGGTGACTGAGGTTTCAAAAGCAGTTGAATTTGGTATTCCCACTTCTTACAGAATCTGCTGATTGGCAACAGAAATCTAGCTGTATGCGTATGTATTATGTCTCATAAATTTTTTATATACGACTCTTCTCAGTGCATCTTTTGTTTGTCAATGTTACTATATCTTCTAGGCTTTATGTCTACTTTGATCTTGACGTCACGGTCTTTGCAGGTCTACCGAAGCGGGGCAATTGAGAAACCCTTTTCAACTTTCACCTTAAGGATCATAACTTTCCCCTTCTTTCCCAAGCCCCCTCAACCATCTTCTCACTGGAGTTGATATACTGTATATCAGACACGCCGGGTGAGCTTTACGGCTTCAACTGCCATGACTTGAAATGCATGCCTACATGCCTACTCTTGTCCATGGGTTAAATCTCCATTACTGAAATTAATTGATCCCATAGCCAGATGATCATATGGGTTTGGTCGATTCATGTGATTAGATTTACACCAAGGTTCAAGATGCAATGTGGAATATGAAGCTGAGAGAATATGGTTTGAGCGCAAGTACAAAAGAATTGCTGGTACAGTTTATGCCTTTTGCAGGCAGTGTGCACCAGAGTCTGATTGCGCTCTACTGCATGGGACAATTTTGGGGTATCTTCAAACAACCATCTTTTTCTTGTTTTTATTTATGTATTTATTTCCTCTTTTTTAATTTGTTCGGATGCGTCCGTGTTTTCTAACTTTGACATGTTGTATGCGAGTCTATCGATGTGGCACTTCAGAGAAATGGGGTCAGATTTGGCAAGGTCTATTTCAAGTATTAATTTCATATAATATCACCATGCTTGTGTGGTAATATCATGATAATTCATGACACTGGATAAAGACGGTATCTATTAAGAAAAGTTTTTTTTTTTTGGTAACCGAGGATCGAGCCTCCTTTCGCACACCAACTGTGCTGCCTGTGGTTGGGTTCTGTTAAGAAAAGTTTATAAAGGTGTCATTCATATTTATTGTCCTCATGAGTTGAGTCATTCATAATCAGGCGTAAGTTGATGATAGTCAGATTGGCTTTGGTTAATGTGATCTTAAGAGCGAGAATGCCGGTATCCTTAAATGTTTTTTGATTGTGCTTGCGTTTGAACTGTAAAGCTCAGAGACACCGAGTGTCAATGACATGTTTGTACGCTTTAATATCCATGGAGAAATATATTTGATTTCTAATGCAATAGGAATTAATGAAGGAGCTAATTTTTATGTTAATCGTGGGTCTCAGAATCTAAATAAATGACGTTTGCAAGCCTGCATCTGTTTTGGGCACTCCAGACGCTTCCCAATTGCATTGAGATCCCTTGAATCCAATGGTTTAGATGTTACAGGACACAATTTCCTTTGCACACACAAGGGTTGAGCCACACCACAGGCAACAAGAATTTCTTGAAACGCATAGCTAGCTGAAGCGGCTCTCTTTTCATTGAATACAATGCAAGTAACGATCCATGATTGGGGCTAATGAAGGGTTTCTTAGTGTCACTGTTTATACCTTGTCATCGAAATTTCTTCTTGCGTTCCAACTACTAAATTGGCATAGGTGAACTAATCTTTTAGAGCTGAATAGTCCATTGTCTATATCGATATGATTCAGTAATAGAAGTCAGAACATGAAAATGCTAGAAAGAGTTCATGCCGGTCGTACATCTGCTGCTCTCAATGACGGCCTTGGATGCACGGAGTTGCAAACTACTAAGCACGCGCAAAAAATTGAGTCGTTCCTTGAATTATGGAAAAGGCTATCAGCATTAGCATCAGAAGGAAAAAGGAGTATAAAAACCAAATACAAAAAAAATTGCAAGATATCTCCTCAAAACAGTTTGAGAAATCTCGGCGAAACTATATAGTAATGTTGACCATAGTCATCATGATAACAGGACCACAGCACGTTATGAAAACTTCTCGTAACTGATTTGACCCATTAAAAGTAAAAATAGCACCTATAAGACAGCTATAGAAATGAACTAATTAATGATCCTCATTTAGTGAACAAAACCCTCTTTCCTATATGAAAATGTATATAAATACATATGTTATATGTATATGACATCATATATCATAGGTGTACATCAATAAATTTATAGGTGAATTGATAACTTGAGGAAAGAAAAAAAGAAAAAAAAGAAAAAAAAAAGAGAGTAGATATTACCTTACACAATTCTCTTGAACCACAATTCTTTTATAACTAGAAGCAACATACATCGATGAAGAGAGAAACAGATAAAATCATTAATTGGTGAGTTTACGTTTATTGACCAATACATCATTATTCCATCCGAATTAACAAGTAAGGCAAACTGATAATGATATATTCTCCTAGAAACACTATATTAAATTGAATGAGATGATTCAATTTTCTTTTCTAATTAATGTAAAGGTACGTGCCTAACTAATGTTAAGGAAAGTGAAAGGAAATGGAACTTTATGATGATGCAATTTAACTACAAAACTCCATTCTGCCAAACTTTGCTATTATTTATAGCTATAATTGAGTAGCTGATTACAAAGTATTTTTGGATCACACTAAAATTGCAGACAACACTAATTCTGACTGCAGACAGGTGGGCAAGCCAAATTGAAACAGCAGCAGCTAATGTAACTAAAAGGGCGCTAAAGGTACGGACATCGTTACACAATTAGCGAGAGATTAATAGATTCAAGGCTAGATCAGGCGCCATCTTTCTAGAATCTAGGCGCTAAATTATCTATTCAAGTTGGGGCGGGAGGGTATCGCCCTGAGTGGCCCGGACGGATGCAGCCTCGCTGCCTGCAATCTCACTCCCTGCAGCATTTTTCTTCGCTATCACAAGAAGCCTAAAAAGTATTTTGTCGGTGAAGAGACGAATGAGAGGATTTGTGCTCCTAAGTGGAAAATAAAGCAAAAGGAGGAGACTCCAGATACTGAAGAGGGCGACGGATCCCAAGACCAGGAGAAAAAAAGAGAACCAAGCAACTTTAGTTACGGTCACGTAGACCCCCGCCATGAATGCGAGAGGCATTGTGAAAATAGTTATCATCAACGGGCGATATGATAGGACAACGGCAAGTGTCCTCGTATAAGGATCATTAACATTTGACCAGAAGAGGAGGACGAGTGCCATGATTGAGCTATACAGGGCGACGGCGTTGCAAGTCACAAAGACTTTGTACATGGCTTTGTGAAGCAATACGGGGATTCCAGCATCTCCGTCAGAACCATTATATCCTCCGGGAACGGATAAACCAGAAGTGGAAGCGACAGAGGCCACAAGCGCCATTATGACTGAGGAAGTATTCACATGGTCCCTAATTCTTTCAAATTCCAGCGATCCCAATCGTTTCGGTGGATTTTGACCGGTTGGCTTGTAGATAGCTAATTCTTTACTTGCCGGTGTTCCGGCACGTGCCATAGCTAACCACGTTAACCACTGCAAGTAGTGAGCCGAAGAATAAACAAAGAAACAAACATATTATGATTTTGGCAACTAAATTGCAGATGTGGGTGAGAGCACACTAAATGACATGCCTCCTATTTTATGTTCTAGTTCTGCCCCTGATTGGTATAACAAATGATTACTTGTGAGAAAAGTGTAAAAGGTCATACCTTCCCAAGTGGAGGAAAAACTGTTTTAATTTCCTGCTCTACCACATCATGAGCAGTCAACCACATCATGAGCAGTCATGTTATTCTTATTGACCAACTTAAGATTAACTCCTCCTTCTTTTGCGAGAAGCAAGACCGAAGGTTGGCAGTGCAATGCAGCCAGATGCAGAGATGTATTCCCATCGGGATCTCTTGCATTTTTTAGGTGACCAAATTTGGGATTTTCCAATATGTATTTGACAGTTGCAGTGCATCCGTGCCTCGCTAACACGTGAAGAATATTTTGTCCCAGCCTAGTTAAGAACTCTGCGGGGTCTTGCCATTGACTAAGCAACCCCTCGACGATCTTGACGTTATCTTCTACGCAGGCGACATGGATAGGGAGATAGCCCATGCTGTCTTGCTCCAAGGCGCTTTTTGGGCACTTCTCCATCAAGAACTTGACTCCATCGAGATAATTGTCATACGCTGCCAAGTGGAGTGGAGTACCGTGTCCCGCATCTTTCAATTGAAATAGCCATGGCTTCTTTTCCCACATCTCAATCAGCATATCTAAATATAACGTGAGAAGTTATCTATTGGGATGAATATGATGTCTGTAATTCTTAAACAGTAGTTTATCTTATTCAAGAAGATCCAAATTATCAAGAGTTGACTCACAATTTTGTCCCATAGGATAGCAAGCTATCATACCATATGTTCCACGTGCCCCATTAATCTAGACTTTGCTTGTGATACTTGATTTTTCCACCACCAGTGGAAATCAAAATGAAGAACACGAGAATGACCAAGAAGATCAAAGAATAAGCAAGAGCACAAAAGCAGGGCTCACTCATTTTCGAGTGTATAAGGGCGACATGAACGGGTGACATGCCGAAGATCCTTTGACTCTGATTGACTCTCTAATCTCCTCCAGTCTTCACCATATTTTAGCGCATCCAGCAAGAGCTGGAGAACCTTCAAGTCCCCTGTTTCGACTGCTACGCACCATGGAGACTTGCTTTCATTATTTTGACAATATAGCAGGCTGGGGTCTTTACTCACAAGATGATCGATCACCTCACAATGGCAACACCTCACAGCCTCATGCAAAGCAGAGTTGCCGCAGTGGTCAGGGCATGCTGGCGCCCCTTGGGGAAGGAGAAGCTCCACTGCACCAGCTTTCCCAGCTCTAGCTGCAATGTGAAGCGGTGTCTCTCCTTTGGAATTCGCACAGTAGATCAAGTGCTCAGGGACGAATTCGATGATTGCTCTGACATTATCATCAGTCTCTGTATTCCATTCATGTCAAGTTAATTTGAGCGCGAAAGATCGGTAATTTTAAAAAATGCACGGCCCCACCATTTTTAATATACCTGCCGCAGCGTGAAGCAGGGTATTCCCTGAGGGGCTGCGTCGCCCGAGAAGGACAGGCAAGGACACTTTTTCCTTGGCACAATGATCCTTCAGGGCTTCGATGAACTTGTCGACGTCCTCTTTCTTTGCGACCGAGAATAGCTGGGAAGCCAAAATATTGTTGCGTTGTGGAGGATCGTGCCGTTGCTGGCTCGGGTCGGCCCGATTTTTAATGCTTCTAGTTTCTGCCTTCTCCGCTCCCAAATCTCCTCCTGGTCACCTATAGACAGTAGCACGGCCATGTGTCACGGGCCGATCGATAGGGATCGTGACCGCGCGGCGACTCGGGCACTTTAGGATCGGATTGGATCGCCGAAGCACCTAACCAAGCCTTGCACAGTCGAATGCTCACTCGCTCGCCTTACCCGGATCGTAGAGAGAGAAAGGATCTAGAGAGAAGAGCTCTGGAAAGAAGACTTGCTTTGTATTGCGGAAGTAGTGGATGATTACAAATGAAGGAGGACACCCCTTTTATAGTTGAGGGCCTCGGATTATATCCATTGATCTAGTATTCTACCGGTGGTCGAGATCACACCGCCTCAACTACCGACATAAATATTGAGCTACCATCTACCGACATAAATGATGGAACGGACTTCTGTAGTTAGCCTAATGACAGCTTCGCCCGTCCTTGTAATTCGGTGAGAAGGCTTGGAGGGAATCCAAGTGAGAGCAGGAGGTCCACGGGTGAGTTAGGGTCGACTCTGGGGAACCTCTCGGGTCGTCCATCTTTCGGCCCGTGACACATGTCTCTGTGTGTGACTTTGTGTCTCTGACTTTTGAGTGAATTTGCCTTGGTGTCCTGCTACGACTCAAATCTAGCATATTTATAGCCACAAGTCGAGTTCAACCTGATTGGCCAATGGACCTCTCGCAACCCGCATTTTACCGACATGTCCACTTTGTGCCACAAATATTCTCACTTAAGCCCCTATGTGGGGAAATTCGTTATGTCACTGTAGTATATGGACTTGTTTGTTAGAATTACGTTTTTATTAAAAAAATCAAATTTAAAAATTTAATCTGCATTTCAAAAGAAAAAAATTATACGAAATATATTTAATATAGATATGAATCTACACCTTAATATTTATACAACATGAAATTTGGAGCATTTAGAATTGGAAACTATAAAAAAATTGTGCATTGCGAGATTTAGTTTTTCTTTTTCCTTTTCTTTTTATAAGAATCATATCGTTTTTTCTCTTTCTCGCATTAATGTTAGAGTAGAGGTGACGCACTTTGATTGGGCACACCCTGCACCAACTTTAGCTTGGGTCTTTCTATGAATAAAAGGAAATATTAAATATCTTTTGAATTGGGTTGGTGTAAGCTCGAGAAGAATTGGGTCTGGTCGAGCCTGCCACCATCCGCTTGGCTGGCAGTCACGCGGCAAACTCTAAGAAAGATTTGTCCACGGTGATTTATGAATTTTCTTTGCTCCGATGTGGGACTTGAGGTGCTATTAAATTCCTTATTTAAAGTAGTTATAGCACTTTGGTTGGTGCGGAGGACAGATCCCTTACTTAAGATAGTCATGGCATGTTTGATACGGGGATTGTCCGTTTTATCTTGTGTTACTTGCATCATCGTCGCCTCCTGCGAAAGCAAGGCATCTCAGCTTTTTGTTTATCTATCCATTAAAGAATAATAATGGCAATCGTGGAGGAAACGGAAAAGAGATAGAGAGAGCAGGAGGTTGAGCAAGGCAAGCTCAAAGAGCAGCAGATTATAAGCAAAAGCGGAAGAAATTAAAAGATTTAGGATTAAAGTATTATCCTCATGCATCACGTCGGCGATTAATTTAGTCATAAATTTTCGATTTAGCAAATTCAATCTTAAATCTTTTAACAATTTGCGCAAATTATCAAAAATTTTAGTACTTAATTGACCCATTTAACCTGTTTTGATTCATATTCTTGTAGTGTAAATTTAGTGACCTATACCCGACCCGTACCCAACCCATAACCGAGCAAACCCGTATGGCTAAAACTATTAATATTATAGGCAAATCCACTTTTATTATATGGTAATTGGATTAAAACTTCAAATTAAATTAAAAATAGTAAATAAAATAAAAAAGTTTCAAAAAAACCTATAAATTGAAGTATTTATAAAGAATTAGACCATGTACATGCTTATTTTGTTTGAAGTGAACATACCATTGAGTAATTAAAAACTGTAACATGAAAAATCTTTAACTAAACTTAAGAAAGCTCATTTTTATGATTTTTTTTTTAAAAAAAAAAAGTATTGCTAAAACATTTTATGCAATACAAATTTAATGAAATTTTTTTATAATTCTTTTAAAAATATTTTTAAATATAATTTTTAATTTTTTAAATATAATTTTTAATTTTTTTATTTTAAGAAATATACCTTTTAATTATTTTTATTTTCTAAAATATAATTTTTAATTTTTAATAATTATTTTTCTTTTTCTCTTTTCTCTTTTCTTCTTCTTCTTTGGCCGGCCGCCGGTGACCGGCCACAAGCGAGATTGAGCCCCGTCGACATCGCAAGCTCGATCTTGCCGATCCGGCGAGACTCGAGCTCGGCGGCGTCGAGACGGGGCTCGATCTCACCGATCTGGTGAGGTCGAGGCCTCGGCTGAAGTCGGCGAGCTCAAGTCTTGCCGGATCCGGTGAGGCTCGAGCTCGCCCGGCTGTGATCGACCGGTCGCCGGGTAAAAAGGAAGAAAAAGAAAGAAAAAGAAAATTAAAAAATAAAAAAAATAATAAAAATGATGATAATTATAATTTCGATTTTTTTATTAAAAAACATTTTTATAAAGTTAAAGATGAAAAGATTATATGGGCTTGAGTAACTTCTAACCCATTTAAATCAAGCTCACTCTTTTGACTCATTTTTAGTTGGATTTTTAAAAAGCTTTGACCCATATACAACCCATACCAATGTAACTAAAATATGGGTCCAAAAATGGGTAATGACCCATTTTGACACCTCTAGCTGAACACACAACATTTAACCAAAACATTAATTCCTCTATAAAGACTCAAAGAGGGTAAAAAGAAAATGGATCAGTCCTCAAACCACAATCTTAGCTTTTGCTCAATAGTTAATGTCTTATAAAAAACTGCATAAGCAAAGCCTAAGGCAAGTCCTTCCTTGCCCTGGCTTTGCAACATTTTCAGAAAGCCTTTCTTGCCCTTAGAACTTACTAAAATTTCCCTTTTACCCCAAAATGCCCCTTGAGAATTGCAAACTCAAACAGTCACGCGAAACCTCAAACGGAAAAATTCTTCAAAAAGGTTGTAAATCTATTACACTTTTACCAAAATCAATCCTTAATCTTTTAATTTTTTAAATTTTTTATTAATAATTTTATTAATTGAGTCCTACATATTAACATATTAAAATATTATTAAAAACCGTCTACGTTAGCATCGAGCGTGTCACGTAAAGTAGCTAACATCAACGTCGTGATTTGCAATCAAAATTGATTAGACATACTCAACTGATGAAATGTAAAGATGTTTAGAACTCAATTGGTAAAATTAAAAAAATTATAATTAAATAGGTTTAGGACTTTTTGGACAATTTCTCCACCTTAGGTTTGGTGGGTGACTTCCTCGTGACCACCGAAGTGGCCTTCGACTTAGCTACCGAAGTTGCCAAGATCGCACAAGATTTGGCTGAGGAGGTTGAGATTTGATTCGAAGAGTGTCAACCAGCGGGGAGGGAGGGAGAGAGACAATATGAGGCTCTCTCAATCTCCTCGTCGGGAATGCCATCGTCCTTGGAGGCTCCTTGGGATGCGCTAGAGAAGGTTACTTTTTGTTTTTGGTTACATAAGAGGAGCTTACTTTGTTAGCTGTGCACTGTGCGAGAGTGACCGAGTATTTAGAGCATGCTCATGATTCTTTGTAAATTCAATTTCAATTTTTTTTCTTGTCGAAACTTCCATTTCACATTACCACCCTCCTTTTGCATATACACTTTTAGCTACGATATTCACGGATTGCAATTTCATGTTGGACATGTGCATTATAATAATGTAGCGATTATAATGTCCAGCTCACATGTTCATTCATTTGATGAATGATATCGTTTTTAGTAGTATTTTGTAACCGAATTTTTCACGTGTCAATAAACCAACAGAAAGTCCGCTGTGAAACTAATAATATTCTGCTAATAATTATTTATCAGGATACAGGTTCACGTTCTTGTTCTTCGAGTCTGACATGGTGCACGTGAGTCTATCCAATTTGGCCACGCTCGAAAGAAGGGAGTCGAATTTAGCAAGTTCTATTTCAAGCATTAATTTTTCATGACACCCCCCTTGTTGTGTCATATTTATTGTCATAAGTCATGGCACCCGATAAAGATCTTACCTATTAAGGAAGCTTACTAAGGTGCTAGGTTGCACCAACACGCGATACGATACGACACGTCGACATGTTATTTCTCAAAAATAGAAAATTTCGACATGCTGGGACACGTTGTATATTAAATGCATATTTTTTTATTTTTAATTAATTTGATTCAAATTTATTAAAAAAGAACTTACAATGGATTTACATTAATCACTCAACATACATATAGTCTGACATGGTGCACGTGAGTCTATCCAATTTGGCCACGCTCGAAAGAAGGGAGTCAATTTTAGCAAGTTCTATTTCAAGCATTGATCTTTCATGACACCCCCCTTGTTGTGTCATATTTATTGTCATAAGTCATGGCACCCGATAAAGATCTTACCTATTAAGGAAGCTTACTAAGGTGCTAGGTTGCACCAACACGCGATACGATACGACACGTCGACATGTTATTTCTCAAAAATAGAAAATTTCGACACGCTGGGACACGTTGTATATTAAATGCATATTTTTTTATTTTTAATTAATTTGATTCAAATTTATTAAAAAAGAACTTACAATGGATTTACATTAATCACTCAACATACATATAGTCTGACATGGTGCACGTGAGTCTATCCAATTTGGCCACGCTCGAAAGAAGGGAGTCAATTTTAGCAAGTTCTATTTCAAGCATTGATTTTTCATGACAACCCCCTTGTTGTGTCATATTTATTGTCATAAGTCATGGCACCCGATAAAGATCTTACCTATTAAGGAAGCTTACTAAGGTGCTAGGTTGCACCAACACGCGATAGGGACACACGATACGATACGACAAAATATGTCGACACATTATTTCTTAAAAATAGAAAATTCCAACACGCTGGGACACATTGTATATTAAATGCATATTTTTATTTTTAATTAATTTGATTCAAATTTATTAAAAAAGAACTTACAATGAATTTACATTAATCACTCAACATACATATAGTATTTTTACTTCCCCTTCCCTTTTTAATTTCATTTAATAAATAGAATAAAAGTTCCCTCCTTCCCTCGTCTCTTTTCCGTCCCCCCACTTTTTTTCACTTTCTTTTCCCTCCGCACGTCACTTCCCCCTCCCCTTTTTATTCTTTTATTTTCGTTCTCAAAACCCTAACCCTAGCAACACCTTCTTCTCCTCCTCCTCGCCGCAGCACACCTTTCCTCTCCTCTTCCTCTTCCTCTCGATCTTTGCTTGCCAGGTAGGTGTGCAACGAAAACCGCCCGAACCGGGACCGGACCGGACCGGACCGGACCGGCTGGTTTTGGGCGGTTCCCACGGTTGGCGGTCCGGTTCCCGGTTCCAAGGTGGGAACCGGACCAATTGGACCGGATCAATTTTTTTATATAATGCATAAACACATATAATATATGAATATTATATATGAAACTTGTTGCAATCGGAATTGCAATTGAGATAACAACTTCTTATGTGGCGAAAAGATCACTAAAACTCTTAGAAAACTTATTTGTTAGTTTTATCTTCTACTCGATGTGGGATAAGGCTCTAGGAGTTCCTCGTGCTCACTGTCTCTCTTGCTCCCCTCACTTGCAAACGACAAGGCACTTCAAGCCTAGAGTCCGATATTGACTACACATTTAAAGCATAGAAGAGAGATTATCTATAAAACCTAAGCCAAGCATAGATTTTACTCAAATTGTTCATGGCTTTTATGCTTAAAATTAAGAGTGAAACACATAAATTATGATTAATATTCACGCAAGTGAAGTTTGAATATTTTGCGTGTGAAAACATGTGTGAGTAGTTTTATTAGATCGTTCGGGAACCAAATTGGATTAATCGGTCCAGAGCATGGTTGTTCTTTAATGAATGGTCGTTATTTAGTGAAAAAGAAAGTGCCGATCCTATTAGACGAGACCAGACTGGACCGGAACTGATGGTCCAGTCCACGGTTCCCAAAATTGGGAATCGGTTTTCCCTGTCCCACCTTGGAACCGGACCAAACCGGAAATTGATCACCCCTATTGCCAGGGATGAAATGTGCGGTCCCTATGTGCCGACAAGCCGCACAACCCCGCAAACTCCTCCTCCTCCCCCTTGCCACCGCCGCCGCCGCCACCACCCAACTTGATGACGCTGCCCTCTCCCACGCGCGCCTCCCTTGTGAAGTTCCTCCTCACGGCCCTCGCCTCAGTCTCTTCTATTTCTTTGGCCGTCTATCGCTGTCACAAGCTTGCCTTCGCTCGCGGTCTCGTCTCTGCTCCCTCGCCCTCGCCTCCACCCTCCATTCTCTTTTAGACACTCGTGTCTGAGCGTGTCGACGTGTCGGACACTGCACAAAAGCTTGTATAACGTGTTCGTGCAACATAGCTAAGGTGTCATTCACCTTTATTGTCCTTATGCATCAAGTCATTGGCATAATTTGTAAAAACTCTTAAACCTATTATAGAATGGTTAATATAATCATTATAATCAACTATGATTTAATAATGGTCGTACTGGGTTTGATTAATGTGACTTTTCTCATTTACGCAACCCAATCATAGCCGAAATCTGCTATTACACTATGAAAATCGAAATTAACATGGATTATGGTTTAATACATCTCTTTACAATGGCATGTTATGACTCTTGTGTCCTTTAGAAATAGCTTTTTTATTTGTGCTTACAAGCCATAAAGCCGAGAGATATCAAGTATCAATGTCATATTCGTACTCCCTTAGAGTTACATGGAGAAATGCGTTTGATTTTTAATGCAATAGGGTCTCGGCCCCTCTCGAAGGGTGATGGGTGCATGCTTTAGGCGTGTGTCGCCTCGCGGCAAGCGACGATTTCCAAGTGAATGCGGACAATCCCCTTATAAGGTGGCACTAGCACTTGACTTGTGCTCTCCCAAACCCTTCCTTCAGAACATTGATGGACTCGGTTAGTTATGAATATTTTCTTTTCTTTTCTTTTCTTTTCTTTAAGAGTCTCCACTAACTTATTGGAAGCCGATTAGAAGTCATGTGAAATGTGGAAACCGTTTCATTTATGAGAACGAATATCCAAGAAGGGGAATCGATACATTTGCTCATTGTTTTGAAAAAGTTTGATCATGCGATCGTTTCTTAATTCTTAGGCACATCCATCTAGGTGACCATGTATGGTGAATTTGCAGAATTATATCTACCAACCAAGTAATTTCATAACAACATAACTATCCAACATCAAACAAAAAAATGTCGATAAAATGGGTACAATATCGACTCGAGACGTGTTGGGCAAAATTAGACAAGGCCTTATGATTATTATGTCTCGGGATAAGACCTCTGTGAATGATATTCGTAACTAAACCTGGAAATACTTAAACTAAATAATGCGAATTTCCTAATTAAATGATAACAATGATAAATTAATCTAGCATGGGCTAAACCTAGCCTAATATACAATTCTAAGCTAAAAGAAATTCCACTCTTCATTTATCAGTTTTTATCTTCATCTTTTAATTGAAACAAAATTATATTCTACCTAAATACTACTAAATTGTCATTCGATCGCTAAAATGTCACTTGATTATTAAGATACTAACTTTTTTTCTTTTTAATTTTATTAATTTTTTTGATTTTTTTCCATGTCTATTTTAAAGAAAATGTGATTACACATCAAACGACAATAAACATGCTAAGAAAAATGTGACCAAAAGTAAATCACAATTACACAAATATGACCATAATGACGCCTGAAAATACAATTTCGACTTCGTTGCCTATGCTAAGGCAAAAGGGCAACCTAGGGCCGCACCTGGCCACTTCGAGAATCCCCCTCTACACACCCAACCAGCCATGGTCCAATATGGATGGGACAAAACCGAGAATTCCAAGGATCAACCAAGTTGCGAAATTGCATACATATGTTAATTTGATGTCGAACTAGCACTTCTACCATACATTCCTCTTGTTTTTTTTTTTTTTTTTTTTTGTTCTTAATGTTCATGATAAGATGATTAAAATCTAATCTATGCTAAGAATGTGCCAATAATGAAAAATCAACAACCAAAATGTTCGATAACAATTGTGACATCCCGATTTTCCAATCCTATTTTCAATAAATTGAGACGGGCATTTCGTTGGCATGCACATAGTTCTTTTCCTTGAGTCGGCCACTCATGTGAAAACTAGTCTATCGAGTGAAGCTGTTAAGAGTTTCTAATGCATCAAACTCGAGAATTTGACCAGGAAGCGACCTTTCGACCGAGCTAATCTGCAAGGGTCATTAGGACACGATTAAAATCGATTAGAGATCGGACATAGGTCGACTCGACAAAGGCATGTGATCAGGTGTGGGTGATTGTACCAGATCGCACAATTCCTGTCGATCGACACTGGACCGACTTTTTCTATCGATTGGGTACCCTGTGTTCGTATTTGAAACCTTGAGATTACCTCGACAACCGAAAGTCGTCAATGTTTCAAAGATGTACATTGTGGCTTGAGATGATCAACCACAGGTCGAATGCATGAAAATTTCTAAAGGCTACCAGGTAGGTTGGGCCGCGCTAGTATCGTGCCAAAGTGAAATTAACCGTGGAATTGAGATCGAATTCAGAAATTGGAAGTCTGGGTGTGTCACAAATCATTTTAGGATCATTGACTTATCTTTGGATGCAAGCCGAGCTTCTTAGCAAAATAATCAAGAAATGGCTAATTTGGCTCGAGAAATTAGTAGGCTGCTTTTGGTCGCGCTTTTGGGACTTAAGTTGGTTCTATGGACAAGTGAAGATGTGAATTGAAGTGCGGTGACATTGGATTAATTTTATGGACTTCAATTTGATTCAATTGGAAGAGAATTGATGAGAATTGATGAAATTTGATGTACAAAAATTGGACCCCGGCGGAAAATGGAAGTGAACCAATTGGAATAATGTTGTGGGAGTTTTGGGTGAGTGGAGTATGACATCATCCATGAGGTCATGGTGGGCCACTTTTGGTGGGATTTAAGAAAAAGGAAAAGAAAAGGAATGGTCCCATCCTCCTTCTCTCTCCTCCCTCTCTTCTTCCTCCCTCTTCCGTTGGCACCCCCCTCTCTCCATCTTCTTCTCCTTCTTCGCACGCCCGGCAATGGAGGAAACCGAATGCAGTAGCCCTCAGCTTCGTTCGTCGCCAGCCGGAGCTCCTCGCCCGTCGCCAAAGCTCGCCGCTACTGTCGTTGTCCGCGCGAAGCCCTCGCGCTCGCACACCGCTCCGCCTGCTTCGCCCAGCTCGCGCCAGCCCTCGCCGCCGTCGCCGCTGTGAGCCACCACCGGTCGCCGCCTAAGCTACCCGCCGCCTCTCTCCGCCATTCCCACGTCCGATCCGCCGCCGAGCAGCTGCCGGATCCGCCCCCAACCAGCAACTATCGACGAGTAGAAAAATGGGTATTGCAGCCCGCTTGTGGCCTGTTTTGGCCACCTTCCCGAGCCCGGATGCTCGGCCCGCCTTGAGGAAAGTCGATCCTTGCGTCGTCTTTGTCGTTTTGGTTCGCTCGGTTTGCTAATCCGGTGAGTTTAGCTCACTAAACCTTGATTAGATGGTTAATGATGCTTTAGGTGTGTTTAATTTATGTTAAGTGTTATTAGGTGGTTAGTTTAATTTATTTAAGTGTAGATTAGATTAATGTGCTTGATTAACTTAAAGTGAGTTTAATTTAAGGCTAAATGAAGGTTTATATTAATATAAGCCTTGATGTGACATAAATGAATTTACTTTTGATTTATTTAAATATCTCGAAATTATTTAATAATTTAATAATATATTATTATTCGAAATTATTAAAATATTATTATTTAATTATTTTCGGAATAAATTTAATTATTTATTAAATTCCGAAAATTTTGTCGGACCCTAAATTCTCATAATTTCGTGCCGGTCGCTTTGTGTATTCGGATTTTGAAATTGATGGTCAGATATTATAAATTGAATGTGGATTGTGAAAAATATGAATATTATTATTTAATTAATTTTCGGAATAAATTTAATTATTTATTAAATTCGAAAATTTCGTCGGGACCTTATACTCTCGAGTTTCGTGCCGATCGCTGCTGTGTATTTAGAATTTGAATTTGATGATTGATTGTGGCAAATTGAGTGTTGATTGTGATAATAAGGATTTTATTCATAAAAACCCAAATGTCGGGTTTTGATGCAAAAATTGGATTTTAATGATTATATTAAATAGTGGGGTTTGAAAAAGTGAGATATTGACTTTTTGATTCGAAATTAGCGTGTCCCCACACACGTGAGTAATTTATGGAATATTTTTAATATGAAGAAAAATGGTCGGGATCACTATTTTAAGTGGAAGCGTTGAGTTAAATGCAAAGTGTCCCGAGGCCGAGTATGATTTGGCTATGTGATAATTAAGAGGAATCGTCCTGGGCTGTTGAGCCGGACTTGCCCCTATATGGGATGCCCACGCGGTGGTTGCGGGTCGCAGTAGATTCTGGGCCCATGCTCCTTCGGGAATGCCGTCGACGTACTGACGAAACCGCGCTCCATGGGGGGAGGCGATGCCTGGCTATATGCCAGTAGATAGCTGAACTGCGAGTAGGCTATGCCCTTGTGTGGCAGTGAATAATAATTGGAATACGTGCTAAGTGCGATTGTGATTATATGAAAGTGATTGCGTTCCAATTGTTTGAGTTCCTATTACTATCGTGATTGGGTGATTTGAATTGTTCTAACCTGCGGGGAAGGAACCGAGGGGAGGTAAGTTCTCTGTGTGATGTGGCTAGGCCACCCGGGTGTATTTTCTTTCTAATAGGGGTTTAGGGGGTTGAACTTGCTGAGACATCGTCTCATCCCGGTTGTGGGATTAAAATTTCAGGTCCCTAGATGGCGATCGTGGAGGACCCGAAGGCCTAAGTCTGGAAATGTGGAGATTGAAGTATCGGTGAACGTGTCCTGCTAGTTGGTTTTAGGATGGTTCCCCTTTTGTCGAGCTGGTCTATTTTGTAGATAGTCCAGAGTCGTATTTAAACCTATGTGTTTGTAAATGAGTGTTTGGTATTTTGAGTGATTGCCTGCTTTACTATCCCAAGTTAAATGTTGTCAGGGGATTTGTTTCGCTTCCGCATGCGTAAATAAATGAATGGGTCATCGACGTATCCTGGGATGTCGCATAGTTGTGATCGACCGTAGTGGGATGCGCGCGCGCGCTCGAGGTTCGGGGCGTGACATCCCCGTTTAAGTGGTATCAGAGCATGGTCTGTGTATGGAGTGATAAGGTGCGATGAGTCATGTGATAGTTAGTAGGAAAGACTTTTAATATGTTAATGCATGTGGTTGATAGCTGCTTGGTAGCTTGTTTGTGGGGTCACTCACATTCTAACATGGCATTGGAATCAGAAAACAGGTGTCTATAAGGAGCCTGTAAGATGAGTGACCAGGAGTGGAGAACTCCTTGGAAGAGGTCGATAGGATCTGTACCTCGGGGTAGGATGCTGACAAGAGTTGGTACCCGAGGTAGAGCGCAGGCTCAGTCCAGTGCGTGTGTGAGAGTACTGTCGTTGGCTGGTACTGAGAGTGTAACAGCACCGAATGATCCTAGTTTCGTCGGGATTGTTTGCCGTTGTTTTTACCACTGCCAGTGTTGTGACCGTTGTTATTGCCGTGCTTGTTGAGGCCCAATATGGAGTTGTGATCGAGGATCAAGCTGCTGTATCTGAGTCAGGGTTCAGTTTAGACAGAGATGGAAATCGATTGGGGAGAAAGGCCGATGTCAGAAGAAAGGTGCCCTGTTTCACCTAATTGGAAGAGTAAAATTGGAAAGTCAGTGCCCAACTCGATCGATGTGTGTCTCGTGTGTAATGAAAGACATGGATCTGTTATGTGCTTTAAGAGAGAAAGGACTTACTACAAGGGTCACCAGTACAGTTATTTGATCAAAGATTGTCCGTATAGACGGATGGAATCACAACTGTCCCTGACACCGCCGTCGATAGAAAAGAACAGAGGAAGCATGCTTCAGGATGTTCAATGGGGTACTTGGAAAGAACCCCAGTGCAAGGAAGGGTGCATGATGTCACTTGATGGGAGGTAGAGGACTCACCGATTGTGTGCCGAGTTTGTGAAAAGAGGCTTGAGTCAGCCCAATGTCAGAATAAAAATGGAGCATGATTTGAATATGGCCAGCATGGCTGTCAGATTAGTAACTGTCCATGTAAGTTCATGAGAGCGTAAGTACCGCTACTGCAGATAGGATGCCACTAGGATGGCTAGAAGAGCATGAATGGGTCGACCATGCATTAATCAAGGAAAGAATGTTTTGAGGTGGTTTATTAGGGTAGCGCATCAGGATTTTGAGTGAAAGTTGTGGAATTTCCATTGTTGTAATGAAGTAATAGGAAGATGAGTCTTTGATTATAGTTGTACCTGATGGGTTTGCTTAAGTATGACTTGGAAGTCATTTATGAAAAGGTTTGGCTCGATGAGCTTTCTATTGTTTTGAATCGTGGCAGTGATATAACTCAGTTTGTTTAGTTAACTTATGAAAGTTTTGAATTACTGAAAGTTGAAGAGGAACTTCAATCCTTGTTATCCGTCACCGAAGATGACTTGGTTCTGGCTATTTGTTACTGAATCTTCATGGCAACTGTAATGGATGCGTCAGTTGAGGAGCCGAATATGGAGAACGTAACTATGGTACATAGGTTTTCTAAGGTATTTTCTGAAGAATTGCCAGGTTTGCTATCAGAAAGAGAAATAGAGTTCGTGATTGAATTAACACCCGAAACAGAGCTAGTCCCTAAGGCTCCTTACCGAATGGTGTTACCCGAGTTAGAAGGGCTGAAAGTGTATATTTAGGAATTATTGGATAGGGGATTGATACGTTCCAATGCATCACCTTGGGGAACACTTATTCTATTCGTAAAGAAGAAAGTTGGTTTGTTGTGTTGTGTATTGATATTCCTCAAGATCGACTGGAGGTCAGGGTATCATCAGTTGAGGATCAGGAAGAAAGACACACCGAAGTTAGCATCTCGTACTCGATATGGCAGTTATGAGTTCGCTGTAATACCGTATGGTTTGATGGACACCATAGCTATTTGTTTGGGTCTAATGAGCAGAATGTTTAAGGGCACTTGAATCAGTCGTGATCGTGTTCATTTAAGTTATCCTAGTGTGTTCAAAAAGTGCTGAGGAGCACGAGAGACATTAGAAGATGATACTTCAGACCTTGAGGACTCTTCAATTTTATGCTAAGTTTAGCAAGTGTGAGTTTTGGATGACTTGTGTTGCACTCTTAGGTCACGTGATTTCAGGCGAAGAAATATCCGTAGACCTCGTCCAAGATTGAAGCAATGAGCAGTTGGCCGATATTGACTATAGTGATAGAGATCATAAGTTTTTCTAGGTTGTAGCAGAGTGTTATAGACGGTTTGTAGAAATGTTTTCAGTGTTAGTATCGCCATAGACAAGACTTCTGAAGAAGAAAGAAAAGTTTGTGTGGTCAGGTAAGTGCATGTGTAGTTTCCAAGAGCTTAAGCGACTACCGCGACTATTCCATCTGGTCCTAGAAGTTATGAGATCTGCAGTGATGCGTCGTTTAAAGGATTTGATTGCTTGTTGATGCAGCATGATAGGATTATTGAATATGCGTCCCGTCAGTTGAGATCTTGTGAGTTGAATTACCTAACGCACGTTATAGAACTTGCAGTAGTTATGTTCGTTTTGAAGATTTAAAGGCATTATCAGTATAGAGGAATATTTCATCAATGACCATCAAAGTCTCAGGTACGTATTTTCTCAAGAGAAGTTGAATATGAGATAGCGTCGCTTGATGGAACTCCTTAGGGATTATGATTATGATTCTTCGTATCACTGAGTTGAGAGTCCTTAGTTGCACAGTTGGTACTCAATGATTGGATCTTATTTGAGAAAGTTCGAAATTCAGTTTTCAAATCTATAGTAGGCCACCTTTTGAATCTTATGACTACCCTCAGAATTGAGCCGAAAGTTCATATCAGAATCAAAATGCTTCAGCGGACAGATTCAGAAATTCGGGAGACTCTATAAAAGTATGCAGATGAGAGAGAGGTTGATTTTCAGATTTCTGAAGACAAAACGCTAAGGTTTTGAGGATGATTGTGTGTAATTGATGATGTAGAGATTAAAGAAGATATCTTATGCGTAGCTAATCATAGTAATTTCAGCGTTGTCCAGATAGTATGAATAGACCTTGTTTTGAGTGTGTGACATCCTGATTTTCAGACTCTGATTTCGATTGGTTAAATTGGGCATTTCATCGACACGATTACAGTGTTTTTCTCTGAGTTGGCCACTTACGAGATAACTAGACTAGTTGGGTGAGTTATTAAGGACTTTAAGGCAAATAGACTTGAGAATTCGACCAAGAATCGACTTCTCGACCGTGATCATCCTTAGAGATCATTACGGCACAGTTAAAAATCGAATTAAGATCGAGAGATAGGTCGATTCGACGAGATGAATGACCGATCGTGGGTGACTCCACTAAATTGGAAAACTCTCGTCGAATTATACTAATTTGATTTTACTGTCGTTTTGGTACCTTGTGTTCGTATTTGAATCATCGAGATTTTCACGACCCTCGAGAGTCGCCAATGTGTCAAGTGGGTTCATTGTGGCTCGAAGAAAATCGACAACGAGTCATTTGTCCTAAAAAGCTCCGAAAACTACCTAGTAGCCTATGTCACACTAAAAGCGTGTCAGAGTGAAATTAACCGCCAATCTAAGTTCGGTTTCAGAAATTGGAGATTCTGTCTTGTCACAAAGTGGGTACACCGAAGTTTGTGTATATCATATAAATCATCATGCATGGAGTGCTAGGGGATGAATTGTATTTCAAATCTAGATCAGATGTTCCAAGTTGGCAGAGCTTTCAGATGGTTCTTTCTTAAGCAGTGTATAGTAGAGAGTACATAATTTCAATTGTTGAGATGAAGTCAAGGAAAGAAAGATCATAGGCCAAGGTCAGTGCAATAGTCAGTGATTGCAGTTGTCGAGATCAGTGTCAGAGTTATATCAGATCTTGACTAAAGATTCCCAGTTTCAGCAGATCAGTCAAATAGTATCTTTTTAATCAGTGCAGAGTAAAGTGTACAGGATTTCAGTCTATTGTGATGAGATCAGAGATCAGAAAATCGCAAGTCCAGAGTTGGGTCAGAAATCAGTGGTTCAGTCACAATTATCAAAGACGGTTTAGAAACTACTCAGAATCGCTAGTCTAGTTTCGTAGATTTTGTGTTGAAGACCTTTGGGATTTTAAGTGGGCAAGCGTTTAGTATTTTGGAACCCGAAGTGGTTTGGGCAAGATAGCAGTGATCTGGCAATATTGGTACTAAAGGAGCAACATGGAAAACCGAAGATTCGATGAGACAATTATACCCCCACCTTTTCTGTTTAAGAATTGGTAAATGTTTAAATTTCGAGGACGAAATTTTTATAAGAGGGGAAGAGTTGTGACATCCCGATTTTCCAATCCTATTTTCAATAAATTGAGACGGGCATTTCGTTGGCATACATATAGTTCTTTTCCTTGAGTCGGTCACTCATGTGAAAACTAGTCTATCGAGTGAAGCTGTTAAGAATTTCTATTGCATCAGACTCAAGAATTTGACCAGGAAGCGACCTTTCGACCGAGCTAATCTGCAAGGGTCATTAGGACACGATTAAAATCGATTAGAGATCGGACATAGGTCGACTCGACAAAGGCATGTGTTCAGGTGTGGGTGATTCTACCAGATCGCACAATTCCTGTCGATCGATACTGGACCGACTTTTTCTATCGATTGGGTACCCTGTGTTCGTATTTGAAACCTTGAGATTACCTCGACAACCGAAAGTCGTCAATGTGTCAAAGATGTACATTGTGGCTTGAGATGATCAACCACGGGTCGAATGCATGAAAATTTCTAAAGGCTACCCGGTAGGTTGGGCCGCGCTAGTATCGTGCCAAAGTGAAATTAACCGTGGAATTGAGATCGATTCGAAATTGGAAGTCTGAGTGTGTCACAAATCATTTTAGAATCATTGACTTATCTTCGGAAGATTTTTCATGCAAGCCAAGCTTCTCAGCAAAATAATCAAGAAATGGCTAATTTGGCTCGAGAAATTAGTAGGCCGCTTTTGGTCGCGCTTTTGGGACTTAAGTTGGTTCTATGGACAAGTGAAGATGTGAGTTGAAGTGTGGTGACACTGGATTAATTTTATGGACTTCAATTTGATTCAATTGGAAGAGAATTGATGAGAATTGATGAAATTTGATGTACAAAAATTGGACCTCGGCGGAAAATGGAAGTGAACCAATTGGAATAATGTTGTTGGAGTTTTGGGTGAGTGGAGTATGACATCATCCATGAGGTCATGGTGGGCCACTTTTGGTGGGATTTAAGAAAAAGGAAAAGAAAAGGAATGGTCCCATCCTCCTTCTCTCTCCTCCCTCTCTTCTTCCTCCCTCGTCCGTCGGCACCCCCCCTCTCTCCATCTTCTTCTCCTTCTTCTCACACCCGGCAATGGAGGAAACCGAATGCAGCAGCCCCCAGCTCCGTTCGTCGCCAGCCGGAGCTCCTCGCCCGTCGCCAAAGCTCGCCGCTGCCGCCGTCGTCCGCGCGAAGCCCTCGCGCTCACACGCCGCTCCGCTCGTTTCGCCCAGCTCACGCCAGCCCTCGCCGACGTCGCCCTCCATTGCCGTCGTCGCCGTGGGCCACCACCGGTCGTTGCCTAAGCTACCCGCCGCCTCTCTCTGCCATTCCCACGTCCGATCCGACGCCGAGCAGCCGCTGGATCTGCCTCTAACCAGCAGCTATCGGCGAGTAGAAAAATAGGTATTGCAGCCTGCTTGTGGCCTGTTTTGGCCACCTTCCCGAGCCCGGATGCTCGGCCCGCCTTGAGGAAAGTCGATCATCGAGTCGTCCTTGTCGTTTTGGTTCGCTCGGTTTGCTAATCCGGTGAGTTTAGCTCACTAAACCTTGATTAGAGGGTTAATGATGCTTTAGGTGTGTTTAATTTATGTTAAGTGTTATTAGGTGGTTAATTTAATTTATTTAAGTGTAGATTAGATTAATGTGCTTGATTAACTTAAAGTGAGTTTAATTTAAGGCTAAATGAAGCTTTATATTAATATAAGCCTTGATGTGACATAAATGAATTTACTTTTGATTTATTTAAATATCTCGAAATTATTTAATAATTTAATAATATATTATTATTCAAAATTATTAAAATATTATTATTTAATTATTTTCGAAATAAATTTAATTATTTATTAAATTCCGAAAATTTTGTCGGAACCCTAAATTCTCAGAATTTTTTGCCGGTCGCTGCTGTGTATTCGGATTTTGAAATTGATGGTCAGATATTATAAATTGAATGTGGATTGCGAAAAATATGAATAATATATTTAATTAATTTTCGGAATAAATTTAATTATTTATTAAAATTCGAAAATTTCGTCGAGACCTTATACTCTCATAATTTCGTGCCGATCGCTGCTGTGTATTTAGAATTTGAATTTGATGATTGATTGTGGCAAATTGAGTGTTGATTGTGATAATAAGGATTTTATTCATAAAAACCCAAATGTCGGGTTTTGATGCAAAAATTGGATTTTAATGATTATATTAAATAGTGGGGTTTGAAAAAGTGAGATATTGGCTTTTTGATTCGAAATTAGCATGTCCCCACATATGTGAGTAATTTATGGAATATTTTTAATATGAAGAAAAATGGTCGGGATCATTATTTTAAGTGGAAGCGTTGAGTTAAATGCAAAGTGTCCCGGGGCCGAGTATGATTTGGCTGTGTGATAATTAAGAGGAATTGTCCTGGGCTGTTGAGCCGGACTTGCCCCTATATGGGATGCCCACGCGGTGGTTGCGGATCGCAGTAGATTCTAGGCCCATGCTCCTTCGGGAATGCCGTCGACGTACTGACGAAGCCGCGCTCCATGGGGGGAGGCGATGCCTGGCAATATGCCAGTAGATAGCTGAATTGCGAGTAGGCTATGCCATTGTGTAGCAGTGAATAATAATTGGAATGCGTGCTTAGTGCGATTGTGATTATATGAAAGTGATGGTGTTCCAATTGTTTGAGTTCCTATTACTATCTGTGATTGGGTGATTTGAATTGTGCTAACTGCGAAAGGAACCGAGGCGAGGTAAGTTCTCGTGTGATGTGGCTAGGCCACCCTGGGGCGTATTTTCTTTCTAATAGGGGTTTAGGGGGTTGAACTTGCTGAGACATCGTCTCATCCCGGTTGTGGGATTAAAATTTCAGGTCCCTAGATGGCGATCGTGGAGGACCCGAAGCCCTAAGTCTGGAAAGGTGGAGATTGAAGTATCGGTGAACATGTCCTGCTAGTTGGTTTTATGATGGTTCCCCTTTTGTCGAGCTGGTCTATTTTGTAGATAGTCCAGAGTCGTATTTAAACCTATGTGTTTGTAAATGAGTATTTGGTATTGTGAGTGATTGCCTGCTTTACTATCCCAAGTTAAATGTTATCAGGGGATTTGTTTCGCTTCCGCATGCGTAAATAAATGAATGGGTCGGCGACGTATCCTGGGATGTCGCATAGTTGTGATCGACCGTAGTGGGATATGCGCGCGCTCGGGGTTCGGGGCGTGACAACAATATGATATAAACATACAAAAAAAAAAATGCCCGGGAATGATGTGATAATGCAATAGGACCACCCCGGGACTCATTAGAGGACCAAGGCAAGGCCGAATTGGCACCACCATGAGCTGGATGGTGGCGGCCAGCAAGTCCACTGCAGCTCGCACGACATAGAACACGTTAAAATGACAAGAAATCGACGGAAATCAACACTCTATTGAGGTCAATGTCTTCCTACTTCAAGTTCAACAAGGCATGACCAGCAAGCGATACAAAGTAAACCAGCCAGCCAAGGATGACAAACGACGCGTTTAGAGGCACAAAAACAAGCAAATAATCCCCTAGATGGGAAGAGATAAGACTGAAGATTTTTTTTTTTTTTTTTTTTTTTTTAATGCTTAAGAGGGATCAAACAAGGAAATAAGCACCGACAATAATGATAACAATAAAAGCAATAACAAGATAAGATGGAACACGAAAAAGATATGCCGAGGTCATAGAATGTCCGGCCTCAAACACTACCAGATCTGAACAGAAGGCGAGAGCCGTTTATTTTCTTGCGTCCAACAAAAATAAAATGAAAAGGAGACACCTTTAAGAGGGAGATTGCCGAGAGGAACCAAGAAACCGAGAGCTAAGACAGACGAGGGAAAGACGGATTTGGAGAGTGAGTGACCGAGAGAATATGGTGAGAAGATGGAGAAGACGAAAGATGGAGATGATAAGACCAAGAGACTATAATTGCGTGAGGGTGAGCTAAAGAAAGTAAGCAGCGGCAGAGATGGTAGCGATGGAGCGAGCAGCTACGGTATGGTGTGAGGTGGAGATGGTGGCGTCGAGGGAGTGAGCTATGGTGAGGAGGGGGTGGCGAGAACAGCGACTTGAGCTAATGGCAAGGGGCCGAGATGGGGATGGCGGTGACTAAGGTGAATGAGCGATAAGAGTGAGGAGGAGGCAAGGTGGTGAAGCTCGGCAGCCGAGAGGAAGAGCGAGATGGAAGCAACAGTGGAAGGGAATGAGGAGGCGTCGGTGATGAAGAGGGAACGCGACGGATAGAGGAGGAGGGGAGATGGTGGGCTGAAGGTGATTGAGATCGAGGTGAGGCCGAGAGAGAGAGAGAGAGAGATCTGATTTCAGAGGGCGTATGTGCTTATGCAGGGTAAAAGAGAGCCAGCCATGAGGGTGCTCCTGAATGAGCATTGTGGGTATGTCTTTTGTATGTGAGTGGCAGTGAGTGACAAATGGAAAATTAAGCTCAAAGGCTGGAATTGGACCATTGGCATCAATTGGTTCCATCCATTAAAGAAGGTCACGAAGATGTTATTCATTTTTATTGTCTCATGGGTCGAGTCATTCATCTTTATTGACCTGGGCAAGGGTCAGCCTCATCGGGGCTTAACTGGCTAGGCCTTGCCTATGGCGGGTGATGGCGATCCTCGCCCGAGTGAGGTAGCCCCCTTGGCCATTGCCTATGGCCGGTGGCTAGTCACTAGCAAAATGATGAAAGGAATGCAAAAAATAAAGAAAATCATAAAAAATAATAAAAAAGAGTTAGTAATATTGAAATATTATTGAAAAGTATTTACGTTATTGCCAGTCATGCCATGAATTACTAGCAATATCACGTGGGTGATTTCCAATCAAAATTGACCAGAATAACTAAATTAGCAAAAGGTAAAAATGTTCAAAACTTAATTGACATAATTGAAAGATTTTGTACTGAATTTATAAAAGTACAATAAGTTTAAAACTTTTCGGATAAATTTTCCCCATTAAAACGATTTAAGAAAAATAAGATAAATTTAAGAATTCTAATCTGATAATGATTAAGCAGAATAATATATCTTTGACTTGCAGGAGGATTGGCTATAATCTAATATATATATTATTTTGATTCAATTATGCCTAATATATATATATATATATATATATATATTTTATTTTGATTCAATTATGCCTAATATTGGATAAATAAATCCTCCGAATGTTATGGATGTGAGGGTGCAAATCAATCTCTCCGTGGTTATCGATGCCCTTTGTAGAAAATCTTGAGTATTGCTATTCGACAACTTTTGGCAGCTAATGATACATAGGTTCTTGCTCATTTAGAAGGTTCTTGCAGGTATGAATGCATTGAAAAATTGATTTCCTGGCTCCTTTCCTGCTCGGCACCCTTACAAATCAAAGGGTATCAAGCAGGCTTTAAATGGGAGAGCTAATGGAGTCAGGTTAGGGCCTGCCTCTGGACTTTCCTTGAAGCTAGCAAGACTGGTTGAGCTTTCTTTGCCGATTCCGGTTTTATCTTTTTGCACACATTCGTAGTGCTAAATAACAACTAACGCGATTATCTTAGAGCCTTTTCCATTGTTCACTTTGGAGAGAAACCATCCTTAGATTCCAAGGACTCTGTTTAGTTTAGCCTGAAAAGATCCGTGATCGGTCTTTGGCTTTTTTTTTTTTTGTGCCAGAGGAACCGCTTTGGCCGACAACCGCCACATAGCCGACAACCATTATGTAAACCCCAAGGTGACGCTAGCCCAGGACCCACCATCAGGGCACCACTCGTAATACACCTAATGATCTGCCAGCCTCTCTGTAACACAAGTTGCAGGAGCTTTGAAGACCTGACCTTTCCCTTCGGCATTCTTGATCACGATATCCTTCTAGACTTTTCGTCTTGCTTCCTCCAAGGGGCTTCCTCTCCAGCAAAAAATCTGCATATCTTCCGTGTTGTCATCACCGAAAGCTTTTCATAGGACGGACAAGATTTATTTGGACCATGTCGATGCCCTTGTTGGTGAAGCTTTTCATAGGAGGAACAAGATATCGACCGCTGTATTCCCACGTTTTATTTTTATTTTTATTTTTTGTTTTTGTTTTGCGTCCTGATTGGGAGAAAATGAAGGTGGGTGGGTGGACTTTTGAACTGTCTCGCCCTCCACGTGTCGTCGTCCGAGTCGCGAACGCAGAGAAAAGTGCGCCTGGTCAACTGGACTTATTGAAAAAAAAAAAAAAATGGACTTATTGAACGGGTGCCGAGATGGTCGTGGGCCTTTGAGGGCTCGCTAGCTAGCGGAAAGTCAGGCCCAAATCTGCTTCATCCGATTGGGCCTTTCTGTAGAGGCCCGATTGCCCATAAAACAAGGGGTAGCGGGCCGGTTCCCGGTTAAAACTGGAACTGGCGTTTTTCTTACTCTGTTTCTCCCTGTTTCCCATTTCGAGAGAGAAGAGATGAAAAGACGATTTCATCTGTGATGGTGATGGAGGAGAACTGCGGGCGAGGATCAGCAGGATATGGACGGCGAGTTCGGTTCGATGCGAGAGGTGTTGAGAGATCGTCTCCGACTCTCCTCCATCTCCAACTCCATCTCCATCGCCCATGCTCGAGGTTCCCTCTCCATCTCTCATTGTGCCCCCACCACCCTTTGATCTGCTGAATCTCTTGCCGACTCCGTATTCGATCTTTCTCCGTTGCCTACTGGCTGAGCAGCCCGAAGAAGTGGCTTGGAGATTTCAGGACCTGCTGTGTTGCTTGCCCTGCCGATTTGGCTTTTCTACAATTCTCTTGCCTCCCTCGACCTCCATTGCGTCCTCGAATCGATCCGCAACCTGGGCCTGCTTAGGGTGCGTTTGGTAACGATCCTATTCCCAGGAGCTCTCGGGAGCTGATTCTGACTAGAAATGATTATTTTTTATTCCGTTCCCAAAAACTGATTTTGAGTAAAAAAAGGCGTTTGGTAACTGTCCAATTTTTTTATTCTGAAATAGAATTGCGGTTGATACCATGTTAATTGATTCTGTTCCAAATTAATTTCTTTTGATTTTTAAATAAATTTTAAATAAATTTTTTACTTTTTCCCCTTTTTCCTATTCTTCTTCTTCTTCTTCATGTGGCCGGTTGCCGACCGGCACCGGATAGACGAGGGCTGATGACCCTCACCGGAGCGTCGCCAGCCCTCGGTGAGGTCGGCCCTCGTTGACCGAGCCTCGCCCAGCCCCGCCAAGGCTCGGCCTCGCCCACCCCCGCCGAGGCTCGGCCTCGCCCAGCCTTGGCAAGGCCAGCCTAGCCACCGGCGGGGCTAGGCGAGCCTCGCCTAGTTGTCGGCAAGGCTCGCCCGGCCCGCCGGTGGCCGGGCTGGCCTTGCCGGGCTGGGTGAGGCCAACCCGGCCACCGGCGTGGCTAGGCGAGCCTCGTCGTGGGCTGGGCTTGCCTCCCGGCAAGCTCGCGAACCTCGCCCGGCCTCGGCGAGCCTCGGCGAGCTCGCCGGATCGGTGACCGGTGGTGGACGGCGGTGGCGGGCGGCAACGGACGGCAATCGCGAGATGACGGAAGGGAAGAATGAGAGTTTTACTGTTTTGATTCTTTTTTGATTCTCGGACGAAGAATCATATATATTTTTTTATTCTCAATTCTCTTCCCAATCTTCCCGGAACAAATTTGTTCCACTGGAACAAAAATTTTACCAAACGCGATTCTTATCCCAAATTGATTCTGGGAACAAAAAATTAGAATCAGGCACTATTTGGCACGTTACCAAACAGGCCCTTAGTCGAAAAATAGGCTCTTTCTTTGTCGGATTAACTAATTAAGGTTTTCTGGATAAAATTAACTAATTTGGGTTTTCATTTTTGTAATAATAATTTTTCTTTTAAAACAAAAGGCTATTGGTCGGTCCGGTGAATGGGTCTCCACCCGGGCCCGGGGCTGGACCGATGTTTACCGGTTCAGGTTCGGTCTGGTTCTTTTTGCTCGTAGAACCGTCAAACGCCCCTCCTCCTTCATCTCCGGAGACTCTTTATGTAGCTAGGGTTTTGAAACGGCGGAGGCGGCCGTCGCGGTGGGGCCGAAGATCATGGTGGGATTCAAGAACCGGTACATGGTGATTGAGGTATTCTTGGATCCGAATCGGGAGCTTGAGGTGGATGACCCCATCATACTCACTCAGTTCAACGTATCCAACTGCTAATTTCTATGCTAATTGTCGAGTCTTGGATGCTTAATAAATGATGATTGCAAGCCCGCATCTGTTTTGTGCACTCCGGATGCTTCCAAATTCCATCGAGATCCCTTGAATTCGATTGTTTAGATGTATTTTGACATAATGTCTCTGCCCAGTAGCTGAACATTCCCATCTCAATCCCCCTAAATATAAACTGAGAGAGACCGTACAAGTGCACAACTTCCTTGCACAAGCAAAGTTTGAGCCGTACCACTGGCACCAGGAATATCTTGAAACACATAGCCAGCTAAAGTAGCTCTCTTTTCATTGAATTCAATGAAAGTAGCAATCCATGATTAGGGCTAATGAAGGCTTTCTTAGTGTCACTGTACCATGTCATCTATATTATCTTCACGTTTTCACTACTAAACTGGCATAGATGAACCAATCTCTGAGAGTTGAATAATCTTTTACCCATATCAATATAAGTCAGTAACAGAAGTCATTATGGTATGTTGTAATGAATTCTCTATTTTTTTCATTGGTTTTTGTGATGTAACGTGACTTAAAACCAAATCAAGAGAACATGAAAATTCTCGAAAGAATTCGTGCCGATCGAAATTTGCTACTCTTAATGATGGTCTTTGATATGCAGAGTTGTAAACTACTAAGCACGAGCAAAAATGCAGTTGTTCCTTGAATTATGGAAAAGACTATTGGCATCAGACTGAAAAGGAGTATAAAAACCAAATACAGAAAAATGCAAGGTATCTCCTCAAACAGGTTGAGAATCTCACCGAAACTATTTAGTAATGTAGACTAATAGTCATCATGAATAAGGGCGTGTTTGGTAACGATTCTGTTCCCGGGAGCTGATTCTAACTAGAAATGATTATTTTTTATTCTGTTCTCAAGAACTGATTTTGAGTAAAAAAACGCATTTAGTAACTGTCCAAATTTTTTTATTCTGGAATAGAATTGCGTTTGATACCGTGCTAATTGATTATGTTCCAAATTAATTTCTTTTGATTTTTAAATATTTTTAAATATATTTTTTTACTTTTTTCCTTTTATTCTTTTTTTTTCCCCTTTTTCCTATTCTTCTTCTTCTTCTTCTTCATATGGCCGGTCCCCGGACGGGCGACCGGCCGAGATAAGGGCCGTCCCTCGTCGGTTGAGCCTCGCTAGCGGTTGGGCGAGGCTAGCCTCACCGGTCCCGGCCACCCCGGTGAGGCCCGCCCGGCCATCGGCGGGGCTGGGCAAGCCTCGCTGGTGGCCGGGCAAGCCTCGTTAGCAGTTGGGCGAGGCTCGGCCTCGCTAGATCGGGCGAGTCGAGCCTCGCCCGGTTGCCGGCGAGGCTCGACCTCCCCCAATCTAGCGAGGCCGAGCCTCGTCGGTGGCTGGGCTTGCCTCCGGCGAGCTCGCCGGACCTCGCCCTGGCTTGGCGAGCCTCCGATGAGCTCGTCAGACTGGCAACCGGCGGCGGGCGGCGGTGGATGGTGGCGGGCGGTGGCGGATGGCAATCGCGAGATGACGGAAGGGAAAAATGAGAGTTTCATTGTTTTGATTCTTTTTTGATTCTCGGACGAAGAATCATATTTTTTGTTATTCTCAATTCTCTTCTCAATCTGTTCTGGGAACAAAAATTTTACCAAACGCAATTCTTGTCCTAAACTAATTATGGAAACAAAAAAATCAGAATTAGGCACTTTGTTTGGCACGTTGCCAAACAGACCCTAAGTCTCATAACTCATTTGACCTCTCAATTTTCAGTCCACAAAAGCAAATTAAAAGTGAAAATAGCACCCATGAAACAGCTATGGAAATAAATTATTGATGATCCTCGTTTAGTGAACAAAACCCTCTTTCCTATATGTATATTCACATGAGATCGTATATCATAGGTGTGCATCTGTAATTTTATAGGTTAAATCGATAGCTTGAAGAAAAAGGGAGCAAATATTACCCTACACATTCGTAACCCTTATTTTGTTATAACCAGAAGCACCATACATCAATATTATAAAAGAGAAAAGCGAGAGAATAACAACAACAATTTTTTTTTTTTTAAACCTATTGCAATTGTGCCAATTTAATTTCAAGTTTTTTTGGGTCAATTTAATTATAAACATTTTGCAATTATAATAATTCAGCTCATCCAGTCAATTTTGGTGTATCAACGTTAATGTAGAGATTGGCCGTTCGACTGACGCCGATATAGATAATTTTTAATAATATTTTATTTTTTCCAAATTTTTTATTAATTTTTTTCTTTTTCCTTTTCCTTTATTCTTTTCTTCCTCCTTTCCTCTTTTTCACTGCCGACCACTTTGGGAACAGAAGCAAAGAAGGAAGAAAAGGAAAAAGAAAAAAAAAAGAAATTAATAATTTTTTTTGGAAAAATAAAATATTATTTAAAATTATCTAGTCGCGTCGCTCGGACGACATCCACGTCGTGCCAGCTAGCCAAAACTGGCCAGATTGATTGAATTGACATAATTGCAAAAAAATTCAAAACTAAGTTGGCAAAAAAAAAGTATAAGAGTACGTTGGCACAATTGCAATAAGATTAGGATTTTATTTTTTATGATTTTCTCTAGAAGAAAAGGATACAATCATTAATTGGTGACTTTAGATTTATTGAAGAATACATCATTATCACATCCAAATTAATAAGTAAGACAAATCCATGCTGATATATTCTTCAGGAAACATTCTATTTAATTGAATGATATGATTCATTTTCTGATCTAATTAATGTAAACGTAGGTGTCTAACTAATCTTAAGGAAAGTGAAAGGAAATGCAAATTTGTGATGATGTAATTCAATTATAGAACTCCATTCTACCAAACTTTGCTATTATTTATAGATTTCATTGAGGAGTTGATCACGTTCACTAAATTACAAACATCACTAATTTTGACCACAAACAGGTAAGTAGCCTAGTCAAATTGAAAGAGCCGCAACTAATATCACTAAGAGTGTATTTATTTTGCAAAAAATAAATGACTTAAAAAATATTTTCCTGAAAATAATTGCTTGTATCACCAGCAAAAATGAATAAATAAATAAAATTTCATCATTCATAGGTACTAAAATATTAATTATTGTCGATAATTAAGATATTTTTTATTGACTAATTATTTCGATTGATACAAATGATTATTTCAGAAAAATAACTTTCAAATCATTTATTTTCTACGAAATAAATATAACCTAAAAAGGAGCTGAAGGTATAGATGTTAGTAATTGGTAAGAAAATAATAGATTCGAGAAGGGATCACACGCCATCTTTCTGGAACGTATACGCTAAATCTTCTATTCTGTGGGGAGGAGGGACGGGGGAGTGGTACTTCCCGCAGTCCCACTCCCTAAAGTCTCCCTCCCCGCTATGGAAAGACCCAATTTAATGAGGCCATCGCTGAGAGGATTTCTGAGCCAAAGCGGGAAACACAACAAAACGAGGATACACAAGATAATGAAGAGGGCGAGGGATCCATGGACCAAGACAAGTATCGAGAGCCAATACAGTTTGTTTACGGTCCCGTAGACGCCAGCCATGAATGCCAGAGGCATTGCGGTAAGTGTAACGTCCCGAGTCCCACTGTGTGATATTGTCCGCTTTGGACACTGAGTCCTCACGGTTTTAAAACGCGTCACACAGGTTAAGAGGGACCCAAGCCATTATAAATTGGCCCAAGACTCTCTCCCTAGGCGATGTGGGACAGGGATCCCTTCCTTGCGCACGTCCGGGGACCGAGGCGCGGACGCACCGCCATCCCTCCTCCCCACGCACCGCCGCTCGGGCCGTCACACTCTCCCCCCCTTGGGAGCACAGCGCCCTCGCTGTGGCCCCACACGCGGTCGGGAGTCGGCTCTGATACCATTTGTAACATCCCGGGTCCCACTGTGTGATATTGTCTGCTTTGGACACTGAGTCCTCACGGTTTTAAAACGCGTCACACAGGTTAAGAAGGACCCAAGCCATTATAAATTGGCCCAAGACTCTCTCCCTAGGCGATGTGGGACAGGGATCCCTTCCTTGCGCACGTCCGGGGACCGAGGCGCGGACGCACCGCCATCCCTCCTCCCCGCGCACCGCCGCTCGGGCCGTCACAGTAAGAGCTACCAACAATGGGATAGATGATACTGCAACAACCACTCCCGTCACGTAAGGATCATTAGCAAGTATCTAGAGGAGCGTCACGATTGTCATGATCGAGCCATACATGGCTGCGGAGTTGCTAATCACAAAGACATTGTACATGGCTTTGTGGAGCACTATGGGGAGTCCAGCATTTGTGTCAGAACCATAATATCCTCTGGGGGACCTAAGCATGTCCTTAAATTGCTTCTGTTCTCGGAGTCAACCTCAACAATAAAATGGGGTAATGATAACCGCGGGGTCCGGACCACGCTTAATTTGGGTCCCCCGGCTTTGATTCCCGTGAAACCCTTCTCCTAGCAAACTAGGTTGGGTTCAGGAAAATGATAGGTAGCTGGTCTGGTCTGGTCCGGTGAATAGAAAAACGAGAAACGAAAGTGACAGAGGCTATAAGTGTCGCCACAACCAAGAGACAACTCACTTTTTCCTTGAATGCATTCGGATCCAGTAGTCCCAATTGTTTTCGTGGCCTCCGACCGGTTGGCTCGCAGATAGCTAATTCCTTACTTGTCCATGTTCCAGCAGATCTCAAAATTGCCCGCATTAACCTCTGCAAGCAACGAGTCAAAGAATAAATGAAGAAATCAGAACATCATGATTTTGGCAACTAAATTATAGATCTGGGTGAGAGCACACTAATTGACATGACTCACTAATTATTTATTCTAGTCTTGTCTCTAATTGGTATAACAATTTGCGATGAATAATTATTTGTGAGAACAATGTAAAAGAACGCACCTTCGAGATTAAATCATCATATCCTTTAGTAGCCCGGTCTACCACGTCGAGAGCCGTCATGTTATTACTATTGACCAAACTAGGATCAATTCTTCTGTCTCGTGCAAGAAGCACGACTGAAGGTTGGTAATGCAACGCAGCCATATGCAGAGGCGTATTTCCTTCTAAATATCGTGCATTTAATAGGTGACCGAAATTGGGATTATTCAGTATGTATCTGACAATTTTAGTGCGTCCGTGCTGCGCTGACACATGAAGAATATTTTCTCCCAGCTCCGTTAGAAACTCTGCAGGGTCTAATCCTCCAAGTAGCTCGTTGACGATCTTGACGTGACCCATCATGCACGCAACATGAATAGGAAGATAACCGTCTGTGCTGTCTTGCTCCAGGGCATCTATTTGGTAATGTTGCACCAAGAACTTGACTCCTTCGAGACAATCGATGTACGTTCTAAGTGGAGTGGAGCTAAGAAGCACCGACACTCTCTGGAAGCCTTCTTGTTGTGTCTGACACTCCGATACGCTCCGACACACAGTCAACGAGTATTAGGAAATCTGACACGTGGTCAACTTTTTCCGACACGCTCTGACACGCGAATCCAAAATTCTGACACGCGATTCCAACACGCACGGGGTCAATTTTAAAAAATTTCAATACTTGAGGGATCAAAATATAAATTTATGAAAAATAATGAAAATAACAAAAATAAAGGGGAAAAAAAGAAAATTCTCACTCTCAAGTTTCTCACTTATAAGTTTTGACATTCCCGTGAGTGATAATGGAACGCTCCTCTTCTCGCCGACACCCCCGCAGACTTAAAGTTGTGATTTTTTTTTTTGCTTCTTTTTGCCTCTCGCAGGCGTCGCCTATGAGTTATCTCTTTTGGTCATGTCATTAGCTTATGAGTTATCTCTTACATTTTCCATGGCAAATTTAGTTATTTCATTTTCCTTTGGTCGTACTTCGAGAGTTATTGTCCTAAATTTTCATTTTCCTCGAACTTTGTTTTGTAGAGGAGCTCCAAACCAATCTATATCATGAACTCCGAACTTTGTTTAGGACTATAAAAAATGTCACTAATTTCCAACAAGTGTAAGAAAATATGACATGTTCCTTCAATTTTTATTTTTTTTTGTGTTTGTAATTTTTGAATTTCTTATTCAATCTCTATCAAATTAAAACAATAAATGATATTAACAAATGTTAAATTAATATTTTTAGTATGAAGTAATTCTATGCTCTTTTTATTATTTATTTTTACATTTATATATTATACATTTATATATAAAGTATATATTTAATATATAACATGTCTGAGCGTATCGGAGTTCTGTATTTTTTAAAAAAAGACGTGTCGGTGTGTTATGGCGTGTTGTGTCGTGTCGCGTGTCGCGTGTCCGTGTCAATTATACATAGAAGTGGAGTGCCCCATCCCAAATCTCTCAATTGAAATAGCCACGGCTTCCTTTCGTGCATCTCTTCCAGCATAACTAAATCCAGCGCAAAAATTTAATCATACGGGGTGAACGCAAGTTTGTAATTCTTCAATAGGGGTTGATCCGCGCTAGATGATCCCAAGTATCAGGAGTTGTCTCACGATCTTGCCCATTAGAGTAGTCAGCTATCAAACCATATGAACACGTGACTCATCAAACTAGACTTTCTTCGTGAAAATCGTTTTTTTCAGACACTCGCATATCAATACCAACAACTAAGCCACGCTTCCACAATCCAACATGGTATCAGAACTCCAAAAATCATCAGGAAACCAAATTAAAAAAACAAAAGAGTGACCAAGTAGATCAAAGAATTAGCAAGAGCACGACAGTAGGGTTTACCCTTATTCTGGTACATAATGGCAAGGTGAAGGGGTGACATGCCTAAGACACCTTTAGTCTCTGATCTCCTCTGGTCTTCACCATCGTTTGGTACTGCCAACAAGATCCTGAGAACATCTATGTCCTTTGTTTCGACTGCTAAGCACCATGGTGACTTGCTTTCCTTATTCTGACGATACAGTGGATTGGCGTCTTCATTCACCAGTTGATGGATCACCACAAAATGGCGGTTCCTCATAGCCTCGTGCAGAGCGGAGTTGCCATTGTGGTCAGTGCATGTTAGGCCGCCCCGATGAAGGAGAAGTTCCACCACATCGACAATCCCGGCTCTAGCTGCAATGGGCAGCGGCGTCTCTCCTCTGGAATTCTTACAGGAGATCAAGTGCTTAGGGATGAAATCGATGATTGCTCTGACATTATCACCATTCTCTGTATACCAACGGTGTCAAGTTAATTTGAGTGCGAAAGTTTGAGAATTGTAAAATGCACGGCCACAACCTTTTCAATATACCTGCTGCAGCATGAAGCAGTGTATTCCCCAAGGGGCTGCGTAGCCCGAGAACAATGGGCAACGGCACTCTTTCGCTGATGCAATGACCCTCCAGGGCTCTGATGAACTCATCAACGTCCCGTCCCTTCGCAGCCGAGTATAGCTGGGGATCCAAAATATGGTTGGGTTGTGGAGGATCGTGCTGTTGCTGGTTCAGGTCGGCCGTGATTAATGATGCTTCCAGTCTCTGCTTTCTCTGCCTCCACGTCTCCTGGTGCATACGCTCAGCCATCTCTCTATGGGTGACTATGCCTTGTGACTTCGAAAGAAATGCCCTGGTGTGTCCTAGGAATCAAATTCAGCAGAGTTATAGCGACCAAGTCGAGTTCAACCAGGTGGGCCTTAATGAACCTCCCAACCCACATTTTACTGGTGTGTTAAATGGTCTCTAATGTGCATATTCATCTCTTTTTTCTTCTTTATAAGAAAGCCAAAAATAATAATAATTTAAGAATTGGCAAAATACACTTTGCCCGTGTGGAGTTCACACCGAATTATTTTTTTCCCCTAGAAGCGATTGAACAGTAAAAGAGATCTGGAACCAACTAGCGTGTTGGACACAATGACTATTTTACATCTGCGTTGGTACTGGGGGTGAATCTGTTTTCTTTTGGACCGCGTTACCTGTCCACCTTCTTGTCAAAATTTTAAAAAAGTATTTCAAAATTAATTTTAGGAAAAGAAAATTATATCTTTATATGTGTCATATATATTTTAAAAGTTTTAAGATATTACACCAAATAAAATCATATTGCAAAGGAGCAAATTGAAAAAAAAAAAGTAAGAAAATGCCACTAATAATCTTAAAATTTGCCCACTTAACACCAACATCCAAAATTTTTTTGTGCCATCAAAATTCATAAACTTGTATTCCTATGATAAAAGAGTACCCTTAGCTATCACTAAAAACTCTAAACTCCATCAATTGTGATATTAATACTCCGAATTTTTATTGTCTCACATATACACAAACTTGTACTAGTATAACGAAAAAATGTTGGTTATGGTTTAAGAGTTTTGATGACACAAAAAATATTTAGGGTATTGGTGTTACAGTTGATGGAGTTCAAAGATTTTTTTCTGTTAAAAAAATTATTAATATAGTGATTGATATCTTAGTAGGGATAGTTTAGGATTTAATCCCAAAAGAAGAAACGACTAGAGTTCGTTTACCCCAGCAATCCATTGCCTAATAAAACTATCAAAAGAAAAGCCTCGAAGCAGTGTCCGTTCATTGTTGCTTCTTTTGTCTTTCTTACCTTTACGGGCGACGTCTCTCAAGCCCCCGCGTGGGAAAAAGTTGTTAAATAGCTGTGGTAAAGGATTGCCTGTTCAGAATTACCTCTTCGTTAATTTTTTTTTTTAAAACTTTTTACTGAACTTTAAATTTAAAATAATTATACAAAAAAAATATATGTGGATTTAAATTTCAATACAAATCGTGTAAGTTTCAAGTACTTAAACTTTTTTTAAAAAATAAAATATATCAATCGCAAGATTTATATTAAACAAAGAATTTTATCTAGACAGATCATAGATTTGAATCACTAAAAATGATAGACACTCCTTCACTACACCGAGCATACAACTGAAAGTATAGAATCATCCCACAGCAAATGATGCCCAAAAAGTATAGCCTAGACAAGTCTCATTACAACCAATTCTCAAATTTTTTAAATTTGAAACCTACTTTATATATTCTAGAACATGAGACCTATCCTATAATAGATTCCAAGATCTTTCCAAATTTCACCTATATTATTAATTAACCACCATTTATTGTTATAATCCACTTACTACAACTCAAATTTAGACGCACAAAAAATAGGAAATACTAACAAATAAAAGTCTCAATCATAGCTATGCCGAAAATAGAAGCTTAGTCTAATGGTTGCAAATTACACACTCCATGGAACATTGCAGGATTGTGCGAAACCGTCGAATAAGAAAAATACAAAAATTTGTTTCGGTTTCTAAGTTCTAAGACATGGAAAGTTATCCGTCAGAACCGGTTCTAAATTTTTGACACCTAAAACTTACTGTGCATATTCAGAAATCTAAAATCACACCGATTCTTCGATTCTTGATTCTATCCCATAATTATAATCTAGAATACACGACAAAAATAAAGACCTTCACGCCAACAAGACCAGAACCAACAAATTTCGCAGCTGAACTTCGTCGCCATGACCAGAAAAAACCCATCAATCATGAGAAAAGCTGATCAAACCAAAACAAAGCCACTCACCACCCTCCTCGGAAGTCGGAACCAACACAATGCCTTCCTCTCCCTCTCTTCCCCTCTCTTTCGCTCTGCAACCCCTCTCTCTCTCTATCCCGATAGCAAAGCCCGAAGCCGGGACGAAAAGGAAGAATTTATGAACGAGAAGAGGGCCCACGGGTTCGTTCTCTTTCTTCTCGTGATAATTACGACGAAGGGACACACTGAGAGAGAGAGAGAGAGAGAGAGAGAGAGAGAGAGAGAGAGGATTAGGAGAGAAGTAGATATAAACGAAGCGGAAGTGAAATTCGCGTGAAATGAAGGGTGGAATTGTCGGATCATATATCTTTAAATTTCAGACACTTCGCCTTCGCTAAACCCACTTCTTTCTCTTCCATAAACTCAAAAAATAATTCATTCGACATAACCTCAAAAAAGTTAAGAAATATGTCCGGTCGTATTGTTTTGATCAGCACCCAATCCCTAGCATTCAGACATAATCGCTTTTCAACCCAAAAAAGAAAGGAAAAAAAAAACGACATAACTCTTTGTTGCACTCCAGATTACTCGAGTTTCTTCATTAATGGATCCAGCAGTGATACTTACGCATCTCCATTTTAGAGCAATTTTTCTTGCCCTCGGTTTCCATGATAGAATAAGATTGGCTGTTGTGACAAAAATGGCACTACATGATACTTGTTTTCTTGATCATCAGTACACTTGAATTGGTAATATCAATATGACCCTGAATTCTGGAATTGTATACCTAATATTATTTCCAAATTTCCAACATAGCCCTTTCATACCACAAACTCTTACTGGCATTAAAGGTCGAGCTGTAGATTACCGATGCTCTTCAAATTCTAGATTCTATAATGTTGATAATACATCGCAAATTTAAGTCCGTAAAGGAAATATAATCCAAGTGAATTTCCTAATTATTTAAGTTTCTTAAAGGGGTATATGATGGAATTTTATTTGGTTATTGCACATTAGAGCAAACACGATGAGTTTCACAATTTGATTTTTGTTGATTTCCTAATTGAGTTTTCTACAAGAGATATACACTTTTGGGTTTGCTTTGGTATAATCTAGGGTCGGGATACTGTTAAGCAATAGAGCAATTGTAAAACTTCGTATTCTATAATTTCATAGTGGGTTTTTGACGTGGGGCTATCCCCATGGTCTAATGTTGACGCTCGGACCAAATCTCATAAATCTCTGATTTCCTTAATTGATTTCTCTAGTGATTTCTTTTTCTCATTTTAAACTTGAATTGCAAAATCTACTAACTTCAACATAATTTTCACAACTGATATAAAAGTTAAAGTTGTAGTTTCTATAGTTGATTTGTAGTTCTGTTAGTCTAATCACTTTCTGGAAACCTCATGCTTACAATTATGTCCGAAGCAAGTGTTGAAATTGAGAAGTTCTGATATTGCTAGTATGAATACCTAGAGGGGGGGTGAATAGGTATGTAAAAGATTTTTCGGATGATTGCACAATACTTAGATAGTTGAAGGATTTGCAATAAATAATAATCAACGTAAGACTGAGTAAAGGAAAGAGAGGATTAAACACGCGGTTTATAGTGGTTCGGCTTGATTCAAGCCTACGTCCACTCTTCTGCACTGACAGCCAATTGGCTGGATTCCACTATGAACAAAGAGATGTTACAGTGTTGATCTTCCTTGATTTCTAGGTGTAGATAATCTACCACACTCGCTCAAGGTATCACCAAGTATAAACACTCTCTGTGTATACTATTTCGCTCAACTGTATCGACTAATAATCAAGGTGCTTCAGACTCTGGAATTTTTCTATCGATCACGTTACTAACACAACTAGAACGTCTTCCTTTTTATACTCCTTTATGCCATCATACCGTTGGCACTTACCAAAGGAATTCCTCCAATCTACCCGTTGGACGGAATCAATCAAGAAGATTATTCGAGCTATAAAAGGAATATGACGATAGCCCATCAATCCTGTTTGCCCATACAATCAGGATCTTGGTTTCCAAGAATAGAACATTCCAAGAATATTTTGTCGACCACCGGATCTTCAATTGATCTAGATACAAGTAAAAGAATCCGATATATTTATCCAACCAAGAGATCTTCTCCAGAGGATAGCATTAAATCCTTAACCATAAACTTCGGCTCTAGATTTCCTTCGTCACTAGATCAGAAAGACTGTTAATGAGAAAAGTCTTGAGTCTTAAGTCTTGAGTCTTGAGTGCTGAGTCTGGTGATCAGAAAGTCTTCAGACTTTAAACTGACGGTCTGCAAATATCCAGACTTAGACTGATAGAAATGTTTTGTCTGCTTCAAAATATTCTGGAAAGATTTCTCCAGCAATCTCCCCCTTTTTGATGGTGACAAAACTTTCCTGTAGATTTGAACAACTTTGACTTGCAAAAACATTTTTCAAGTAATATGGCTATCTCATAAAGATTAATAAAACAACCAGACTCTGCATCCACAGAAAATTGGTTAGTCTTTCATGAGTAATACCATATGACAAAACACTTGATATAAATGCAGATAGTCAAGCATCAAAATCCACAGCCAATTCAGTTCACTCAAGTCAAGTCATACTCAAAAATAAACATAATCACAAAAACAAATTTAAAGTCAAGTTTAAAGATCGTTCAAATTTGCAATTCTCCCCCTTTTTGTCAACATAAAAAAGGTGAGAAAAGAGTCAGGCCTGCTTGGGAATGCGCACGATCTGGAAATCTCCCATTAACTGGACTATGTCTTCTAGCCTCTTCAAGTCTTCCTTTAGATGAGCTACCTCTTCTCCTTTGGCATTGGCTTGAAGTTGTAGAGTGAGGTCTTTCATTTTGTCCTCCAGGATAACTGAAGATGCTTGTCCAGCATTCTTCATGGCTTGAATTTCACCAATCCACGCATTTCCAGAAGAACATCCAAAATATGACGAAAATCTGCAGAATTGTTCGTCTGCGTACTTGCATTTTCTTTCTCAGATGGGGTAAATGCAGACGATGGCGCTTCTGTATAATCTTGCAGATTTGGTGTTGATGTATCGTGTCATTCTTCAGGCAATTGAGAAGCTTGAAACTCATATGGATCTGCTGGAGATTGTCTTAGACCTTCACTATTGGCAGCATGAGGTGTGGACTTTTCTTGCTCGCCAACTCCCCCTGTCTCTAGGACATCAAAAGGGGAAGAGTGATGATCATGCTCTTCTGTATCTTGATTCCCCTTCTCTCCAGATTCAGCTGCAGACTTTTCTTTTTCTTCTTCTCCTTCTTCTTCAGCTTCTTTCTCCTTCTCTCTCTCTTGCTCTTCGTCTTCTCTCGTTCTTGGCTTGCTCCTCTTCTTCTCTCTCGTTTCTTCCGAAGTTACGTCGATTGAGGTACGAACGTCCGGTCCTTATCAAGGCAGTGATTGTGAGATCTTCCTCCTCATCTCCATCCTCCAAGATGAGAGTTTTCTTCTTTTTGGATGGAGCACCGATGGCCTCCTTCCATTTTCTCTTTGAAGTAGACGGAACTAGAGTCTTCACTCTGAATTTCTCCATTGCCTTGGAAAGTTCTTTCAGACGCATCTTCGTCAACATCTTCAAATCTACCACCATCTTATCGCACGGTCGAACACAAAGTGTGTGTGGCGGTTCAATATTCATGTGTCTGAAGATCTTGGTCACCAGACCTGGGTAAGGCAATTGTCCCTTGTCCTTCGACATTGCTCTGTACATGTGAAAGAGAATAGTGTGAGGGAGAGAGAACTTCTTCCCTGAGTTGATTGCGTACATCAATTTTGCCTCGGAATTAGACACATCAGTCTTTGATGTAGACTTGGGCTTGATACAATTGATCACAATTTTGTGCAGCACAACATTGATGGCACCCATCCTTGAATAAATGATTCTTCCCTCGATATCTTTATCTTCGACAAGTTCCATTGAGGCACGAGCAACTGATACTTTGACTGGTTGATAACGTCCTCGTTCAACTCCAATTATGTCCGCCAACATGTCCACGTCTACCACATAATCCTGGTCTCTAACACTGAATGATATTCCATTCGCATCTAGAAAGCTGAGATTCGAATAGAAATATGCTGTTAATTGCGCATAACCGTATGTGGTATCGGTGCAGAATTGCTCAAGTTGAAGCAGTTTGAACTTCTCCCTTAAGTTCACATTAATGGCATCAAAAAAATCGAAATCGACACTCCTAGGGTTTATCACCCCTCGTTTCAGCAATCTGAAGAACAAATTCTCCTGTTCCTCTGATTTAAATAACTCAATTCTCTTTCCCTTCACCTTTGCAGCAATACCCATTCTAGGTTGAAAATCACTGAACATTTTATCATCGTCGTTTCCTTCAATCGAATTAGGTCCCAACATACGAGGGTCACTGGGAATATTCGCAAGTGCTTCCTCTGCTTTACCCTTGGGAGCAATTCCCAAATCCTCCATTTTTCTTAGAAAGATATACTCATTCCCATAATGCTTATCTTTGAGAAAATCATCAACGTATTTCAACGGAGTTCCAGTACTTTTCAACGCACAGTAGAGTTTGTAAATAAAAGAGGGTTTTTGGACTCTTACTGGGTTTGCGTTCTCGATTATCTATTCTCCCAGTTGTTGACCCGCACCTTGTGGGGTAGATGGCGTTGAGTGACATGGTGGAGAGTGAATCGGGCTCTGTTGCTGACTCGATAATTATTCCTCTTCGGTGAGATGGAAATGGGTAGGTCCCTCCTTCATTCTCTGTGGTCCCCTGTTCGCGATTCTTGAAGACTTCCTCGAAGAAGACATCCTTCCTTGTCACTGAAAGATTCCTTAACTTGCTTTCCCAAGAAAATATGACAACTTTCTCGAAGATGAACACGAAGTAGAAATCGAATTGGGAGGAGAATGCTTTTTAGGGTTTTGAAGATTGGAAAATGAAAACTGTATATAACTCAGTTTTGAAAAGGGAAGTTCAATTGGCACGAGGAAAGTGTACGAATACCTCTTTTCGAAATCAATAACTGCCAAAATTAATCCTTTTGAAAAGACACGTTTTCGTTTTTCACGGAGATTACAAAATAACTGAACGAAAGATCATACCTTTTCGAGTTTAGATAAAATAACAACTTACAGTCTATAGTCATCAATGTTTGAGTCTGAGGATTTAGAGTCTGAGAGATTAGAGTCTGATGATCATCAACTTTCTGAGTCTGAAGGTTGGAGAGTCTCTAGACTTTAACTTCTTCAAGCTTCAAAATGTCGAGTCTAGAACGGATAAAATCGAATTGATTTTTCTCCAAAGGCTTTGTGAATATATCCGCTAGTTGACTTTTTAAATCAACAAATTGAATCGAGATTTCTCCATTTTGAATATGATCTCTAATGAAGTGATGTCGAATCTCTATATGCTTTGCTCTTGAATGAAGAATTGGATTTTTGGTGAGATTGATTGCGCTGGTGTTGTCACATTTGATTTCTGTGCATGAGTCTTCAATCCCAAAGTCTTGTAGCTGTTGTTTTATCCATAGAATTTGAGAACAGCAGTTTCTAAGGGCTACATACTCTGCTTCTGTTGTTGAGAGAGCTACAGTGCTTTGTTTCCTTGAAAACCATGACACTGTCCTGCTTCCAAGCAACTGGCAAGTTCCTTAAGTACTCTTTCTATCAATTCTGCAGCCGCCAGATCTCGCGTCTCGAATATCCCCGAGAAGATTAAAGTCTCCCTTCTTAGGATACCAAAGACCGATGCTTGAAGATGAAGCAACGTATTTAATAATACGTTTTGCAGCACTGAGATGGGATTCTCTAGGATCTGATTGAAACTTAGTCTGTCGTACCAAGCTCGAGGTGCTTGCTTTAAACCATACAAGGCCTTTTTCAGTATGAAGACTGAGTCTGGTTTCTTTGGGTCTTCAAACCCAGGTGGTTGTTCCACATATACTTCCTCTTGGATAAATCCATTTAGGAAAGCACTTTTAACGTCCATTTGGAATAACCTGAAATTTTTATAACAAGCAAACGCAAGTAATAGTCGGTTAGCTTCTAACCTTGCTACAAGAGTGTAAGTCTCATCATAGTCTATCCCTTCTTCTTGCGTGTATCCTTTGGCCATGAGTCTTGCTTTATTTCGTACGACTTTTCTTTTTTCATTCATCTTATTTCTGAACACCCATTTGGCTCCAATAACAGCTTTACCTTTCGGTTTAGATGTCAATTCCCAGACATCATTAATGTTGAACTGTCTGAGCTCTTCTTGCATAGCTTCGATCCAGCTTTCATCAGTTAAAGCTTCTTCTATGCTTTTTGGTTCAATTTCAGAAAGGAGAGCCACAGCACTAGACTCTTCACGTCTTTTAGATCTCGTGCGAATTCCTTCATTAATTTTGCCGATAATGAGATCTTTAGGATGACTGGACTGTGCTTCCGATTCTTGGTTGATTTTTCTGGATGATAATCTCTTTCTTTATTTGAATCTTCATGATTATCTTGATGCTGGTCTTCCAGAGTCTGAGATACTTCTTGAGTTGCAAGCTTTGGAAGATCTGGAGCAGGTTCAGACTCTTCATACTGAGTCTGATTGGATTCATCTTGCGTAGAGTCTTGAAATTTGACATTCATTGACTCCTCCACAGACTGGCTCTTCTTGTTATAAACTCTGCAGGCTTTGCTTGATGTAGAATATCCAAGGAAGATGCCTTCATCTGATCTTTCTTTAAACTTACCAACTCGATCTTTTGCATTTTTCAATATAAAGCATTTGCAACTGAACACATGAAAGTATGAAACAATGGGCTTCTTACCTTTGAATAATTCATAAGGGGTTTTCTCTAGAATAGGTCTTAGGAAGACTCTATTGATGATATAGCATGCTGTTGAAACAGCTTCAGCCCAAAATCGTAAAGAAATTTTACTTTCAATTAAAAGAGTTCTAGCCATTTCTTGAAGAGATCTATTCTTTCTTTCCATAATTCCATTTTGCTGAGGAGTATATGGAGAGGAGAACACATGCTTAACTCCAGATTCATCACACAATTTTGTAAAATCTTGATTTTCAAATTCACCTCCATGATCTATACTTATACTTGAGATAACACAACCTTTTTCATTTTGAACATTTTTAGCAAATTTTTCAAAATATGAGAAGGTTTCTGACTTACTTGCAAGGAAATATACCCAAGTAAAACGGGAGTAATCGTCCACAATTACTAGACAATATTTCTTACCTCCAATACTTTGGGTTCTAGTTGGTTTGAAGAGATCCATATGCAGCATCTGTAATACATGATTAGTAGAGACATGATTTATTGGCTTAAATGAATTTCTTACCTGCTTTCCTAGAATACATGGTGTGCATGGATCGGACTTTTGGTAAGGTAATTTGGGTAGACCTCGAACAAGTTGTTTTGAAGAGATTTTGGCTAATTGCTTCATGTTGACATGCCCAAGCTTTCTGTGCCATAAGCTTGCTTCATCTTGAATTGAGATTAGGCATTGCGATTCATTTAGATTCATGTCTAAGAGGTAGATATTTCCATATCTTCGACTCATGAAAGACTGAGTAGAGTCTTTACTGATTCCAGAACATATTCCTTCTTGAAAGGAGATCTTGAAGCCAGTATCACATAATTGGCTAATGCTGAGAAGGTTATAGTTGAGTCCTTCCACTAGAGAAACATTGCTTATTATGAGATTTCCAATTTTCACAGTTCCAAATCCCACAATATTTCCTTTGCCGTTTCCTCCAAATGAAACTTTTCCACCATTCACTTGAATAAGTTTTATGAAGCAATTTGAGTCTCCTGTCATGTGTCTTGAATATCCACTGTCAAGATACCACTTTACCTTTTTCTTGACGGAGACCTGCATTTAAAAGAGAGTCTCAAGCTTTCTTTGGTACCCAAATTTTCTTGGGTCCTTTGATGTTAGCAGAATAAACATTATTAGGCCATACTTTCTTAACAGGCTTCCAAACCATAGGACATTCTTTTTCAAAGTGGTCCCGATGTTACACTTTGAACACCTTAGAGCATTTCGACCTACGGACTTTACAAAAACTTTCTTGAAATGATTTTTGTAAGCCCCTCTCGATGGTATTTTCTTAATCCTTTATTTTACTTTAGGAAAATCAATCAAGGGAATTGTTTCTGCTGTCATACCTAGACTAGACTTATTGAAGTAAGGTCTAGACTTATTGAAGTAAGGTCTTTGAACTGAAAGAACTTTTTCAAGTTTTTCAGACCCTATCGAAAATTTCTTTGAAATATTTGATAAGTCAATTTTTAGAAAAGCATTTTCTTTCAAAAGATTATCTTCTTTTTCTTGAAGAGTAGAAACATTCAAATCTAAACTTTTAACTTTTTCTTCTAAAATGATTTTCTTTTGTTTTAGATCTGAGTTTTCCTTTTTAAGTTTGGAAATTCTTTTGAGAGAAGTCTTAAGACTAAAACATAGTTCATCAATGTATTTAGAGACTTTGATAGGAATTTTAAAATCACTTACCTCAAATTCGCTATCTGAGTCTAATCAAGAATCTGAGTCTGAGTCTGAATGTGCCATCAAACATATGTTGGCATATTCATTATCACTTTCTTCACACTCTGTATCACTCCAGGTTTCGGCTTTGAGAGCTTTTCGAAACTTCTCAGCTTTTCCTCTTTTCTTCTTCGAAAAGGACAGTTGGTCCGATGTGTCCCTTTTTCTTACATTCGAAGCAAACTACATCTTTGTTTGGTTCCTCATCATCAATAGACTTAGTCTGCTGTTTTTGGAAACTTTGTTTCTTTGAGTTGAACCTTCTTCCTTTTCTATTCAATTTTCTGAATCTTCTTATCATGAGAGCAAGCTCTTCATCGTCCAGATCATCTCCTGAATCTGTATCATCAGAATCATCATTTGATTTTAATGCAATGGATTTCTTACCTCTTGGATCTTCGTCTTCATTAATTCGTTCGACTTCATAAGACTGAAGAGTTCCAATCAGCTCGTCGACAGATAGTGGCATAATTCTTTGTGTCTCTCTTATTGAAGTCTTTATATGATTTCAATCCTTGGAGAGTCCACGTAGTAGCTTGTTCACCTTCATGGGATCAGAAATTTTTTGTCTTTGGTTCTCAAGACCATTGACGATATCTGTAAAACGACTAAACATGTCAGTTATAGATTCTCCTGGTTTCATTTTGAAGGCTTCATATTGACCGAGGAGAATGTTAATCCTTGTCTCCTTCACTCGATCTGTTCCTTCATAGGTGATATGTAATCTGTCCCATACTTCTTTTGCTGTAACACAAGAAGATATTCTGTTATATTTAGTTGGTGACAAAGCACAATATAAAAAGTAAATTGCTTTTGCATCGAGTGCTTGTCTCTTGTTTATCTCTTCCTAAGTCATTCCGCTGGTTTCAACTTCTTTTCCTCTTTCAGAAACTGACGCAGCAGTTGGAGTGATTCCTCTTTCCACAACATCCCATTCCAGAGGATCCTTTGATCGTAGGAAAGCTTTCATCTTGTTCTTCCTGATGTTGTAATCCTTTCCATCAAAGAAGGGTGGTCTGGTATTGCTTTGCCCTTCCACCAGCCCTAGTGCCAGCATACTAGCCATGGATCTTTTACTCTGAAGTAAGACACTTCAAATAAAGTAAGAACACGAGCTCTGATACCAATTGATATTGCTAGTACGAATACCTAGAGGGGGGTCAATAGGTATGTAAAAGATTTTTCGGATGATTGCATAATACTTAGACAATTGAAGGATTTGCGATAAATAATAATCAACGTAAGACTGAGTAAAGGAAAGAGAGGATTAAACACATGGTTTATAGTGGTTCGGCTTGATTCAAGCCTACGTCCACTCTTCTGCACTGACAGCCAATTGGCTGGATTCCACTATGAACAAATAGATATTACAGTGTTGATATTCTTTGATTTCTAGGTGTAGATAATCTACCACACTCGCTCAAGGTATCACCAAGTATAAACACTCTCTGTGTATACTATTTCGCTCAAACTGTATCGACTAATAATCAAGGTGCTTCAGACTCTGGAATTTTTCTATCGATCACGTTACTAACACAACTAGAACGTCTTCCTTTTTATACTCCTTTATGCCATCATACCGTTGGCACTTACCAAAGGAATTCCTCCAATCTACCCGTTGGACGGAATCAATCAAGAAGATTATTCGAGCTATAAAAGGAACCTGACGATAGCCCATCAATCATGTTCGCCCATACAATCAGGATCTTGGTTTCCAAGAATAGAACATTCCAAGAATATTTCGTCGACCACCGGATCTTCAATTGATCTAGATACAAGTAAAAGAATCCGATATATTTATCCAACCAAGAGGATAGGATTAAATCCTTAACCATAAACTTCGGCTCTAGATTTCCTTCGTCACTGGATCAAAAAGACTGTCAATGAGAAAAGTCTTGAATCTTAAGTCTTGAGTCTTGAGTGCTGAGTTTGGTGATCAGAAAGTCTTCAGACTTTAAACTGACGGTCTGCAAATATCCAGACTTAAACTGATAGAAACGTTTTGTCAGCTTCAAAATATTCTGGAAAGATTTCTCCAACAAGTTCAACATGAGTGACAACTTTGGGCTATAGACTATTAGGATGCGTGCATGTTAGGAATGAAGGATCATACTTAATGTGCTTGTGGCAAGGATGAATCCCTTACTTAATGTACTTATGGCATTGATAAATCCCTTACTTGCCATGTACAACAAGAAGGATAAATCCCAAACTTTTTTTTTTTGGTCGAAAAAGATGTCACATTCTATTCTTACTTAAAAAGAGTCTTACAAGGCGAATAAGGACTAATGTCCGAACATAATATATTCCATAAAGGCAAAGGAGGAGTATTCCACCAATTAAGAGGAAGCTTGTTTGCTCGGTGGGTTCGTGCTATCCAATCCGTAGCGCAGTTCTCTTCTCGGGTGCAACAGCTTACCTTAACATTATCGCAGTGGTCCAATTCGCGTCTGCACCGTAGAACAGTTTCTTTTAGATTCCACTGTATTTCGGCCCGGCCCAAAACCTGTTCAACGGCAGGGGAACAATCATTTTTGCAGATCTATCGGAGTGGTTGACTCCAGAAGCCTCCCACGTGCCTCATATGAAGTTCCTTAATATAAAAGAGTCCATGTAAAATCGCTTCGACTTCGGCCTCTTGTGATGAAGAAACCCTAGAAGTACAGGCGAAGCCTTTGAGCACCTACCTTGACGAATCACCAACAACACCAGCAACAGAGCAAAGAAACTCACCCGGAGTCCAAGCAGCATCAACGTTCAACTTCAGATCTTGTTGATTCGGTGGTTTTCATCTACCAAGTATGTTTCGATTAGGGTTTAATCGTTTCTGGGTCTTCTGTCCTCGGGTGAAATTGAAGTGCTGATATTGTTCAATACTCAAGAGATCTGCAGAGTTCGGGGCTTTTGCTCGAAAAATCCATCCATTTCTTGCCTTCCATATGTGCCAGAGAACCAGGCCAGTGTATTCTCATTCAGGTATGTTCGTGTTTGTTTGGAAAGCTTCCACGATCCACTGGTCTATCCGTCTGATTCTACTTGTGGGACTAAGGCCTCTGAATGTTGGATCTTCCCATATGCCTTTTGTCCATTTACATAAAAAGAACAGATGCTCTGTTGTTTCTACCTTCATGTGACAGACTTGGCATAATGGGTCAAGAACGATTTTTCATTTATATAGGTTTTCTCTCGTGGGAATGGCGTTTTGACAGATAGCCCAAAGGAAAGTGTTGATTTTTTGTGGCACAGCGAGGCTCCAGATCTTGGTCCATAAGGTACGTGGTGGTTGGAACGAACGGAAGGCCCTATTGTGGTTTTGGCTTGTAGTTTCTAAATATGCTCTGTTATAGCCACTCTTTACATAATATTTCCCCGTATTATTACTTGTCCAGACTAGGTAATCTGATTGCGGTTGTGGGCTCAGTGGGATAGCTAAAATTTCATTTACGATACTTTTATTATAGAACTGTTGAATCTTCTGTACATTCCATTCTCGGGACTCTGCATGTATTAGCTCAGATACCATTAGAGGTTCTATTGGATTAATTTGTCCTCCAATTACCCCTTGCGTTAACCACTTATCTTCTCGAAGGTGAATAGATTGACCATCCCCAACTGACCATTTGATGTTTTCTTTGATTGTGTCTCAGCCAATTAACAAACTCCGCCATCCCCATGAGGGGCGTTGGCCCATGCATGCTATCCAGAGATCCCCTTTAGGAAAGTAGACTCCTTTCAACACTCTACTCCACAGGGCAAAAGGAGAAATTGATAGCCTCCAGACTTGCTTACCCAACATGGCATAATTAAAGGTAATCAAATCTTTGAAACCCATTCCTCCTTCATCCTTTCGAGTTTTCATCACCTCCCAATTTTTCCAATGAATGCCCCTCTTATGATCACATTTTTTCCACTAGAATGATGCAATTCGTTGTTCTATTGTTCTACAGATAGAGACTAGCAGCTTGAAGATGGACATAGCATGCATAGGTATGGACTGAACAACACTTTTGATCAACACCTCCTTCCCTGCCTTGGTAAGTAATTTCTCTTTCCACCCTTCTAGCTTTGTATTGACACTGGCTAATATCCATGCAAACAGTTCTTTTTTTTATTGACCCCATTATGTGGGAATGCCCAAATACTTCCTTGTTTTTTCAAACACAGGGACCCTTAATTCTGTGGCCATATTTCTCTTCAAAGGTAAGGGACAATTTGCACTAAAATACACCCATGATTTGTTTAAGTTGATTGCTTGTCTCGAAGCATAGCAGTACTGTTTAAGAATCAGTGCCAGGTTTTGACATTCCATCATAGTACCGCCCAGAAAAAAGATAACATCATCCACAAATAGCAGGTGTGAGAGTTTAGGACAAAACTTGTTTATCTGTATGCCTGTGATGTTGCCATCTGTGATAGCTTTGTTCATCAGCTAGGTTAGAACATTTGAAATCAAGATAAATAAATAAGGCGACAGGGGATTGCCTTGTCTGATTCCTCGCGAAGGATGGAAGAAAGGGGTAGGTTCTCCATTTATCTTCACACTGAAAGACACTGTAGACACACATTGCATTATGAGTGTTACCCACTTTTCACAAAACCCCATGTGCAACATGCAATCCCACAAAAAATACCATTCGATTCTGTCGTATGCTTTCTGCATATCTAATTTAAGTATGGCCTGATGTTTTTTCCTCTTTTTTGTGATGCGCAGCTGGTGCAATACTTCCTGCACAATGAAGATATTGTCTTGTATCTGTCTGCGTTGAACAAATGCACATTGCTCCGGTTCAATAATAGATGGCAACCACTTCTTTAGTCTGTTTGCTAGAAGTTTTGAAATTACTTTATAACTGAAATTGTATAAACTGATAGGTCTGTATTGGCTAATATTCTTAGGGTTATTCACTTTAGGGATTAAGGAAAGATGTGTCTGGTTGAGGAGGGGATCAAGAATACCTGTCTGGAAAAAATTCTGAGCTAACTGTAATAGGTCAGTTTTCACAGTATCTCATGATTGTTGATAAAAAATGCCACTGAAGCCATCTGGCTAGGTGCTTTAAGTGCTCTTATCTGAAAAACGACATCCTTAGTTTCCTCTATCAAAGGTACAGCCCCCAAATCTTCATTAATGTGTTGTGTTATAGGTGATGGACACTGGATGAGGACAAGTTGGTACTGCCTTGGGCCCTCTGATTTATATAGCTCTTTGTAAAAGGACAGAATATGATTGCGGAGCATTATAGGATCTCTACACAAGTTTGAATCTTCTAATTGCAACATAGTTATTCTATTTCTCTGCCTCCTATGTATAGTTGATGCATGAAAAAAATGGTATTCTTATCACCCCATTGCAGCCACTTAATGCGTGACCTCATACCCCAGAATTGTTCCTCCTGCCTTCGTAGTTTCTCTATTTGATAGATAATGCTTTGTTTTTGCTTTCTGCTAGTGTGCTAGTCAGGCTAATTAGTAAGCTCTATTAGGGCCATATTTAGCTCTTTTATCTACAACCTTGCATTGGCAAACTTTTCTTTGCTCCATTGTGCCAACACTTTTGATGTCTCCTGTAATTTTTCTGAAAGAGTGCATGGCTGGATAGATTTAGTTTTCCATGTTTGTTGGATAACTTCATAATACTCCTCATGCTCTGTCCAAAAACCCTCTAGTTTGAAAGATCTATTTGTCTTCTTCTTCCCAGGATAAAGCCGAAGAACCAGAGGACTATGGTCTGATCCAATGGCTGGAAGGGCTTGGACTTTAGCTTCAGGAAAGGTAATTCTCCACTCCAAGGTGCATAAGACTCGATCTAGTCGTTTCTTAACGAGATCCTCCCCATCTCTGTTGTTTGCCCATGTATATGCACACCAATGACTGTCCATATCCATTAAAGAAAGTTCATTGATCATGTTTCTGAATGCTGCTATACGACTGTTATCAGCTTTTTTTTTCCCAACTTTCTCCCAAACATACAAAATCTCATTAAAATCTCCCATGCAGATCCACGAGCAAGAATAGTGGGGTTTAATGTGTCCCAATGTTTGCTATAAGGTCAGTCTCTCTCCAAAATTGGTAGATGCATGAACAAAAGTAATTTGCATATTTTGCCTGCTGTCTCAATCAATACAATGAGCTGGCTTTCACCTTCAAAGATACTTCCTCATGCCATAGAAGAGCTAAACCCCCTGTTATACCTGATGGATTCATTAGAAAAACATTATGGAAATGTAATTTTTTGGAAACTTTTTCCACCATTGCTTCTTTATTCTTAGTCTCCATTAGAAAGAGTAAACTGGGCCTTTCTTTAGCCGTTAAGGCTTTCAGTTCTTGGAATGTCAAGGGGCTGCCCAACCCCTGACAATTCCAACTAACGATTTTCATGGTGTCACTGATGGCTTATTAGGACTAGCCACCAAAGCCCATTCTTGTCCTTCTACAATCAATTTCACAGGGGTATCTAGGAGTTCAATATCATCAATCAAGAGAGGGGTTTTCTTAGGTATACACTTTTGTTTTTTAGCCTTATGAACCTTCATATTCTTCTTACTGCATTTCCCAACTTTTGATAGAACTTGTTTATGGTTTTCAGAGCATTGCACCTGTTTGTCATAGTCTCTAACTTCAGTAGCAGACCCTTCATTAGCTTGGACTATCTCTTTGCCATGAGAGCTATCTAGTCTTCTTTTACTGCAAGCTCCTAGTTGCATTTTAGGACCCGCCTCATGAACTATGATATCCATGCCGCTAGATTGGGAAGGTGTAACAAGTACTATCTCTTCCACAATAATTTCTTCTTCAATTTTACCATAAAATGTTTCCCAATAAGGGCTGTGCTCACTTGCTTCTGCCTTCAGCCAGGGCCCGTATGGTCCTATTTTGTTGTTTCCCCAAGGTGATTGCTTATAAGGAATTTCAGCATAGTCAAAAGCATAGTGTCCTATTCTCCCACAAGAATAGCAATAATGTGGGAGATGCTCATACTCGAATTCCACCCAAAGCCATTTGGAACCAATATCCAGGATTGCCCCCGATTTCAGTGCAACATTCAGGTCAACTTCTATTCTCACTCTTCCTCCTTTCTGTTGATGATTACTTGTTGTATCAAGGTGAACTTCCATAACTCGTCCGAGTCTACTTCCCAGATCTTTGAAGACTTGCTCTACTCTCCAGCCATGGGGAATACCTCCAATACGCACCCATAAAGCAGCTTTAGTAAACTCATAACGGTGCTCTGGAACTTCTGGCTCGCACTGTCTTAAAACTAGCAAGTTATTAGAATAAGACCAAGGTGATGTCTTCATGACCCTCTCTTTTTCCTCCTCCGTTTGAAAGACAAAAGTAAATAGCCCAGGTTCTTTTTGTGAACAGGTTATAGTTTCAGTTTTCCATGCTTTTTTCATTGTGGTTAAAAATGCTGGGTAATTGACATTGGGTTTGGAATAGAGCTTACCAAAGAGTGTACATTTACATTCCTCCTTTTTGTGTGGAGAAATTTCAGTGGAGACTTCTACAAGATCCTCCTCAGACCAAAGGTGACCCAGTCGTTTACATAGTGCGGCCACTCGCAGTTCATTTTCTTCTTTACTCTCCATGGATACTAATTTGAGATATTACTAGACCAATCTACCAGCACTAAAGAATCAAGAATGCTCATCTTCCTCAAACACACAAATACAGGCATCCACTACTCCACCACAACCAAGGCTAGAGACTCAAGAAAATCAACCAGAGACCAAAGATCCAAGCTAATCGGCTAATATCCAAAGAAACCCAAGTGAATTCGAAGGCAAAGCTGCGATATCCAAACCTATACAAGACTGCAATGGCTGGATCGGCGCAACCCACTATTCGATTAGCGGCTCGGAGTTCGACACGGCAACATCGGTAGGGTTTTGGGTTCTTTTTTTTTTTTTTTTTTTTTTTCTAAAAGTATGGATACTAATAGGAAAAAACACAAGAAAAATGGGAAGAAGGTTTGGGAAAGGGAAGCGCTACCATGTCGGTAGAGAGATGCTCGCAGAGATGAGAGAATGCTACTTAGCACAAGGATATGACATTAGCTTCCAGTCTGTTCCGTGATGTTCCGTGAATTGCTTCTTTTTTTTTTTCCTTTATTATTTTTTATGATTTTCTTTATTTTTTTGCATTGCTTTCATCATTTTGCTAGTGACTAGCCACCAGCCATAGGCAATGGCCAAGGGGGCTACCTCACTCCGGCGAGGATGGCCATCACCCGCCATAGGCAAGGCCTAGCTAGTTAAGTCCCGATGAGGCTGACCCTTGCCCGGGCCATTAAAGATGAATGACTAGACCCATGAGACAATAAAAATGAATAACATCTTCGTGACCTTCTTTAATGGATAGAACCAATTGATGCCAATGGTCCAATTCCAGCCTTTGAGCTTAATTTTCCATTTGTCACTCACTGCCACTCACATACAAAAGACATACCCACAATGCTCATTCAGGAGCTCCCTCATGGCTGGCTCTCTTTTACCCTCCACAAGCACATACGCCTTCTGAAATCAGATCTCTCTCTCTCTCTCTCTCGGCCTCACCTCGATCTCAATCACCTTCAGCCCACCATCTCCCCTCCTCCTCTGTCCGTCGCGTTCCCTCTTCATCACCGACGCCTCCTCATTCCCTTCCACTGCTGCTTCCATCTCGCTCTTCCTCTCGGCTGCCGAGCTTCACCACCTTGCCTCCTCCTCACTCTTATCGCTCATTCACCTTAGTCACCGCCATCCCCATCTCGGCCCCTTGCCATTAGCTCAAGTCGCTGTTCTCGCCACCCCCTCCTCACCATAGCTCACTCCCTCGACGCCACCATCTCCACCTCACACCATACCGTAGCTGCTCGCTCCATCGCTACCATCTCTGCCGCTGCTTACTTTCTTTAGCTCACACTCACGCAATTATAGTCTCTTGGTCTTATCATCTCCATCTTTCGTCTTCTCCATCTTCTCACCATATTCTCTCGGTCACTCACTCTCCAAATCCGTCTTTCCCTCGTCTGTCTTAGCTCTCGGTTTCTTGGTTCCTCTCGGCAATCTCCCTCTTAAAGGTGTCTCCTTTTCATTTTATTTTTGTTGGACGCAAGAAAATAAACGGCTCTCGCCTTCTGTTCAGATCTGGTAGTGTTTGAGGCCGGACATTCTATGACCTCGGCATATCTTTTTCATGTTCCATCTTATCTTGTTATTGCTGTTATTGTTATCATTATTGTCGGTGCTTATTTCCTTGTTTGATCCCTCTTAAGCATTAAAAGAAAAAAAAATCTTCAGTCTTATCTCTTCCCATCTAGGGGATTATTTGCTTGTTTTTGTGCCTCTAAACGCGTCGTTTGTCATCCTTGGCTGGCTGGTTTACTTTGTATCCCTTGCTGGTCACGCCTTGTTGAACTTGAACTAGGAAGACATTGACCTCAATAGAGTGTTGATTTCCGTCGATTTCTTGTCATTTTAACGTGTTCTATGTCGTGCGAGCCGCTGTGGACTTGCTGGCCGCCACCATCCAGCTCATGGTGGTGCCAATTCGGCCTTGCCTTGGTCCTCTAATGAGTCCCGGGGTGGTCCTATTGCATTATCACATCATTCCCGGGCATTTTTTTTTGTATGTTTATATCATATTGTTATCGAACATTTTGGTTGTTGATTTTTCATTATTGGCACATTCTTAGCATAGATTAGATTTTAATCATCTTATCGTGAACATTAAGAACAAAAAAAAAAAAAAAAACAAGAGGAATGTATGGTAGAAGTGCTAGTGCTGACATCAAATTAACATATGTATGCAATTTCGCAACTTGGTTGATCTTTGGAATTCTCGGTTTTGTCCCATCCATATTGGACCATGGCTGGTTGGGTGTGTAGAGGGGGATTCTCGAAGTGGCCGGGTGCGGCCCTAGGTTGCCCTTTTGCCTTAGTATAGGCAACGAAGTCGAAATTGTATTTTCAGGCGCCATTATGGTCATATTTGTGTAATTGTGATTTACTTTTGGTCACATTTGTCTTAGCATGTTTATTGTCGTTTGATGTGTAATCACATTTTCTTTAAAATAGACATGGAAAAAAATCAAAAAAATTAATAAAATTAAAAAGAAAAAAAGTTAGTATCTTAATAATCAAGTGACATTTTAGCGATCGAATGACATTTTAGTAGTATTTAGGTAGAATATAATTTTGTTTCAATTAAAAGATGAAGATAAAAACTGATAAATGAAGAGTGGAATTTCTTTTAGCTTAGAATTGTATATTAGGCTAGGTTTAGCCCATGCTAGATTAATTTATCATTGTTATCATTTAATTAGGAAATTCACATTATTTAGTTTAAGTATTTCCAGGTTTAGTTACGAATATCATTCACAGAGGTCTTATCCCGAGACATAATAATCATAAGGCCTTGTCTAATTTTGCCCAACACGTCTCGAGTCGATATTGTACCCATTTTATCTACATTTTTTTGTTTGATGTTGGATAGTTATGTTGTTATGAAATTACTTGGTTGGTAGATATAATTCTGCAAATTCACCATACATGGTCACCTAGATGGATGTGCCTAAGAATTAAGAAACGATCGCATGATCAAACTTTTTCAAAACAATGAGCAAATGTATCGATTCCCCTTCTTGGATATTCGTTCTCATAAATGAAACGGTTTCCACATTTCACATGACTTCTAATCGGCTTCCAATAAGTTAGTGGAGACTCTTAAAGAAAAGAAAATATTCATAACTAACCGAGTCCATCAATGTTCTGAAGGAAGGGTTTGGTAGAGCACAAGCCAAGTGCTAGTGCCACCTTATAAGGGGATTGTCCGCATTCACTTGGAAATCGTCGCTTGCCGTGAGGCGACACACGCCTAAAGCATGCACCCATCGCCCTTTGAGAGGGGCCGAGACCCTATTGCATTAAAAATCAAACGCATTTCTCCATGTAACTCTAAGGGAGTATGAATATGACATTGATACTTGATATCTCTCGGCTTTATGGCTTGTAAGCACAAATAAAAAAGCTATTTCTAAAGGACATCATGTTGGAGAAATCGTTCCAGAATATTTTGAAGCTGACAAAACGTTTCCCTCAGTCTAGTCTGGGTATCTGCAGATCGTCTAGTCTAAAGTCTGAAGACTTTCTGACTACCAGACTCAAGATTCAAGACTCAAGATTTGAGACTTAAGACTCAAGACTCAAGACTATTCTCATTGACATCTTTTCGATCCAAGATGAAGGAAATCCAGAGCCGAAGTATATGGTTGAGGATTTAATCCTATCATCTGGAGAAGATCTTTTTGGTTGGATAAATATAACGGATTCTTTTGTTCATATCTAGATCAATTGAAGATCTGATGGTCGATGAAGTATTCTTGGAATATTCTATTCTTAGAAACCAAGATCCTGATTGTATGGGCGAACAGGATTGATGGGCTATCGTCAGGTTCCTTTTATAGCTCGAATGATCTTCCTGATTGATTCCGTCCAACGGGTATATTTGAGGAATTCCTTTGGTAAGTGCCAACGGTATGATGACATAAAGGAGTATAAAAAGGAGGACGTTCTAGTTGTTTGTGTACTTGATTGATAGAAAAATTCCAGAGTCTGAAGCACCTTGATTATTAGTCGATACAGTCTGAGCGAAATTGTATACACAGAGAGTGTCTATACTTGGTGATACCTTGAGCGAGTGTGGTAGATCATCTACACCGAGAAATCAAGGAAGATCAACACTGTAACATCTCTTTGTTCATAGTGGAATCCAGCCAAATTGGCTGTCGGTGCGAAAGAGAGTGGACGTAGACTTGAATCAAGCCGAACCACTATAAACCACGTGTTTAATTCTCTCTTTCCTTACTCAGTCTTACATTGATTATTACTCTTCGCAAATCCTTTAACTGTCCAAGTATTGCACAAGTATACAGAAATTATCAAGAAAAATCTTTGTATACCTATTCACCCCCTCTAGGTACTCGTACTAGCAATATCACACCAGAGTCATAACATGCCACTGTAAAGAGATGTATTAAACCATAATCCATGTTAATTTCGATTATCATAGTGTAATAGCAGATTTCGGCTATGATTGGGTTGCGTAAATGAGAAAGTCACATTAATCAAACCCAGTACGACCATTATTAAATCATAGTTGATTATGAATGATTATATTAACCATTCTATAATAGGTTTAAGAGTTTTTACAAATTATGCCAATGACTTGATGCATAAGGACAATAAAGGTGAATGACACCTTAGCTATGTTGCACGAACACGTTATACAAGCTTCTGTGCAGTGTCGGACACGTCGACACACTCGGACACGCGTGTCTGAAAGAGAATGGAGGGTGGAGGCGAGGGCGAGGGAGCAGAGACGAGACCGCAAGTGAAGGCGAGCTTGTGACGGCGATAGATGGCCAAAGAAATAGAAGAGACTGAGGTGAGGGCCGTGAGGAGGAACTTCACGAGGGAGGCGTGCGTGGGGAGAGGGCAGCGTCATTGAGTTGGGCGGCGGCGGCGGTGGTGGCAAGGGGGAGGAGGAGGAGTTTGCGGGGTTGTGCGGCTTGTCGGCGCACAGGGACCGCACGTTTCATCCCTGGCAATAGGGGTGATCAATTTCCGGTTCGGTCCGGTTCCAAGGTGGAACCGGGAACCGAACTGGGAAAACCGGTTCCCAATTTTGGGAACCGTGGACTGGACCATCAGTTCCGGTCCAATCTGGTCTCGTCTAATAAGATTGACACTTTCTTTTTTCACTAAATAACGACCATTCATTAAAGAACAACCATGCTACGGACTGATTAATCCAATTTGGTTCCTGAACGATCTAATAAAACTACTCACACATGTTTTCATGTGCAAAATATTCAAACTTCACTTGCGTGAATATTAATCATAATTTATGTGTTTCACTCTTAATTTTAAGCATAAAAGCCATGAATAATTTGAGTAAAATCTATGCTTGGCTTAGGTTTTATAGATAATCTCTCTTCTATGCTTTAAATGTTTAGTCGATATCGGACTCTAGGCTTGAAGTGCCTTGTCGTTTGCAAGTGAGGGGAGCAAGAGAGACAGTGAGCACGAGGAACTCCTAGAGCCTTATCCCACATCGAGTAGTAGATAAAACTAACAAATAAGTTTTCTAAGAGTTTTAGTGATCTCTTGGCCACATAAGAAGTTGTTATCTCAATTGCAATTCCGATTGCAACAAGTTTCATATATAATATTCATATATTATATGTGTTTATGTATTATATAAAAAAATTTGATCCGGTCCAATCGGTCCGGTTGGTCCGGTTCCCACCTTGGAACCGGGAACCGGACCGCCAATCGTGGGAACCACCCAAAACCGGCCGGTCCAGTCCGGTCCCGGTTTGGGCGGTTTTCGTTGCACACCTACCTGGCAAGCAAAGATCGAGAGGAAGAGGAAGAGGAGAGGAAAGGTGTGCTGCGGCGAGGAGGAGGAGGAGAAGAAGGCGTTGCTAGGTTTAGGGTTTTGAGAACGAAAATAAAAGAATAAAAAGGGGAGGGGGAAGTGACGTGCGGAGGGAAAAGAAAGTGAAAAAAAGTTGGGGGACGGAAAAGAGACGAGGGAAGGAGGGAACTTTTTATTCGATTTATTAAATGAAATTAAAAAGGGAAGGGGAAGTGACACTGACAAGAGAAAGGGAAGTGACGGGCTTCGCGTGGAGGGAAAAGAAAGTGAAAAAGGTTGGGGTGGGGAAAGAGACCCGCGGGGGGGAGCTTTTTATTCGATTTATTAAATGAAATTAAAAAGTAATTTCGAAAAATAAAAATACAATCTGTATGTTGAGTGATTAATGTAAATTCATTGTAAGTTCTTTTTTAATAAATTTGAATCAAATTAATTAAAAATAAAAATATGCATTTAATATACAATGTGTCCCAGCATATCGGAATTTTCTATTTTTAAGAAATAACGTGTCGACGTATTTTGTCGTATCGTATCGTGTGTCCCTATCGCGTGTTGGTGCAACCTAGCACCTTAGTAAGCTTCCTTAATAAGTAAGATCTTTATCGGGTGCCATGACTTATGACAATAAATATGACACAACAAGGGGTTGTCATGAAAAATCAATGCTTGAAATAGAACTTGCTAAAATCGACTCCCTTCTTTCGAGCGTGGCCAAATTGGATAGACTCAAGTGCACCATGTCAGACTATATGTATGTTGAGTGATTAATGTAAATCCATTGTAAGTTCTTTTTTAATAAATTTGAATCAAATTAATTAAAAATAAAAATATGCATTTAATATACAACGTGTCCCAGCGTGTCGAAATTTTCTATTTTTGAGAAATAACGTGTCGACATGTCGTATCGTATCGCGTGTTGGTGCAACCTAGCACCTTAGTAAGCTTCCTTAATAGGTAAGATCTTTATCGGGTGCCATGACTTATGACAATAAATATGACACAACAAGGGGGGTGTCATGAAAAATCAATGCTTGAAATAGAACTTGCTAAAATTGACTCCCTTCTTTCGAGCGTGGCCAAATTAGATAGACTCACGTGCACCATGTCAGACTATATGTATGTTGAGTGATTAATGTAAATCCATTGTAAGTTCTTTTTTAATAAATTTGAATCAAATTAATTAAAAATAAAAATTATGCATTTAATATACAACGTGTCCCAGCGTGTCGAAATTTTCTATTTTTGTGAAATAACGTGTCGACGTGTCGTATCGTATCGCGTGTTGGTGCAACCTAGCACCTTAGTAAGCTTCCTTAATAGGTAAGATCTTTATCGGGTGCCATGACTTATGACAATAAATATGACACAACAAGGGGGTGTCATGAAAAATCAATGCTTGAAATAGAACTTGCTAAAATTGACTCCCTTCTTTCGAGCGTGGCCAAATTGGATAGACTCACGTGCACCATGTCAGACTATATGTATGTTGAGTGATTAATATAAATCCATTGTAAGTTCTTTTTTAATAAATTTGAATCAAATTAATTAAAAATAAAAAATATGCATTTAATATACAACGTGTCCCTGCGTGTCGAAATTTTCTATTTTTAAGAAATAACGTGTCGACGTGTCATATCGTATCACGTGTTGGTGCAACCTAGCACCTTAGTAAGCTTCCTTAATAGGTAAGATCTTTATCGGGTGCCATGACTTATGACAATAAATATGACACAACAAGGGGGGTGTCATGAAAAATTAATGCTTGAAATAGAACTTGCTAAATTCGGCTCCCTTCTTTCGAGCGTGGCCAAATTGGATAGACTCACGTGCACCATGTCAGGCTCCAAGAACAAGAACGTGAACCTGTATCCTGATAAATAATTATTAGCAGAATATTATTAGTTTCACCGCGGACTTTCTGTTGGTTTATTGACACGCGAAAAATTCGGTTACAAAAATACTACTAAAAACGATATCATTCATCAAATGAATGAACATGTGAGCTGGACATTATAATCGCTACATTATTATAATGCACATGTCCAACATGAAACTGCAATCCGTGAATATCGTAGCTACAAGTGTATATGCAAAAGGACGGTGGTAATGTGAAATGGAAGTTTCGACAAGAAAAAAAATTGAAATTGAATTTACAAAGAATCATGAGCATGCTCTAAATACTCGGTCACTCTCGCACAGTGCACAGCTAACAAAGTAAGCTCCTCTTATGTAACCAAAAACAAAAAAGTAACCTTCTCTAGCGCATCCCAAGGAGCCTCCAAGGACGATGGCATTCCCGACGAGGAGATTGAGAGAGCCTCATATTGTCTCTCTCCCTCCCTCCCCGCTGGTTGACACTCTTCGAATCAAATCTCAACCTCCTCAGCCAAATCTTGTGCGATCTTGGCAACTTCGGTAGCTAAGTCGAAGGCCACTTCGGTGGTCACGGGAAGTCACCCACCAAACCTAAGGTGGGGAAATTGTCCAAAAAGTCATAAACCTATTTAGTTATAAATTTTTTAATTTTACCAATTGAGTTCTAAACATCTTTACATTTCATCAGTTGAGTATGTCTAATCAATTTTGATTGCAAATCACTGACGTTGATATTAGCTACTTTACGTGACACGCTCGATGCTAACGTAGATGGTTTTTAATAATATTTTAATATGTTAATATGTATGACTCAATTAATAAAATTATTAATAAAAAATTTAAAAAAATTAAAAGATCAAGGATTGATTTTGGTAAAAGTGTAATAGATTTACAACCTTTTTGAAGAATTTTTCCGTTTGAGGTTTTGCGTGACTGTTTGAGTTTGCAATTCTCAAGGGGCATTTTGGGGTAAAAGGGCAATTTTAGTAAGTTCTAAGGGCAAGAAAGGCTTTCCGAAAATGTTGCAAAGCCAGGGCAAGGAAGGACTTGCCTTAGGCTTTGCTTATGCAGTTTTTTTATAAGACATTAACTATTGAGCAAAAGCTAAGATTGTGGTTTGAGGACTGATCCATTTTCTTTTTACCCTCTTTGAGTCTTTATAGAGGAATTAATGTTTTGGTTAAATGTTGTGTGTTCAGCTACAGGTGTCAAAATGGGTCATTACCCATTTTTGGACCCATATTTTAGTTACATGGGTATGGGTTGTATATGGGTCAAAGCTTTTTAAAAATCTAACTAAAAATGGGTCAAAAGAGTGAGTTTGATTTAAATGGGTTAGAAGTTACTCAAGCCCATATAATCTTTTCATCTTTAACTTTATAAAAAAATTTTAATAAAAAATCGAAATTATAATTATTATCATTTTTATTATTTATTATTTTTAATTTTCTTTTTTCTTTCTTTTTCTTCCTTTTTACCCGGCGATCGATCGATCATAGGCCAGGTGAGCTCGAGACTCACTGGATCTGGCAAGACTTGAGCTCGCCAACTTCAACGGGGCCTTGACCTCACTAGATTAGTGAGATCGAGCCCCGTCCGGCGCCAGCCGAGCTCGAGTCTCGCCGGATCGGCAAGATCGAGCTGGCGATGTCGACGGGCTCGATCTCGCTTGTGGCCGGTCACCGGCGGCCGGCCAAAGAAGAAGAAGAAAAGAAAAGAGAAAAAGAAAAATAATTATTAAAAATTAAAAATTATATTTTAGAAAATAAAAATAATTAAAAGGTATATTTCTTAAAATAAAAAAAAATTAAAAATTATATTTAAAAAATATTTTTAAAATAATTATAAAAAAATTTCATTAAATTTGTATTGCATAAAATGTTTTAGCAATACTTTTTTTTTTTAAAAAAATCATAAAAATGAGCTTTCTTAAGTTTAGTTAAAGATTTTTCATGTTACGTTTTTAATTACTCAATGGTATGTTCACTTCAAACAAAATAAGCATGTACATGGTCTAATTCTTTATAAATACTTCAATTTATAGGTTTTTTTGAAACTTTTTTTATTTTGTTTACTATTTTTAATTTAATTTGAAGTTTTAATCCAATTACCATATAATAAAAGTGGATTTTCCTATAATATTAATAGTTTTAGCAATACGGGTTTGCTCGGTTATGGGTCGGGTACTGGTTGGGTATAGGTCACTAAATTTACACTACAAGAATATGAATCAAAACGGGTTAAATGGGTCAATTAAGTACTAAAATTTTTGATAATTTGCGCAAATTGGTAAAAGATTTAAGATTGAATTTGCTAAATCGAAAATTTATGACTAAATTAATTGCCGACGTGATGCATGAGGATAATACTTTAATCCTAAATCTTTTAATTTCTTCCACTTTTGCTTATAATCTGCTGCTCTTTGAGCTTGCCTTGCTCAACCTCCTGCTCTCTCTATCTCTTTTCCGTTTCCTCCACGATTGCCATTATTATTCTTTAATAGATAGATAAACAAAAAGCTGAGATGCCTTGCTTTCGCAGGAGGCGACGATGATGCAAGTAACACAAGATAAAACGGACAATCCCCCGTATCAAACATGCCATGACTATCTTAAGTAAGGGATCTGTCCTCCGCACCAACCAAAGTGCTATAACTACTTTAAATAAGGAATTTAATAGCACCTCAAGTCCCACATCGGAGCAAAGAAAATTCATAAATCACCGTGGACAAATCTTTCTTAGAGTTTGCCGCGTGACTGCCAGCCAAGCGGATGGTGGCAGGCTCGACCAGACCCAATTCTTCTCGAGCTTACACCAACCCAATTCAAAAGATATTTAATATTTCCTTTTATTCATAGAAAGACCCAAGCTAAAGTTGGTGCAGGGTGTGCCCAATCAAAGTGCGTCACCTCTACTCTAACATTAATGCGAGAAAGAGAGAAAAAAACGATATGATTCTTATAAAAAGAAAAGGAAAAAGAAAAACTAAATCTCGCAATGCACAATTTTTTTATAGTTTCCAATTCTAAATGCTCCAAATTTCATGTTGTATAAATATTAAGGTGTAGATTCATATCTATATTAAATATATTTCGTATAATTTTTTCTTTTGAAATGCAGATTAAATTTTTAAATTTGATTTTTTTTAATAAAAAACGTAATTCTAACAAACAAGTCCATATACTACAGTGACATAACGAATTTCCCCCACATAGGGGCTTAAGTGAGAATATTTGTGGCACAAAGTGGACATGTCGGTAAAATGCGGGTTGCAGAGGTCCATTGGCCAATCAGGTTGAACTCGACTTGTGGCTATAAATATGCTAGATTTGAGTCGTAGCAGGACACCAAGGCAAATTCACTCAAAAGTCAGAGACACAAAGTCACACACAGAGACATGTGTCACGGGCCGAAAGATGGACGACCCGAGAGGTTCCCCAGAGTCGACCCCAACTCACCCGTGGACCTCCTGCTCTCACTTGGATTCCCTCCAAGCCTTCTCACCGAATTACAAGGACGGGGCGAAGCTGTCATTAGGCTAACTACAGAAGTCCGTTCCATCATTTATGTCGGTAGATGGTAGCTCAATATTTATGTCGGTAGTTGAGGCGGTGTGATCTCGACCACCGGTAGAATACTAGATCAATGGATATAATCCGAGGCCCTCAACTATAAAAGGGGTGTCCTCCTTCATTTGTAATCATCCACTACTTCCGCAATACAAAGCAAGTCTTCTTTCCAGAGCTCTTCTCTCTAGATCCTTTCTCTCTCTACGATCCGGGTAAGGCGAGCGAGTGAGCATTCGACTGTGCAAGGCTTGGCTTAGGTGCTTCGGCGATCCATTCTGATCCTAAAGTGCCCGAGTCGCCGCGCAGTCACGATCCCTATCGATCGACCCGTGACACATGGCCGTGCTACTGTCTATAGGTGACCAGGAGGAGATTTGGGAGCGGAGAAGGCAGAAACTAGAAGCATTAAAAATCGGGCCGACCCGAGCCAGCAACGGCACGATCCTCCACAACGCAACAATATTTTGGCTTCCCAGCTATTCTCGGTCGCAAAGAAAGAGGACGTCGACAAGTTCATCGAAGCCCTGAAGGATCATTGTGCCAAGGAAAAAGTGTCCTTGCCTGTCCTTCTCGGGCGACGCAGCCCCTCAGGGAATACCCTGCTTCACGCTGCGGCAGGTATATTAAAAATGGTGGGGCCGTGCATTTTTTAAAATTACCGATCTTTCGCGCTCAAATTAACTTGACATGAATGGAATACAGAGACTGATGATAATGTCAGAGCAATCATCGAATTCGTCCCTGAGCACTTGATCTACTGTGCGAATTCCAAAGGAGAGACACCGCTTCACATTGCAGCTAGAGCTGGGAAAGCTGGTGCAGTGGAGCTTCTCCTTCCCCAAGGGGCGCCAGCATGCCCTGACCACTGCGGCAACTCTGCTTTGCATGAGGCTGTGAGGTGTTGCCATTGTGAGGTGATCGATCATCTTGTGAGTAAAGACCCCAGCCTGCTATATTGTCAAAATAATGAAAGCAAGTCTCCATGGTGCGTAGCAGTCGAAACAGGGGACTTGAAGGTTCTCCAGCTCTTGCTGGATGCGCTAAAATATGGTGAAGACTGGAGGAGATTAGAGAGTCAATCAGAGTCAAAGGATCTTCGGCATGTCACCCGTTCATGTCGCCCTTATACACTCGAAAATGAGTGAGCCCTGCTTTTGTGCTCTTGCTTATTCTTTGATCTTCTTGGTCATTCTCGTGTTCTTCATTTTGATTTCCACTGGTGGTGGAAAAATCAAGTATCACAAGCAAAGTCTAGATTAATGGGGCACGTGGAACATATGGTATGATAGCTTGCTATCCTATGGGACAAAATTGTGAGTCAACTCTTGATAATTTGGATCTTCTTGAATAAGATAAACTACTGTTTAAGAATTACAGACATCATATTCATCCCAATAGATAACTTCTCACGTTATATTTAGATATGCTGATTGAGATGTGGGAAAAGAAGCCATGGCTATTTCAATTGAAAGATGCGGGACACGGTACTCCACTCCACTTGGCAGCGTATGACAATTATCTCGATGGAGTCAAGTTCTTGATGGAGAAGTGCCCAAAAGCGCCTTGGAGCAAGACAGCATGGGCTATCTCCCTATCCATGTCGCCTGCGTAGAAGATAACGTCAAGATCGTCGAGGGGTTGCTTAGTCAATGGCAAGACCCCGCAGAGTTCTTAACTAGGCTGGGACAAAATATTCTTCACGTGTTAGCGAGGCACGGATGCACTGCAACTGTCAAATACATATTGGAAAATCCCAAATTTGGTCACCTAAAAAATGCAAGAGATCCCGATGGGAATACATCTCTGCATCTGGCTGCATTGCACTGCCAACCTTCGGTCTTGCTTCTCGCAAAAGAAGGAGGAGTTAATCTTAAGTTGGTCAATAAGAATAACATGACTGCTCATGATGTGGTTGACTGCTCATGATGTGGTAGAGCAGGAAATTAAAACAGTTTTTCCTCCACTTGGGAAGGTATGACCTTTTACACTTTTCTCACAAGTAATCATTTGTTATACCAATCAGGGGCAGAACTAGAACATAAAATAGGGAGGCATGTCATTTAGTGTGCTCTCACCCACATCTGCAATTTAGTTGCCAAAATCATAATATGTTTGTTTCTTTGTTTATTCTTCGGCTCACTACTTGCAGTGGTTAACGTGGTTAGCTATGGCACGTGCCGGAACACCGGCAAGTAAAGAATTAGCTATCTACAAGCCAACCGGTCAAAATCCACCGAAACGATTGGGATCGCTGGAATTTGAAAGAATTAGGGACCATGTGAATACTTCCTCAGTCATAATGGCGCTTGTGGCCTCTGTCGCTTCCACTTCTGGTTTATCCGTTCCCGGAGGATATAATGGTTCTGACGGAGATGCTGGAATCCCCGTATTGCTTCACAAAGCCATGTACAAAGTCTTTGTGACTTGCAACGCCGTCGCCCTGTATAGCTCAATCATGGCACTCGTCCTCCTCTTCTGGTCAAATGTTAATGATCCTTATACGAGGACACTTGCCGTTGTCCTATCATATCGCCCGTTGATGATAACTATTTTCACAATGCCTCTCATGCCTCTCGCATTCATGGCGGGGGTCTACGTGACCGTAACTAAAGTTGCTTGGTTCTCTTTTTTTCTCCTGGTCTTGGGATCCGTCGCCCTCTTCAGTATCTGGAGTCTCCTCCTTTTGCTTTATTTTCCACTTAGGAGCACAAATCCTCTCATTCGTCTCTTCACCGACAAAATACTTTTTAGGCTTCTTGTGATAGCGAAGAAAAATGCTGCAGGGAGTGAGATTGCAGGCAGCGAGGCTGCATCCGTCCGGGCCACTCAGGGCGATACCCTCCCGCCCCAACTTGAATAGATAATTTAGCGCCTAGATTCTAGAAAGATGGCGCCTGATCTAGCCTTGAATCTATTAATCTCTCGCTAATTGTGTAACGATGTCCGTACCTTTAGCGCCCTTTTAGTTACATTAGCTGCTGCTGTTTCAATTTGGCTTGCCCACCTGTCTGCAGTCAGAATTAGTGTTGTCTGCAATTTTAGTGTGATCCAAAAATACTTTGTAATCAGCTACTCAATTATAGCTATAAATAATAGCAAAGTTTGGTAGAATGGAGTTTTGTAGTTAAATTGCATCATCATAAAGTTCCATTTCCTTTCACTTTCCTTAACATTAGTTAGGCACGTACCTTTACATTAATTAGAAAAGAAAATTGAATCATCTCGTTCAATTTAACTACTTTTAATGGTTCCAATTTGTGACGAGTCTCAATAAACTTTCGCATTTTTCTTAATTTGAATGTTGAGGTACACGCATATCGACATGTTTTTCAATTCCTAAACACTAAAAATTTTCACAATATACAAAGGTTGAAAGGTAAGTTTGTATGTATTTTCGGTATTTTTTACTACCGTTTAAATTTGTACAGAAAAGTAAAAATTTGATTTTTCGCAAAAACATAATTCTAACAAACAAGTCCATATAATGCACTTGGTCACATGTTCCCGGTGCCAAATTATATGAGCCAATGACGAAAACATATGAATCGTCGGATTAAATCAGATTTTTGTTGAAACAAATGTTTGTATGACTCTTTTTGTTCAAATAAGGAAAGTTTATTATTTTCAATCAGCAATATGCTTTTCATTAAGGAGATTGCTCTAAAATGATAAATCACTGGATAAATCTCTCCCAAAACAATTTTGTCAAACTAAATTTCTTCATGTCACATTATACGTCTAAAAATTATGCAGCCATCACCCCTCACCCAAGGCACTTTTATTCCTCTCCTTATATTAATAATTTTTTATGTTCTACCTTTTGGAGTCACATTTAGAAATTGTTGGCCAATGAATTCTCCATAATCGAATATTTATTTAGTCATCCATTTTTACATTCTTTTTTCATTTTTTCTGTGGTCAAGTGGAAACAAATGCTATTGATTTGTTTTAGCAGTGTCTAGACAAAGAGATGGTGGTAATTTTTAGTAGGAAAACATTAACAAGAGTATTTTACACTCTTTTTATCATCAAGTCATTTTGAAAATGATAAGCTAATTTATTTATTCAATTTAATTACTTCACGAACAAGTTGCATAATATGTGTGTGTATATGGAGAAATATATTCATACATGTATCACAGCTTAACAAATATTGGACCATCACCATGAGAAACTTTTTCAATCAGTGAAATTTTTCAATGTCTTTCTTGGAGAGTTCCTCCTACCCCTTTATCAAAGCAAATGCTATGCCACTTTCATAGGAAGCTCCTCTCTCTCTCTCTCTCTCTCTCTCTCTCTCTCTCTCTCTCTCTCTCTCTCTCTCTCAAGTAAAACATTGATGAGAGCCTTTTGAGTACGCAATTAGAAAGATCCAATTACATGATCTCATAAGGCCCCCACATGTTTTAACAGTTTGTCAATGTAAACTATTGGATTGACATTGATAAAATTGTTGCGTTTAAAGTCATTGGATTATAACAAAGTCCAAAAGACAGAAAACTTTTATGGTACTCCTATTGTTATGTTACAACGTTACAACACATAGGGTAGTTAAATACAAGAACTTCATAATAGCATATTCTATGATGTTATCGTAATCAAGTGCAAAGTGGTGTGAAACAAAAGTGTGCAATTGAAGATTTTCTAAAGATGAATGGAATCAACGATGATGGAAGTTTCACAGGAAAAAGATGAGCTGAGTAAGACATAGGTCCGTCGCCTAGTGACTTGCTTTTTTTTTTTTTTTTTCACCCACTGATGACCAAAAATTAGCCTTAATCCTGCTTTTTTATCAACAGGAGAACAAAAACAATAAAGTGAGAGCATTTACACTTCTTGTGGACCTCCAAATGATTGTATTCCTAGCTGGGTTGGAAATTGGAATCTAAAAGAAAACCAAATATATCTGCCCATCTTTCTAATAAAAAAATTTATTCTTTTTGACCCAAATAATCAAATAATAATTGAGAGGTATATTATTTGTCAAATAATACATATGGTGATACGAAAGTTAAATGTTTATTAGGTCTCATACTAATTACATTTACAAAAATTATAGGTTGATTTTAGAAAGTAGAATCATATGTTCAAATACCAAGAAAACAACTTTGAATTGGAGCCATTTGCACACAATCCAAAAGCTTAAACTTAGCCAGTTTATTAAATTTGCAGCATATTTCATTTGCCTTCAAGTGGCGATCCGCTATGCAGAGTTATATGAGTTTCAAGAAGTTATCATATGTTCGCTCTCGTTGCAATTGCACCCACTAAAACTAAAATTCATTTGACAAAATTCTTTGAATTTCATCCTCTCTATCATTTGAATAATTTAGAGAATTTTCAAATGAAAATACAGAAAATCATTTTCCTTTTTGGCTTCAAGTATAAAATACATGTTTTCTATTTTTGCCATTTTCGTTCTCGTCTTAAAAAAGTGGCTCCCCACAGGATGCTTTTATTTTAACTCCCTCCTTTTCATATTCATTCACTTTGGACACAAATTTATCATTTACTGCGGCATTTTCGTAAGGTTAAAGCTTTTTCCAATTCTAAGAGGATTATTCTTTTCAATCCATAGCTCCAGGAAGCTTCAAAGAAATTCCTTGTTCAAGATTTTCTTCTCATTGTCCTTTTTTTCTTTTCAATCTGTAGCTCCAGGAAGCTTCAAAGAAATTTTCTGTTCGAGATTTTCTTTTCATTGTCCTTTATTCTTTTCAATCCATAGCTCCGGGAAGATTCAAAGAAATTTCCTATTTAAGATTTTCTTCTATTATTCTTTTCAATCCTAGCTCCAGAAAGCTTCAAAGAAATCTCCTATTAAAGATTTTCTTTTCATTGTCCTTTGCAATGTAAGACAAGTTAGTTAAGAAATTCTAATGCTATGTATATGAATTGCCTTTGATTAGCCAAGAAGACAAACAAATTGTTATGCGACTTCAGTAATTTCCCACATGCTAACATGATCATCTAGAAAGGATTGGTTAAATTTTCTTTTTGATTAGTGAGATAATTTTTTTTTTCATTGCTCTTATTAATAGACACTAATAGTATCCGAAGGACTTGTTTGGTTTAGTTTTGGGGAAATGCCCTTGACATAATGCAAATATCTTTGAGGTAAAGGGGTTTCTCGAAATGCTACACCGTTTGGTAAATTACAATCTCAAGTAGCATTGAAAAATAACTTTAGCAAAAACACCATTTGGCAAAACTTGCATTTGTAATTGGCTTTTACTATTTTTATTTTATTTTTAAGTTTGAAAATAAAATTCGGCAGCCGTCTAATCACCGACCAACCACCGGCCAAATGTCGGATGGCCAATCTAGCCACCGGACTGCTATATCTGGCCGCCTAAGGTCGCGGAGGCCAGATCTGGCCATCGGATTGCCAGATCTGGCCTCTCGATGGCCAAATCTGTCGGCTGAGGTTGCATGGACCCAGTCGGCGTCACTTGGCGCTCGTGAGCTAGGCCACGCTGCCTGGGTTGCGGGTCGCGCCACCCGGGGCGGTGGTCACCGGGGATGCATGACCCCCACGTGGTAGTGGCGGTTGCCAGAGAAGCCGAACTCTCAAGCGGCGGGGAAGACGAAGACGAACGGGGAAGAAAATGAACAATAACGGTGATGAACAGTGAACTTGCATCTCCGAAATGCTCAATGCTCAAAGCTGGTCCTCCCTAGCATTCAGCTTTCGGCATTTAGAATGCCCACATTTGGCAAATGAGTATTCCAAAACACTTGCCAAAAAAAAAAAAAAAAAAAATTCCCCTCAAAGCCCCTTGGAAAGCCCAACCAAACGAGGCTGAAGAGTCTGAAGCCTCACACTATAGAAATCTGATATACTAGAAATGTGATATATTATTGAAAATTAAACCAAGCTTGTATTGTTTAGTTCCAATCTATAGAGAAGTTTCCCACCACTCGTGTTTTCGCAAAAATAGATTCCAATGAACTATTAACGTTTTTAATTTTTCAAAATGGGCCGTAAGTGAACTTGATTCTCTAGTTATTTTTAGTGAAATTGTTATCGCTTAAAAATACTTTCCAATCGTACTTATTATCTAGGGTCACGCAAGGGCTACAATCTTTATGGTCGCAGTGGAGGGGCTCAGCTCCATCGCAACTCGCAAGTACTGACTTTCATAAAAAGAGACGCGCAACCCTAGAGTTCACGACCTCCGTTGATTCATTCCAACAGTGATCTGTAGTCACAGGAGGCCACGAGCTTCATGGTTGGATGTCTCTCCCTTAATGAAAATCAATACACACGATGGAAATAGCCTCGCTACCAAAATCATGGAGGATGTAGCTCTCACGCGACCGTAAGAAAAAGGTGTGATTTTACAAATTATGATTGATAAGAGGCCTTTTTGCTTTTTGCTATTAAATGGTTTCTAAATCAACAATCTTTTTAGAAGTCCATTTTCTCGTCTCAGCAATTTGCCCTTTTCTTTTTTTTTTTTTTTGTCCTAAGAAAAACGTCATTGTGGTGGGCAAAGTTCATGTAGTGGAATCTAAATTGTTCAATTGGTACTGTCAAATTTGTGTCACGACTCATTAGAGAGCGACAACCTAGGAAATCCTTTATCTTTGTATCTAAGGAATCAACATGAAGTGATTGAAAAAAAGATGAATTTCACACACAATTCATTGTACTTAAGTGATAAAACTTACGAATCCAAAATCATGCAAATTCAAATGCTGCTTAGAATTGTCAATCATATTCATTTGAGCAAACAGCATTGTAAGGGGTATATAGTTCAGTATGTTTATGATGAGAAAGCCCATTTAATATTGATAAGCCCATCTAAGATGCCAAACCTTGCCTAAATAGGTGAATCCAATACGTGTTGTGGGGATTAAAAAAAGAGAAAGGGATTTTCAGGACTAGGATGCATCAATAACATTACCTTAAAGATAGTGATTTATTCAATAGGACTCAAGATCCAATTCAATTGAATCCAATTGAAATCTTGACCCTAGGTACAATGCCTAGACTCCAATTTTGCTCACTTAGTCCATGTGGCAAGCAAAAGATGAATACGATTCAAGCCTTGAATAGACAATCAATATAGAGAAAGCATGAGGAAAAGAACGAACATAGAATAGAGAAATGTTGATGATCTCTTTGTTCCCGTCTTTTCTAGAAGATGGCTCTAGATAAATAGACAAAGGAAATGACACATGCAATATTGGACGCATCTATTCATTGATGACACTTGAAACCTAAGTTATTTTTTTTTTTTTTTGGTCAGTACTTGAAACCTAAGTTAGATGATCGTTTTTAAACGGTAATAATCTAAGAGATGGATAAGAACTAAAAGGCAAGATATCTAATGAGCAATTTCAGCAATATGGTCCATAAACTATGAATTTGTTTAATATAGTCCCCGGACTTTTAGTACATATTCAATGCAATCCCTAAATTGTATGAAAGTGTTCAATATAGTCATTCCATTAATTCAAGACCGGAGACTATATTGAACATTTTCCATATAATTTATGAACTATATTGAACATGTACAAAAAATTCAAGGAATACATTGAAAAAAATTAAAAGTTATGGACCACATATTAAAAACTTAGGAATCAAATTGCATATTAAACCAAAGTTTATGGACTATAATTGTGTCCCAAAACAATCTCTCACTATTTTCGTAAGGAGGAATTATTATGAGGCAAACTTTGACTCCCAATACAATGTACAAGCCATAAATTCATATCCTTGAACCTATGGCGAAGCAAAATGTAATAGTTGATAGGAGAAACTTTGATCTCAAAATTACCAATTTGAGATCCATTTATTTGCGAAAAATATATAATTTAGAGAATTTTTTTCTAAAAATAGTCACTTATATCGCTTATAGAAATGAATGAATGAAAATTATCTTTATTGTCAATGAAATTTTTAAATATAATTATTATCGATAATAAAAATATCTTTCATTGACTAATTGATTGAAGTGATACAAGCGATCTTTTTTAGAAAAATGCTATTCAAATCATTCATTTTTTGTGAAACAAATGAAGTTGATCATATCACACAAAGTTTGTCATTTCTTTTAGGGCCATGCATTATAAATCATGCACTTAACCCAACTTAGTGAGAGCTTTAGAGCATAACTACAACTTAGAAAAAGCGGTCCGGACTTCCACATTAGCAAAGGTAAATCCGATCAAGGGCATTCGCAACCACCATTTGTTAAGATTAGTTTTTTTTTTTTTTTTTTTGGTATTGGAGGAACCGGTTTGTAGCCGACAGCCGCGCCGTAAACCCCCAAGTGACACTTAAGCAGGAGGACCCACCACCCCTGAGTCACACTTAATACACCTAGCGCCTCCCCTGGGTTTTGAACCCTTCACCTCTTCATTGAGGATCAGCAGAGTCTTATCCAGTGGAGCCACCGCGGCCGGTGGTATTGTTAAGATTAGTTTGATCCTACTTTATTGCAAATACAACAATGCACATTTTGAGATGAAATTTTTCCTATTAAAAATTTTGGTCCTACCGGATGCAAAGTAACATGCATTGAACATGTAACCTCAGTGCTAACATTTTGACAGATCACAATTGACTACATTTTTTTTCAAAATCTAACTCATACATAATACAAAATAGAGTAGGCTACATCCAGCCAATCCTTAAATATTGGTACTAATCACATCTCCTTCAAAGCTCTTGATTGCTTTACACAAGCTTATCTCCTAGTAAGAAGATTGGCGGGAAATTGTCCAAAAAGTCTTTAACATATTGTATGACGGTCCATTCAACCTTAAACTTATAATTATATATACCATATAGTTTTAACTTTGTCGTTAGCACCCATTTAGAACCTATAGTTATAGTGCTAGGAGGAAGATTAGCTAATGACCATGTATTATCTTGCTTAATAAATTTTATCTCAATTAGGAGTGAGTGGCTCCACAGTCAATTCAAGTTTCACTTGGAACCTCCAACCTGTTAGAACCGATTCCCAATTTATAGAACCTGAAATTTGCCTTAAATACTTGGGAGCATTAAACATACCCTGTCATAGGTTTTAGGATCAATTTCATGATCTATCCAAGTTCCACCTTATTCTTAATTGAATGATTTCAGTCAATTATTACATTTGATTACCCCCATTTACTATTACAATCTATTGATCACAACTTATATTTAGATATATGAAAAATATGAGATATTAACAACGCAAAAGTTTCACTCATGGATATTACCGGAAATGAAAGCTTATACTAGTGATTTCAAATTAAACAATGATCATCTGACATAAATTTTACAAGGAACAAGAAAAAAACAAAAAACTCGTTCAGATGCAGTTTCAGTAATGAAGCAATGTGGCTAAAATCATGCTTAACAACTAACGAATAATGTCTATTGTGTAAAGCACACCCCATATGCTTTCAAAACAATTTAAGATTAGATATGAATCTACACAATTTGATTCAAACATTTTTACCAAACAAGATTGAAAGGAAGATTTTAGGTGTTTCAAACTCAAATTCCAGCCTAAGTTCAATCTAAACTAACATCAGAGGTTCGAATCAGGGAAGCAAACTCAAATAGATCAGGTTTCTATCTCCACAAAGGATTCAAAGTCTCGGTTACTCCTAACTGGAAATAGAACAGAAGCATTACTTGATTAGCAAGGCCAAATGAAACTCTGGCTTGGTAATTAACTTCAGGACGTAAGCTTCCATGATTTCTAGCAATCGAAACCAGTGCCGATGGAGGGTTTTGAGCGAGATCCAAACAACTCGAGACTCGTAGCCCAAAAAAAAAAAAAAAAAAAACAAGACGGAGGAAGACAGGGTAACATTCTATGCTCTTGTCAATCGGAGACGAAAAATAACTGACGGCAAGCGGCGTCCGACAGCAATGAAGAGACTCTCAAAGAAGTTTTTCAAACTATCCTCTCGAGGACTCTCTCTCTCTCTCTCTCTCTCTCTCTCTCTCTCTCTCTCTCTCTCTCTCTCTCTATTATACACGTGTAATCTGCCATTTATACCATAATCACAAAATCATTTACTAAGAAAAAGCCAAGGAGAAGGAGTCGCGCTCACATAGGAAGGGTTTCTTTTTGTTCGCTATGTCCAAGCCTCACCATGTTTGGATATGCCAATTTCTATTTCAGGGTTTCGTAGGTTCTCGATCCAGTTTGATTCAATTTAATTCCTACCCACGAATCAAACCGCATGTTATAGGTTCAACAAAATATGGAACTAGGAATTGCACTGGGTCTTCTCGGAATCTAGAATTAGAATGGTTCCCATCGGTTCTTTGATTCCTTATTTTACTCTGAAATCATGCTCATCTCTAATCTCAACATCCATTACCATTGTCCAAATATGAGCTTCCAATCTAGACTTAGCATCATTATAACTTTTGGATCAAATCAATTCGATAAATAGTTCAGAGACTTTTCTTATTCTTTTCATTATCAAATGCTAAACATACTTCGCCAACTAAAATTGCTTAATGAGTTGGTGGGGCAAATTCCTCCTAAATGATTTGATGCTTAGAGAACCCGAATTTTAACGTTAGAAAACTGTCAAGTTTCAAATAGCAATAAACTCATAGATAAGAGCTTAAAGACAAGATAATTAATAGATAACCTGAAACTCTTGGTGTTTTAGTTTTTTCTTCCAATATAGAACAACATTTTAAACATCTATCTACTTTTATAAAAATAATAATACAAAACGGTCTTGTAGTCTCTCCTACTAAACAAAAACCAACCGTGAATATTTTAAATAACATGGTAATGCTTGCCAATGCCTACAAAACCCAGCAAGATGTTTCTGATCATGCTGTTGCTAATCTTTTAGTAGCCGGATTTACTGGACAACTAAAAGGTTGGTGGGATAATTATTTGACTGATGAACAAAGAATACAAATTTTAACTGCCTATAAAATCAATGACTTCGGCCAACGCATGGGTGATGATCAAGGTCATCTTATCCAAGATGCGGTCAATACTCTTATCTATTCCATTTCACAACACTTCATAGGAGACCCTTCACATATTAGAGATAGGAACCAAGATCTCTTATCCAACATGCGTTGCAAATCCTTAGGGAAATTTAGAGAATACAAGGAACTCTTCCTTCAAAGGGTTCTTATCAGACCTGATTGCAATCAACCCTTTTGGAAAGAAAAATTCTTAGCAGGTTTACCCCAAATTATAGGTGACCAAGTTAGAGATAGAATTAGAGAAGAATACAATGGTCAAATACCTTATGATCTCCTTTCTTATGGAGAAATAGTCTCTTATGTTTACAGACAAGGAACCCAAATGTGTAATACTATCAAATTACAAAGACAACTCAAGGAAGAACAATCTCTTACCAATAGAAGTTTAGGAGATTTTTGTGCTCAATACGACCCCTCTTATAATGAAAAAACAAAACCTAAATGTAAGGGAACTTGTCCTTCTAAGAAAGAAACAAAGAAACATCACAACAAACCTCCACCTCGTAGGAATAAACAAAGACACCACAATAACCAAAATACACCGCATACTGATAGGAAAAATTTTAAAGACATCAAATGCTATTCTTGTGGTAAAAAAATGTCATATTTCAAAATATTGTAGGATTAATAAAAAATTAAATGAACTCTCTCTTGATGACACTACTCTTAATCGTTAAACAACATCTTCATAGAAAATGGTGATACTTCTTCTGACGAACTTCTTGAGGAAGAAGGTCTTCGAATCAATGAAATAGATTCCTCTTCGATTCGATTATGAAGACGCCTCTCCTGAAAAACCTATTCCTGAAATAAATATGTTAACAAAAGAAGAAAAATTTCTCCTTAGCACTGCTGATAAAATTACCGACCTAGAAGCCAAGAAAGAATACCTAGATAGATTACATTCTTCATTGAATATTACCTCCAAACCCAATACTTCATATGACATTTTAAATAGAAACAAAAAATCCTAGTCCAGACCCGTTAATATTAATGACTTCCAAAATGAAATCAAACAACAAAAACTTGAAATTCAAGCCTTGAAAGCAACACAGTTAGAAATGAAAAAAAAGATTTCTGACATAAAATCTCTTGTCATAAAAGGAAAGACAGATTTAGAAGACCAAAATGAAATCACCAATACTTCAGACAATCCGGACCCATTATGTTATTAACATAAATAACATCTAGAAAATGGATAATAAATATTATGATAAAAATTAACAATGAGTTTATTATTGAAACAACAACACTCTTTGATACATGAGCAGACCTCAATTGTATCAAAGAAGGTCTTGTTCCAACAATATACTTTGATAAAACTTCTGAATCCTTAAAATCAGCCTCAGGTGATAAACTTAATATCCAATACAAATTAGCAGAAGCCTTAACAATAAAAGATCAAATGTCTTACAAAACATCTTTTCTTTTACTAAAAAATATGAGGCGACAGGTAATTCTTGGAACACCTTTCATACAATTAATACAACATTTTACAGTTACCAACGAAGGTATTGAAACCCATGCTCTAAACAGAAAAATCACCTTCAACTTCATAACAAAACCACAGAAGAGAAGCCTAAATATTTTACAAGAACATTCGATTTCATAAATAAATTGCCTTATAAAAGACACAGAAAATCAGCTTGAATTCTTAAAAGAAGACTTAGAGTTCAAAAGAATAGAATAAAATCTTATAAAACCAAACTTCATAGAAAAAATAGATTCCCTACAAAACCACATAGAAAAGACTATATGCTCAACTCTACCCAATGCCTTTTGGGAAAGAAAAAAGCATATCGTTGATTTACCTTATGAACAAGAATTTTCTGAAAACAAAATACCTACCAAAGCCCGCCCAACACAAATGAATCAAGAAGTCTTGAAATTCTATCAAGCAGAAATACAAGATCTCTTGAATAAAAAAAAAACTCATAAGAAAAAGCCAATCACCTTGGAGTTGTTCTGCTTTTTATGTCAATAAAAATGCTGAACTAGAAAGAGGAGTTCCTAGGCTTGTTATTAATTATAAACCTCTTAATACAGCCCTTAGATGTATAAGATATCCTATACCCAATAAAAAAGATTTGCTAAACAGACTTTGTAGATCAAAAATATTTTCAAAATTTGACATGAAATCAGGATTTTGACAAATACAGGTAAGTGAAAAGGATAAATACAAGACAGCTTTTACATTTCCCTTTGGCCAATATGAATGGAATGTTATGCCATTCGGCCTCAAAAATGCCCCTTCAGAATTCCAAAGAATTATGAACGAGATTTTCAATCCTTATTCAGAATACATCATAGTTTATATAGATGATGTTTTAGTTTTTTCTTCCAATATAGAACAACATTTTAAACATTTATCTACTTTTATAAAAATAATCATACAAAACGGTCTTGTAGTCTCTCCTACTAAAATTGCACTTTTTAAAACCAAAATTAGATTCTTAGGCCATTACATCCATTTAAACACCATCACTCCCATAGAAAGATCAATCTCTTTTACTGATAAATTCTCAAATGAGATTAAAGACAAAACTCAATTACAAAGGTTTTTGGGTAGTCTCAACTATATTTTAGATTTCTTTCCAATATAAATATCCTTTGTAAACCTCTACATCAAAGGTTAAAAAAGGATCCTCCACCCTGGACTTCTATCCATACAGACATTGTCAAACAAATAAAAATGCATGTGAAAGATATACCATGCCTACGCCTAGCTAATCCTTCCGCTTTCAAAATAGTTGAAACAAATGTATCATAATTAGGATATGGTGGCATTCTCAAACAGGTCAAAAACAACAAAGAACAAATTGTTCAGTTTATATCAAAACATTGGAATTCCACTCAATAAAATTATTCGACAATCAAAAAAGAAATACTCGCTATAGTTTTGTCTATATCAAAATTCCAAGGAGATTTATTAAATCAAAAATTTATCTTACGAATTGATTGTAAATCAGCCAAAGACATTTTACAAAAATATGTTTTAAACATTGCATCAAAACAGATTTTTGCCAGATGGCAAGCCATACTTTCAAAAGTATTCGATTTTGACATAGAATTTATAAATGGTTCTTCAAATTCATTGCCTGATTTTCTCACAAGAGAATTTTTACAGGGGATACCAATATGCCAAGATCCAAAAAAGACAAAGACAAAGGCAAAGGCAAAGCCACTACCGAACCTTCCAATACACCACCAAAGCCGAAAGGCTTAACATCTGTCAAAACATGGCTTGAAATGACAGAAGACAATCAGTCATTCTTATGCCAAACACTTGTGAAAATAGAACATATATCATCTGATTCCACACTAGCCTTTAAACAACTAGCCGATATGATACCAAAAGAAACAATTCTGTTACTTGCTCAGTCCTCACAAAACACAGCAAAAAAGGAGACATCCAGTGCTATCGAGGTAAGTAACAATCCTTCTCCGATTGCTACACAAAAGCAAGTAGAATACAAAAGAATTTCGAATGAGGTGGTTATTAGGCCACAGGCAACCCCTTAATCCCAAAAATCAAAATTTTTCCCCAAAACATCATTTCAGAAAATATTAACTGTAGAAGATGGATTCTTTGACAAAGATCCAATGTTATTTGCCAAAAACATCTTCCCAAAAAATTGGTTATTCAAATCACACAGTACAAATAAAACCCTTGCTTATTACGAGCAAATTTTAGTGGAAACAGATTCAGTAAGATTTACCCACTTTACGACAAAATGATACGAAAACATTATGTACTCCATTATTTCCATCAAAAAGTCATACACCTCTCACACTTTGGGAACTTCACCTTATACACCCAGAAAATTCCAAACCAGGCTTACCCAAAGCCTACCATACTCCTCCTCATATTTATACTGGGACTACCAACAAGCTTGGTGGAATGTTTTCTTCAGACAAAATACAAATTTCCAACACACTTGGTTGTTATTCTTCAAGGATAACTTCCCAAGACAAAGCCTACCAAACTGGTTTGCCCCTTGGTGGGATCTCTTTGGTCCTTTGGACATAATACTACATTCCACAGTCAAACAAGGTTACAAGATTTTTAGTGAAAACTTCGTACCAACACCACATGATATAAGGTTCCCATGCCTTATGCATTTCTTTATAATATTCAGAATCTCCTGGGTAACGGCATGGGGATTTGAATACAATACATCCACAAGACCTGGTGTACCAGTACTTGTCCTTAAATACAAAACAAAATGGTGGGATGGATTCAATAGACTTGAACAAGGATCTGAAGCTGCGGTTAAAACATGGCTAAATAACCAGAAAACCCAAATAATCGCATCCCCATCAAATACATCGTTCTTATAGGAAAAATCCATGGCAAGTGCAGCACTTGCAACAGTCCAAAACAGAGAGGAATACTGCAACATCCTTAGGACAATGCTCTTAGAAGCGGAAGAATCACAATGTGGATCTTCCAAATCTCAATACAGTCAAGACGGATCCTCTCAGTCACATCACAGTGGAAACACTAATGAAGACGACTACTACGGGATCAATCTGGATAAAGATTAAAATTCAAAGACATCACATGTAGATACCGTTACAAGCGGCGCAAAGGCTACACACCGGAGCGTAGTAGACATACACTGTTCACTGTTCACTATTCACTTTACACTTTCACTCAATATTGTTCACTTTACACTGTTCAGCACTGTAGCACTTTCACTGTAGCACCCTCTATAAATACACCCTCTCGACATAGAAGAAGGGAGCTCGAAATTTTCCAGATTTCTCTCTTCTTCTTCTTCTTCTTCTTCTTCTTCTTCTTCTTCTCTCTCTCTCTCTCTCTCTCTCTCTCTCTCTCTCTCACTTGTAAACCATCCTCCCTTCCATCTCCATCCTCATCTCTTCTATCTCCAAGCCCTCTTACCTTGTATCCCCTGGTTTCAAAGCAAGTTAGTTTTTCATATACATAGTTTTATACAGGGTTACCAACTTACATGATAGTTGGTTAACCATTAGTTTTTGCATCCTTCAATACATGTAATTTCAGCTTTTCAGCTTTATATAATACAAGTTCATACCACCTTCATGGTTGGTTTTTGTTTATGCATTCTCTTACTTTATATTTTATATATTGCTTTCGGTCTTTACATTATTTTTAATTCTCGTGATTTTATTTAAGCCATTTGCTTTCTTTTTATATACATCATTTCCTTTTAGATACATCCTTCCTTGCTTTCATATAGATCTATTAATCTCTTATACTTCCTTGTTCTCTCATATAGTACCCCGATCCTAACCCCTTTATGGTATCAGAGCCATTTGTTGGCATCCTTCTTGTTTCTACAAAGTGGTCCAGGCCGTAAGTCCCTGAGTAGCTGTTAGACCGTTGGTTTAGCTCTGTAACGATTCTGAAGAAGGGTTAGTTCCGATCTTAAGTATGAGCTTACATAGAAGATCTACATCTTCCTCTAGTTCTCTATCACAGATGGACTCAAATCCAAGTCCTATACATAGAGAAGAAGTAAGGATAGAAGATTTCAACAAATCTATAGAAAATTGGGAAATTCCTAAAATACAACTTAAGGAAATATACAAGCAATCAAAGTTGAAGTTTTTCAAAAAATTAGACTATGTCATATCCACCGAAGAAAGAGATGTTCCTCTTTCCAATTCCTATGAAAAAATACATATTTTGAATAAAGAGTCCATCCAAAAGCATAAACAAAAATACAATTACATTCATATAGGACTAGTCCAAGTAGGAGTCAAACCTCTTACAAAAGAAGGCCTTAATACTTCCATTCTCTTAGTTTGACGAGATTCACGTCTTTTAAACTATGATGAATCCATTCTCGGTACTATAGAGACAAGTCTCTGCAAAGGACCCATACATTTTGACTGCTACCCCAATTTTTCTGTTTCTCTCAAAGATAAGAACATTCTTAGAGCCCTAACACTCCAAATCAAAACCCATAATTACAAAGTGGCAGATGGTTCTATTCCTTTAGCCCTTGTTTATAGAATTCATTATAAAGCCACGTCCTCCACCTTTGGAGAAAATGCTTTCAAACATAGTTCTCGAGGAGAAACACTTCTTCTCCAAACTGACATTTCTAGAGCTAATACAACAATCCCTAGGTCTATTAATTGGAACCAAGTTACTTTACCAGAACAATGGGAATTAGAAAACTAAATTCCCCAACAAGTTAATCAAAATACAGATCTGACTAATGTCATTCAACATCCAGAAGGAAGAGTGACCATTAGATTTCCTAGAAGATCTTTTGATTCAAGATCTAGTCATTCTTTTCACAATTCTTATACGAGGTCCATAGATCTTAATCCTAATCTTCCTCATATAATCACCATTCCTCCTAGTACGCACAAAAACACTCCTCCTCCTAGTATACATAGAGATACTCCCACACATGATACAACACCTTTACCTCCTTCCACCAGTAGAAGTAATCAAGAGACACCTCCTGAACTAGAAATTAGTGGTTTAGATAATAGATCAGGGATTTCCAGGCCAGTTTATCAACAAAACCAGCCTGAACCAGTCCTAGAAAATACAGATTCCCCTCATCATTCTCCTACTTATTCTCAAATGATAGATGCTGAGCTTAATGTTTTAGAAAAACATTTTGAACCAAACAAAGCTTTTCTTAATAAAGAATTTAATTTTGAAGACAACAAACAAATTAGAGAATGGTTCTTCAAAACCTTTGCTAACAAAGCAAAAGACGTCAAACAAAAATATTACGACTACATATACGAATATGAAGTCCATATATTCTTCTTTGATTGGTTAGAAGAACAATTCCTTGAACCAAAAGAAATAATTGTTTTAGATCATCATTATAAGTGGAAACTTGATAATGGTGAAACCGTAGAATCCAATCATCCACCCCTTAGAAGAATAAAAACACAACATGGAGAAAGTGAGGTTATAGCTACTCCTTTTAGGCTTCCAGATCAAGGAGACTCTCTTTATACTCACAAAGTCATTGAACAAAACAATTACACTAATCAACATTTGGCAACCATAGGGAAACAACTGAATAGGATAGAATCCACCATTTAGAATCCTACTCAACTCATCACACCAAAAGTTGACACTTTCAAAAAACCCATTTTCAAAGCCTTTGAATTCCCAAAAAACCTTAGCCCACAGTTTCCCAAAGCCATAGAACAAAAGAAAAAACTTCTAGGAAAAGCAAAGCTAGAATCTACTCCTATTATAGACACCCCTAAATTCGAGAATCTTATCATTAAAGACACCCCTGACCAACCCACTATCGGTACATTGACCAAACAATCTGGTGACTCTGATAATGAATCAGTCACTGAAATTAATAGACTTAATTAGAGACAACCTCAGAAACTATATTATAGTAGAACTACTCCACTTGAAATTGCCCAAGAAGAATCATCATAGAAAATACAGAATAAATACTCTCCCGATGCCATTTCTGAATGGAATATAGATGGTGTTGCCGAAAGCAATATCATGAATATTTTAAATAACTTGGTAATGCTTGCCAATGCCTACAAAACCCAGCAAGATGTTTATGATCATGCTGTTGCTATCTTTTAGTAGCCGGATTTATTAGACAACTAAAAGGTTGATGGGATAATTATTTGACTAATGAACAAAGAATACAAATTTTAACTGCCTATAAAATCGATGACTTCGGCCAACGCAAGGGTAATGATCAAGGTCATCTTATCCAAGATGCGGTCAATACTCTTATCTATTCCATTTCACAACATTTTATAGGAGATCCTTCACATATTAGAGATAGGAACCAAGATCTCTTATCCAACATGCGTTGCAAATCCTTAGGGAAATTTAGAGAATACAAGGAACTCTTCCTTCAAAGGGTTCTTCTCAGACCTGATTGCAATCAACCATTTTGGAAAGAAAAATTCTTAGCAGGTTTGCCCCAAATTATAGGTGACTAAGTTAGAGATAGAATTAGAGAAGAATACAATGGCCAAATACCTTATGATCTCCTTTCTTATGGAGAAATAGTCTCTTATGTTTACAAACAAGGAACCCAAATGTGTAATACTATCAAATTACAAAGACAACTCAAGGAAGAACAATCTCTTACCAATAGAAGTCTAGGAGATTTTTGTGCTCAATACGACCCCTCTTATAATGAAAAAACAAAACCTAAATGTAAGGGAACTTGTCCTTCTGAGAAAGAAACAAAGAAACATCACAACAAACCTCCACCTCAAAGGAATAAACAAAGACACTAGAATAACCAAAATATACCGCATACTGATAGGAAAAATTTTAAATACATCAAATGATATTCTTGTGGTAAAAAAGGTCATATTTCAAAATGTTGTAGGATTAATAAAAAATTAAATGAACTCTCTCTTGATGACACTACTCTTAATCAGTTAAACAACATCTTCATAGAAAATGGTGATACTTCTTCTGACGAACTTCTTGAGGAAGAAGGTCTTCAGATCCTTGTTCAAGTCTATTGAATCCATCCCACCATTTTGTTTTGTATTTACAGACAAGTACTGGTACACCAAGTCTTGTGGATGTATTGTATTCAAATCCCCATGATGTTACCCAGGAGATTCTGAATATTATAAAGAAATGCATAAGGCATAGGAACCTTATATCATGCGGTGTTGGTACGAAGTTTTCGCTGAAAATCTTGTAACCTTGTTTGACTGTGGGATGTAGTATTATGTCCAGAGGACCAAAGAGATCCCACCAAGAGTCAAACCAGTTTGGTAGGCTATGTCTTGGGAAGTTATTCTTGAAGAATAACAACCATGTGTGTTAGAAATTTGTATTTTGTCTGAAGAAAACATTCCACCAAGCTTGTTGGTAGTCCCAGTATGAATATGAGGAGGAGTATGGTAGGCTTTGGGTAAGCCTGGTTTGGAATTTTCTGGGTGTATGAGGTGAAGTTCCCCAGTGTGAGAGGTGTATGACTTTACTGATGGAAATAATGGAGTACATAATGTTTTCTGTATAGTTTTTGTCAGTAAAGTGGGTAAATCTTGCTGAATCTGTTTCCACTAAAATTTGCTCGTAATAAGCAAGGGTTTTATTTGTATTGTGTGGTTTGAATAACCAATTTTTTGGGAAGATGTTTTTGGCAAATAAGATTGGATCTTTGTCAAAGAATCCATCTTCTACAGTTAATATTTTCTGAAATGATGTTTTGGGGAAAAATTTTGATTTTTGGGATTAAGGGGTTGCCTGTGGCCTAATAACCATCTCATTCGAAATTCTTTTGTATTCTGCTTGCTTTTGTGTAGCAATCGGGGAAGGATTGTTACTTACCTCGATAGCACTGGATGTCTCCGTTTTTGCTGTGTTTTGTAAGGACTGAGCAAGTAACAGAATTGTTTCTTTTGATATCATATCGGTTAGTTGTTTAAAGGCTAGTGTGGGATCAGATGATATATGTTCTATTTTCACAGGTGTTTGGCGTAAGAATGACTGATTGTCTTTTGTCATTTCAAGCCATGTTTGACAGATATTAAGCCTTTCGACTTTGGTGGTATATTGGAAGGTTCGGTAGTGGCTTTGTCTTTGTCTTTGTCTTTGTCTTTTTTGGATCTTGGCATATTATATCCCCTGTAAAAATTCTCTTGTGAGAAAATCAGGCAATGAATTTGAAGAGCCATTTATAAATTCTACGTCAAAATCGAATACTGAAAGTATGGCTTGCCATCTGGCAAAAATCTATTTTGATGTAATATTTAAAACATCTTTTTGTAAAATGTCTTTGGCTGATTTGCAATCAATTCGTAAGAGAAATTTTTGATTTAATAAATCTCCTTGGAATTTTGATATAGGCAAAATTATAGCAAGTATTTATTTTTTGATTGTCGAATAATTTTGTTGAGTGGAATTCCAATGTTTTGATATAAACTGAACAATTTGTTGGGCCACAATAATCCTTACATTCTCCCACTTGGCCCATATGATTCTCCTTTCATGGTTTAATAAAGACTATAATGTGCACAATAAAATTATGCTATAAAATTTCATTAAATCGGCAATCACATAATAATCACAATTAAGTAAAGAAAACTAATATGAGTCATAACGGTCGTATGTCATTAATCGACATAGTCCATTCTATGCACTACAACTATAGCACTTTACTTAACATGATCCATAAATGAGAAGTACAGTAATAGTCAAACTACAATGTTTCTTTAGAAACTATCCTGTTTAACATTCATCTATTTTCATAATGTATACTAAATAGAAAACAGGAGATATCAGAAACATGTAAGTGAGCTCAAAATGTCAAATATATAAACTCAATACAATCATAATACAAACATTAATGACGTCCAATAATGCCCATCCTTTCAACATGCTCATTAAATGTTTTGGGCAGCAGTCCTTTTGTTAAGGGATCTGCTATCATAAGATTGGTGCTAATGTGCTCAATTGACACTCTTTGTTTCTGAACTTCTTCTTTGACAGACAAGTATTTGATCTATATATGCTTAGGACCCTTAAAATATTTGTCATTCTTAGAGAAGAGAACTGCTGCAGAGTTATCACAATAAATTTTCAGCGGCTTGGCAATACTGTCGACAATCACAAGCCCTGAAATAAAATTCCGCAGTCATAATTCATGAATTGTGGCCTTAAAGCATGCCACAAATTTAGCTTCCATAGTTGATGCAGCAATAACTGACTGCTTCGCACTCTTCCATGAAATTGCCCCTCCAGCTAGAAGAAACAAGTAACCAAATGTTGATTTTCTTATATTGACACATTCGGCTAAGTCTGAATCTGAATATCCAATCACCTCGAGATGATTGGATCTTTTATAAATGAGCATATGATTCTTCGTTCCTTACAAGTATCAAAGCACTTTCTTTGCAGCTTTCCAATGATCCATTCCAGGATTACTTTGATACCTGCCCAGCATTCCGACAGCAAAACTGATATCTGGTCTGATGCAAGTTTGTGCATATATTAAGCTCCCCACAACAGATGCATAAGGAATATTATTCATTTGTTCTCGTTCCAATTCACTTTTCGGACATTGCATAAGACTAAATTTATCACATTTCTGAATTGGAACTATTCCTGTTGAACATTTACTCATATTAAATCTCTCTAAAATTTTCTCAATGTAGGCTTTCTGAGACAATCCTAATAATCATTGTGATCTATTACTGAATATTTTTATTCCTATCACATATGTTGCCTCTCCCATATCCTTCATTTCAAAATTCTTAGAGAGAAATTTCTTGGTTTCATGTAACAAACCAAGATCATTAGCAGCAAGCAAAATATCATCAACATACGAACTAGAAAAATAAACTTGCTCCCATTAATCTTCATATATATACACCGATCAACGGTGTTTTCCTTAAATTCAAATGAAGTTATGGTATTGTTAAACTTAAGATACCATTATCGGGAAGCTTGTTTAAGTCAATATATTGACTTCTTTAATTTACATAAAATGTGTTCCTTTCCTTTAACTGAAAAGCCTTTGGGTTGGTCCATATAAACCTCTTCCTCTAAATTCCCATTAAGAAAAGCGGTTTTTATATCCATTTGGTGTAACTCCATGTCATAATAAGCCACAAAAGCCATAATGATTCTAAGTGAGTCATTCTTAGAGACTGGTGAAAATGTCTCTTTATAGTCAATGCCTTCTTTCTGAGTAAAACCCTTTGCAACAAGTTTGGCTTTATGTCGTTCAATATTGCCTTTTGAGTCGGGCTTGGTCTTAAAGATCCATTAACACTCGACCTTCTTACATCCTTTAGGCAATTCAACTATATCCCAAATTTGATTTTGAGGCATGGATTTTAACTCTTCTTTCATGGCATTAAACCATTCATTAGAATCTTCACATTCCATGGCTTGGGAAAATGAATCTGTATCATTTCCAATTCCTAAGTCATTTTCTGACTCTTGTAAGTAAATCATATAGTCATCAGAAATAACTAACCTCATTTCTCTTTGAGATCTCCTTAATGCTATTTCTTGTGACTCGACTATTGGAGGTTCATTATTGACATCTCCATTATTAAGTGTTTGTTCAATAATTTGTTGTTCTCGATTATTGATAGATTGTACTACAATATCATGAACAACAACTTTAGAAGGTTTAAGCATAGGAATTTCTACCCTTACTTCTTGAATGCAAGCATCACGCATTCTTTCACTCCCACTAATGTCATCATTATCAATGAACCTAGCATTTCCAGATTCAACAATTCTTGTACTATAATTGAGACAATAAAATTTATACCCTTTGGATTTCTCTGCATAACCAATGAAATAACCACTGGTCGGTTTTGAATCCAATTTCATTTCATGTGGTTTGTAAATTCTTACTTCTGCTTGACAACCTCAAACATGCAGGTGTCGTACACTAGGTTTCCTTCCTATCCACAGTTTAAAGGGAGTCTTTGGAACTGCCTTATTAGGAAACCTGTTTAATAAGTACATAGAAGTCTTTAAAGCATACATCCACAAAGACAAGGGTAAAGATGAATGACTCATCATACTCCTAACCATTTCCATTAAAGTACGGTTATGCCTTTCTGGTACACCATTTTGTTGTGGTGTACCTGGCATTGTGTATTGAGCATAAATGTCATGTCTTTCAAGGAATTTAGCAAATGGACCTGAATATTATCCCGATTCATCATACTTTCCATAATTTTCACCGCCTCTATCAGATCTTACTATTTTCACATTTCTATCTAATTGCCTCTCAACCTCTTTAATATACATTTCAAGCGCATTCGCTGATTGAGACTTATCATGCAATAGATAAATGTAACCATAACGTGAAAAATCATCAATAAATGTTATGAAATAGCTTTCCTTACCAAAAGATGTGTTGGAGAAATCTTTCCAGAATATTTTGAAGCTGACAAAACGTTTCTTTCAGTTTAAAGTCTAGATGTTCGGAGACCGTCAGTTTAAAGTCTGAAGACTTTGTTCTCTCAAGACTCAAGACTTAAGACTCAAGACTCAAGACTCAAGACTTAAGACTCAAGACTCAAGACTCAAGACTTAAGACTCAGGACTCAAGACTTAAGTCTATTCTCACTGACAGTCTTTCTAATCCAAAGGACGAAGGAAATCCAAAGCCGAGGTTTATGGTTGAGGATTCGATCCTATCCTCTGAATAGATTCTTTGGTTGGATAATCATTTCGGATTCTTTAATTCTTATCTAAGATCGATTGAAGATCCGTTGGTCGACGAAATAATCTTGGAATATTCTATTCATGGAAACCGAGATCCCGATTGTATGGGCGAACAGATTGATGGGCTATCATCGATTCCTTAAATAGCTCGGATGATCTTCTTGATTGATTCCGTCCAACGGGTAGATTGGAGGAATTCCTTTGGTAAGTGCCAACGGCTATGATGGCATGAAGGAGTATAAAAGGAAGACATCTAGTTGTTTTAAGTGTGTGATCGATAGAAAAATTCCAGAGTCGAAGATCCTTGATTGTTAGTTGAGACGAGCGAAATTGTATACAGAGAGTGTTTATACTTGGTGACGCCTTGAGTGAGTGTGATAGATCATCTACACCTAGAAATCTAGGAAGATCAACACTGTAACAACTCTTTGATCATAGTGGAATCCAGCCAATCGGCTGTCAGTGCAGAAGAGTGGACGTAGGCTTGAATCAAGCCGAACCACTATAAACCGAGGGTTCAATTCTCTCTTTCCCTTACTCAGTCTTGCGATTGAATTTTTAACTGTTGCAAATTCTCTAACTGTTCAAATATCGTGCAAGCTTCGAGAAATTTTTCTTTAAACCTATTCACCCCCCCTCTAGGTTCTCGTACTAGCTATTTCAAGATGGAATATCGAAAGGACCACATATGTCAATATGTATAATTTCAAAAAGCTCTGTGCTTCTTGTGGCACATTTCTTAGTGTGTTTTGTTTGTTTACCTTTAATACAATCAATACACACTCCAAGGTCAGTAAATCCAAATTTGGAAGAATTTCATTCTTCACTAATCTTTACATTCTTTCTTTGGATATATGACATAAACGTTTATGCCACAAGTAAATAGAATTTTCATTCACCAAACTTCGTTTAGTGTCAACATTATGATGCAAGGTCATTAATGTCTCAACAAAAGTATTATCAAGTCTAAATTTGTAGAGACCGTCACATAAAGTTCCAGTTCCAATAAGAATATCACTCTTAAATAGACTGAAAGATTCAGATCCAAACTTACAATAAAATTCCGCCACATCTGGCAAATAAACTAAATTGCGAGAAAATGTAGGTACATAAAGGGTTCAAAACAAATCCAAATAATGCACAGTATCTAAGATTAAACGATAAGTGCCAATGCCTTCAACTAGAGCTTTGTTTCTGTTCCCCGTAATCACATAACTTTCATTTGGCTTTATAATTTAGATCGTAAGAAATCCCTACATTATATTTGACACATAAGTGGTGGCACCAGAATCAATCCACCAAGTATTATAAGGAACTTCAGTAAAATTTGATTTAAAGCATACTAAAGCACAAAGCTTACCTTTCTTTTCGAACCAATCCTTACATTTCAGACAATCTTTTTTCAAGTGTCCAATTTTGTTACAAAAATGACACTTAATAAGATTGTGTTCCTTCTTGTGGATTTGAGAAGCCTTTGAAGAGTCATTCAGGACGTGTAGTTCTTTCTTCTTGCTTCTTCCACCTTTCTCTTAAAATTCTTTCGAACTTCTTGATGACTTTGAGAGATGAACAGAATGAGCCTTTTGATTCTTTATCCTTGTTTTCTCGTGAACTGGCATACTGGCCAATTTGTTTACATTTCACTTATCATTTATAGTGTTGTAATTCATTTGAAATGACCTATATTACTCATAAGGTAAGGAATTAAGTATAAATTGTACTAAAAAATACTCATCCACGTTCATTCCCAAAGTCCTTAACTTTGCCGCTAAATTCGTCATCTCAAGTATATGTTCATGCATGGTACGCGAACCATCATATTTCATGGTGGTTAGTGTGCTCATCCATGTACCAGCAAGTGACTTATCAGCAGTTTGAGAACGCTTTTCCACAAATTTCATAAATTCATTAGCATTGTTAGTCTTTGGAAGAGAAGTCTTTAAGTTGTTTGCAACTGTCATTCGCATGAACATTAAGCTCAGTTTGTTCGATCTTTCTCAAGCTTTATGGAAAAAAATTTCATTATTGCTACTTTCATCAGTAATAGCAGCTGGTTTCTCAGCTTGAAGCGCTAAATCAAGATCCAGGACACTTAAGTGAAACTGGACTTGTTCACTCCAATTAGAAAAAATTATCCCATTGAATAAGAGAACAGATGTGGCATGCGAACGGAGTGAAACAGGTATAGATACTGCAAATGTGCAAGAAAATACTCATATATTAATGCTTTGAGAATATCACCTAATCAGATTCAAACTAAACGACACATGTACATCATAGTTCTCCTTTGGGCGATCTTATGATATACAAATATATGTATATATATATATATATATATATATATATATATACCATAATGATACTAATAATTTTTATTTGATAATTGTAAATATATCCTATTAAAATTTATTTGTTATCTTTGGATATACAAACAAATTTAACAAGTCACATTAATTATCAACTATCATGTTCATGAATTATAAGAAAATAATTAATCTTTGGGTTAATCCCTAAGTTCTTATAATAAATGAACTTCAATATACCCATAACTCCAATAATGAAATAAAACATATCAATTTCATAAATAGCATCAATTAATCATGGGTAATTGAATAAAATAATTTACAATATCAAAAATTCAAAAGACTTCAAGGTTCGGCCACTTTAGTGACTAACAAACCATTCATAATATGAATTTTTAATATTGTAAAATACAAATATTTACCAAATTTGCACACAAGGACAAAAACTTTATCAAAGCATAAGGGCAAAATCATAAAATCATAATTCCATAAGGGCATAATCATAAATTTATAATCTAGGGGCAAAATGGTAAATAATCAGCAAAGGCAAAATCGTAATTATAAATTAAACGGGGCAGAAAAATAAAATAGAATAAAATTAAATTAAATTAAATTAAAAAACCGCGTTGCAGTACGTCAGTGCGTGCTCGACATGTGCCTGCATCCACCTCAGGCGCGTGCCGCGCACGCACAGACGCGTGCATTGCACACGCCTACAATCGCACGGGAAGCACCGTGCGCATGGATCCCACCCGCGCACGTGACGGCATGTGGTGCGTGGGTTCCACGTGCCTACAACCGCAGCACGCATGTGGAGCCCACGCGCATTCTTCCTCGTGCACAGACACGATTTTTCACCGGTTTTTCGCCGTTCCACTACCGTTTTGCCGCTCGTTTCTTCTTCGGCAACCCATCCCAGACACAAATAAATAATGGGTTTTGAAGAGCATGCCGGCATGACCACATGGGTCCAAGTTTCGGAGAAAATGACCAAAAATTGGCCCCAAATCAAACCAAAATTTCCCCAAAACGCAAACCCTAACCACCGCGACTTGCACCGCTCGATTAGCCTCCGGTGAACACCAATATACCGGAAAAACTCATGGCTAATGTTCCTCATGACAGTGCGACAGTGTGGGTCCGAAATCAAGCAGTGGGTTGCCAGATTTTACCCGAAACCGGCGAGTTTCTTCCTTGCCCTCAAAATTCCGAATTCCTCTATTTTTGTCTTTAAAATTCTGAATTACTCCATTTTTGTCCTTTTCTCCATAAACATTCCATCATTCGAATTTTCTTTAATAGAACATTCCAAAACATTTCAACAACAACAAATACTACGAAAAGGATCGTTCAACGAATCATCAAACATAAATCATAATATTTCTTTAAATGGAAAAATCATGAGATCATAAACCAAATGCTCTGATACCAATTGTTAGACAATTCATATAATACTTTGATGCGGAAATTCAAAGTAAATACAAAGATCTTTTGATCTTCATGATTTTTACAAATAGATGAAGACATACCTTTGTCCATAGCGCTACGCTTGATGATGAATATTGTAGAAAACTCAATGATCTCGAACCAAAAGAAGAAATCTGATTTCTCTCCCTTCACCCACTAAACCTTACTGTATTCAATTGATGAAGGAGAGAATACCAAATTCTTTTTGTTATTGTTCGTATGCGGGTGGAGAGAGGATCGGACTCTATTTATACGTTCATTGAAAATGTGCCTTCCATCAAAGCAATATATCCTTTCGTTTATTAAAGTCATACCTTCTCGTAACCAATAATTATTTATAACATTTCAATAATTATTAAATCATATAATAAATCACATAATATGGGCTACAATAATCCTTACAGATGGGACTCGGATTCTTGGTCTGGTCTGTGCAAGGTTGTGAAGAGAGCGAAGAGAGTGGATGGAGATGAGGAAGATGGAGAAGAGGATAAGGTGGAGGGTTTATTTATCGATCGGGCGGATGAGGAGGGGGGGCGTGTGGCGGCAGAGTAGAGTGGCATGGTGGTGTTGGGGATGGGAGTGAGGATGAGGAAAAGCCCCTGAGCAGTGAAAAGTAGCCACCAACCGGGCTACCAAGCTGCCTTGCGGCAATTGCTGTCGTCACAGTCCGAGGTGGCGTGTAGGCGGCGGCATGGTCGTCACGGAAGCAGCAGAAGAAGAGGCAAGGGGAGGATGATTTGAGCTTGTGATTGAACAACATTTTGGGTGTGAAAGAGCGAGGGAGAGGAGGGATGGAGTCAAAGTAAAGTCTGGTCTGCGCGAGACTGTGAAGAGAGTGAAGAGAGTGGAGAGAGTGGATGATGATGAGGAAGAAAATGAAAAAGAGGCTGAGGTGGTGGGTTTTAATAGGGTGGACGGAGAAGGACGCGGCCGACGGGCTGCGGCTAGCAGCAAAGCTGAGCACTGGGAAGCGGTTTTTTTTTTCGTCAATCCCACATGGGTTTTCTAATTTACCTTTCTTAACCTTCCCGTTGGGCAGTTTGGTAATTAAGTGAAAGCCGAGGGATCTTCTTTTTAGTTTTACAAAAGTATAATTAAATTAACATTTTATGGGTCATCATATGACAACGTAAATAGGGAGAGAGGAGGGAGTTTTCCTTTTTCTTTTTTCTTTTTCGTTTTGCTTTTGCTTTTTTTTAGGGGGGTTGGGGTTTGTGTGTAAAGGCTAGAGGTGTTAAATGGGTCATTGACCAATTTATGGACCAATTTCTAGTTAGATGGGTCGTTAATAAATCAAGCCTCATTTCCCAAAACACCCATAATGAATTTTGAAAATAAAGAAGTTGAGATATATGGGTCTTAAATGGGTCCGACCCATTTAAGACCCATTTATCAACCCATTAAAAATGAACCCATTTATAGAGAAACTCTCTCTTCTCTATTTAACTTTACAAATTTTTTTTTTAAAAAACAGAAATTATAATTATTTTTTTATTATAATTTTCTTTTCTTTTTCTTTCCTTTTTTTTTTTCTTTCTTCTTCCTTCGGTTGCTAACACGACGATGGCCGGCGACCGACTAGGCAAGCCTCGAGCTCGTTGGCGTCAAGCGAGGCTTGAGCCTCGCGCCATCCGATGAGGGGCGAGCTCGAGCTCGCCCGACGCCGATGAGCCTCGAGCTCGCCGGATCTCAGTGAGGCGAAGGCCTCGCCAATGTCCGGCCGGGCGAGCTCAAGCTTGGCCGACACTAGCGAGCCTTGAGCTCGCCGGATCTGGCGAGCGAAGGCCTCGTCGACGGCCGATGAGGCTCGAGCCTTGCCAATCGGCGAGACTCGAGCTCGTCGGCGTTAGGAGAACTTGAGTTCGCCGGATCTAGCGAGCTCGAGGCTAGCCTCGTGGCCAACCGTCGTCATGGCCAGCGGCCCGGCCAAAGAAGAAGAAGAACAAAAAATAAATAATAAATAATAAAAATTATATTTTAAAAATAAAAAATTAATTTTAAAAAATAAAAATAATTAAAATTCGATTTTTAAAATAATTATTTTAAAAATTTTAAAAATTGTCCATTAAATTTATGTTGTATAAAACTATTTTAGTAATACATTTTTTTTTTAAACACACACACACACACACACACACACACACACACACACACACACACATATATATAAGCTTTTTTAAGTTTAGTTAAATGGGTGGGTCGGAAAATTTACATTAGGCATAAATGGGTCATAAATGGGTTAATGAGTCAATTTGGGTTGGACCATTAATGACCCGACCTACCCATTTAACACCTCTAGTAAAGGCTAAGAATAGAATCTTGACTTGGAAGTCGAGACTCATGACCTCTAAAGCAGCTACAATGGGGAAAAGACAATTATATGAAATTGCATAATTGATAGACCTTGGAATGTGATGGACATGATTAAGTTTCAGGAAAAAAATCAAAGGTGACATAACAGTATGCCAAGATCGCATTGTGACATTTTAATTTCAAGTCATATTTTTATTGACTTACATGAAAATTTCGATATTATTTGATAGACTAGACTAGTATATCTTTAAAGTAAGGCTATAAAAGAGAGAGGATTAGGATGTTCATTTTTTTTTTTTTTTTTACGTTGATGGTTTTTAAGTGATGGGCCTAAGTTGGCCCATCCACCCATGTTGGGCCTAAAAGCCCGGTCCACAAGATTAGGGCCCATGGATGGTGGGATATGATGAAGGGCACGATTCCTTTTTGGAGGGACGTATATAAGGGATGAAAGAGAGGGAGAACACACCTTTTGGCATTTTAACGTAAGTACGCCCCTCTCCCTCTCTCTCTCTCCAAAAAGAAAAATTAAGGCTAAAGACGACGCCGTCTTCCCTTCAAGGCCAATCAACGTCATCGAATCGAACGGGATCGGTTTTCTCTTCCTCTTATCGGCATTAGTGTTTAATCTGTAGCTAATAAGTTACGCTCGATTCTATGGTATGTTTTAGGATCGGTGATACATGTTTTTCCCAGGCTTGTCTTCCGCATTCGTTTTAGGGGTTCGATTTAATGTTGAATCCATTTTTTGAGAATCCGACATTCCCAACACACATTATATCAAAATACAATATATGAATCTTCAAATCCCTCTATCACCTCCCACATTGCAATTGCTTTTCATTTTTTTTATTTTTTTAAGTCTAGCCAAATGCTAGTTTTGAATTGTGATGACGTATTTGATTTAAATTTTTACGCATCTCTATTGGTCCATCTTCTGTGGACACACTCCTCTATGGTGAGGTGGTGCATTTATGGTGCATTTATGATTATACCCTGTCCTCTCAACAAAACTTGAGTGCAAGAGCATAGGAGAGGAGCAAACCACCTTACTAAGTCCACACTTAATCGGTGTATCAATGCATCTCTTAAACATGGGTAAAAGTGATCCTCAGCTTGAGAAAGCATGTTACATAAATCAATCTGCATACATAGATAAATTGTTCGATTGGGGGTTCGACCTAAGTTACTCCGATAATTGAAATTAGCAAGAGTGAATCGCTTTATTCCCTTCATGACCTTGCACTGATCTCCGCTTATCTCATGCACGTGGGGACTAAGCTTCTCCGCTTCTCTGTCCCACGACGATCAAGCTGCATCTGCGACGCCAAAGCTTCTGTCCCGACGTTGCTGCTTCCTTTGACGCGACGTCTAGACTCCTTGCTCCCTCATTGGCCCAACGCCGCTTTGCCGTGATGAGTCTTGGCTCGACTGAGCACCTGCACGACCATCGCCATGCTGCTTCATCTGTCCTGGTGCTACCTGCCCGTGCTGATTGCCAGCAGATCCACGACCTCTTCTTACTACACCGCTGACGAGCCGTGAGCCTCTAACTGATGGTCCTTGCTACGAGCCTTCAACGATAGACCACCCCGCGAGTAGTTGCTGCTTCTCGCTCCACAACAGCGCTGTATTCCAGTTTGCCGTCCACCTGTTGCCGCCGTCCGTTGCACCTCCAACACCACCCACCCAACAGCAACAGTGCTAGCCACGCTTCAGTCCCATGAATTTTCTTTTCCTGCGAGTATCCAGCGCCGCTGACCATCCAGTGACGCCCAGCATCTCCTGCACTAGTTCCACGTCCACCGCAGCTGAGCCAAGACAAAAAGAAAGAGGTGATCTTGAACGGAGTGGAAGAAAAGAAAAGCGATGGTCAAAGTGGAGAAAAGAAAAATTGAAACGGAGAAAGATTTATTCCATCATTTGCAAACAATATCAACGCCCCCACTTTCCTGAATACACGATGCGGAGAGAATACAAAGAAAAGGGGAGATTTTGGAAATTCGCTCCTTGGGTGCTCGTTCCTCACGTTTTCCCGAGAGTCACCACCTAACTGAGCCGAGCCGGATCACGAATCGCCCGCCGAACTACCGCCGCAGCCATCCTTTGCCGTCAAGCACCACCACGAGTAGCCTTGCTGCGAGACTCACCCACAAGCCGCCTTCGAACAAGTTTGAATTTGGATTGCTCACTTCAAACTTGGTAATGATCTAATCCGATTCGATTTGAATATTTAATTATAAATAGGGGTGTGCAAAATACCGGGAACCGCCCAGACCGCCGGAACCGCCCGGAACCGCCCGGAACCGACAGTTCTTGAGGGAACCGGTCCGGTTCCCGGTTCCAATTTACGGGAACCGGTGGGTACCGGTCCGGTTCCCGATTCCATGGGCGGATCCGCCCGCCTGCCCACCCGGACCGGACCGGACCGGAACCTTTTTAATATTAAAATATTATTAAAACAAAACAAATCCTAACCGAGACTTCTCTCCTCTGTCTAGTGTCTTCAACTTCTTCGGTTCTTCTGTTCTGTGACCATCTATCTCTCTTCTCTGTCTCTCTTCTTCTTCGACTTCTTCGACTTCTTCGGTTCTTCGGTGATTGTCTCCGCCCAGCAGTGACCCGCGGGCCGCGACTGCTATTCGGTGTGTTCGCCTCCTCACGCCGGCTGCTGCTGCTATTTGCCCCCTCACACCGGCTGCCACCTGCCACAACCTGCTCCGCCCAATAGTGACCCGCGACTCCACAGCTCGCCTCTGCGCCGACCACCACGCCAACAGTGAGGGAGAAGTGGATCGACGTAGAGCATTGCTCACCCATCCTCGACGCCAATCGCCGACCTCGAGCACAAGACTTCTCGTTCCCAAACCTCAGCATTTCCGGTGAGTTTCCTTTTGGTTCAAACCGTTCGTTCCCGGCCAACTGAAGTTTGATTCGTCTCTAACTGGCCTTCGCGCCGCCGTCTTCGAGCCGAGTAGGGGTTTTTATGACTGAAACTCTTCCCCACGAACCCTCTTAGCACTACATGTTTTGGTGATAGAATAGCCGAGCGAGATTTCTCTAATTCTTGAATTTTTCATGTCCAATTGAGTTGATTTTTCACGTCAAGATCAGTTCCGTGGATCCACTCGGGAACGGGACCAGACCGGCGGTCCAATTCCCAGGTGGATCCATGCAACAAACGGGTGGATCTCGGATCCAATTTTTCGGAATCGGCCCTTAGCGGGCGGTTCCTAGTTCTAGGTCAGGAACCGCCCGCTCGGACCATGCACACCCCTAATTATAAATTTCATATTGATTTCATTATCTAATTGTGATATTCGAGAATTTAAGCATTATTCAAAAGGATTTCATTGACAAAAATTAATTATAATCGTTAATTTGAGCTGTGAGATGATGGATCATTTTTTTTTTTTTTAATTTTATCTCCAAGCCAATAAGTGCCTTATAAGACGTGAGACGATGAATTATTTTTTTGAATATCATAATCTTTTATTTAAATCTTTTGGATATCCTAGATGATTATTAGATAGTCAACTTTAATGAATGTACAATGAAAGAAAATATCATGTTCGAATATATGGTTTTTTAATATAAGATTGCCTAATTTTAAATAGATTGCGTGTCAAGATTAATTCTAAAAAAATAAATCAGAATATATTCTAGATATGAGTTTTCTTTAATAAATAGGATTTATTTAGATAATATTGCATATTTAAAATGGTCTTCTAAGATAGGACAGCGTTTAGGTTAAACTAATCTATAGACTGGATAATAATTTATTTTAGATAGTTTAATTAGGACATTTTTCTACTTCAAATTTTAATGAAAATACCAAAATATCATATGCATGTCATGTAGTTTAGGCCATGTTATATTGCTATGTCAAATGTGTGTCATGTTAGGTTCACTTAATTAAAAATTGTACCTCATTAGAACTAGGTCACATAGTTAAATGAAATTGCATGTTATATAGCCTAGTTTTAATTTCGAAATAAAAAGAAAGCTAAAAAATAATTGCTTGCTATGGTGTTTAATTTCCTACAATTTCTTTATCTATCGGTTGTTATCTTTAATGTTTGCACTCCTGTACTAACACTAGATTCAAATCGATCTAAATTGTCTGACAATTTAGTTGAAGTAATTTAGTTATAAATCTTTTAATTAAATCAATTTAATCTTAAATCTTTCTACATTAATATTAATTGAGTACATTCCACTAATTTTTGTTGGAAATAGTTGACGTTGACACTGCCATCTTACATGACACCATCGGCGCTGACATAGATATTTTTAATAATACTTTGATATTTTATGAATTTTTTTTTTTTTTTGGTGTATTTCTTTCGATGTTTTTCACTTTTTTCTAAGATAGACTCTGGTTTCCCGTCAATGCTGCTGCTGCAGCAGATAGGGAAGATGGCGCAGGTTTCTTCACCGCCGAATCCTTCTTCTCCGTCTACTTTTTCTCAACCTTCTCTCCTGCAAGACCGTTTCGAACCAACGAATTCAAACAAAATCCTCAGGACTGCTGTCAAATTAATGATTAATGGAAGTGAACCCATGAGCATTCGGAGTTCCGACCTTCCGATTCTTCATCGGAGGAGCAATTAGGGTCCGGCACTAGTCCAGTCCTCTTCCTCGCCAATAGTCACAGTATTTTCAGTTCTCTGTGATAGAGAAAAGCAGTTCTCTAAAATGTGGATATGAAAAAAGAAAGACGCGAAAAGAGATTGAGAAAGTTGGAAGTACGGTATCTACGGTCAAATTTTGAAACCGTGAAAGATTGTTGCAAGCGACTATTAGGTTACCTGCTTCTATGTAAATGTTAAACCTAGCTCTTTGAAAGAATCTAATTCTGTTTTGGGACTTGACTGGAGGAAGACAAGGTGAACGTCGTGCATGAACTGGTTTGCAATTGAAGCAGATAAATAATTGGTTCATCAACCAGAGGAAAAGAAACTGGCACAGCAACCCTTCATCATCATCCGTCGCAAAGAGCAAACACAAAAGGTCCCTCAAAATCGACATCACCTCGTTAATGCGAAACTTCCTTGATATTCCATTTCTCTGCATGCTAAGTTTGAGAACTTCTGCAGGTGAAAGCAACAGCAATTGATCCCTTGATGCGGATTTGAGCAAGAGCAACGACAAAATTCTGACAGACAATATTCGGTGCTTCACTAGAATGGGTACTTAAAAGAGTTAATACAAGGAACATTGGCCAGTAGCCTCATAGAAAGCTTCATCAAACAGGAACATTTGGAAGATGACTTTGATTCTAGGAAAAAAATATTATGTTAGCAAAGAGGATGGCTCTCACCTCGCAACAGGAATTTTGAAGACGGTCAATTAACCATAGATGCGGTCGTGATCATTGAGGGGGTACTGAGCTAGGAGATTACACATTTAGACCTAGAAGTAATATCGGATGGTTTCATTGTCTCTACTGCTTGTCCACTTTGTGTTTTGTGAATACAAAGGCGTAGTTAGGTATTGTGTACAATTGGTATAATGATTTGTACAAAGTTCCTCTCCATTCTCCATGCTGATGACATTTATAGCTTTCCTTGGCTCTCCAATATAGTGTAGATTTACTGTGAAAGTAACATATAGTTTGTACACTGCTAGGTTGCTGGGTTTGTATTGCTACCGGGGATAATGACAGATTATGGTCATAGACAGGATCATTTGCCTGAAATTCTATGGCGTATTACAATCTCAAAGATTGTTGCCAGTTCTTGTGATGATTTAGCCATTTGATTGTCACGGCTCCACATTAATTCATTCTGCAGTAATTGTTCATTAAGCTGGTGCAGCTGAAAAGTTCTGTTCATATCCCTCTCCTTCTATGTAACGAAAAATAATTTTATCGAGACAATTTCTGTCTGTCATGAACTCCTACACATTGAGCGATAACCTCTAGTGTGGCTCATGTTGCATACGAAGTTCCGTTTCTTGACAAACTGAGATCTGAATAGGAGGAAACGGTCCTGGGGATTAGTCTAGGTGCAACCTTAAAAGATAACCAATCGAACTTGTCCTTAATGAATCCAGAAGAAAAAGGCTATACTTTACAATAATCACCAGAAATTTCCTCAGCTTTTCTTCAAGATGACCTATGACAAAGAATTGAAAATTTGTTTCGGTTGGCCAACTCCAAGTCAGTTGATGTTCATTGGCAAAACGAATCCGAGAAAGAACAGTACGTAAAAAAGATTAACATTGAATTTTCTAATGCAACTTGGGCATATAAAAATATTATTTCATTTGAACCGCCATTTTATCCTAATATACCAAACATTTGTGATGAACTTTTTGATGATTTCTTTGTTATTGTGTAGGTCTTTTTGTATCTTTCATCAATGACTTCTTGGCACATATTCCATACACGTTGTTATACAATCCACAAAATCAATGGATACCCAAATTTAGGATCTTCTAACGTTTCTGCTAACCTACCCCCAATTTTTGAACTAGATAACTGCAACTCCTTTTTTTAATTTCTTTAATTTTTTTTTTTTTTTTAACTCTTAGATATCGTTAAACAGCTCGGTGGTTTAAACAGAGAATCACATTATCCTGACCTCATCTTGAAATCCAACATTTGAAACTTTGACCTCTCCTATTAAAAAAAAGGAGATATCCTGGTGCAATTCACAGATGTTTTTCATGAAATTAAAGCTTCTTCTCAAGTGTAGCGAACTTAAACCCCATGAGATTTCAAGGATCATATCTAGGTTGTCTAACCACAGCTGCAGACATAAGAACTTCATTGTCGCATAGCTTCCCAGTGTGGCCAACGATTACAAGAACAACAGAAGTTTGGCGTTTTCCAGTTTGAGTGCCAAACAAGCAAATAGGTTTCGCATTGTTCTGTCATTTGGTCGAAGGCCATTCTATGTATTTGCAGCCACACCTCCAGTTCACAAAAACAGAGGTCCTCCTGTCTCCTATGAGCATCCTATCTCTGCAGGTCTATGCAATTTCCCATGATCGACCAAGGGCCAGAACTGAGGACCCTCTCTGCTTGGTGCCAATCCATGGAACGTGAACAAATACATCTCATTTTGAGGGGTTACAGTTATCCCACCCAGACCAGCCCAGACTTTCCTTAAGACATCAGCTACGCAGCTTAACTCAAGCACTTCTCTGACAAAATCCTTCCAATCAAAACCATCTCAGCTTTCTCATCATCAACTTGCTCCAAAACCCAATGATCCCCCAGAAGATTGTTTGGCAGATATGCTTGCGATGTTAAGAGAACCCTGTAGGCATCCTGTAATGATAAAAAGGAATAGATTAGTGAAGAATCAACTAAGGAAGGTCATCAAACAGTTGATAGGGGCAATGTGTAGTGATAGGAAAATTGAAAACTAATGTGACGAACCAATGCCAAAGAGACTTACTAAAATAGAAAGCAGATGGCAATAACTAATTATGATAGAGAGCGAATATGAGGATTATGGATTATCAAGAAGAATGGGGGGTAACGATCATGGAGGAATGTAGGTGAAAGAAAACATCATTGTGATGTAGGGAAATCTCTCGACAAAGAGAGAAAGCTCTCGCAGAGGGGAGAGACACAAATCTATGTACATCTTCCTGAAGAGAACTCAATGTCCCATTCTTTTTGGAGTATAAATGCTAGAAAGCCAAACATATCAAAATAAGAGAAAAACGGTTCTTATAATTTCCAGCTTACAGAAGCTCTGTTAGTAAAATCTCCTGATTTAAATTGCATACGTGTACTTATGTGCAATCAATCTTGAGCTTCACTCTTTTAATGCCAATGATCTTCCATTATTTTTGCAGTGTTCTACTTCAAAGCAGGGTCACATGACGTCGTCAACATGTCAAATGGTGATAACAATAACTGCCACAGTGCTTCTATGTTCATAGACTAACCAACGGACCAGCCAACTTTTCCCTCGACAGCGCCTGCAAGTATGACTTTGTCTACACCTTTGCTAACAGCAGTCATTGCTCTCAGAGCCAAAATTAGCCGCCACCGTCGGTGAAACTTCCACCACCCAAACTCCAGTCCAGCTGGATCCCTGTAGCTACCAGCCCCAACCACTGGGACTACTCCATCTCCGCCACCACCTGGAAGTGACGCTTCATATATCTGTGTAACACTGCTAGTCCTGTTCATGAGTGCATTATACATGAAATCATTATTTCTACTGGATATAGATGGACTATTGATAGATCATGAGATGTTGCTACTCATCATAAAGTGAATAAACTTGTGAAAAAGCTTCTTCTCATAATTCCAGCATGCTTCATATAGATAACATTGCTCAAACTTGTAATAGATCATAAGTTTCTTTGGAATAAATATATGGTTCTGCTCCCATATTCTGATGTTTGGCTCTATTTGCAGTTCCGATATCATGAAAACCAAGATTATTTGAAAAATTAGAACGTGGCAGGAGACAAAAACTCGCATACTGGAAAGTTGAAATAGAGCATCAGTAGAACAAATTCTCATTGGTGTAGCTAAAAAGTCCCCCATCGGGATGATAAATGAGCAGAAGAGTAAATCACACGGTGACAGGGATAATGGTGTAAATCTTGTGAGGATCAAACTCAACACAAACAATCAATCAAGAACTTAAAATGACAATGAAACTATGAACTCACTCTTGCAGCCCTGCAGCAGATCAAATTCACACCTGATGATTAGCTAGCAAGAACCCGACGAATTGTGGTGATCCAGAGTGCCACCAGTCCAGCAGCATGACTGCTCTCCTTTGCCAATGTGATTTTGTACTTTGCCTCCAGAAGCTTCCTTAATAATTGACATGTCAATCATTAAATTAGTTCAAGCAATCATATGAGAACAGACAAAAGAGAAAATTACATTTGCAATATCCCAAAACAATAAAAACCCCAATTTAAGCAATTAGGAAAAGCAAGCAAATTGACGTCATTTCTAAGTGTGGGATTTCAATCGCCTACCTTAAGAAGCTGAGATGACTATGGTCAAAGGGATTTTCTGAAAGAGCTGCTTGTTCTTTCAACATTTTGTAATTTCCACTGTATTAACATCAAGTATAAACCAGTATGCCTCAACTAAAGATAAAAGTTTAACTCGCCATGGAAACAAAACAAACACGTTATAGATGACTTGCCAGCAAGCAGAACAGCCTTCAGATGCAAAACTTAAAAAAGAGATCATTAATCTAAAAGTCTGGTTCCTGATATCATGTTAAGATTGAGCAATCATAGTGGATGGAGATGACAAATTATTTTCTTTAGGGGCACTCTTATGGTCTAGTCCTCCAATAAGGGCTGCCAGTTACATTCCTACCATGATACAGAGAAAGAATTCATTCCAACTAAGAAACATGAATCACTCAGTAATCTACAAAAAATAATCACCCACGGATGAATCACCAGGATTGCCAGCTTCATTCATGATTTTATCTAGTCTAAGATTTTGCCTTATTAGGGGACCGGGATTGTCTCAAATATCGAACCATCACCAAAATGTGATCTCATGAAAACCAGAAATGACAACTGCTCATATTCTATATAAGAAAAGCTCAAGACAATTCAGATATTGGCTTTAGCGACTTGCATCTAGAAATGTCTAAAGCTTGTGGAGCTCCTAGTCTCCAAGCCCTCAGGGCTCAATTAGTTTGTTGCAGTCTCATGCAACAATTGACAAGCATCATGAAATCTCTATATTTTATAAATATCTCAATCCTGTGAGTCCTGGGATGTCTGATAGCTCCCAACAACCTGTCACTAACAAGTTCCTTAAATCTTCAAATTTCAACACCTCAGGGAATTTTGCTAAAGACTTGCATCCTTGAATACACAAACTTTTGCAGGATGAGAATACCTTCAGGCTTTGAATGTCATGTAGCTTTTCACAGTGTTTGATGTTTCAACCTTTGTTTTCAAGCACAATAGATCTGATAATCTTCCAAGTGAAGTGCAACCATGAATATCCAATATTACCAAAAAAAAATCCAGCCCGTCAAGGCCACATTTCAACATGAAACCCTCAAGATTCTGAAGTTCAGCTCTATTTGCAATTCCAATATCATGACGATCAAGATTATTAGAAAAATTATAACACAACAGGAGACAAAAACTTGCATACTGGAAAGTCAAAATAGAGCATCAGTAAAACAAATCCTTATTGGCATAGCGAAAAAGCCCCACCATTGGAATGAAATATGAGCAGAAGAGTAAATCACATGGTGATAGGAAAAACGGTATGAATCTTTATAGGATCAAACTCAACACACAAACGGCTGATTGAGATCTTGAAATGACAATGAAACTATGAACTCACTCTCGCAGCCTTGCAGCATATCAAATTCATGCCTGATGATTAGCTTGAAAGAACCCGATGAGTTTTGGGGATCCAGAGCACCACAAGTCCAGCAGCCTGACCGCTCTCCTTTGCCCATGTGTTTTTGTACTTTGCCTCCAGAAGCTTCCTTAATAATCCACAGGTCAATCATCAAATCACTTTGAGCAATCATACGAGAACAAACAAAAGAAAATTACAGTCACGATATCACACCTGAGTGTGGGCAACATCACATAACAATAAAAAACCAATTCAAGCAATCATGAAAAGCAAGCAAATTCACGTCATTCCTAGGTGTGGGATTTTCAGTCGTCCACCTTAAGAAACTGAGATGACTATGGTCAAAGGGATTTTCTTAAAGGTTTGCTTGTTCTTTCAACGTTTTGTAATTTCAACCGTATCAATATCGCACATAAGCCAGTGTGCCTGCCATCATAAGAATCAATAGAAGATAAAAGTTTAGCTTGCCATGTAAACAAAACAAGTTATAGATGACCTGCGAGCAAGCAGAACAACCTTCAAATGCACAATTTGAAAAGAGATTATTAATCTAAAAGTCTGGTTCAGGATATCGTGTTGAGATTGAAGGATCACAGAGGATGATAAATGACCAATTATTTTCTCAAAACACTCTTATGATCTAGTCCTCCAACAAGGGCTGACAATTACATTCCTTCCATGATCGAAAGATTTCATTCCAACTAAAAACATGAATCACTCAGTAATGCACAAAAAATAATCACTCACAGATGATTCACCAGGACTGCCAGCTTCATTCATGATTTTATCATCTAAGATTTTGCCTTATTAGAGGACAGGGGTCATCTCAAATATCAAACTATCACTAGAATGTGATCTCATGAATACCTGACATAACAATTGCTCTCATATTCCATATGAGGAAAGCTCAAGACAATTCACATATTGGCTTGCATCTAAAAATGTCTAAAGCTTCTGGAGCTCCTAGTCTCCAAGCCCTCCGGGCTCAATTAGTTTGTCGCAGTCTCGTGCGACAATTGACTAGCATCATGAAATCTATATACTTTATAGGTATCTCAATCCTTTGAGCCCTGAGATGTCTGATAGTTCCCAACAAGCTGTCACTATCAAGTTCCTTAAATCTTCAAATTTCCAAAATCTAGGAATTTTGCTAACAACTTGCATCCTTGAATACACAAACTTTTGCAGGATGAGAATACCTCTAGGCTTTGAATGTCATATAGCTTTTCACAGTGGTTGATGTTCAACCTTTTCAGGGTTTTCAAGCATGATAGATCCAATAATCTTCCAAGGGAAGTGCAACCACAAATATCCAATATTACCAAAAAAATTACAGTCCGTCAAGGCCACATTTCAACTACACTCTTACAGTTTGCAACATGAAACCTCTCGAATTCTTTAAACTAGAAGGTTATCTTTCAATGGATGTGCAATTAGAGATATCCAATCTTACAAATAATCAACCTCTCAAGGCCATGAATTTCAACTAGATTCCTGCAATCTGCAGCATATAATCCCTTTAGAAATTTTTAACTTGAAAGGTCTACTTATCTTTCAATGGATTGAAAGGTCTAGTCATCTTTTTAATGGACATGCATTTAAAGACATAAAACCTTCTCAAAGATTCTAATTAATCAATCAAGGCCTCAAACTCAAGCTAGATTCTTGCTATTTGCAGCGTGAAATTCTAAGTCTTTAAACTGGAAAAGTCTGGAGATCTTTTAATAGAAGTACACCCAGAGAGATTCAATCTTGCCAATATATACAACCTGTAAAGACCATGAATTTCAACTAGATTTCGGCAATTTGCAGCATGGAAAATTTCAATGGCCGTGCATCCAGAGAGATATAGAACGTTTCCAGATATCCTAAATGGGTCAAAGCCTCAAACTTTGACTAAATTCTCACCGTTTGCAGCATCTGATTCTCTTAGATTCTTTTTAAACTTGAAAGGACAAGTGATTGAATGGACATGGAACCAGAGATATTCAAACTTACCACACTCTTGCGATTGGCAACACATGATAGCCTCAGATCTTTCGAACTCGAAAGGTCCTGCAAATCTCGACTAGATTCTCGCGACTCACAGCAATTCATTTCCCTCAGAATCTTCAAAGTTGAAGGATGTGGTGACCCTTTTGCTCATTACCCACAGAGAATTTGGGCTTGTTGCCTCTGGAGAATCTGGGAATGCCTAATTAATGTCGAAGTCTAACTAAAGCCAAACCTTCATGCGTCTGGTAGCTACCACCCCCAACCACTGGGACCACTCCATCTCCACCACCACTTGGAAGTGACGCTTCATATCTTTGTGTAACATTGCTAGTCCTGTTCATGAGTTCATTACACATGAAATCATTATTTCTACTAGATATGGGTGGACTATTGATAGATCGTGAGATGTTGCTACCCATCATAAAGTGAATAAACTTGTGAAAATGCTTCTTCTCATAATTCCAGCATGATTCATATAGATAACATTGCTCAAACTTGTAATAGATCATAAGTTTCTTTGGAATAAATAGATGGTTCAGCTCCCATATTCTGAAGTTCGCTCTATTTACTATTCCGGTATCATGAAGACCAAGATTATTAGAAAAATTAGAACGTGGCAGAAGACAAAAACCTGCATGCTGGAAAGTCGAAATAGAGTATCAGTAGAACAAATCCTCATTGGCGTAGCTAAAAAGTCCCACCATTGGAATGACAAATGAGTGGAAGTGTAAATCACACTGTGACAAGAAAAAAGGTGTGAATCTTATTATTATCAAACTCAACACAAGCAATCAATCAAGAACTTGAAATGAATATGAATGAAACTATGAACTCACTCTTGCAGCCCTGCAGCCCTGCAGCATATCAAATTCACACCTGATGATTAGCCTGAAAGAACCTGACGAATTTGGGGGATCCAGAGCGCCACAAGTCCAGAATGACCGCTTTCCTTTGCCTATGTGTTTTTGTACTTTGCCTCCATAAGATTCCTTAATAATTGACATGTCAATCATTAAATTCCTTCGAGCAATCATATGAGAACAGACAAAAGATAAAATTACAGTTGCAATATCCCAGAACAATAAAAACCCCAATTCAAGCAATCAGGATAAGGAAGCAAATTCAGCTTGTTCAAGCATAGGTTTCTGCCATCATTTTCATCAAAACCTCCACACAACCACCGTAAACCACCACCTCCATTAGTCAATACTACCAATACACTCCGGCTTCGACCACCAACAGTCTGCCATCACATGCACACGGCACTGCACATAGGCTTACACCACGAGGCGGACCATGCCTCCAAAGGCAAATTTATCATAATATAGAAGCTCCCTCGGAGAAGAATCCCCAATCACCAGCCAGAGCATGAAACTGGAACGACACAGCCACCGAATTATTTTTAAAGATCACCGCGCCAAACACGACCCAGCGCAAGACAAAACCCGCCCCCCGCCGCCGCTTGAGAGCCGTCTCATTACATCTAAAACCTTCCACTAGACGGACGACGACGACAGCTACTACCCCAACAACACGCGAGAGCGTACACGAGAGAAAGCAAATATGAACCGAAACACTCAATCAAGAAGAGAATAAAGCTAAGTGGTAGCGGCCCACCTTCAGCTAGGGCTTTTACAAGCTCGGCAAGAGAGCGAGCGAGAGAGAGAGGGGGTCTCCTTCTTCGCTTGATTTTGCAATGGCCGGGTTCGGTCGCCGAAATTTATACGGCCAAGAGAGAGAGAGAGAGGGGGGGTCTCCTTCTTCGCTTGATTTTGCAATGGTCGGGTTCGTTGCGTCATCAAAGAGAGGGTCTCCTTCTTCGCTTGATTTTGCAATGGCCGGGTTCGTTGCCTCATCAAAGAGAAGGTCTCCTTCTTCGCTTGATGTTGCGACTGATTGAGTGCCTGAGCTCGTTGCCTCATAAAAGCGGGAGCCTAATTCAAGCCCCCACTTAGTAACTTTTCTTGGCCTGAGGGAATCGTCGCAAATCAATTCGAGTCTCTCCAGAGCTGTTAAGCTAAAGATCGGTTCCGGTATTTCTAGAAGGTTTTCGCAATTCTCAACGTTCAGACGCTGGAGAGAAGGAGAAAATATTCAGTGGTATGTGTGCGCCACGTCATCTGCTGACCTGGTGCGCACATACCAATGAAATACCGGCACGTGTCCCCGAGCGGGACCCGCTAAAGAAAAGGAAGGCGCTGGTTTTTGGTCGGCTCGGCTTGGCTCGGCTCCCCGCAGAAGAAAGGACGGTCAGCGCATTCCTCCCGCTCAAAATTTTTCTCACTCCTCACTTGAATGCGCGGGTTCTCTCTCCTCGTAAAAATAAAAAGAATGCTCAGAACGCTCAGAGCCTTCATCTGTTTCCTCCTCCACGCATCCCACCTCCTCCGCCTCCGTCTCCCGGCTCGCCTCCGCGTCTCCGCCTTCGCCTCGGCCTCCACCTGCCCAAAAGCCTCGCTGGTCATCCGCCTCGGTATCTCGGTCTCGTTCCCGAGCCACACCAGCTCCCCGCCGTGCCGACCAGCGCTGTCCCTCGACTCCCCCGCTCGGTCGCAAGGGAGATCTCGGCGGACTTTGGCAGGGTCGACAGCGCGGCGAAGAAGGAGAGGTCTGCTGCATTCTCTCTCTCTTTTTTTTCAACGAAGCGCACTTTTTCTTCCCGCTTCTGCCTCTCTCTTCCTCAAGCACTCCTCTCCTCTCTGTCCCGAGCCCTCTCACTCACCCTAAGCGCTTCCCTCCTCGTCGCCGTCATCGACTTTACTCACCCCGCGGCTCCGAAATCACCTCTCCTCCGCGACTCGGCCTCTCGAGCTTCTTTGTCTTCTACTCCTTATTCAGTCCCGATTTCGGGCTCGAGTACGTAGCCAAGGATTTTGAAGCAAAAGAGGTTTGCGAGGCTAGATATACTGGTGGCGGTGCTAAGTTTTGGGGTTTCGGCGACGCCGTGACAGCCGCGAGGGATATCGTGGTGGAGGAGAGAGAGGCGTATGGATACCGTGAGACCTCTCTTTCTCCTTTGCTTATTTTTTTTTTCTATCACCTCTGTCTCGCCGGAGTAAAAGCGCGGAGCAGAACGTCGAGCACAGCGAGGCGAAGCGGGAGAGAGGCAATGTCTACTTCGCCCGATGCGGGTTCGCCGACGCCCTTCGCTCCCGGATCCATTCTCTCCACACGACAATCAACGTACTCCTCTCTCTCTAGCGCGTGCCATTGGAAACGCTTGTTCCTCCTTTCTTTTCTATTTAAAATTCGATTGCGATTTCCTTGAAGCTGTAACTCGATCAAGCGGTTCGTACCCGCACGTGTGTGTGGGAGTTTCGATTGCCTGTACGAGCTGCCGCGTGCTAACTCTGTCGGTTTTGCGACTTGGCCCCCATTGCATTTCAGGAGCTAGAGAAGCATAACGCCGACCTTTCTTCTCAACTCTCTGGATGTTGCTGTCAAAAGGTGAGCCATTTCGATTCTCCCTTTTCACTTTTCGAGAGGATTTCACTGTCTTTACGACTTCTTGAATGAATCTTGATATCTTTGTAGCAGCCCGAAGTCGGTTTTGGTGTTGGGTCGAGCGCGCATTTGAGTTGGGCATGCATTGTTTGTTGGTGGTTTGAGTGAATGCATGCATCTTTTGGTTGGCGCTTCTTTGATATTGGCCATGCATATAGGGGATAAGCGAAATTCAATGTTCCGTGCTGAATGCAATGTACTTGAGCTTATTACTTCATTTCGTGCAGATGGAAGACAAGATTGGTTGTGTCGTAGAGGGAGGCGGAGTGGTCGATGGGAATGGCAAATCAATGAAACTGGACAAGAAGACTAGGAAGAAAAAAGGTGCTACTGGTCAAACTTTTTGAGCTCCAATTGCATGTTTAATCTGAACCACTGAGATCTTCTATGTTTATTGCTCTTCAAGTTCCAGTCGAGGGTTTTTCAGTGACTTGGGATGTCAGTCTGTTTTCAGGAACGAGAGAAACGGTTTAAGTTCAAAAGTCAAACAATAATTAAGTGGCCTTCTTGCAAATTTTGAGAGGTTACAGGATACTATAGTGCTGAAGTTTCGTGGAGTTGCGTAGCAGGCTGTGTTAGTTGTGACTCCAAACAGTCTAAAGAAAAAACAAGCAACCCTAAGCGCTAAAACTAGACATAATCAAAGCATCAATATTGTTGTGCGAATAGTTTTTAATACTAAGTTTTATGGGGTTCAAGTTAGTAATTTCTTACAACCTGTTTCCATAGAGATGAGCATGCTGTTCAGCTAAAGTTCTTTCAATGTGCAGCCATATTTTAGTGAATGTTGTTATACCTCCTGCTGCAGATTTCAAAACAGGAATTCTCAAACACCATCCAAGGCGATATGTTGCTCTAAGATTGATGTATTTTGGACAAAGGTACAGATTGTAGCCATTGTACTGTTTGTCATACAATGCAACTGTTGCATCATAAAACGATTTTAATCTGGTGTAGTATATTATCTTTACCTTTGTCTTGATTTTGTCTGTTCTTAAGAGGCAGCATGGAATATAAAATACTCTAGAAATTGTGAAAGTTTAGCTGTTATTAATAATTTGAGGATATTTCTGCTATGGAAGCATTCATGTTCTAAAAAAAAATTGAAATGCTAGGGTATCACTGTAGAAATCTCTTAAGTTGCAGAATCTGTCACAAGTAAATGTGTAGTGGATGTGATTCGTTAAATATGTGACTAATTTTCTGTCACACCACATGGCAAGTCTAACTAATTTCCTAGACATATGAAATCCTGAATGTGTTGTGCCTTAGGCCATTGAATGTACTATGGCTTTTCTTTGGCACAATGAAATCGCTTCACTTTTGCTTTATTTTACAGGTTTTATGGTTTTGCCTCTGAAGCACAATTGGATCCAACTGTCAAGGTCCAGTCCTAGATTCCATCTTCTCCCCAAAATTTTCATTCATTTCAGCATTGGGCCTAATGGAAAATATGTGCTATAAAAGAGGGTTCTACTTCTTCATAAGATTTAAATTTATGTTTTCAGTAAGGACACCTATCTTTCGGTACACTAGTAGATCAGTTTGTACCATGCAAGCAAAGTCACTGAGTTTCTGCTTATTATCAAAGATACATGGAAGAGTTCTTTAATATTGTGCAATGCGAATGTTTAAATCATGGATGCTATCGATTTAAAATCAGCAGATGTTCCATTTTGGCATTTTTGACATTCTTGGCAGACACCTATTTCATTTCGATCCGAATCCCATCATACTGATTTTGGTGTCACGCAGTCTGAAATTTTTGAAGCTCTTGAGAAGACTAAGATTTTAGTTGGTGACAAGAAAAAGTCATAATACTCAAGATGTGGTAGAACAGACAAAGGAGTTTCATCTTTTGGACAAGTAAGTTCAAAAACTGCTACTCCGCTTCTAAGTTTCTTGATGGATCGGTAGATTGTTATTTTGTTCACAGACGCTAGATTGGGTTTTATCTTTGGCTCACTATTCCGTGCAATCACCATCTCCTTGCAGAGAGAATGTGGGTCTTTGTTTCAACCTGTATTAAATGTTGAGCATTTTCTTGCAAAAACACGTGTCAACTTATATTTAGTAGACGAGCACAATCACAGTTGTATTTTGCAATTTTTGATTATTTCTTAAACTTGGAAAAACAGATGACAAGGCTACTCAGAAACATGTTTAAGGGCTTCTGGAAAAAGATGGTTAACTGTTGCATGTGTACTACTTAGTACCTTTAACTACTAAAATGCAATTGTGGAAGTATGGGCACAAGGGGCAATCATCAGAGTTTTTCCTTATAACAACTATATATTTCCATCCTCGTGATAGATGTGATTACTGTGAATATTCATGATGATGTTCCTTTCACGAGAGCTTTTGTTGATTATAATCTTACCGTATAAGAATCGGTTAGGAGCAATATGTGAAGCTTGATTTTCTCAAGGAATCTGAGATTGGGTGTTAATTAGATCATAGAATATTGTAATTGGAGTGCAAGTTCTGAAGTGAATTTTTGTTAGAGAAGCAATGATGTGAATTGGAGATGAGAAAGTACCAAAGAGCAAGAGTTCTGATAGCTGGGAGTCTCTTTGCAAGATGATTGAAATGTTGATAGAGATACCACCACAAGATACAAGAAGGTTTTATGACGTGGACAAGTGTCTAGTATCAATTGTCATTTTACCTAGGATAATTATGTTTGCAGTAGGCTCTTTCTTTTATGATTCATGTTGTTGTTCTATTATCTCCTGTTTGCTTCTTTTCTTAGGTGCATCATGAGTAGGCTATGGTTTGCTTTTTGATGCAGGTCATTTCCCTGTTTCTACGATCAAACCTGCGACCTAAGAACACAGATGATGCAAACAATTGGGGACTTTCTATAGATAGAGATGGTATGTTGTTTAAGTGACTGATCTTTAATTGTTTTGAGCTCTATTTTATTGCTATGAGTCTTTAAATTGCTTTTGAAGGATGAAGTTTGAACTTCACTGGAAATTTGTGACTCAATTCAATTGCTACAGACCCATTAAAGAGGAAAGATTAATTGTTAAAAATCAGTGTATTTTGTGCAAGGCTGATGTCCAAGCTGGAAATAAACTGCTGGTACGATAATAAAGCATCCGTTAAATATACATATTCCTATACATACGTGTACACATCACACTGCTTTCCTAATCAAAAGTGGCTTATTTCAGACTAAGTGGTTAGCATTTCCAAGTTAGCAGGGTATTCTGCAGGAAAGTGCATATATGTTGGGATTATGCAGTCATTACAGATTCTTACTTTATTTGATTTGCTGCAACGAATTATTTATGATGAAAAATTATCATGTTTAATATGATGCTTACTTTCATTTATATGTCAGTCTTAGATGTGGAAATTGATTATGTGAGAGTGTTGAATCGAGTCTTACCCAAAGATATCCGAGTAACTGGCTGGTGTCCTGTTCCAATTGATTTTAGTGCAAGGTTGTTTTCCTTCTCATGGTGTACTTTATTTTGATTCGATATGTTGGGATTCTGTTGATGAAATGCGTTAGAGATGCCTCCAATTTGTTGATTTTATAATGTTAATGATTGCGGAAACATAAGTGGGGTTTGCCTTTTCACATGATTCTGTCTTCCTCAATATCTTGCAGGTTTAGCTGTATGAGCAGGTAGGACAAATATTTCTTTTGGAGAGATAATTTGGATATTAGGGTAACTCTTCATTTTATAGTTTATGACTATTTCATTTCATAAACTACTTTAAGCTGATTTTGAACCAAAAATTTGATATTATGACTATTTCATTTCATTTGATAGAAGTCCTTTCTCTGTTTTTATGCTAGGCAATGGAGAGTGCAGGCCAAAAGTTTGTGGGGGATCATGATTTTAGAAATTTTTGTAAGATGGATGCATTTAATGTCCACAACTACAAGCGTCATATAACATCTTTGAACTCTCTTCTTGTGATAAGAGGTTGGTTCTAGTAGATGTTTTTTTGAGATCTTTATAAGTTAAGAAAAGATGCAAAGATGCATCTATATTTTTTGTTGGTATGACGAAAGAGAAATCAAAAGGCAAAAAAAGGGCCTTTTCATTTTGGCCAGTTTCTCTCATGTACAAGTTATTATATTAATAAGACCAATCTAGTTTGCAGTGTCTTTTCTGATTTTAATGAACTTCCTTTTATGCAGGTTGGAAAGTAATGAACTGTGGTGTTTCAAAATTAAGGGCAGTGCATTTTTGTGGCATCAAGTTCGTTGCATGGTTGCTGTGATGTTTATGGTTGGCCAAGGTCTTGAATCTCCTGATGTACGTAATATAAGATACTTTGCCATTCTCTGTCTTGATTACCATAAGTTGAACGTAGGAAATGGGTGAGAGATAGTTTGTTTGATATCTATTAGTTAATGCAACAAAATGCACAGGGCTACCAATATTGGACAAGACATTATGGAGAAAAGGCTTTATATGAGATGACACTGCGATCTGCATAACCATATGGTGACACAAACTGATCCTTTTTTAGTGAGTCAGTTGTTTGGCATGTGGAAAATAAAGATGTAATGTTCAAATGCTTTGCTAACACTAATTGGCATGAGCAAGAAACATGCTATTAAAAATTGAAGGCTCTGGAAAAAGGAATGCAAAATGCATCAGAGAAAAATTCTCAATGTTCTGATGGATTCAATAGTCTAGATGGTCAAGCTGCTCTCGGAATTGGTGCTATTAAAGAGAGAGCTAAGAAGAGAAAGCTTGTGCAGAAAAATGACATTCAGAAGAAACGCATGACTGACAATGGAAAGCAAATTATTGCTACTTCTAAGAGTAGGAATGATGATGGCAAGCAAATTATTGCTGGTTCTAAGAGCAGGAATGATGATGGCAAACAAATTATTGCTACTTTTAAGAGACATGGATCGAACAAGAAAGCTGCAATACCTGAAATAGGTAATTCACAATTAAGAAAGAGAACAATTGTAAACAAGGGTTCACGGTCTGCCATGGAAGAAAATGGAGCAAAAGAAGGTTCAAATGGTCCAAATAAACAAAAGGTAGATACTTTTACCTTGGCCTTTTCATTACTGACATATTACGCATGGACATATATAAGATACTTTTATTGAGGCTTGATGATATATTTAAAATTGATTTTGTGGTGCAGAAGCTTTCTGGAGAGTTGAAATGTCCATCAGTAAAGCCAAAAAAAAGAGACCATCATGTGAATGATACACCAGTGTGCATAAGCGGCACTTTGCTAGAGTGAATTTCAGCAAGTAAATCTACTTATGACCAACTTTGTTGTTTGATTCTGGTGATCGATCTTAGAATCCATCTTTAATTCATTTGACCCTTTTATGCTTTTCAAGTTGATCGGGTTTTGAGCTGTCGTGTTAGAGGTAATGATGCAAGTTCATTGTTTTATGTTTATGTATGTATTGTAGACATCCTTAATTCTGTTAGTTTACTTGTTCCAGAGAAGCAGGACAGACATCGACATAGTACTTCTGGCGAAATGAACTTAGATGCAGGAGATAGGGCTAGACTTGCTGATGACAGACAAGCTGATATAAGCATTGACAGTGATATCAAACTGCACAATCTGAATATTTTTCAGTGGTTATTCTCTCATCGGCTGGAATTTTAATGGTAATGCTGGAGGAAGAGTCAAAAACTGTAAAACTTGGTTGACAACATTTCATCTTTCTTCTATTGAGGTTGAAAGACATGATTTGAGCAGGTTCGTCAATGTAGACCTGCTGTGTATAGAGATTACTTACCAGGTTTAGTTCAAATGCTATACTGTTGTTCCTTTTCAAGTGCTTAATGTATTCTCCTCTGTTTTTATCCTCTACTTTTGCAGGAGGAGCCCCATATCCATTGCAGCAGCTGCTCTCTGATGAGAAGAAGTCTCCCTAAGGTTTTAGTTTCTCCAATCCTATTCAATTTGAACAACTAAAGACATATTGGTTCATATGTAAATGTCATTTGAAACAGCGCATGCATATAAATAACCGAATGTTTGTGCAGATATATCACTTGCTACTAGAGTCACTGAGGGGATGATATGATTAGGAACTCCTCCAAGGATCTATATCCTCACATTTCGAAGATAAATACCAAGCTGGTATGGCAAGGAAGAGGATCTAAAGAATTTCTGCAGCTTGTGAGTGTGTAAATATACAAACAAAATCGACATTAGTTAACTTTCAGTTAGTTTTGGAAATCAGAACAATCTTGAATTTTTTATTCTTGTTACAAAGAATATGGTGGTTCTTAATTCTCACTCTTTGTATTGTTGGAAGATATCTTGAAAACTTTGTTATTCAAACATCGAAATGCTGTGTTCGAGTTCTTTTTGGCCCTTGACTATAGAATACTAGTGTCATACAAAATGCACTCCTTCAATTTCGCAAAATAATGTGGGCAAGAAGATGTAGCATTGTTCAACTTTGACGAGATGTTGGTTTACTTGATCCTTTCTATCTTGCCACGGTGATATGAACCAATTCTAGGTAAGATCAAGACAAGAAACCAGAAAAGCCAGATAACACCCTTGGACATATCTAGGACTTGGAAGTGTTGATATTGTAGACGAAACCCATTTGAAACAAAGCCCAACGGTCTGAACATCTTACACTCTTCATTTGGCTTAAGGTACCTTAGCATAGGTAATGAGAAAACAAGCGAGAAATCACAACCAGATAAACTTGCTTGCATAATCTGATTTTATGTGCAGAGCAACATTCTCTATAGGAAAACAAGAGTATCCAAACTTTAAAGGGAAAATATATCCCATTAGTAGAATGGATGAGGACTAACATACGAGATGAAAAACTTTTTGAAAAGTCTACTTAACTGTCATGACCTCTTTTTTTCCGTCCAGGGAAAAAAAAGAAAAGGTTTAGGGGTATTTGCCTAAAGAAGCGGACCAATGGCCTTAAATTAGGCACGAGCTCTCCCAAGCCCATACCTCGCGCGACGTTGGATTTCATATTTCAATTATTAACAACCTAAATATTTCTAGGAGTCGCCACTAGCCTATTGGGGTCGGCTAGAAACCAATCGAGACAAGGGAGTGGTGTCTCAATTCCTACGCAACCAGAGATTTCTAGGAACGGGGGCTTGTTTACGCCAATGTTTCTAGCGGTACCACTAACTTGGAAAGTTATTTATCTAAATTGCCGCACATTCTAAATTACCAATTATAATCTTTACGAAACCACTAAGTGTCTATGCAAATGTTTTTGTAGTTTTTTTTTTAATGTCTAGACTAATCCTAACATAATTTAAAAAAGAAATTTACACTCAAATTAATGAAAAGCGGCGCATAAGTAAACATCCAAAAAATTGAAATGACTTGAAAATAAACGTGGAAAAGGTAAACTCGATACAAGTCGAGTAAATAATATTACATGGCCTTGTTATCACGCCCCGGGACAGGACCCCCATGAGCAAAATGAAAATTCAAATATGCATGAAATTACTATATATGCATGAAATTACTCTAAATAGTTTTAATCTACGTAAAATAGATTATTTACAAAAATGGTTATAAAATACCGAAATAGCATTAAATTAGGAAAATGACATTTTAAAATTAGGAAAATTTCATATATGTCATTTATATCCTAATTTGATGCTATCTAACATTTTTTGATATTTTTGAAATTTTCATATTTTTCTCTTTTTTTAATTATTTTTTAAAAAATAATAACAATAATTCCTTAAACCGATCTATGCTAACATGGAGTAACACAGCACATGAATATCACAATAATCAAGCTCAAATTGACCGTTTCAAGATCGAAGCTTAGTTTGGGCATTTTGTCGAACACTTGGTGTGCATTAAACTAGCCCCAATAGCCTCCTCGAGCCATATTTGCAGCCTTCAATCTCTACTCATAAGCAATCTCATGTGGAACTAAAGTATTAAGATTATACTACCATATGCAAAGAACAAGATTAGATAGAAATCATAGCTAAAAACACACTAGAACCAAGCTAAAATCATCCTCAAATACACGGGTTTGAACTGATTTTGCAAATATGGGTTTGAACCCAAGTCAAACAAACAGGTTACATGCCCATATTCAAGCCCCGACACTCATCACATACGAGATCTAAAAGAAACATTACTTGATCCGAGTGAAAGTAGATAACATGAGCTGTCAGCAGCTTATCACTGGCAAATTTTCGTCCACTTGCATTACTATATACGGTCTTTCAACACGTGCAAAGATCGAGCTAAATGGGCTACTGAGTGGGATATGATGGGGCCATCAATATGGCTACTTAGCAGTTTCGAATTAAGACTTAATTGTGGACTGAGATTTGGCAGCTGGTTTGGGTGCTTTAATCCATCACTTTGGCTATGGTTTTTGATCAATTAGCAAGTTCATGTATAGTAGTTTAAGATCTCGATCAAATTTCGCAATTGTGCCCACCCAATTTTGCAAAAAAAGTCCCGCAAAGTTGGCCATTTTCTTATCCGAAAATACTCAATTCAATACAAATGTGGTCTTTTTGGCTCAATTTGATTGATTCGACTTGGCCCAAATTCAATTTTAACTTAATTGATGACCAAGATGATGATTTAAAGGCTCGAGCGCAAATTTTACAAAATTTGCAAATTGGTCCCTCGACTTTTGGAAATTGCATTTTGGCCCCAACTTGTCATTTGAATCCCAATTTGACCTCCTGGGCTTGGCTAGTCACATTTAGATCATTGGCCCCAACTTGCTCTCTTTCTTTTTTTTTTTCGATTTCTTCTTTTTTTTAATTATTATTATTTTTTTATAGGAAAAACATCTTTCATTTAAAACACTATATTAAACACCTACATAATCTATATGCATGAATGAAATAACTAAAGAGCCTTAGCAAGTGCCCGGAAATGCTCTGACATTTTCCCTTTATGAAGTCAATACTCCTAGGAAGCCTTAGTTGCCAGATTTAGCGATTGTCCATCCACTTCTCTATGAATCACTAGAAAATCCCATCCGCACTGAAGTTGCCGGTGAACTGTGTGATCAATGGGTCTAGGCAGCTCAAAAGAGAGAAGAGCCTAGTTAGGAAAAGGCTTTCAATTCCCAGACCTGTGATCCGTCTCATCACCTGCCACGGTCATTCCTCTAATCTCTACCCCGCCATCTGCAAAAAGTTCACCATTTAATGCTGCAGCAACTTGATAGCAAGTTTTAGAGGATGCATTAGTGCTTCAACATAATTTATCTTGTGACTCCATACTCCTAATACAAAGAAATAACACCATAAGAAAGAAGATATATCTTGCCGAAATCCTGTCTCTTCCACACATTTATTATCATAACTAATAAAAAAAAAACAATCAGTTCAGATGGGTACAGCACACGGAAGGGAAAATATCCATTTCTTAAGCACCGTTGCAAAACTTGCAAAACTTGCAGACCAAATGGTCAAATGGCAGATATCCCGACTCTTGCACACCAATGACCATATCCAAGCCAAATCAGCAGGTCAAATGAGCCCAATATGGAAGTTTTGCATTACGTTTGGGGTTGCATTGTAGAGCAAGGAGGAAAATAAGCAATCGGCTTCTTACCCCATAACAACCGAGTAAGATCTGGCAAAGAACTGGGACTACTATATAGAGCAAATATTAACTTTGGCCAATAGGAACTTACTATCTCTTCTCACCTAGTGGAAGAGCCTCTGGAACAGGGAAGGGTCAGACTCTGCAATGTCCATGTTAAGGATACTGATGGGTCTTGTCCGCGATGCACTTCTGCCTTGCTCTATATGCTGATTCAGGGACTGCACAGTTCCTAATAGCAAAGTTGTATTTGTTTTATATAGTAGTCGCATGCTTTGCCAGATTTAGCTTGGTCTTGTAGAGAGCAGTTAATTACTAAGTTTCCTCTGTGTTTACAGAGAAATCAGATTCTGTGAGCGTATTGTAGGTGCCACAGATGAAAGCCATTCAAACAAAATCCATAAAGTCCACTGATGCTGTAATCTTTATTTTGGTTATTATCCTTTATTGATGCATGTACCAAAACGACTTGCATAAATCACAACCAGAAACATTTCTGCAAACAAATCATAAAAAGATGAAATTTCTTTGTGCAATTTGATAGTTTCCCTAACTAGCAATACAAGGAAACGAGAAACAAGTAGAGGCTTTACCAAGTTTGGCTCTGAAATTGTGGAAGGTAGGAGATGAGTCAACGGTTTATATAGGTAGGCATATGCTTAGGTCAACAAGTGGCGCATACTTGAATTTTAATAAGCCAAATCATATGCAGTCCTAGATTTTGAATTTTACCCTACGGCATGGTTAGAAATTTTTCTATAACCATACCAAGCCACTAAAAACCAAGGGATGCACTCTAAAATTAAAATTACAAAAATGACCGTTTTTCTTGAGTTTTCTTTAGCAGACTCATGCTAAATGATAAATCAAGCACAGAAAGATGAGATTACGAGTACATACGGGATAATACAAACTTCATCGCTTTTAAGAGTTCCTGTGGGATCGGCTGTCCCCATTAGATAGTAAGAATCTGGAATAGGAATCCTTCCTCCTTTCAAACTCTTGTTTACATCGTTCATTAGGATGGAATCCCATATAAGATCATTCTGTAGGTATGTTTCGTCCAGAGGAATCCCATATAAGATCATTCTGGCTGCAGTCAAACCATCCTTCTCACCATGATTCACTAAAACTGTTCGTATGGTAAAAGAACAAAAGGAAAACACAAGGGAAAATGTTTACACGTCAAATAGCAATTGAAGGAAATACGCACCCAAGGGAAGTAAAAGCAGCAAAGATGAATAGAGATGCATTTTTTTACTTATGCATATTTCGAATCAAGAAAAAAAAAAGAAGCACATCCAAGTATAGAAAAAAAAAATTGGAGAAAAATCTCTTTTGGACTGTTTTAAGAATAGACATTATTTCAACAGTCCAAATGTTCAGAAGAATACTACCTCTTAGAGCTGCTCGTTTACTAGAGATGACACTATTTGCATCTCCCAGAGCATTCTCCACCATGTCCAAAAGAAATTCATTAGGGACCCCGCCATAGCTTAAAAGTGCAGTCAAAATCTTTGAAAGATATGCAGGCTTTGGTTTATTACTGCATCAATGAGGACCAAGGTCTAATCAGTTCTTCCGAAAAGGTAAAATTTGATGGCAGAAAAAGCTCCAAACAAAAAGCAATGGGATTTAGTAATTTACAAGAAAAACATGTCCCGTGTTCAAATTAAACTGCTGAAAGAACAAGGAAGCCGCTAACTTTTCAGTCTGTTTATGTAAGGATCTTTTAACCAGCTAACTCCAAAGGAAAATCTTAATACAATGATCAACAAATCAATAGCATAGCTAGGCAACAAACCCACAGATAACACTGTGATCACAATACTAGGGGTTAGAGGTACCATAAGAACCTCAAGAGAATTAATTAAAACAATGATAGCTTGCTGGCAAAATATGTTGGTTGTACCTTGTTTGTACTATTTCGAGTGCATCAACGGTCCTGATATCTTAAAGCTTCGGGTCCTTTTCAACCTTGATCATCGACGGTCGAATATGAATTGTATGGGGAGGGAGCTACAGATTAAAATTCGGCCAAAATAATTAGAATGGAAGATATAAATGAACCGATAGAAAAAATGAAATTTATCGCAATATGGAGAATTATTGAAGCTTAAATAATAATAACTAGACTCACACTTAAAGCTCAAAGCTGAAATGATACTTAATAATGCAATGTAGATTTTCCTTTTTTATTTGTCATAATTATTTTTTGGAGATCAGTTTTTCTTGCATAGCAAGAGGAAGATACCACTAAGATGATACCCATATCCATAGGTCACAAACCTTAAAAGCAGAAGCAATCACACCTCTTCCCTTGAAAATATTTCCACGACACTTCAAAGCTATGTCCTCGGATACAAATCTGGTCCCACCAGTATGCTTTTGGCGGAATGGAATTGCAGTCTTTCACTGCGGGTTTTTGGTAGGCCCAAGAGATTCAAGAAAAAACAACAACAAAACATCTTAGAATCTCTTCCCTTTCTTGTTTGCTCCACCTACAGTAACCTAGATGCCTCCTCTGCTTTAGCATAGGCCAATTGGTAGGCATTCTTTCTCATCTCAGCCTTGATTTTCTCTTGTTCCTCTCTGCTAGCCTGCCTCCTCCCATCCTTACGTGATCCAAGATCTCCAACACCCAACCCTGCTGAAACTGCTTTCTCTTTGCCAGCTTTCCCCTCAGCTTCTCTTTTTTCCCTCTCTTCTTTTTTCTTTTCTCATTCATTCTTTTTCCTCTGCTTTCTCTATTTGTTCTTTGCGCTCTATATTTAGAGATTAAAAAGCAACAAAGCAATTGATAGTAACACAAAAACGAACGCATGTAAAAGAAATCTTAAACTAAGCATCATAAAGTGCCAAAGCATGGAAGAAGGGTAGTCTAAGAACATGCACAACAACAAAGATAGCAAATAGTGACCATGACACTAAGGCTATTTTGGGAGCACCAAGGGCCAGAATTTGGAGAGAGTATCTAAAAATTCGAATTTTCCCTCTATTTCTCTCCCATAGAAATTTCAAACTTCTCCCGACTTTCCACCTATCCCGTCCATTTTCACTATTTTTGGGAAAGAGTTCTAGTATTGCAGGAAGCAATCTTCATAAAGTACTCTTCAATCTCATAGATGGCGCTCTCCCAGGGAACATGGCTGTCGTTTTGTGAAAGCAAGCTCCATAATTTCGTTCCTTCCTCTATCAATTTCTTTGCAACTGCAATTTGGTTCCTAAAAATAAAAGTGTTATGGACGCACAAGGTTCACGTACACTTCTATTGAAAGTGTGGCAGTGACACAAGGGGAGGCCAGTAAACTATGGCAGGTGGGAAAACTACCTAGCCGCCAATAAGCAATATCATTACCATTAAGTGCTCAGAGAAGAAGGTCTGTATCATGCATTAATAAGAACTATCGATTTCAGGTTTGAACATAGTTGGTCAATTGGCAACAAGAAAGTACATGTGGGAAGACTAGTACTTAGCCAGCTTGTGGATGGCTTTGGGAAGACAAGTGTTCTCCCACCACTTATAAGCACGATCATTTCAGACAAATAGACTATCGTGCACATAAGGGAAAATGGTAAGTATAGTCTCTGTCAGCATCCCAATAGAAATGACTAAAGAGATAGGAACTTACCAATGATGGGAGCATCCAGTGTACAAGGAGACCCGATTCGCAAGTTCCAAAACTTCTTCATCCGAAGCGATGCTGCAAACTTCTTCAGCGAAGAGCCCTCTCATGTGGGCCTGCCAAGCAGTAACTAAATGTGAAAGAATATGGAACTGCTTTTCCAACACTTGGCGTACTCTTGGAATTTGAATTTCGCATTTTAGTACATTCAGAATCTGAAAAAAGTTTCTCTGCAGTTTCAATATTCTTCAATATCACGTCTGGGCAAGTCCCGAAACTATCCTTAGCCTGATCAACATTTAGATTGTGTCAGATCAAGAGAGAACTTCACAAGACAGAAGCAAGCTTTAGAGCCAACTTGTTTCTATTGAAAGAAAAACAACAAAAAATGTCGGAAGCTATTAACATAGAAATATCGCTTCCTGACGTCACAGAAAAAGATTCAACTTCATCAAGGCAGTTCAATGACAAATGCTTAACACTGGAGGTGACACTCAATTAGATTTTGTCAAAAAAAAAAATTAGAGGTGATAGGATTAAAAGGAAGATACAACGACTTACCTTTCCACCCATGATACTCCAGAGACCATCACTACCTTCTTCTATGTCGAAGCACATGACTTGTCAATAGCTAAGGGCGCGCGTGACAACCATTTTGTTCCATAAATAGTTTCTAGAACAGAAATATATTTTTCTAATTCTGTTTCTAGAAGAGTTTGTAAGCAAAAATAACCGTTTGATAACAGCACAAAATTTCTTCCTTTCGGACGGTGGCGGCAACAACCGACGACCTTTAATATAAAAAATAAAAATAAAAATGATTTAGTAACAAAAAAATAATGAATAAAATAAAATAAATCATGAAAATAAAATCAAAATATAATTTTATTTTAAAATAAAAATATCCTTAAAAATAAATTTATTTTATTTATTCTATTTTATTTTATTTTACAAATAAATTTATTTTAAAATTTAAAATAAAAATAAAAATTATTTGGCAAAACACTCAAGGCATTATTAAATTTTTTAATAAATTTAATAAATTTATGTTTAAAAACTAAAAATAAAATGATAAATAAAAATAATTTATTTATTTTAATAAATTTATTTTTATTTTTAAATGAATAAAATGAATTTATTTATTTTAATAAATTTATTTTTATTTTTAAATGAATAAAATGAATTTATTTATTTATTTTTATTTTTATTTTTAATAAAATGAAGAGAGGCGGAGGAGGAGGAGGAGGCAGAGACATATAGGAGATGAGGGAGGACTTACCGAAATTAGGGTTTAGTGAGAGAAATTATTTCTGGTTTCTCCTTCAAAAATCGAAGTAGAAAATTTTAGCTTCTGATTTCTCTTCCAAACCTATTTCTGGAATAGAAATCTATTTCAGAAATAGAAAAACTAAATAGATTTATCAAACGGATTTCTTTTCCAGAAACAGATCTGGAACAGAAAAACTATTTCTGGAACAGAAATTTTGGGTTGTTATCCACCCCCTAAATGTACAAGTGAGTCCTGGCATTACAGGAAAATATTCATTAAAGAAATCATATCCACATGAATAAGGTCAAACAAACTCGACATAAGGTACCTTATAATGATCCTCAATGGATGAAGAAGGGTGCAAGACCTTTGGACTGTATAAATAACCTTCTATACCATCATCAGTTCCACTGGTACTAACCAAACTTATTTTCCTTAAAGGGCTAGATTCTCCATCTTTTGAGGCACGTAGGGGCTTCTCATCCACCACTTCCCCGTCAATGTGAAGCCGTAAAAGTTCACTTGAGACCTACCATGAAGATAGAACTTTGAGCAATTTACAAAGGGAAAAAGGCCCTGAGAGTAAGAAACCTAGGAAAGACAATGACATCATAAGATTGACAAGAGACTTTAAGTTGAGCACCATTTATGCAATCTAAAATTCTACTCTATCTCGTTCATCAGACCAACAATGAGACATAGACTTACATGAAATTTTGCAGATAACAATTCTTGTCCAAGATCCTCCAGATAATGCATGCAATTAGTTGATCACAGGCACTCCAATGAATATGAATAGAATCATACTCCATGTATGTACTCTATAAAAGCTTGTTCTTTTCAGTCACATTGAAAGTGCAACAGTTCTACGTGCTATTTGAATATCCATCCAATACGCCTTACTTTTATATATTTGAAGATCATGCACCATTCATACAATTCCAATTACATCTGAAATGATTGGTTAAAGGTAAAACAAACAGATAAAATGTTCAGTACAACTTGCTTCAGCTCGACGGCTCGAACCAATAAGTGGTAAACATGACAGACATTAATGCGCTCAGCTATAGCTATAAAAATTTCAGCAGTTATCAACTCAAAAGGAACGAGTAGTTTAAAAACCATGTGTAGAAAGAGTAATTCAGACACTTGATATACATACCTGACAGCCAACATGGACCCATTTTCCAAATGGAAACTTGCTATCTAAAGAAGCGTACGATTTTTCACTTGAAAAAGGAGAAACCTCATAATCAGGAGATTCTTTTTGTGGAGGAAGCGGTGGCAGAAGCGTGAGTCTCTTATCTCCATTGAAAATGAGAATTGGAAAAGCATCCTTGACATCAGAGTTCACCTGTGTGAAAGAATATTTTTAACCCCCATTAACCATAGAACTTTGAGCTGAAAAGAGAAGTGACAGGCAACACTATTTGTGATTATGGTATACATCATCCCTTAATCACCATTTTCGACTAGTCCCTTGTGTCACAAACCAAGATAGATCGTGATAGGGGACCGAAAAAAAAATAAGACTTGACGCATTACAAAGGATTGATCCCAAACAAATCTACAAAAATCAATAAGCTTTGGTTCCACCAACAGGCATTGACACTCAATGTACCATCTAACAGGAACAACACAGCAATAGACTTCAGTGAACGTGAAAAGACACTCCTCGGAAAATTCCACAATGATTCAAACTCATTGTAATTAGACCGACAGACACAACCCGAGAGCCGAGCAACGGTAATCGATCCAAACCAACACCAAGCATCCCTCCAAATCACAAAAATCCAACAACCGGTGAGTGATCAATCGCTAAAACAACCGCCAAACAAGCAACTCACAACACCCAACCTCTCCAAACATAAAAAATTCACAGAATTGAGAAACGAACACCGTCCCTCCCATCAAAAACCAATGAACCAAAAAGGGACGAAAAAAAGATGGAAAAACGGCAGCTTTCCTCTACCTGATGGAAAATGGTACAAGGGAAAGTGGCGGACTTCAAGAGATAAACCCAAAAGCAGAAAAGCAAGGACCCATCTTCTCCTTCTTCTCCTTCATCTCGTTCTTGTTCTTCCTCCTTCTCTGCTTTGACGTCGAGCCTGAAATCACCGAGCAAAGAGTAACAACTCAAGTCGATCGTGCTCTCGCCGTCCGCCACCAGTATATCTAGCCTCGCAAACCTCTTTTGCTTCAAAATCCTTGGCTACGTACTCGAGCCCGAAATCGAGACCGAATAAGGAGTAGAAGACAAAGAAGCTCGAGAGGCCAGTCGGCAGCTAGCGATTTCTGGAGCCGTGGCTAGAAAGTCGATGACGGCGACGACGACAGAGGCGAGGAAGGAAGCGCTTAGGGTGAGTGAGAGGGCTCGAGACAGAGAGGAGCGGGGCACTTGGGGTGAGTGAGAGGGCTCGGGACAAAGAGGAGAGGAGTGCTTGAGGAAGAGATAGGCAGAAGCGGGAAGAAATAGAGCGCGCTCCGTTGAAAAAAAAAAAAAGAGAAAATGCAGCAAGTCTCTCCTTCTTCGCTGCACCGTCGACACCGCCCAAGTCCGCCGAGATCTCCCTCGCGACCGAGCGGGCCAGCATCAGGGACAACGCCCGATCAGCGGCGGGGAGCCTAGTGCCACTCGGGAACGAGACCGAGATGCCAGAGGCAGATGGCCAGCAATGCTTTTGGGCAGGTGCAGGCCGAGGCGGAGGTCCCGAGGCGGAGCCTCCGCCGGAGACGGAGCCGGAGCCGAAGATGGAGGCAGAGGAAGTGGGATGCGCAAAGAAGGAAATAGAGGAGGCTCTAAGCGTTTTTTTTTTCTTTTATGAGGAGAGGAGAGAGAACCCGCCCATTTAAGTGAGGAGAGAGAAAAAATTTTGAGCGGGAGGAATATGCTGATCCTCCTTTCGAGCTGAGCCGAGTCGCCTAAAAACTAGCCCTTTTTCTCATTTTCGAGGGGGTCCCTCTCGAGACAGGTGTTAGTATTTGAGTGGTTTGTGCGCGCCAGGTCAACGGATGACATGGCGCGCACAAACCACTGAATATTTTCTCAGAGAGAAGAGAGCTTCGAAATACTTTCTGGCAAGCCCCGAATGCCCGAAGATTGTAAATCAAGCTCATTTAGCGAAACCAGCTCATTTATGCTACTAGGCAATCTTTCAAGATATTCACAATACGATGCCTCCAACCAGTAGAGTTTCACCAGCATTCCAATGGTACTAGGCAATTCTGTCACAAGAGATCTCCAAATGTATAATTTCCTCAAATTTTGCAAATTCCCAATACTTTCTGGTAATTTTGTAATCAATGTGCCTAATAAATCTAGCTTTACCAACAATTGCAAATTCCCAATACTTTCTGGTAATTTTGTAATCTGTGTCAGTGATAAATCTAGCTCAACCAACGATTGCAACTTTCCAATCGAACCGGGGATCTCTCTCAACAAAGAGTTATCCATGTGAAGTACAGACAGAGATGCTAGATTGCCTATGGAGTTAGGTATGCAATCTAATGAGTGACAGCAAGCGGTATCAAGAGTCTCTAGTGCCTCCATAGAACCAATGAATTCAGGAAGCTGAGCAGGTTTATCGTAACATTGAAGCTCCCTCGATTCTTCCATTCTCCCTACTCTTGCTGGTAGCTTTTCTAGTTCATAAAATTCACAAATGTTCAAATGGACAAGGGTCTTGATATACCATATAGAAGGATGAATTTCTTTTAGATTGAAACAGCGTTCAAGATTCAAAATCTCCAAGCTTTTGAAAGCAGACAAGTTGGGAGTTCTTCTCAAATTTTCACAATACGAGAGGTCGAGAACTTTCAACTAGGTCGCCATCTGAAATAAATAAAGGAAACTTCAATGAAAGTGGACAATAGCAATGTGTGATTTTCCACTATTCTTTTTTTTTTTTAAAGAATCTTTAAAATTCCTAAAAAATACCCATACTCCACTACTCTTTCATAGTTGTCTTATTTAATTTTAAATGTTTTTTTTTCAACGGTGCCAGGGTACACAACCATATTGATTTTTTTTAAGCATATCTATCGCAAAAAAAAAAATGTTTGGGATGCACAAGTGCCAACCATGTTTATTTTCATATAAAATTTCAAAAGAAAATATATTTGGTTTTTAAGAGCTATGGCGATGCCGTTGATTAGACTTATGCAAATTTTATTATCAAAGAGACACTCCGATAGTAAGAAACAGGTAGTTTAATTATGAAAAACAATTTCTTAAAGTGACTTCAAAAAAAAAATTAAAGAATGTTGTATTCCAAAAAAAATTAATGCCATCGGAAGGATAGTTTTATTACTCTCATAACATTAATAATTTATATTTGCATTACATAGTGACTTCCATAATCAACAATTATAATGAATAAATATTTCATGCAACAAGTCAAAGTAATTCATGAATTATATCCATTACTTTAAAATGAATTCAGAATTTTAGGCTCCATTCGTTTCACGGAAAATTGACCATCTCCGGAAAATATTTTCCGAGAAGTTATTTTCCAGGAAAATTGCTATATTTTCCGATGTTCGGCTAATTCTTAAATTTTGAGTGGAAAATGTTTTCCACCGTTCGTTAACTAATTTTTTTTCTTTTTTTTTCCTTTTCTTTTGCCTTCTCCTTCCTCCTTCCTCCTCCTTCTTCCTCTTCCTTCCTTCTTCCTCCGCCGCCGCTCCTCCTTCTTCCTCCTCCTTCCTCCGTCGCCGCTCCTCCTTCTTCCTCCTTCCTCCTTCCTCCACCGCCGCTCCTCCTTCTTCCTCCTCCTTCCTCCTTCCCCCTTCCTCCGCCGCCGCTCCTCCTTCTTCCTCCTCCTTCCTCCGCTGCCGCACGCCCGAAGATGGTGACCGACCAAGATCTGGTCGCCAGATCCGGCCGACCAAGGTCCGGTCGCCAGATCCGGCGAGCTGGGCGGGGCTCGGACCTCGCCCGAGCTCGCCAGAGGTCTGGCGAGCCGCGAGCTCGCCGGATCTAGCGGCGGAGCTCGGGCCGGAGCTCGGGCTGATCGGGAGCCCGAGCTCCGCCGCTAGATCCGGCGAGCTCGCGGCTCGCCAGACCTCTGGCGAGCTCGGGCGAGGCCCGAGCCCCGCCCAGCTCGCCGGATCTGGTGAGGCCAGAGCTCCGCCCCAAGCCGGCGAGGCTCCGCCTCGCCCGATCTGGTGAGGCTCGAGCTCGCCGAGCTCGGGCGAGCTGGCCTTCCACAGATCGGGCTAGGCGGAGCCTCGCCGGCCCGAGGCGGAGCTAGCTGGCTCGCGACCGCGGCCGGTCGTCGGTCGCCGGTCGCCGGCCGCTGTCGGGGCCGGCCACCGTCCAAGCTAAAGGAAGAAAAATAAAAAGGAAAGAAAGAAAAAAAAAAAAAAAAAGCAGGGGAAGTTGTGGAAAATGTTTTCCACTTTTCCACAGATTTGCACGTAAGTTTTCCGGTCAACGGAAAATGTTTTCCGTTGACCGTGATTTTTCGTCACCCGAACACCGGAAAATCCGGAAAATATTTTCCTGGAAGTTATTTTCCGCGAAACGAACGGAGCATTAGTATTGATGTACAACACAAGTCAGTATGTGTGAGATTTTTTCTTTTTTCTTCATGAAAGAAGATTAATATAGAGATATAACAAGAATCGCTCAAAAGACATACTTTTGCATTGGAAAAATTAACCCAGCCACAGACCGTCTAGACTAAAGTAAATCAGAAATGGTACAAATATGTAAATATATTTCAATAAATGTTAATTATTATAGTTAATTTTTTATTTTTTTTCAGTATTGTCTAAGGTTAAAGCATGACAGGTTGTTGAGTTTTATCAAAGTTATAAGAAGCAGAAGCTTCCGAACATTTAGGTGCCTATAATTCCTCTTATATTATGTCGAAAATCCTTAATATGAGAAATGACATTAAGCCTTTCTATAAAAATAAAAAAAAATAAAAATAAAAAGAGAGGAGAACTTGGTGCTATTGGACCTTTAGTAACACGTTATTATTCACAAGGGACATATCTTCTCAAAATCTTACCTTGAGTGGGCCCCATCCTCCCCAGTCCTCCGAAATTGCACTATATGATAGATTGAGCACGACTAATTTCTTTGGGTGAAAATTGACAATTTCAAAATCCGAGGGACAAGTCTCCTAGTCAAGCCATCTTAATTGAGGAAGCAAGTTTTGGAAATCTCCAGTAAAATTCACATTGTCCAATTGAAGGAACCTCAAGTCAGTTAATTCATTAAACTGTTCACCTCGGTAGCTTTTCTTATCATAGCTTTCCCATCTATAATAGCAAAGACGAAAGGCCTTAATCTTACAAGTGCCCTGCATTATAAAACATTATGGACCGTAAGTTTTAATAGATTAAATGATCTATATATATAAAAGATGGACTAATTTCAGTTTGATATCATACTATTATGGTGTGGACTTCTTATTTTCAACTTGGTGAAATGACAAGTCGTCATTGCACATGATTTATCTAATTCATGTAAAAATGGGAAGCTCAAGAAGGTGCTTTTGAACTTTTCATCTTCTACTAATGCTTTTCGCAAATTTGCACCTTTTGAATTACCAAAAATTGCATCCTTTCAAAAATATAATAAAAGGCATCTAATTGTACAAACTACTTCAAATATATCTATCAAAATTCATGCCCTTTATATGTGAAACACCCAACCCTAACTCATATCCTTCAGATGCAAAACACATGACTCTTATAGTCCAAGTACATCTATCAAACTTGTCATCAAAACATGTATCAAAATTAGAGAATCTAAATTGTAGAATCCCCCCTATTATTCTGGCATGTCTTGTTTGCAATTCTCAATAGTAAAATGAAATTGAGAATGTCACCTCAAAAGGTATGCATGTGTTTTATATTCCTTTCTTATCATGTGTTTCTTTAATGAGTGTTTTCAATTATACATGGAAGAAAAATATGTTAAATATCAAACGTTATATAGATAATCTTTACTCCTCTTTTTATTAGTACATGTGTTTGATGCAACATTTTCATTATCTTGTGTATTTTGTTACAGTGAAATGGCATAAAGTAATTAGATCTTGCTTCTAAAAAGATCAGACATGAAAATTGATTAAACTGAATATTTAAGGAACTCGAATTTAGTTTGTCTTAGGTGATGATTTGCTCAGTGAGTACAAATCATGACGATTGTAAGACTGATTTGTTTAGTGGTTTGAATACTTCCTTCAAACTTTTATTATTTTGGATGAGATACCCATTACTTAGAAATTTCTTGTATGTTATCGTATTTTCGTCAATAACTTCATAGAGACCCTTTTTGTCCTGTTCTAAGCAATGTTCTATTCAATTCATTACATTTTCATTTGTGCACAAATATGCTTGCTGAAATATAGTGGTAGCACATTTTTTACTAATCTCATCACTTCATTATATTGTGCATTCTCAATATTTATACATAGTGTTTTTTAATCAAAGATTTGCACATACTCATTTGATGTTTGCACAAATCATCCATATGTTGTAATTGCATTTGGTTGCATACCTTTTTAACTTTCATGTTAATGATAGAAACTAATCACGATACAAAATTCAAAACCATAATTATTTATATCACAAGTACTGGAATGAGCCATTGCTTTGACTTGACCCACTTCTTATAGATATTAAGAATATTAATCTCATTAATAAAATTGGATGTCACTTTTCCAATATTCCTTCATGAAATTTATCCTACAATAGTAACCTTCACATTTAGATCTAACAAGAAAAGAAAAATATTCTGACTTCAGAGTAATAAGAGCTATTTCTAACTGTACATCTAATCATATTTGAATGTAAGGATGTTATTAATTTTTATTATGTGAATATGTGGTTCTAAAACTTAAGTAATGATAATTTTTTTTTGAAAAATATAGAGTTGCCATTATTTCTTATCCTAAATATGATGATTGAATTAAAGAAAGTATACACCCACACACACACATATTATGTTAACATCACTACTCTATAAGCATGTGAATTTGTTTTTAGTTCTATTACTAATGATCATTCACTTATAAATTTCTAACAAAATTGTAAATGTAAGGTTATTTTATCACTAAAATGTAACCTTTGATGATGCTCTATGAAAAAAGTCATATATTGTTAAAATAGTTAAACCTAGTTTAATCAAATATAATGTGAAAATTGTTTAGTTTTGATAGTTCTTCCACATTAGAAAGTTCATAATTATATTACTGAAGTTCTATGTTTGGTAATATATGTTGTGTTGAGAATATATAGTTCTCAAATTACATTTTAAAAACTGTCAAAAACCATATCATTGCAAATACATATTTTTATATGTATAATATAATGTTGTAAATAAATCTATAATTTCACCACTAAAAATCTTGTGACCTAGGAATTAATTTTCAAATATACTTTTATATACATAGATATTGTAATCACTATTCTTCCATATTTTTTTATTATGAATGGTTTTGGTTAATAATCATTATTCTTTTTAATGTTTATTGTTAATGTTTTATCTACTCCATCAAAATAGTACATCTCTTTATAAGGCTGTTATCCATTTTCTCATAAATGAACACCTCCATTCAAAATAATCCATTTAAATATGCATCACTTTTTATATGATACGTTAAACTCCATTTTTTATACAGTTCGTTTATTATTCTACTTAGGATTCTCTTCTTTCTCGGATTCAAGGTAGAAGAATTCCATCGATTAGTGTCATTTACTTACCATTGGATGAAAAGATATTTCTCTTAGAGATATGGCTTGAAAATTTAGTACATCATTCACATGTTAGTAAATAGTGCCTCTCTAGGAAGTAATATGTCCAGACCGGAATTTCTCTTTGCGTTTTGAGCAGTATAGTTTCTAGATGACTTTTTGTATGGTACATACCTAATGTTTGGTCCCTTTCTTTCTTTGCTCTTATTGATATTAATTAATATCTATTCACTACCTTTATGTTTGCATTAATAAACACCTCGTTTTGAAAGCATAAGTTTGAATAGACATATTCCTTCATATCACACAAGTTGTTCATGAAACAAAACCAGGTAATAACTATTATGCAACTTAAACCAATTGACATACAGCTACTATAGCTTTATTACATTATAGCGTAATAGCGATTATATTGCAGCCTTATCATACAAGTTGTTAGTGTAAGTTGTTTACTACCTCTCTAATTTGCAGATTCATGAATTTGAGAAGAATAGGGAAGATTGTGATCTTAAGACTAGAGTGCACAACAGAAGTTAAAAGTATTTTGAGTGTTAGAAAACCATTAAAATATTTTTTCTTCTAATGTTTTATTTTAATCCATAGTCCTCAACAAAATAACATAGCATATATATTTTGTAGCAATGGGAACAATTTGTGAATTTATCTTGTATTATGTGCAATGGGCTCATATTTGATAAATAAATAATATCAAAAGCATACTTGTCAAATTACAGATCAATATCATATTGGACTCATATTTCACAAATAAACAATATTAAAAGATCAATAAAAAAGATATCCATCATCACAAAAAATTTATATTACGTGCTTTAGAAATAAATTATATAATCAAATTCTTCGTCAGAAGAGAAAATAGTACATGTTTAGAGGAATTTTTTACATGGATGCATAAATTTCAACGACAAGTATGATGCAATGTAGAGACCAACGTTATGAGTGAGAAAGTCTATAGATACCCATTGTGACTAAGAAATACCATCATCACAAAATAATTATTTAACATGCTTTACAAATAAATGAATGTAATAAAAATTTTACCATAGAAGGAAAAAGAACATATGTTTAGATGGATCTTTTACATGATTACATATATTTCTACAATAAGTATAACAAAATGCATAAAAGTTATGGTTATTATGATTAAAAAGTTCTATGGATACTCGTTATGAGTGTATATTCTTGTATTTCATAAGCAGATTATATTAACAATCGATAAAAAAAATTATATAACATGATAGCTCATATTTAACAAATATATAATATAAATGTACTAAATATGTGCTATAAAATGCTCATTATGAGTTGCTCGATGTTAAAATTTCTATTATAACATGGTAGCTAATACTTGAGAAATAAAAAATCAACGAAAAAGATATATAACATGATACCCCATATTTAACGAATGATGATATAAAGATTAACTAAATCTTTGCTAAATACGATGCTCCGTAAGAGTTGAACCATGCAGTAATAATTATTATAACAAGAAAGCCCAAATTTGACAAATACATGTTATCGGGGATTAATAGAAAAATTATCCAAAGTTATAAAAATATTTAAAAAAAATGTATTAGCAAATTCACGGAAGAAAATTATTCAATATTATGTAAAGTCTATAGAACAAAAATAATATATGTTTATAGGGTTATATTGCTTGGTTACACATATATCACATACAAATACAGAAGAGATAATAGCAAACTGACAGCGTTAACTAAAGGTTGACAACAAATGATTCGATTGCACCAATTGTGAAAGGTAAAAGACTACATTAAGGAAAAAATGAATAGAGAGATGACCAAATCACACAAACAATAACACTTACTAAATCTGTACTTAACCCAACTTAAAGAAAAGAAAGCGAGCTAGTCATCACAAATGAATGGAGGTCTCATTATCATAGCAAATGACACATAAGAAGTCAATATTCAGTTAAAAGAATAAGAAGAAGAAAAGACCTCACAAGGAATTATAAGAAAAACCCAATCTTCAAAAATGTGCATCAAACGTATATGTGGAAAAAGCATGGCCCAACAACTCATAGATGTCATGTTTCTCAGAAAGTGCCCTATCAAACACTATGGTTTGCAATTTTATTGTTGCATTGATGTTTTGAAAGGAGAGTGTCCTCAACAAAATTTTATATATATCTTTTGTTCATTTCGACAAAAAAAAAAAGAGATGAAAAAGAAGATATATATCCTATATCAACTACCAAGAAACTGTTGTTCAATTATGTCTTAAAATAAGGCAAGAAAACAATTAACCGGATCAACTCTTCTGCTAATAACTACCCCAAATTTGGCGCATCGAATTTCATCTCAAAAAAGGAAAAAAGAAAAAGAGGAGAAGATGGACTCAACATTCACTAACTCTAAGACAAATAGCAGAAATTCTTACGTTGTTGCTCTCAAGCACATGTTTGGCTTCCTCCTTAATCCATAACCGACTACGTTCTCCAGGCTGGCTTTTATTTTCTAAGCGAACAATTTCCCTTCCAAGATATCTCAGTTGATCATGCATCATTAGCTTGCCATCTTCGTCAATTTTAATTAGGGACATAAGACTTAATACTTCAATCCCTTTCCCTGGGTAAAAACCACAGGCATCCCACATATAAGTTGGATTTTGTTTAGATGATCCAATGAAAAAACATGCAATATCCAAAAAAAATCTGTTGGTCTTCATATTCTAATGCTTCTAAACTTATCCTCAACCTCTTTTGCACTTTCTTATCAGGAATTTTCTTCAATTTCTTCGATGTATCTTTCCATGCATCCTTTGTCTTTCCACATAAGAATGAACCTATAACTTCAAGTGCTAAAGGAAGGCCTCCAGTAATAGATACGATATCATAAGAGATATCCTCATAACCACTCGGAGGAAAATCGTTTCGAAATGCGTGTCTACTAAATAAAATCAACGATTTATCCAAAGGCAACTTTTCGAGTTCATATAAGTGGCAAACCCCAACCTTCTTAAGAATACTCTTGTTTCTAGTGGTGATAATGACTATACTTCCTACTTTAAAGGAAATACCGTCTTCGATCAAAACATCCAAATGAGTATCATCATCAATATCATCTAAAAGAGTGAGGACTTTCTTAATTGTACATCGAGATTTGAGTACATGGATTCCGTCATCAACATTAGACACGTCCCATGATGTTCCTATTATGCCAGAAATGAGCTGCTTTTGTAGGCATTCAATACCCTTGTGCTGAGCTGTTTCTCGAATATTTGCCACAAAGGTACGATTCTCAAAATGGCTAGATAGCTTGTTGTATAACACATTTGCAGGAGTTGTCTTACCGATACCGCCCATTCCATAAATTCCAATTATCTGTGTACCATTGAAATTAACATCTATCTCGCTCATAATCTGTTCCACACGAACATCAGTCCCCACCAACTATTTGGGAATACTTAGGGCGCGTTTGGTAACGATTCTGTTCTCGGGAATAGATTCTGATCAAAACTGATTCTTTTTTATTCTGTTCCTAGGAATTGATTCTAAGCATTTTAAGGCCCCGTTTGGCAACCATCCAAACAAAGTGCCTAGTTCTGATTTTTTGTTCCCGCAATCGGTTTGGGAACGTAATCGCGTTTGGTAAATTTTTGTCCAAAACGATTCTGGGAACAAATTTACTCCCGAGAATCGCTTTTGGACAAGAATTCGGAATCAGAAAAATATGATTCTCCGTCCGAGAATCAAAAAAGAGAATCAAAAGTGCCGAATCAAAAAATAAAAATTTATTTCTATATTTTATTTTTATTTCTTCCTAGTATGAAATATATATTTGTTGTATATAGAATACATATTTAATTTTATGTTATAATTTAGTATTTTTATTTATTACATATTGTAGGGATATTAGTATAGTTTATACTATGGTTTATTATTTACTATATAATAAAAATTGATTAGTTAATATTTTTATTAATTAGTATAAAAATATAATTAATCGATGAATGGTTTATGAAAATTCAATATCAAATTTATTTTAATCTAAAAAGGTAATTAAAAAAGAATTGGAATAGAAATTTTATATAGTTACCAAACGCGTTTCTATTCTTTTTTCTATTTCGAAATCGATATTTTATTTGTTACCAAATGCGTTTTTTACTTAGAATCGGTTCAGGAACGAATCGAAATAATCATTTCGGTCGAATCGCTTCCGGAATGTAATCGTTACCAAACGCGCCCTAAGCGGTTTAGTAACGTCCAAAATTTCTGATTCTGGAATAGAATTGTGTTTGGTACCGTGCTAATTAATTCTGTTCCAAATCAAATTCTTTTAATTTTTAAATAATTTGTTTACTTTTTTTCCTTTTTTTTTTTTCATTTTTTCATTTTTTTCTTTTCATTTTTCCTTTTCTTTTTCTTTTTTTTTCCTTTTTCTTTTCTTTTTCTCATCTTCTTCTTCTTCTTTTGGCCGGTCGCCGGACCGACAACCGGCCAAATGAGGGCCGATGACCTCACCGGAGCGTCGCCGACCCTCGTCGGCCGAGCCTTGCCGATAGGCCGGGCGAGGCCGAGCCACGCCGCGGCCGGGCCGGCCTCACCGGGGTTGGGCGAGGTCGCCGGAGCCACCGGTAGGGCCGGGCGAGCCTCGCCGGTGGCCGGGCGAGGCTCGCCTAGCCACCGATGGGGCTAGGCGTCGCGAGGCTTGCCCAGCCCCCGCCCGGCCCGGCGAGGCTCGTCTCGCCGGATCCGGGAGGGCGAGCCTCGCCGGTGGCTGGGCAAGCCTCCGGCAAGCTCGCCGGTGGTTGGGCTTGTCTCCGGCGAGCTCGCCGGACCTCGCCCGGGTCAGGCGAGCCTCTAACGAGCTCGCCGGATCGACGGTCGGCGGCGGCGGACGGCGGACGGTGGCGAGCGGTGGTGGACGGCGATCGTGAGATGGCCAAAGGGAAAAAGAAAATTTCTTGATTTTGATTCTCAAATTCATTCTTGGAACAAGAATCAACTTTTTTTTTGTTCTTGATTCTATTTCCAATCTGTTCCCGGGAACAAAAATTTTACCAAACGCGATTCTAGGCCAAACTGATTCCAAGAACAAATAATCAGAATTTGGTCCTGTTCGGATGGTTACCAAACATGGCCTTAGGTGAAAAAGTCTTTTTAGCTCACTCATAACTCTTCTAACGATCCTTTTGACTAATACTGCTTCATGCCTGTCAAACAACAATATAAAATTTCAATATTGTTTATATGCCTTTTCAAGTTAGATCTATTTATGAAAAGCTGAACAAATTATTGGGTGGAGAATAATGTACTCATCATCAATTTTCTCCGATTCCCATCCTTTCAAGAAACTGACTTCTTTAAGTGCATCTTCCCATTCCTTCACAACCATTTGGTCCAACTTCTTATTATGTGCGTTAACAGCATATCCAAATCTCCCCTTGAGATGTCGCACCTGTGAGGGTTCCACTTTGTAAAATATGGGCAACACCACTTGCTCTCTGCTTCTCCTGCACTTCAACATCTGAGCTAGCTCTTGAAGGCACCATTTGCTGGAAGCGTAATCCTCAGATATAATCGGGATCGAAATCTTAGACTGCATGATACTGTGAAAAAGCTCCGGACCAATCTCGTCACCAACTTAGAGCTCATCGTTGTCTCTATACACGCGAATTCCTGCATCAACAAGGCTAGTATAGAGATGATCGGTGAAGCGTTTGCGAGTGTCTTCCCCTCTAAAGCTCAAGAACACTTCGTAGTCTCTTCCTTTCAACCTTTTGGTTCCACCATTATCACCTACATGTGGAGAGGTCAACGACAAAGACGCTCCGTATAGCAGATCTTCTGAATGAGGAGGCTCTTTTCTGATCATCTTGAGATAGATGGAGCGGAGCCTCAAAAGAGGAGGAGTATGGAATCTTAGATGTAGGAATTGCAGAAATGTCTCTCAGAACTCAATTGAGAGCTACATTCAAACATAAACAAAAGCTCTCATACAAGTTATCAAAAGAAAATGGAAATAAAAACAAGAAAGAGAGAAGAGGAGAAGAGAAAGTAGTAACCGATTACCTGAGGAGTGCTTAAACAACACAATCCACACACTGCTGTGATCTCCGCCGATTCTCACCTTCGACGTTGGATTATCCACACGCAACCGTCTTTTATATGCGTGCTTGAATGATGCTGAGTTCTGGCCATCCAACAGTCCAGGACTCTTTATGCTAATCGAACGGCTTCGATGCATGCTGCAGTGAAAGGAGAATTATTGCAGGCGTAATTTCCGTAGCACCGCGCAGAAGGTGCGTGGAATGGGGGACGCGGATACACTCACATGCAATGCTCTCCAGCGAGGCTTGACTTTGACTTGCTTTTTCTATTAACAATGATAAAAGTAGAAAAGAAAACTGACGAGCAACAGTCACATGCTTTCGGTGCTAAATTATATGAGCCAATGACGAAAACATATAAATGTCGGATTAAATCAGATTTTTGTTGAAAACAAATGTTTGTATGACTCTTTTTATTCAAATAAGGAAAGTTTATTATTTTCAATCATCAGTCTACTTTTCATTAAGGAGATTGCTATAAAATGATAAATTACTAAATAAATCTCTCTCAAAATAACTTGGTCAAATTAAATTTCTCGTACCACGTCTGAAAATTGTGCATCTACAACCCTCTTTATTGTTCGTGCTTGAGCGATGCTGAGTTCTGGCCATCCAACGGTCCAAGACTTTTTATGCTAATTGAACGGCTGCGATGCATGCTGCAGGGAAAGGACAATTATTGCAGACGTAATTTCCGTAGCACCGCGCGGAAGGTGCGTGGGATGAGCGACGCGGATACGCTCACACACAATGCTCTCCAGCGAGGCTTGACTTTGACTTGCTTTTTCTATTAACAATAAGAGTAGCAAAGAAAACTGGTCACATGCTCCCGGTGTCAAATTATATGAGCCAATGACGAAAACATATGAATCGTCGGATTAAATCAGATTTTTGTTGAAAACAAATGTTTGTATGACTCTTTTTATTCACATAAGGAGATTTTATTATTTTCAATCAACAACATGCTTTTCATTAAAGATATTGCTCTAAAATAGTAAATCACTAGATAATTCTCACCCAAAACAATTTTGTCAAACTAAATTTCTCCATGCCATGTCATACGTCTAAAAATTGTGCAGCCATCACCCCTCACCCGGGGCACTTTTATTCCTCCCCTTATATTAACATTTTTTTTTTATGTTTTACATAAAGTTTATCCTTTTAGAGTCACATTTAGTAATTATTGGCCAATGAATTATCCATGATCGAATATTTATTTAGTCATCCGTTTTTACATTCTTTTTTCATTTTTGCTTTTTATCTGTGGTCAAGTGGAAACAAATGCTATTGATTTGTTTTAGCAATGTCTAGAAAAAGAGGCGGTGGCAATTTTTAGTAGGAAAACATTAACCGGAGTATTTTACACTCTTTTTATCTTCTAGTCATTTTGAAAAATGATAAGCTAATTTATTTATTCAATTCAATTTCTTCACAAACAAGTTGCATAATATGTGTGTGTATAGAGAAATATATTCATACATGTATCACAGCTTAACAAATATTGGACCATCACTATGAGAAACCTTTTTAATCAGTGAAATTTTTCGATGTCTTTCTTGGAGAGTTTCTCCAACCCCTTTATCAAAGTAAATGCCATGCCACTTTCATAGGAAACTCCTCTCTCTCTCTCTCTCTCTCTCTCTCTCTCTCTCTCTCTCTCTCTCTCTCTCTCTAGTGAAAAATTGACAAGAGTCTTTGGAGTACGCATTTAGAAAGATCCAATTACATGAATCTCATAAGGCCCCCATGTGTTTCAACAGTTTGTCAATGTAAACCGTTGGATCGACATTGATAATATTTGTGTTTAAAGTCATTGGATCAAAGCAAAGTCCAAAAGATGAAGAAAACTTTTACGGTATACCTATTGTTATGTTACAACATTACAACAAATAGGGTAGTTAAGTACAAGAACATCATAATAGCATATTCTATGAGGTTATCGTAATCAAGTGCAAAGTGGTGTGAAACATAAGTGTGCAACTGAAGATTTTCTAAAGATGATTCCATGGAATCAACGATGATGGAAGTTTCGCAGGAAAAAGATGAGCTGAGTAAGACATGGGTCCGTCGCCTAGTGACTTGCTTTTTCTTTTTTTCCTCACCCACTTTGATGACCAAAAATTAGCCGTAAACCTGCTTTTTTTATCAACAGGAGAACAAAAACAATAAAGTGAGAGCATTAACACTTCTTGTGGACCTCCAAATGATTGTGTTCCTAGGTGGATTGGAAATTGGAATCTAAAAGAAAACCAAATATATTTGCACATCTTTCTAATAAAAAAATTTATTAATTTTTTTTTGGTAAAGAAAAAAAATTTATTATTTTGTATCCAAATGATCCAATAATAATTGAGAGATATATTATTTGTCAAATAATACAGATGGTGATACAAGAGTTAAATGTATTTTAGGTCTCATACTAATTACATTTACAAAAATCATAGGTTGATTTTAGAAATTAGAATCATACATTCAAATAGCAAGAAAATGACTTTGAGTTGGAGTCATTTGCACACAATCCAAAAGCTTAAACTTAGCTAGTTTATTAAATTTGCAGCATATTTCATTTGCCTTCAAGTGGCGATCCACTATGCCGAGTTATATGAGTTTCAAAAAGTTATCATATGTTCGCTCTTATTACAATTGCATCACTGAAACTAAAATTCATTTGACAAAATTCTTTGAATTTTCATCCTCTCTATCATTTGAATGATTTAGAGAATTTTCAAGCGAAAATACAGAAAGTCATTTTCATTTTTGGCTTCAAGTATAAAATACATGTTTTCTGTTTTTGCCATTTTCGTTCTCGTCTAAAAAAGTGATTCCCCACAGGATGCTTTTATTTTAACTTTCTCCTTTTAATATCCATTCACTTTGGACACAAATTTATCATTTACTGGGGCATTTCCGTAAGGTTAAAGCTTTTTCCAATTCTAAGAGGATTATTCTTTTCAATCCATAGCTCCAGGAAGCTTCAAAGAAATTCCTTGTTCAAGATTTTCTTCTCATTGTCCTTTTTTTCTTTTCAATCTGCAGCTCCAGGAAGCTTCAAAGAAATTTTCTATTCGAGATTTTCTTTTCATTGTCCTTTATTATTTTCAATCCATAGCTCCAGGAAGATTCAAAGAAATTTCCTATTTAAGATTTTCTTTTATTATTCTTTTCAATCCATAGCTCCAGAGCGCTTCAAAGAAATTTCCTATTAAAGATTTTCTTTTCATTATCCTTTGCAATGTAAGACAAGTTAGTTAAGAAATTCTAATGCTATGTATACGAATTCTCTTTAATTAGCCAAGAAGACAAACAAATTGTTATGCTACTTCAGTAATTTCCCACATGCTAAACATGATCATCCAGAAAGGATTGGTTAAATTTTCTTTTTGATGAGTGAGATAATTTTTTTTTCATTGCTCTTATTAATAGACGCTAATAGTATATGAAGAGTCTGAAGCCTCACAGTAGAGAAATCCAATATACTGGAAATGGGATATATTATTGAAAATTAAACCAAACTTGTGCTGTTTAGTTCCAATTTCTATAGAGAAGTTTCCCACCAATCGTGTTTTTGCGAAAATAGATTCCAATGAACTATTAACATTTTTTTTTTTTTCAAAATGGGCCGTAAGTGAACTTGATTCTCTAGTTACTTTCAGTGAAATTGTTATCGCTTAAAAATACATTCCAATTGTACTTATTATCTAGGGTCAAGCAAGGGCTACAACCTTTATGGTCGTGGTGGCGGGGCTCAGCTCCATCGCAAGTACTGTTTCATAAAAAGAGAGACGCAACCATAGAGTTCACGACCTCCGTTGATTCATTCCAACAGTGACTACAGTCACAGGAGGCCACGAGCTTCATGGTTGGGTGTCTCTCCCTTAATGAAAATCAATACACAAGATGGAAATAGCCTCGCTACCAAAATCATGGAGGTTGTAGATCTCATGCGACCATAAGAAAAAAGGTGTGATTTTACAAATTATGATTGATAAGAGGCCTTTTTGCTTCTTGCTATTAAATGGTTCCTAAATCAACAATCTTTTTAAAAGTCCATTTTCTCGTCTTAGCAATTTGTCCTTTTCTTCTTTTTGTCCTAAGAAAAACGTTGTTGTGGTGGGCAAAGTTCATGTAGTGAAATCTAAATTGTTCAATTGGTACTGTCAAATTTGTGTCACAACTCACTAGAGAGTGACAACCTAGGAAATCCTTTGTATCTAAGGAATCAACATGAAGTGATTGAAAAAAAAAATGAATTTCATACACAATTCATTGTAATGAAGTGATAAAACTTACGAATCCAAAATCGTGCAAATTCAAATGCTGCTTAGAATTGTCAATCATATTCATTTGAGCAAACGGCATTGTAAGGGGTATCTGGTTCAATATGTTTATATGAGAAAGCCTATTTAATATTGATAAGCCCATCTAAGATGCCAAACTTTGCCTAAATAGGTGAATCACCAATACGTCTTGTGGGGATTATTCCAATCAAAATCTTGACCCCAGGTACGATGCCTAGAGTCCAATTTTGCTCACTTAGTCCATGGGGCAAGCGAAAGATGAATACGATTCTAGCCTTGACGAGACAATCAATATAGAGAAAACATGAGGAAGATGAAGAGGAGAAAAACGAACATAGAATAGAGAAATGTTGATGATCTCTTTGTTCCTGTCTTTTCTAGAAGATGGCTCTGGATAAATAGACAAGGGAAATGACAAATGCAATATTGGACGCATCTATTCATTGGCGACACTTGAAACCTAAGTTAGATGACTGTTTTTAAACAGTAATAATCTAACTGATGGATAAGAACTAAAAGGCAAGATAACTAATGAGCAATTTCGGCCTTGAACTTTTAATCTATTCAATATGGTCCATGAACTTTTAATTTGTTCAATATAATCCCCAGACTTTCAGTACATATTTAATGCAATCCCTAAATTGTATGAAAATGTTCAATATAGTCCTTCCATTAATTCAAGACTAGAGACTATACTGAATATTTTCCATATAATTTATGAACTATATTGAACATACACCAAAAATTTAGGGAATACATTGAAAAAATTAGAAGTGATGGACCACATAATAATAATTTAGGAATTAAATTGCATATTAGGCCAAAGTTTATGGACTGTAATTGTGTCCCAAAATAATCTCTCACTATTTTTGTAAGGAGGAATTATTATGAGGCAAACTTTGACTCCCAATACCATGTACAAGCCATAAATGCATATCCTTGAACCTATGGCGAAGCAAAATGTAATAGTTGATAGGAGAAACTTTGATCTCAAAATTACTAATTTGAACTCCATTTATTTTGTGGAAAATGAATAATTTAGATAATTTTTTTCTAGAAATAGTCACTTATATTGCTTATGGAAATGAATGAACAAAATTATCTTTATTGTCAATGAATATGTTTAAATATAATTGCTATCAATAATGAAAATATCTTTCATTAACTAATTGCTTGAAGTGAGACAAGCGATTATTTTTAGGAAAATGCTGTCCAAATCATTCATTTTTCGCGAAACAAATGAAGTTGATCACATCACACAAAGTTTGTCTGGGGCCATGCATTATAAATCATGCACTTAACCTAGCTTAGTGAGAGCTTTAGAGGATAACTACAAATTAGAAGAAGTGGCCCTGAGTTCCACATTAGCAAAGGTAAATCCCATCAAGAGCATTCGCAACCACCATTCGTTAAGATTAGTTCGATATACAACAATGCACATTTTGAGATGAAACTTTTCCTTTTAAAAATTTTAGTCCTACCAGATGCAAAGTAACATGCATTGAAAATGTAACCTCGGTGCTAACATTTCGATAGATCACAATTGACTAAACTTTTTCAAACTCTAATTCATACATAATACAAAATAGAGTAGGCTACATCCACTAGATCCTTAAATATTGGTACTAATCACATCTCCTTCAAAGCTCTTGATTGCTTTGCACAAGCTTATCTCTTAGTAAGAGGATTGGCGGGAAGATTGTCCAAAAAGTCTTTAACATATTGTATAACGGCCCGTTCAACCTTAAATTAATAAATTATATATACCATACAGTTTTAACTTTGTCGTTAACACCCATTTAGAACCTATCGTTATAGTGCTGGGAGGAAGATTAGCTAATGACCATGTATTATCTTGCTTAATAAATTTTATCTCAATTAGGAGTGAGTGGCTCCACAGTCAATTCAAGTTTCACTTGGAACCTCCAACCTATTAGAACCGATTCCCAATTTATAGAACCTGAAACCTACCCTACATACTTGGGAGCATTAAGCATACCTTGTCATAGGTTTTAGAATCAATTTCACGATCTATCCAAGTTCCACATTTATTCTTAATTGAATGATTTCAGTCAATTATTACATCTAATTACCACCATTTACATAACTCATATTTAGATATGCAAAAAATATGAGATATTAACATTGTAAAAGTTTCACTCATGGATATTGCCGGAAATGAAAACTTACACTAGTGATTTCAGATTATACAATCATCATCAGACACGATAGAATACCACAAAATTTTGCAAAGAACAAGAAAAAAAGACTCATTCACATGCAATTTCAGTAATGAAGCGATGTGGCTAAAATCATGCTTAACAACTAATGAATTTAAGATTAGATATGAATCTACACAATTTGATTCAAACATTTTTACCAAACAAGATTGAAAGGAAGATTTTAGGTGTTTCAAACTCAAATTCCAACCTAAGTTTAGTCTAAACTAACATTAGAGGTTCGAATCAGGGAAGCAAACTCAAATAGATCATGTTTCTATCTCCACAAAGGATTCAAAGTCTCGGTTACTCCTAACTGGAAATAGAACCATTCGGAACAGAAGCATTACTTCATTAGCATGCCAAATGAAACCCTGGCTTGGTAATTGACTTCAGGACGTAAGCTTCCATGATTTCTAGCAATCGAAACCAGTGCCGATGAAGAGTTTTGCTTTACTTGTCAATAGCTAAGTTTCCATGTATATTAACGGTATGCTTTTTTTAATTGTTAGATTTTATTTCCATAAAAATCAAATTTGTCAAAAAGAGAAATACCAATATATATATATATTTCTTGGTCACGTTGTTGATCAAATTTATGGATAAATTGTTAAGTACAACCTAAAAATAAATTAATCAAATGATTTTTCAAAATAAAATAACAATTACATTTTCCAACGTAAAAATTATCGAGTCAACATATAATTCACAAAATAAATCAGACTAAAAATGCTTTTGAATAATTATTACATTTCTGGAAACAATTTTTCTTTTCTTTTCTTTAGATAAGTTTTTTTTTTAATTACTTAGATAAGTTTTTGATTAGAAGAACATGTGCATTTATTACGACCCTAAAAATTTCTATTCTCATTTTTTAATTTAATTAGAAAAATATCGAGGGAGATTTAACAATTCGTGTTTGAACGCGGGCCCAAGGGTGCTGTAACTGAGTCAGCATGGCGCACTACCAATCTCTATCCACAAGAAAAGAATATGCATCCATGTTATCCATAGAGTAAATTCCATTTTTATCGGTTCACGTTTCAATTTTTCTCTTCTTTTTTTTGGTTGAAGGTTCGGATTTCGATAAAGTAATGCAGCAAAAATGCTCGACCGGGTATCATCAACAATCCAGACAAAAAGCGAAAGTGAAATGGAGATGATGACGAGGACATATCGAAGCAGATCTTCCATGACTTTGAGATCTCAAAGCTTCCACAAATATATACACGCGCTCCGGATCGTTCCAAGGACTGCTGATATAGCCTTGCTTGTCGATCCAAATAAAATAAAATAAAAAGATGCATTCTTTTTCTCTTCCAGAGGAAACAACTTCAACTACAAGCTACGACTTCCCTCGGCAACTTCGCCGGCAGCAACCGATCCGGAGACACCGGCAGCCGTGCCGAGAAGTTCCTCGCTGGGAACTCCTCGTCCGACTCCCGGCTCCGGTCGTCCTCGAAGTTGAGTGCGTAGCTCATCGGGTCGTACCCAAACTACAAGGATGCGGCGGCGGCCGCGTGGCCCGGCCTCCACCGGCACCTCCCGATCCGAGCAATGAGGCTGCGGCACCTGTACCGGATCTCCGGCAGCGGGGAGGATGATCTGAGCTTGTGATGGAACAACATTTTGACGGCGAGAGCGACGGGATTCGAAGTCTTGGTCTGGTCTGGTCTGGGGTCTGTGCAAGGCTGTGGAGAGAGCGGAGAGAGTGGATGGCGATGAGGAAGAAGATGGAGGAGAGGATGAGGTTAGAGGGGTGTATTTATCGGTCGCGCGGATGAGGACGGGGGCGTGTGGCGGCAGAGCTGAGTGGTGGTGGTGGTGGTGGGGATGGGAGTGAGGGCCAGGAAAACCGCGGGTGGATCGTGGTGGGCAAGTGGGAAGCGGTTTTTCTCGTTATTCCCGCGTGAGGTTTCAATCTTACTTTTTCTTATCTTTATTGTTGAGCAGTTTGGTAATTTCCTGAAGGTGGGGGACCACGTAGCTGCTGCTTTTTTTAATCACTTTTGCTTTACGAAAGTTGAAATTTAAATAATGCTTTTATGGGTTTTATCATAGGATTAATATCACAAAAACTGGTATATCTATAATAAACTTGCCCAAAACCAATTTTAAACCCTAAACCAATATATATTTAATAAATCTATCCCAGACTGATACAATTATGACAAATTAATCATTTATTAATTTCTATTTAATTTTATTGTCAAAATGTTGAGTTGGTAGACATATAATAGTTGACTAATGTACTAGTTTTGGATTTTACTCTATGTTTGTCATAGTTGTATAAGTTTTGTAATTTTTTGAAATATTAATACAATTTAATGGGGGTTTCTTTATCACAAATGTACCATTTTAGGATTTTTGGTCATAAAAAAATATACTAATTTGGATTTTTTTGTGGCCAAAATATTATTTCAAGATAAAATTATCATGAGTGTACCAGTTTGGAATTTTCTATGGTATTAACCTTTGTTATATGACCATATATATAAATTAAGAGAGTAAACGCCGAGAACAAAATTGCGACTTTAGAGTCGTGACTTATGACCTTAGGCTCCGTTTGTTTCACGGAATATTTTATTAACTTTAATCACTTACAAAAATGAATCAATGAAAACTACTTGTATTGTTAACAACAATTTATACGTGGACATTTTTGTTGATGATGAGAATATTTTTTGTTACCACTTTTTCTGAGTGATGTAAAAAATCAAAATTAAAAGAATATTTTCTAAAATCATTGATTTTTCTAATTGAGCCGGGGTCTCCTAAAGAAACTGTAGAGATGATTTATATGAAGATGGAGAATCCATAATCCTGGGAATTTGCTGGACACAATTAGAATCTGGAAAAAAAAAATCAATAAGATTTGAAATGTCGCAAATTAAACGAGTATAACTTGGAGGCAAGACAACATAAGAGATGGGATTAATTGGGATGTTAGATTTTCACGTGATGTAAAATCAAATATCCGAAGGTTCAAATCCCTCTATTACCTCCCACATTACTATCACTTTTCATTTTCTTTCAATGTCCGGCCAAATACTAGCTTTTAGGCACGTTAATGCAATTTCTTTTAAGCGGATAGGTGATGTCCAGACCAACTAAACCAATAATACTTTGTCAACATGTTAATGCATCCCTTAAACACGTGTTGATGCGCAAATTGATCCTGATCTCAAGAAAGCATGTTACATAAATTGGTCAGCACACATAAATCAATCATTCAATCGGGAATTCAAACCAAGTTACTTTGATAAATATTTTTTCTTGATTGAAAGCAAATAATTCATCCATATCTCAAGATGATACATGAATGCTCAAAACAAAACAAATCTTAACAGTAAAATTAGTAAAGCACAAATTATAGTGTGGAGCACTCTCTCACCTCACAATAACAAATCATTTTATTCCCCTAGATGCTCGTGCAATGATCTCCACTAATCTTCTTACGTGACACTAGGTTCTTCACTTCCAATAGTGGTTTCTTAGATCTCCAAGCTGGTTTTCCTACATACCTAGAATTCTCTCTCTCTCTCTCTCTCTCTCTCTCTCTCTCTCTCTCTCGTTGTAATAACCGAGATGTCCCTTGGTGCATGAACAAAACGAGGGGACGATGAATGTTCCCTATTACTCAGTAGCTACGACATAATCATTAGAATCAATCACTAATTAAAAATGATGGGGGAGAGCCAGGCGTCGTGCTTGGTTTGGATTCTAGCGTCTCTCGTCAGTCTCGCGCTCGTGCCGTTCTCAAAGTGCGAGTCCGCATATGAGAGCGCTCCACGTCAATAGAGATTGGAGGGAGTGTCCGAGGGGAGAATGGGTTCATGCACCCAGCCATCTGTTGCCCGCCACCGGACGCTTCCTCGCACGACAATATGGTATAGATAACAGGGGAAACGTGGTGTTTTGTCTGTAGGAGTGCAATCGAGTCGGGTCCAATCGACACGGTACTCAAGAGCCTGGTTCATTGACTCAAGCTTTGATCGAATATTAAAATTGATGCTCAAGTTCAGTTTGACTAGAAAATTTGAGATATTGGAGCTACATTAAGTAAGGGGTAAACTCCACTTCCATCGATCAAATACAATTACAGAAGACCTTAAATATATATTATGATAATACTCTACTGAAATAAGGTATCTTTTCTTACAAAAGCATGCTTTCCAAATGCACAAAGAAAGTCAATTTTCAGATAATATCAACAATAGCATAATAATTAAGAGGTTTGAACTCATTTCTCATGTCAAACATTGTGATCACTTTTCGCTAGTGACAAAACTCGAATTCGCATCAATCATGGTTAAGCCAAAAAAATCAAATTGATGGCGCTTTGGTCTATGCACACATTAATTATTCATAGCGTGTTATTATTATGTTGGTCGATCATGAACATAAATTCAGAAACATTTAACAACTCAAATAATTAAGTTTTTGATAATAATGTATATCCTTTGAGAAACATTCCCATGATTAATAATGTTTATTTACCATAAAAAAAGATCATGGAAAAATTAATTTGAGTATAAGGCAAAAAAATTTCATTATATAGATAACTTCCGCACCCCTAAGAGGATTCTTTTGCTTGGATAGTTGTCGGGAAGATTTCATGAAAACAATTAATTACTTTTGAATTGTATGTGGTTACTGTGGTGGTACTATTTTTTTTTTTTTTGGTCGAAGTGGTGGTACTATCTATATATAACCTCCGTACACCATGCTCTCTCTACATAAATTATACACGGTGTCTAATATTGGAGAAATTTAATGTGATGGTTACTTTGAGTATAATATTCAAAGACATATCACATACTAGCAAAAATGTACAGGCATTTCGCGTATGTAAGAAAGAGACATTTAATCTTTTTTTTTAAATCTATTGGGAAATATTTGAGATAATAAATTGATAGAAATATAATAAGAAATATTTCAGATAAAAGCTTGAAATGAGATTGTTCTCTCTCGCGAGCAAATTTGACTCACATGTTCCTTCAAGACTTGGAAGCCATTTTCGTGCATGGACATTTTTTTTTTTTTTTTTTTGGTTTTTGTCCTCTTTTTCTTCTCTCTCCTCTTCTTTTTCCTCCTGCATAGGTGATTAGAGTTTCAAGATAAAATCGAGAACCAAACCGGTGGGAACCAATACAATTTTTGTTTGGGTATGTAGGATAAGTTTCAATTTCAAAAATTAGAGAACCGGTTCCGATGGATAGGTTCTAGATTCTTGTAACTCGGAATCTAGAATAAGTCTTTATATTTTTCTTTTACGATATTCCATGGAATTCGATGTACTTTGGACTTACTATTTTGAGTTTCTACTTTCGATGATATCCATAACTAAGACTTTTGATTTGTTAAGTACAAGTTGTGAAATGGTGATTAGTAAAGGCAATAATACACTATAATCAATGGTGCTATGTCCATGCCCTTTTCCTTGACGCCTGAATTCCCTCGCTACCCTCGTGATCTTTGTCCCTGCGTCGTCTTCACCGATCTTGTGAGTGTTAAGGAAAGTTATCTCCTTAGAGCAAGGACTGTAGACCGTATACGCGGGCATTCGGTGCTTCTCGATGTGAGTCGTGAATCGGCCCGTGACGCAAGAAGAGCCATGAAAATGATGACCCCTTGCCCTGTACTCACACCCTGCAAGATTCCACATCTGGCCTACAATGAGTGTCAAAAAAAGGCAACTGAAACCAAAATTAGAAAAGAGATCGATGCAAATAGTTTCTAAACCTTGGTGAATTTACAGTGTCGCTTTCTAAATTTTTAAATAGTGTAATATGGTATTTAAACTTTGGCTCAATGTGCAATATCATTCTTAATATTTTTAATTTATTTGATATGATTCCTAAATTTGTAGTATATAATATAATTCCTAGACTACGTGAAAATATTTAATATTATCTTTTAATTGATCTAAGTTTAGAGACAATATTGAATATTTTTGTAAGTTCAAAGATTAAACTAAACATGCACCAAAATTTCAAAAATCACATTGAATAAATTATAAGTTTAGAAATAATATTGCACATTATACTAAATTTTAGAGATCATTTCTGTTGTTTCTTCTTTGAAAAACATTACGTGGCAAGAATGAGTGCAATAACGAGAGGGTTGCTTTTCACTTGTCTCGATGTAAGATACAAAGTACTGAAAAATTAAAATTAAAATAGGTGGGAGATAAAGCATAATTATTATATTTTATTTAGGGACATAATCTGTAAGGTAAACAATTAAGATTATATGAGAAAGAAAAAAAAGGATTGAGAAAAAAAAAAAATAAAAAAAGGTAGGAGGTTCTCTTACTTTAGATAAGAAAAAAAAATTATATTAAAATTTTAAAAATTGCTTCATTTATCAATGGTATAAATATTTCCACGTAAAGGTTCTCATAATACTAAACTGGCGAATGTGCAGATGAGTTCTGCGCATGTGAAAAATTGACGGTTAAAAGGTTTTGTAAGATTGTCTACTTGATAGTTGAATTGTCGATTGATTGAAAGATATTATTAATAGAGTATGAATACACGAAAAAGGAGAAAAGATGTTTTCTCAATTGAACTTTTTAGTAGGGTTTTGTTGTGATATGAAAAATAGTAGAATCTTAAAATTGAAATATGTGCAAAATAAGATTGGATTATATATATATATATATATATATATATATCCATTGATCGAATATTCGAGGATACTTTGATCAACCAAATAGAATTGTACTCTATAAAAAGATAGGTCATTTTTGCTTTATATAATACTAGATCAAACATAAAACATGCAAACTTATAAATTTGATTAATACCATGAAAAATTCCAAATTTGTACACTTATATTAGATTTATCACAAACTAATTTTTGACAACTAAAGACCCCAAACTAATACATTTGTGAAAATTTACTTATATTAGTTTTTGTTAAATTGGATTAATACCACAAAAAACTATCAAATGGGTGGAAACTTGTTCGGTTCAAAATTTCAAGATATGTAGGGTAGGTTCCAAGTTATAAAAAATTAATAAACCTATTTCGATGGGTAAATTCTAGATTCTAGGTTGGTGGAAGCTATAACCTAAAACCTGAAACAAGTCTATGTTTTTCCTAGGGCATATCTTCATGCGATCCAACAGTATTCCATGATATTCAATAATGAATGTATAATAAAAAAACTACTATTTTTAGTTTTCATTTTATCACCGAAACTTTTACTTTATTAACATTTCATATTTTTTGTATATCTAAATATAAGTTATTATTAGTGCATTATAGTAGAAAGTGTTAGTCATTAAAAATGATAATTCATTATAGTAGTTCAATTAATAATACATGAAAAAAACCTAGGTAAACTTTGAAACTTGTTACAGGGTAGATTTCAAGTTCTAAAACATGCAAAGTAGGTTCTAGGTTTAAAAAATTGAAGAACTTGTTCCAACGATTAGGTTCCAATTTCTAAGTAGAACCTATACAGAATTTCGATCACTCATCTCTACAAAAAATTACAAATTAGTACAACTGTGACAAGCAGATGATAAAATCCCAATCAATACAATTGTTAATTGTTATGAGCCATCAAACTTAGCAATTTAAAAAAAAAATTTATTGGAAATTAACATATTATAAAACTTGTCATAAGTATACAGGTTAAAGGTTTTTCTTTGTTAAAAAATTAGTTTATGATAAATTCATTAAAGATGTATCAATTTGGGATTTTTCTTGATATTAATCCTATTAAATTGGTGGGTTTGTGCTTTTCAAATTTTAAGGGGGGCAAGGTCACACTACAAAACATAAATGGTTGTACTTGAAGTGATTGCATCTCTAGCCAGCTCGAGTCAACTTCAACTTTCAGGTTGTGCAATCGACGCCGCTACTCGAAAGGGGCGTGTCAACTAGGGGTTTGCAAAAGAATTAAGAATCACCCAGCATCGCTTTGCTCGGAACTAGACTAGATCGGTAGTTCCCATGAGGGCTTATCCACCACCCACCCACCCACCCACTCATTCGGACTAGTATATATATTAAAAAAATAAATTGCATTTTAATTACTTAATTATTTTTTTTGTTTTTCAACCCAATATATATGTACATATATGGATATTTGTAATTATTATATATTATTGACTAATTTTGTCTCTTTGTTGTGCAATAGAATTAAGCCCCTATTTTTCTTTTTCATTCTAATGATTCGTTTACTTACTTTCTCAATCAAAACAAAATAAACAAACGTAGAGAAAGGAGAGAACCGATCATAGATGTCCATAAGACCCAATGGCTCATTTTAAGAGTATAATTAGGTCTTTCCTTAGCTTATCCCACAATTAAATTATATTGACATTGAAAAAAGATGAATCAAGTGATTAATGTTTTAATTTTTGTGAGGTTAGGACTTTTAACGCGGAGTCTAAGGGTGTGAATAATAATATTTCTGTTCCAATGAATAATTTCCTTTTAAAAGTATTTTTTTTTTCTATTTCTACTCCTCGGAATAATTTCTAAGTAAAACAACGTATTTGGTAATTATATAAAATTTCTATTATCAAAATAAATAAAAAAATATGAATGTGTTTTGTAAGATCCACAAAAAGAATAGGAATGCATTTGACCACCTCCGCCCTTTGTTGCCATTGATCACCGACGCCACCAACCGCCACCCACCAATTAGTGTCATCACCGCCTATAGACTAGTGGCGGTAGTAGAGAGTGACGGTGGCAGCCGATGACCAACAGCAAATGGCAGCCCGTGGAGAGTGGCGCGGAAGAAGAAGAAAAGAAAAGGAGAAAATAAAAGGATAAGTTATTTCTAGAAATTGTTCCTGAAAACAATAAATTACATTTTTCCAGGCAAAAGAACTCTTAGTGCCAAAAGTTGGCATAAATGGACACTTAAGTGGCAAAACCTATAAAAGTGCCACTTTTTATGAAAAATTAGACACTTGAGTGCCACATCTGGCGAGCTTCATCGAAATCCTACATGGCATTTTTTTAATTAATTTTCTCGCTTATGTGGCTCGTTGGAATGTCGAATTAGCAAAACACGTACAAAAACGACGTCGTTTTAGCATAATTTAAATTTTACTATAATACAAAAATTAATTAAATTAAATTTAAAACAAAATAATTTATATTTATATTTATTTTTAAAAATTGGAGGAGGAGGAGGAAGGCGGCTAGCGGGCCGAGCGCGAGCTCTTGCCGCCGTCGCCTCCCTGCCGTAACCGCAGGTGGGGAAGGTCGGTCAAGGCCACCAAGCTTGGGCCGGGGTCGGCAGCCCGGCGGCCCCAACCAAGCAACAACCCTAGTCGACCCTCCCCCACCAACCGGCGACGACGAGGAGGCGGTGGTGGCAAGGGCTCAACCCTCAACCGTCGCCTGCCTCCCTCCTCCTCCTCCTCCCTCCTCCCCCCTCCCCCACCCATCCTCCCAATTTTAATTAATTAATTATTTTAAATTTAATTTAATTAATTATTATGTTAAAATTCGAATTATACCAAAAACGATGTCGTTTTGCGCACAGTTCGTCGAAAAATTGCCACATCAGCGATTTGGCCGGATTTTCACGCCGATGGCATTTAAGTGATCCATTTTGCTCTAATTTTGACACTTAAGTGTCACTTTTCTGATTTTTTGCACTTAAATGTCCCTTTGTGCCAACTTTTGGCTCTCTAGGGGTCTGAATGTCCTTTTTTTTCACTTCTTATTTCTATTCTAAATCTATTCCTCAACTACTTTTTTTATTCCGAAAAATAGAAAAATTAATTAACGTTATCAAATAATTTGTTTGTTCTTTTTTTTTTTTTTTTAGGGAACAAAAGAGTAGAGGAACATAAATGTTCTCATTTGCTACCTAATTCTCCACTTGTTTCCATTATCTGGAATCCTTAAGAAGACCACACCATGACCTTTGAATAGATTAAGTATTGTCTATCAATTTATCTTATAGTTTTAATTCTTAATCAAAGTAAATAGCTCGCAATTCAACCCAAATATAAGATCAAACAATCTTTGTAGGAATTGGAGACCGGATTCATGGACTCACTTGGGAATCGGACCGGATGGATAGTTTAGTTTTCGGGTGGATCCATAAATTCAACGGCTAAGTCTCGGTCCCAATCTTTTAGAGCCGGTCATTGACGGGCGGTTCTTGATTTACCTCTAGTGCTGACCTCGTTTTCGGTCGTCGGACTTTTGAAGGACCGAACCGGGTTCCCCTACACCGAGCCACCTGGACTCTTGCCGATTTCATTTCCTCACCGCGCGGTGTAGACTGCTCTCGAAGCGTCTCTACTCAACCGGTGGGAAGCGGAAGCAAGCCAGGAAATCGAAAATCCGCCGAGCAAATTCGCCGAATTCTCCTTCCCGACGATTTCATCGTGCGTCCCGAGCTCGACCCTCGATTCCTTCTGTTCAGATGGTGAGCAGCACCAGCTTCTCTGTGGCATTTCATCGAACGGTCAAGTTGCGGTCTTGGTGCATGGCCAGAAAGTGGGGGAAGTTAACGTTTTTGATGCTGATGGTATCCTACGGTTTTGCAGGAGGCGGCGCCGGAGAAGCAATCGCCGTCGCTCGACGATTGCCTCAGGCTGTTGAAGGGCGAGAGAGACGAGCAGCGCCTCGCCGGCCTGCTCTTGGTGACCAAGTTCTGCAAAGGGGACGACCTCGCTTCGCTGCGCAGGGTTTACGATGCCGTCGGGGCGCGGTTCCTCGACCGCCTCCTCAGAACCGGTAATTTTGGGTGACGCCTTGGTTGTTTTTCGGTTCTGTCGTTAGTGGGAGTCGCGCAGCCATGACTTGGCTAAAAGAATTACCTTTCCGATTAGCTATTTGACCTGCGAGATGGCATGTTCAAGTGAATATCGGCATTTTGGGGATGGTAGGCAGTGCTTCGAGGAATGTGCGAGTTCCGAGTGACATGAAGTAACTTCTGTCAGCATAAGTCTAATAACATGTCACTGGCGATAATGATGTGGTAGATTTAACTTTGCTGAAAAGATTTTTCTACACTACGATCCCTATATGATGACAGAAGGGGTTTGAATATGTAAAGGTTGTTAATTTCTATTGTGACTTGCTTCTTTGGCAAGCAATGAAGAGATGCTTTAAGCTCTCATGGTTTGTTATATGGCAAAGAGAATCCTTTATGAGTAGCAAGTCCCAAAGCTTGCTGACAGTGATGAGAAATGAATGCGCTTAAGTGATTGTGTGGCTCTTTGGGGTGGGGATTTGCTGAAAAAAAAAATTGAATGGACTATCAGTTTGCATTGGTGGAGCTCTTTCTCCTTATTGAAGCATCAGTAATAGAGGAATGGCATGGTGAAATTGATAGTAACTGTATAGGCATCAGTTTCGGTAATTTGAACCTCCCCTATTGCAAGGCATTTCTGTTTCAGATGGCTACATGAAGCTCTTGTCTTTGAGTACCTCTGACTGTTCTGTTGATGGAACCATTGTGGCTGATGGAGTTTCTATAGTCTAAGTGCCGAAAGATCTCTTTAAGCTTTCAGTTTAGTTATATGCCCCTTGAATTATAGCGTTGAATGTGGTCCGGTCTTGTAAAAACCTCTTCAATTGGATTGTCATGGCTGCTTCTGAGGATATTGAAGCACCTTTCTCAAGTGAGTCTAATGACAGTTGGTGTCTGCACTGTAATAACTTTATTAATGTAAGTCAATGCAAAGTTCAATTGGAATCAAGCAAAAATCTCATATTATGGTCTTTTAAAGTCATGCCTAGAAGTACAAGCTTCTAAAGTGACTTAATGAGTGGGTAGCAGAGCAGTAAAAAGTAAACAAATTGTAGGCTTTTACAGCATGTACTTCTGAGTCTTTTGCTGATTTTCGATGGTACATTGTAGCAACTTAAGAAGCCAGTACTGATGAGTTTGAAAGCTCATACTTCTATATGTGACTTCTCAAGGCAGAGATTTAGCTTGTCATTCAATTTGGAATCTCAGAGCTTTAGATATAACATTGTTGAATTATATTTGACATGTGTAGAACTTTTCGTGGCAATTTATTATGATATTATGTTTACTTGGTATATGAAAGGACCACCGATATCTCAATTCTGACCAGATGTAATAAGTATTAGCAATCCTGAACCGTATGTTTTGTGCAGACCTTAACTCACTTTCATATGCTGAGTACTAAGTAGTTTGATTTCATTAAGTAGGGCATACCAAAATCATATCAATTGGAAATTCTTTCATGGTTGGACTTTCTTTCTTTGCCTTGATATTCTCACAATATTTGTCTCCTCATCTGGTATTCTCATAATTTCTCCTATCTGAGAAGGAATGGGACAAGGATCTACTGAAGGCAGTGACAATCGCGATGCATACTTGCAGCTTTTGGTAACAGTTTTGGCTGCATTCTGCCGTGTTACTGAGATTGCTTCTTCTAATGAAATGGTTTCAAAAATTCCTCTCATACTTGAGATTCTGCAAAACAAGTAAGGTTCTCTTTCTTAACTTAACAATTATACATTTTAAGAATTTTAAGTAGAGAAGTTAGTGGACTCCTCATAATAATTTGCTCTTGATTTATATGATAATTGTGAATAATAGTTATCTTTGGTATTACCTTGGAAATGTATTAAGAGCTGCTCATTAATGTTAGTCACCGGGATTGTGCGTTAGGTCTTTGCAGAGCAAAAAAAAAACAAAAATCTAACAGAGGTAGCTACTTAGCCAGCTACCGTTTCTGGGTGAAACTTACAGTGATTGATCCTGACATTTTTCTTTCGGTTGTGCTTTTAGTGCTTTATTAATTTTTAATATATCAAATACAGATCTGGTTCACCTGTACTTGAAGAATGTTATGAATTTTTATAGCTAGTGCTCTCTGCAAATGAAGATGGAGTTGTTTCTTTCTTTGAATCTGGAGGCTTGAAGGTGCTAGCCCCTCAAATGTCTACATTTGCAGATGGTAAATATTCTCACCTTGACTGGATTTTGCTGACAAGTAGTTAAGAATAGCTACGACTATCAATTTTTGTGGTCATATTGTGTTTCCAGTGGGGACTTTTGTATTCACCAGTGAAATTATTGCCTTTTGTGGATTTTGCTCTGTTTGATACCGTTTGAGTATATTTCTACAATATTTTAATCCGATATTTGCTGGACAAAATATGTCATATGTTTACTTATGGATTGGGAATGGATCTTCTGTCAGAGATTAATTTAACCCAAATTCTTGGCAGGTTCTCGTGCAATGGAGCTAGCCATGAAACTTGTGCAATTGTCGCTGGGAAAGCTGTCTCTGGGCTTTATTAGCAATGCTTATCTTGAGGACCTTTCAATAATTGTGAGTTTTGATTTGTATTGAGTCCTTTTTTATTGAGTTTGTCAATCTATATGATTCTGCTCTTGGAGATCAGTAATAGAGTAATCTCTTCTGAAAGCAGGTTGCTGCCATAGCGAGGCAATTTGCTGTCCTCCACAATGCATTAAAATTTGAAGCTCTGCATATACTATCAGCTATCTTCTCTTCAGAACTTTCGGTTTGTATTTTCCTCTAAAAATGTGTCTTTTTTGCCTTGCCTGAAAACAATAATTCCTTTGTGTGCTTCTGTGTCCATTATATGTTTTCATTATGGGAGTAACTGTTTGTGTTGAATTAATGATGGATGGACCATGCCCTGTTTATTATTTTGTTGTGGGAATTGGATGCAGAATGTGGTGCTTAGTTTGACAGTATTAGATTTGGATAAATGCACAAGAGTTCTGAAACTTGTGTCTGAAATGCAATTAAGTTCTACAACTTTTCAAATAGCCAATCAAATCCTTAATTTTGAAAAGAAAATTAAATTTAAGAAATTGAGTCCTTTCATTGCTTCTGTTAGTTAAATATGAGGAGATCCTGGTGGCACTTGAATGAGTAAATTCTTTTCCAACCTCTAGTTGGATAAAAAGATCCATTTCTTCGGGAAATGGATATCTTATTGGTCAAATGTAATAAAAATTTCAAGCTTTGTTTGTAGTTAAACATTGCTTTCATCAAGACTCATGTATATGGTCATTAAACTTTATCTAGGATCTAGAAGTCAAGAAATCTTTAATATTCTTAGAGGAAAAACAAAGCCTAACTAACCACAAGTCTACTTGTTTGAGTTGACTAAGATGGACTCCATTGTATTATACTCAAATAGGTATGGACTGCGATCCCAAAAAAAGCTGCGCCTTAATTTTTTTCTATCCTTTTAGTTTCAGAACTCTCAAAAAGCCTCCTGGAAAAAATGAAAAGAGATCCTCATAAAGCCTCCAAAAAATGGCTTTGCTTTGGGTCTCCCATATTGGCATCATGAATTTCTTGTCACCATTTTGTTAAGAGGTAATAGAATATTTTGATTGGATTTTAAAGTTAAAAGAATTAATTGCTGCTTTGAAAATTGACTAGACCGAATTGAGTATCATGTTTCAATTTGAGGAGATTAGTGCTTTTTTTTTTTTTTTTGGTGAAGAGTTTAGTGCATTTATCTCCTAAAGTTTTGAAGATTGTTGCATTTACTTGGCTTTTGCACAATTTTAGATTCTCTGAAAATGCTTTCATGCCTTATCCATTAAACTTAACAAATCGAACCAATCTGGTCTATCTGTCCTTGGTCTAATTGAAGAAAATAATGTCTGTGGCCATCTTTGGCATTATATATCCACCAATTATGTAATATTTCCATCTGCAGTGTGGTGTTCTGCAGAGTGATGAAACTGATTCTGGTTGTGTTGGGATTCTCAGGCATCGCTTTATGAGACACTTCGTGTAATGCCAAATGGTATTTGGTCTGATAATTTAAGGACTGGCATCACAGCAATCCTACAAAACCGCGTTGGTATGTAAGCAACCATGGATGTTTATCGCAAGAAACCAAATGCTTATGTTTAACCAACTAATTCTCACTTCTAAGTTAACGTCGATTGCACTTTCATTATAAAGTGCAAAGTTATTTTTACCTACCTTAGGTAAGGCAGGGATCTACTGATAGTAATTTATGCTAATTTAGAACTTAACAGTTCTAATTCTAGGTTTCTGCAGCAAGGTAACTTTCTTAGCAAACCTGTAAGGCAAGAGATTGCTAAATTAAACATTAGTTTAGATGGAAAATTAATCTGATATCTGATATTTTCACTACCAATAATAATAACTTTTGATGATGTCCTTTTGAGTGTCTTAAGTGAGGAAAATTTTTGGTTTTCATCGAAAGCATGTTGATGTAGCTCCTTTTTCTATTTAGCTCCTGCTGAAAAGCTTCATGCTCTCATTTTGGCCAAGTCTGCCATCTCGGTAATGGGTGAGAAGTGGCTCATTAATCAAGTAAACTCGCCTGATGCAAGGGAGCCCATTCCAGCTGACAGGTGATGCATGTTGGCCTTATTGTTCTCAGTTGATCATAGGTTCTTAGTGGAATACTTGATGTTATGTTGGCGTCTTGGTTCGTTCTTACACTAAATTGTTCCCTATTCTCTTTTAGGTGTCTGTTGCTTGTCTTAGAATCTTCTAGGGTTGAAATTGCTGTACTGCTGAATGACATGGCTTACTTGAAGTATGAAGCCTCAAAGAGCTCCTCCTCCAATGTGGATTCTATCCTTTCAAAGCAGCGAACTTTGGCTATTGCTTTTTCCTTGATTGAGAAGATAATTAGACTAGTTGCAAATATGGGTGCAGATGAAGGTAAGTAGCTACATCATGGATACTGATAGTTATCATGCATGTCTAATATCATGATCTTGTGGGATTTTTATGGATATTGTTCTTCAATCATATTGTATACAAGAATGTGAATATGATACCAGTTCACAGGAGGATGAATAATCCTAGAGAGAAACCAATGCACTTTAATTTTTCATATTCTATCCCTCTGTAGGATTATATCAGAGTTAGTGGGATATAATTTAGGTTTCTTATATCTTTCATTCAAATGAATGTGCTAGACAGTCGGACCAAAAATTTTGCTTGAGCAGCACATGGTTAAATGACAGCTCCCATATCCATCCACTCCAGTGAGAATTCTTTATGTTTATTGCATTGGGTTTAATCTGCTTATACAGATCTTCTCAGCTATCTTGCAGAGACACCTGTTGCATGCAAAGAGAAAGTCCAGGAGCTCCTACCTTTTATGCTATCAATTGAAGGAAATGATGACCCTAGGTCTGGATTCACCCTGTGACATTTGGTTCAAGTTAAATAAAAAATCTTCTGGAGTAACATCTGTTTGATTGTGTTCCAACAGTCCATTCTTTTCTGTGTGCTTTTTGCTACCTATGCTGTGTCAAACAACGATGAAGGCAGAAGGATGTCAAGTTTTAGCCTCCTTTGGAGGGGACAAAGCTGTAAGCAATGAGATTCTTATCCCATGTATTCTGAGATCATGTTACTCCATATTTCTGGCAATGGTGTAAAGAAGGCACATTAGAATCAATTATCATTGGTGGCATGGTTCCTTCTTCTTCTTTTTGTCTAATTTATTGGTGGAAAATAGCTTGTTTAAATGGTATACCGGGGCAGTGAAATAAATGATTGTCCACGTAATCGCCATTTGTGAATCTGTGAAACTGATCAATGGCTATTTGCAGTAATTGTTGACCTTCGACTTTGCAGGTTGTGGAATGCCTCATTAAAATGATCAATACACATTCTTACAAGGTAGAGGATACTGACAGCGTCTTCCTGGCTTGTGATACTATCATGAACCTCCTTCTGAAGGTACTGTCTGCTCATTACATCAGAACATTACTCTTATCTTTTGGTGCAATGACCCTTTTAACTTGTTATGACAGAAAGAGAAGCTGCCATTATCACTAAAGGAGCCCATTTATGTCAATTGTTGAGAACATTAGCATGCTGGGCAGGTAGAGTATGTGAACTCTTGATGGAAATATATTTACTTGTTTGTTCCCAAAGATATTTTTCATCTTCTGTTTTTGCTATTTGGCATGAAATCTCCGTGGACATACTTGCTGCTCTCTTGTCGTGGAAACTTTTTTTCTCTTTCTTTGCTTTATGTTAGGGCTGGGTGGTATCTTGTACCAGCTTTCATACTTCAAATTAAGCCTACCTTTCCAGTTTGGTGCACAAGCAAACTATCCACACAAGGACTAATGAAATCAAGTGCAATTCGTTCCACTTGGCCTGGCCCAAGAGATTACAATGAGTTGGAATAGTACCTCGAACTTCAAACATCTTGTTCTTGACTTATCATGGGCTTCTCCCTATTCAGCTAAACCCTTAGGATTGTTGCTAATGCCAGTTTTATTATACATAAAAGCTACAACTTTGCTGATACCTTAGTGTAATGATAAGAATTGCACTGGCTTTGCTATTTATGTCTGTAAGAGCTAGAAATGACTGCAGAATGGTCTTTTTGGTGCTTCAATTGTCATTAGATGATGAGTATTGGCAGAAAATATTACTAGAATTAGCCTCTTGTGTCGCTTTTGGATGTTTTTTGCGTCTTTCTTTACTCCTCTTTGATTTGTAGCACTTTGATAAAATGGTAGTGTAATGTATAATATATACTCATGCATGTCTTTAGTGACTTATCAAGGATCTGTGAAGTCTTAAAAGTTCAGAGATAATAGAAGGATTTGTGTGACAAAAAGAAGCTGATGCTGATAATGAAGATAACTAAACGAGGGGAATGCATAATTTTTTTCTTATTTTTTCCACTTGCTATTTTTTTAACCTGACTGATACTAACATGGAAACTATATTGATTTTCCACTTGAATTTCTGGCTGTGGTGCAGAGAATCCTAATGACCCAACTGTGACAATGATGGCATCAAGCATATGTTCGCTTATATTAGATCATTCTTCAGAGGAGGCTCTTCTAGGTTATCCAAATTTTAATCGCAGCGATCTTCATAGCTTATGTCGGCTCATTGTTAAAAGTCTCGCTTCAAATGAGATGGTAAGGGTGCTCAGAGAATAATTCTAATTGTCATGGTTAATGTAGAGTTGATACTGGCAATGACAATGACAGCGATGTTTTCTATGGTGCAATCCTACCTCTCTATCCTGTACTCTGACCTTGGTTCTTTCTTTTTTCTCTGTTTTGCCAGTATTATGTGATAAAATCTCACATGCTACATCTCTGATTACTTTCTGAATTTATCTCAGGATATGGTCGATGAAGCTAGAGCGGACTTGGATCTTCAAGAGATTATCTCATCGGGTAGGTCTGAATTGCAAAATACTAATAGTTAAGTCCGGCATGTGAGACATGCATCATTGCCTTCTCAGTGATTCTGATGGTCAGCTTAAAGATTTGGATCCGACATCTAAAGTCCTTGCTTTGCTACTTTAATTTTGTTGAAGTTCATTTAGTTTCTCTTGAGAAGATTGCTAAAACGTCAAATCATGTGCACACTCCATCCTATGCAGGTTTTTCCCGGTGGTCACATCGTTTTCCATATATAAAAGGCACAGTTGAGAGGGAGCTTGGCTATCATATGTGACTCATGGTTCACTTAATCTTAATACATGTAGAAGTGGTTTATACAAATCTCCAACCTCTTCAGATTGGCTAACCGGAGAAAGAATGCTGTCAAAGATGAATATTTCACTAGCACTAACATACTACCTGGCTATACCCATCCATCTGGTCCCATCTTAATCACGTATTCAGTGAAATCATCCTTTGCAGTTCTTTAGTGGTAAATCACATCCAGTTTTTCGGTGCATTCAGGAAATGTAATTCTCTGTAGCATTGACTGTGCAATCATGAAGAGGCCAAAGAAACATGTAGCATTTCTTCTTTCAATGTAATTTCTCTAGATTACTTTGGCAAGAGCGTTAGATCTTTAATTTTATATATTCAAAACGAGTCACTGGTTCTTTGTCTAGTAGTTCGGCTTGGATGAAACTGCATGCCGAAGGATCATCTTTCCATGTTTGGCAAGCTTAACCTTTCTAGTAGGGCTTGTGTTTTGTTGTACCTGGCGTTCTAGAAGAGCTTAAATTGCATTCCCCTGATGTATAATTTGATGTGTATTTTAGTTTTGAAAGATTCATGGAGTGATGCTGCGCTCGAGATGTTGTTGTAAGTATATATTAGGAGGAAAGTAATGCAAGATAGATGGCTCCCTTTGAGAAGCGGGAAGTTTCCTTCGGCCTCTCCTCCGATACCATGTAATGAGGCTACGGCTGTAATAAATGTAACAAATTAGGTAAAATCTATAGGCCGAGAATGCACGTAACAAGTGGGTTAGAAGTTTCACATTGGACCAAGAACGCATGTAACAAGTTAGGTAAAACGTAGGTAGATCACAGGGTCGATCCCCTTGAGAGAAAAAGCAAAGTTAGGTCAAAATTGCTAGATTTCATAAAGCTAAAACGCTTAGTGGGGCCAAATATGATCCTATTACTTTTGTGATTCAAATCACCTCAATAATTAATAATATACAGGATTAAAATCATAATTGAGCGAAATAAGGTGGGTTTGTAGTCATTTTCCTTGAAATTACCCGAATAAGATCTATGGCGTAGTAAGAGAATTTCGGGTAAAAAAAAAAAAAAAAAAAACAAGCAATGTTACTTTAAGTTTACATCAATCGTATTAAACATGAAAAAACTTGCGTATTAAGATGGTGTCATTTTGAATTTCCTGATTCTATAAAAGAAATATTGTATTTAAAGATTGAATTTAGTTAACACGTGCTATTTAATGAGAAATGAACAGAAAATGTAGTAATCTATATGAGTACGATGGATATTCTCGGCAAATAAATGATAATTAGCATGTGACATCATTAACCGGCTATAATAGAAATATATTAGAAAAAGTAAAGATTGAACTATTTTTATCTTGGATAAAATATCTATGTTTTATATGCGTATATTCTGATTTACGCTACAAGATTGGGCATTGTTTCCTAAGTTCAAGAAAATGTGCAAGAGAAAGGGAAAAAAGTAAAAAAGAGAGGAAGAAATGTGAAAGAGATGTGCGTATATATTACGTATCGTTAATATCTTGAAAAATCTCAAACTGGTACATATGTGACGAATTTATCCCAAACTAATTTTTCAATTATGAAAAACTCCAAACTAGTATACTTGTAACAAATTTATCTCAAATGATAAAAAAAAAAAAAAAATACACTTATGATAAATTTACTCAAAATTAATTTGTTCGACTGCCAAACATCCCAAACCGATACACCTTCCATTAAATTGGATTAATACAAAAAAACTACAAAAATTATATAATTGTAACAAACAAAAAGTAAAATCCCAAATTGGTGTACTAGTTAACTGTTACATGTTATTTAATTTAGTAATTTTATAGTAAAATTTAACAAAAACTAACAAAGGATTAATTTATCACAAGTATATCGGTTTGAGGTAAATTTATCAAAAGTGTATTAGTGTGGGTTAAAATTAGTTTATGATAAATTTATCACATATGTATCGGTTTGGAATTTTTCAAAATATTGATCTTTTTAAATCAAAGCATAAGTATCTCAAGATACCTTGACCAAAAGTCACATGTCTTTTTGAAAGGGATGAGTTATTACTTTGAAATGCTAAATAAAGTATAGAAAGTGTTAACTATGCATAACAAATTTAAAGGGAAAAGCCTTTTAAATTATCTTGGTAACATTGAAATTTAGACATAAATAACATCAAAAAGCAAATTTTGAGAACAAATGGTCCGTGAATTGCATTGGCAATGTAATATTTTTCAATAGGTACATTTTAGTGACATGTTGCTTGGAAAAATACTAAACATTTTCAAGAGAAAATGATAAAAATACGAATTCTTCCCTTTCAGGTTTTCCGTCCATTTGTTAAGATTACTTATGGTACAACTTTTTTAATCATAGAAAAAAATTGATTAGAATAATTATGCATGGTAATGTTCTCATTAACCGAAGGCACGGATTTAGCAGTAGTAAATTAACATGTAATTAGACGCTTGACATTGCCCACTACATCTCTCTATTCTCAAGTGACTGCTCCTGCCGTTTGGGTAAGGCACAACTTGCACAGAAAGTATGCTTTCATGAAATTATAAAATAAGCGCCGCGTTTTCCTCTAATTAAAAATTCATCCATCAAATGTTTTTCTTTATTACTTTTTCCTACCAAATCTAGATTTATTTTTCTGTCTCATTGCAAGATACAACTCAAAGTTGACTTTCTACAGCAACAACAAAGATAATGGACGAGGGGTGGCCCATAATTAGTACTAAACAAGAAAGTACCAAACAAGAAGACTTTTTCTTGTTTGGCCAATCTCAATAATTTATTGCAAATTGCCCCTCATAGAATATGATCATAAATGAAATTGTCCACTTTTGTTTTAACTTTTCGCAAATTAGTCCTTCATCTTACAACATTTGCAGTCACAGAACCGCTGTTAGTTTTCATGCCCAAACGTGCAATCCTATCCTTGCAAAACTTGAATGGGCTTCTTATCTTTTATGACCAAAATGCTTGAATCGATTGATTTATAGTAAAGGAAATTTACCTAATCCTTCTCATGGAATTATTAGCTAAATCCATTGGAAAGGAAGGGGGTTCTTCATCTTGTTGGTGCCTACCCAGGTGTAAATTCTTTCCAATTACATAAGTCAATATGAAGACAACCCTTAAAGTCAATCTAAATTATAAAAGTGCTATCTTCAACCATTTTGCTCGTTCGATGTGCATATTGTTGTATTATATTATAATTTCGTTGTGATTTACCACTATTGAGATATGCATCAACGAGTCAATCAAAGCTATGACATGGGTGAATGGTGTGGGTAACATAGCTATCTATGAAACAGCTCTAACAAGTTGATTGAGTAATTACGTGCTTGGTTTCAAAGTAGAAAACCAAGTACTCGAATTTTCTTCATTGTAATCTAAACACTCGTGTTTGATGATGCAAATAATATAATTATCTAAGAAATTGCTTTAACGAGTTGATTGAGTGATTAAGCGTTTGATTTCGATGTGAAAAATTATGTACTCGAATTCTCTTTATAGTAACCTAAATATTCGTGTTTGACAAAGTCGTATTCAATTAACACATCTAGACGAGGCGGTCTACATGCATCCACAAAGATCGGGCGTGTAAAACAGTTTGCATACTCCATGTTGGATATCAAAAGACATCTATATGAGACATGTTTCCAAACATCAATCCCGTAGCTTTTGAAGTACCTCATTTCAGGGTTATAGTTCTTGCGGAGAAATCGTACTAAAATTGCGTAACGGTAGAAAGTTCGAGCGCAAATATGTACTGCCAGCAAAAGTTCTAGGGGATTTTTTGTGATAATTTTTCCCGTGGAACTAGCATTCGCTCAAAGTCAGAAAAAGAGACACAGAGAATAGAATTGGCCAAAAATTCAGGGTCACTTTCCTGTAAAGGAATCTCTTTTAAGCAGTCGGCTGGACTCCCTCTCTAACTACCCTCTCGCCTCCTTGACTCCGAAAGGTGACGACTTTTCTCCTCGAATCCGTCCTCCTCCTCCTCTTCCAAGAATTCACGCAGGGAGCTGAACCCACGTACATGCCGGTCAAAGGGTAGCAGAAAAGAGCTTCCTTTCTGAAAGAGCGAGCGAAATAGGTTGTGGGAATACCTTCTTCTCGGTGCTAATAACCTTCTCGGTGGCGCTCATCACCTACAACATCCTCATCTCCGGCAATCCCCCCTCAGGCAAGAGCTCCCGGGCCCTTCCGACCCTTCTTCCGGATTGTCCGTGGACCCCGTGATCAAGATGCCTCTCGACAGATCGAGGAGGTTCGGCGGCGGCGGCGGCGGCGGGGAGGCTGTTCCACACGGCGGTCACGGCTTCCGATTCGGTGTGCAACACCTGGCAGTGTAGGGTGATGTACTACTGGTTCAAGAAGCACCAGAATGGGCCCAATTCGGAGATGGGTGGGTTCACCAGGATCTTGCACTCCGGGAAGCCTGATGGGTACATGGATGAGATCCCGACTTTTGTTGCTCAGCCACTTCCTTCTGGGTTGGATCAGGTAACGGTTTCTTCTTTCCTTTTTTTTACCCCTTTTTGAAAGAATGACTAGCCATTGGCATGGTGGTTGGGTGAGTAAGTTGGTTGATTGTGCTGTGGGATGCTTAGTTCTGTGGATTGTCTTGCATTTTTGTCTTGTGTGTATGTCTCTGTTGGATGGATAAAGGAAGGCAATTAGAGGTGATGTGGACAATGGCAGTGGTTCGGCAGATTTTGATGTGCTCGTAGAACCTTGATGTTGCAGTTTGCGATACATGTTGACTGGAAGTGAGAAAAGCAATGCGGAGCCTTGTTGCATGCTGATATTTTTTTGGGACTAATTCCACATGAGAATTTATCTGTGAAATTTTTGTAAGCAGTGACCCGAAGAAATTGAACCTGATAGTCTGAAGACTGGTCTAGGACAGTCATGCCATCTGTGTCGATCTTCCATAAAATGCAATTGTCAATGATTTATTGCCTCTTAGTCAGATTGATAATGCTTGTTGACATATTGGTGGAAATCCAGCTCTGAGATAAGGGGAAGAGATTCCTATGGTTTGACAATCAGAAAACATGCTGTTCTATTCTATAAACTAAGTGATCTCACCCATGTCAGTGGTCTAAGTTAAATGAAAAAATATAGTCCTGCAAAATATTATGAAACAGAGAAGATGTAGTGGTTGATTGAGGTTCCTTTTACTGACAATAGAAGCGTACTCTTGGTTAAACACATGGGGCTTCTTTACCAGCAATGGAATGGCTAGAAAGCTTGTGTATACATTAAGATCATTAGACGTGAAGGATACTCTGAAAAATATATAGCAGAATTGTAGAAGATAAAATTTAAAAGGAAGGAAATTCTTCCTCTTGGTAACCCCTATACATGTTTTGGCATATCTCTGGGAATAGAACTCTGCATCTGCCACCACTGAACTATAGGTAATTGGGCTTAGAAATTATATTAATATGCAATCAAAATTCTTCTGTTGCTGATGGCAAGGAAGAAGTCTAATCAGACCCAGTAATAGCTAACGGAATCAATTTGCCCAGCTACTTTTGCTAGTATGTTATTTCAAGGATTTCCCTACTATTCTTTCCTTCAGTCAACAACCCAAATGAAATCGAGATCTGGTCTCTCCCATTTGATTTTGGACTCAGATTTGACATCCATCCTTGTGGCCCCAGGATAAGCAACTAAGCCTTTTAATTGATCTTTTTTGTTCTTCCGAAATAGTGGGTTTCTAAAGTTTAAGATGTCTGCAATGGGGCAGAGTGTAATTTAAGTTAAGCTTCCACATTCATTCAGCCAGAGGTAACTCTGTGGATGGTTAACAGTGAACTTGAAGTTGAGATTAATTGCTGTTACAATAAATAGACTGTTTGCCCATCTTAACATTGTTGCATCACATTTATATTTTCAGGGTTATATTGTCCTCAACAGACCATGGGCATTTGTACAGTGGCTTCAACAAGCTGACATTAAAGAAGAGTATGAGCTCTTGATACTGTGGCATTTCAAAATTAACAGAGATTTTCTTCTCTATTCTTCTGTGCAATTGGCTTTACCAATGCTGTTCTTACCTTTTGTCCAGTTACATACTGATGTCAGAGCCTGATCATGTCATTGTCAAGCCAATACCAAACTTGTCAAGAGATGGACTTGGAGCTGCATTTCCTTTCTTTTATATTGAGCCTAAGAAGTATGAGACTGTCCTTCGGAAATTCTTTCCTGAAGAGAAGGGACCGATAACGAATATTGATCCAATTGGAAATTCTCCTGTCATTGTAGGAAAGGTCTGTTTTCTGATCCAGTGTCAGAGGTAGCGAATGGTATTACTTCTTATATGTCCTGGACTTACGTTCATTTGTGCTGGAAAATTGCATAGTAGAACCTACATATAAATAATTTACGGTATGACTTTCATAGCTCAGTCACTTGGAAAAGGAGCATATTTAGACATTTCTTAGTTTAAGCACCACCTGTTTTCATGGCAAATTTAGAATTTCCCCAGTAAGTTCATATTATATGGTGAGGTTTTGGTACTATATATCTCAGAAGGCAGTTTCATCATTGATGATGCATTTTTTCCTTTTATTTTCCTCCATTAACTTTCTTCTTTGTTCTGTATAGGAATCTCTTTAAAAAATTGCTCCAACTTGGATGAATGTTTCCTTGGCAATGAAGAAAGATCCTGAAACAGATAAAGCATTCGGTTGGGTGCTTGAAATGTGAGCTCTTCTTGGCCATGTAACATCATACTTTTTTCAAGTTGAATATTCAATTTGGACTTACTTTGACTTCATCTTTTATTCCATATAGGTATGCTTATGCTGTATCATCAGCATTTCATGGTGTTGGTAACATTTTATACAAGGATTTTATGATTCAGGTTTGCAGATAATCATTTTGTTGCTCCTGCTTTCTTAATGATTTTGCTGACTTGGCACAAGATCTTGGTTGAAATTGGGAGTACTATAACTTGATGGCATGTTAATAATCGAGTGTTTGAAGTTTGACCTCATATTGCTAAAAAACCTGCTTACTTGATTATGAGTTTAGAGAAAGTAAATCTTCAATTGAAAGACATAAGGGAAAACGTACAATGGCCAAAAATTGCTGGGTAGTTGAGTTGAGTATTTGATAGGTTTAATTTTGAATTTTCAACAGGTAACTGTAGTAAGTCAATGACATTAATTCTTATGGATGCAGGTTCCCTTACCAACTAGGTTAGCTATTTCTTTTGTTGTGCTGCCTGTGTGATTGCTCATGATTTTAATAACAAAGTCTGATGCCATGTTCTTAAGCCGTCTTACAGTTCTGCTTTACTCTGTTAATCAGTCATTTGCTATGCTACAGCAAAATAACATGTGAATAAATGAACTTATAGAAGCATTGTCAAATAATGCCAATACTGGGACCAACATGATATGTTATAATACTCTAAGTGAAAGAGATCTTTGGGTTCAACTTAAAGCTGACAAAAATAGACTTGACAATGAAATTTACGCTAACAAAATACCTTTAACCTTGCAAGAAACTTACAAAACATAAGATTTACATAAGAAGCCGTAAAGGATTAGTTTGGTCCTACTATTTTTTGCCAGATGAATTGGCCAACATAAAACGTTAAGAATGTCACAAGCGGTTGAACTCTGCATTTTTAATAAGCAAAGATATACTAAACTGTCTAAATCAAGGAATGTCGACAAAGATTCTGTCTAACATGTAAACGTATGACTAAGGAAGCTAAAGTATCTTGAAGTAAAGTTCACTGTAGTGGAGATTCTTAATCTTGGCTGAAAATGGTTATTGTGTTTACCAATTTCAAACCACATCGTCTAAGGTCCCAAGGAGAAGTCTGTAAGAACTTGATATATGAAGAAGAATGATTTGTTTATTTCCAAATTCCGATTTATGTTTGCTTTTACTTGTTATCCCACACTTTTTGTCACTGATTGGGTTCCCTCCGGCTCATTAATGTGTCTTGGTCTATTTTCTAAATTTGCCTTGCATCATCATCCATCTCTCTTCAAAGGAAGCTTCTGACTTTGGAAAGAGATAGTTAAAGAGGAGGTACTTCCACATGGTCAAGTGTAAAATTAATGCTTACAAATGTTGTGAGAGAAGGGTGGTCTTTTATTGCATTATTTTTTATTCGTGACTATTCTTCTTATAAGGTAGTTTTCATAACTATGATATCATGCTGCAATAAACTGGTCATGGTCATTGAGACATACATATAGTCTTTAATAAGTTGTCTAATATTAACAGTTATTACCGTCAGTAGGGATCAACTTTTCTATTTTTGATGGTTGTGGCATTGCATTACTAATAATTCCCATCAATGTTGTTGTTCTTTGTTGTTATTCATTTTCATATGATCGCTTAATCATTTAACCAGGGAAATATACTGATGTGTTGATCACTTTCTATTTTGTGTATTCACCCACCCTGGGACAAAGAACTTGGGGAGAAGTTCATAATTCATTATACTTATGGATGTGACTACAATATGAAGGTGATTTTGCTCACCATTTAAATTATAAGAAAATGAGGGGAAACTGCTGAATATGATAGAATGATAAGCCTTTTTTTTTAACCAGTATATTATCCCTAGTTTTCACGTATTGATAGTAGTTCCAAAATTAAATCATAACATTCCTTGTGCCGTTTGCATCATGACTCAAGTTCAACTTCTTTTTTTTGGCAATTAGGGCGAGTTGACTTATGGAAAGATAGGAGAATGGAGGTTCGACAAGAGATCTTATGACAAAGTCCCTCCTCCAAAGAACCTACCACTACCTCCTCCTGGTGTTCCAGAAAGTGTGGTATGTATAATCCCTCCATGTTGTTCTAGGGTGCTTTTTTGTTTTTCTCCCCTGGAAACCTCCACGTATGTAATCTTTGAAAGATTGCTTCCCCTTTTTGAGAGCATGGATCATTAAAGCCAAACATTTAGAAGAGTATAGTTCAAACAAAAGGAAAAATAACCAAATTTACAAATCTAAGTCTATTTTCTGATCGGGTGTATGTTGAAGGAGCTTCTGCTTTGTGACGTCTTTTATGTTTTTATAGCCTTAATCCTTTGTAACTAACAACTTCGGGATAGGGGTTACTTTCATTGAGGCGTTTTCACAAATTAGAGGAATTCTTGCCACAAATAGATTGAAAGCAGAACAGTCAGGAAAGCATGTCAGGCAGTCACTTTTTTAGGTGTAGTGATAGATTTTAACTAATAGCTTTTTTCACAAGGGTTTCTAGTAATTTCTTATTTGCCATGAGATCCCCTCAAAATGCTATCCAATATCAAAAAAACGATCACCCGAAAAGATACCAGAGCAATGAGTTGCACTATCCCGAAGTTTTGCCCAATCAGACATCAATACTCTAGTTAGGTACATAGATCTGCACAATGCCTGTAGAAAATTATACCTAACAGAATATGCCAAGAATAATTTGAGTCCTAATATTGAAGCATAGTGTGAAGCACTCCTTGGATATTCTTTAAGCAATGTTGCGTAAAGGTGAAGGTCATAAGCTCAATAATGGTTTGCTGTTGGAGGTGTTCTTTCTTTTGTGTTTTATTTGCTACTTCTTTTTTCCTTTTTATGTCTTTGTTCTTCGTTGTCTCCATTGAAAATTTTGATTTCTGGCAGGTGACTTTGGTGAAAATGGTAAACGAAGCGACTGCAAACATTCCAAACTGGGGATCCTAAACATATGCCTTTTGCAGCCACCAAAAGGTTCATCGGTGGTTCATCAAAATAGAGGTTACAGGGCTAACAAGCACAGCAGAATGAGAATTGGCGTCATGTTAACATCCTATGCACTGTCGAGGATGCGTGCTTTATGTCAATTGCAGGAAAACAAGGTTTCGGTTCATCCTCATCTGGCAGATGTGTATCTGTGCTGTTTGAGCTGTAAAACTTATGCATTGTCGTCCAACAGTATCGAGATGACATTAGGAAGCATGTAAAGGACACCATATACACAGGATTTATTTCAATTTGCTCTTTCCACGCGATAAACTTCTCACCTTTTGATTCGGAAGTTTCGTCACACGGTAAATGGTATGGAACCCGGATTGCTTTTGGGTAGTGAACTGATGTAACGGTCAATCTTCACTGTAACATTGATGTCCGAACGAATATCGACTTGCGTGATCTGGAAGATTGAATCATTCCCCTTGGTTAGAGAAAACTCCATGTTTGGAACGAAAAATAAATAAATAAATATATATAAAGGATTACGACATGATTGCCCTTTCCTAGTAAATTTTAGGATTTCTAGTGTGCTTATCCCAAAATATTGTAATATATGATCTCAATGCTCTAGAGTGAACAAAAATTTGACATGATGCGAATTCTCAGATTCGTGTGAGAATTGAATACCTGAAGGAATTTACTTGTTCATTGGTTTATCAATCAATCAACGGGCTTTTTTTCAATCTTCATCACCCTACATTGTTCTTTTTTTAAATTAGGCTCCTTAAACTAGTGGGTCGGGTCAGTTTGAAAATAGCCCAACCCAAATTGATCAATTTAATCGATAAGGACTAATTTTTATGCAACACAATTTCAATGATTCAAATCCAACCCAGTCTAGCCTCAATTGAAGAATATTCGACTTTGTGGACTAGCTTGCCAAATCAGTAAGCGGGCTCCAATGCTTAAGTCATATCGTGGGTTAGGACTTCACACAGCACGTGAGCAATGTCGAGACATGTGCAGGCGTTGCACTTATGGACAAGAACGAAGAGGCTTTAGGACTATGAACTGATTGGTTTTATTTTGGTTCCCATTTTACCTAGAACTAACCTATTTTATGTTTTTGGGTATAATTAAATTCTTGTAATACACTATAAAAGTTATGCCATTTCATTATAAAAATATATATTGGTCAAGTGATTATGATATTTTTGTTCATGTTAAAAACCATGCTTTGATCTTGATGTGTGTGAAATTATTTCTTTTCTCAAAAGAAAAAAAGAAGCTGCCTCAAGGGATCTTGGCATGGGAATCGGGGTCTTAGGCTTGACCTCAAGGAACATCAGACCAACATCTTTAGACACAAGCATGATTGCTAAAGTATTGGGCCTAGCCTCAATGGAATTGGGCATGGGCAACGGGATCTTGGGCTTGACCTCAAGGGACTTGGGCCCAACCTCTTTAGGCACAAGCTCAATTGCCAAAGAATTGGGCTTAGCCTCAATGAGCTTGGGCCAAACACCAATTACTTGGGTGAGGGAGCCAAGTATCCAAGCATGGTGGCTAAGGTCAAGGCATGAGCACTAGGCCTAGCCTCGAGGGACTGGGCCAAGTGCCAATGACCTAGGCATGGGAGCCCGTATCCAAGCATGGCTGCTAGGGACCTAGGCTTGAGCAATGAGGTCTCAAGCCAAGCCTCAAGGGACCTAAGCCTAGCCACTTTGGACTTGAGCTCGGCTACTAAAGAACCAAGACAAGCACCGAGCATGACCATTGGAGACCCAAGCCCAACCTCTATAGAGCCGATCATGTGCATTGAGGTGTGACACCTTTGGATTAACCTCTTCAGAATATTGTTCACTTTGACCAAACCTTTACCAAACCTCATGGGTATATCTTTTGGGTAGAGGCAAACACTTTTCTAAGAGGTCACCCATCCTAATAATACTCTTCTAATGTTAAGCATTATCATTACATCAATAGGCACCTCCTGTGAGTTAATTCCGACTTCGCGCATGCACGCACGCACATATCCTAAGAATACTCTCCCCATGTTCGGTGCATCCTATTTAATGTATAGCTCAATTCTTTCCTCCTTCTTTAGCCATTCTAGAAGTCGATCAAGAGTTGCTCCTTGTTTGGGCCCTTAGGCCCCAGCAAACACTCCTCACTCTTGCCAAATCGAGTCATTACAGGTCTATAAAAAGGGGTCTCTTCTAATACCATACTTCGACACCCATCAATTAACTCACTCGAGGTATTGTCAAGTTTTGCTTGTCCAATACCAATCTCATGGTTTTATCCTTTCATCGCGCTTAACATTGGAATTTTAATACTATAAAGTTTCCATTACATCGTAAAGTATCTCTTATGAATTAAATTCCTATTTCACATGTATATTCTAATAACGCTCTCCCCTTATTCGTTGCAAATTTTGGCTCATTCCTACCTACTTCTCCATCCAGAAAGTCTACTAAGAGTGGCTCCTTGTTTAGGACCTTTTGACCTTGGTGAGCACTCCCCTCTCTCGTTGGACCGGGTCATGACATAAGGTCTCAACCTCGGCTTAAAGGATGTGGACCCCACCTCTTTGGACCAAGCTCTAACATTGAGGAACTAGGCTCAACCTTGACAATCCCAAGTTGGCCTTGATGGACCTTGGGCATCAAGATCTCGAGCCCATCCTCCATGGACCTAGGCACAAGCACCATGGGCTCAATCTCGAGGGGCCTTGGCCTAGTCTTTGCGTACCTAGACCCAGTTATCAAGGAATAGAGTCTGCCTCAATAGATCTTAACTAAATGCCAAAGACTTGGGCTTGGGAACCAAGTACAGTCGCCAAAGACCCCTGCATGGGCATGAGCATTGATAACTCTATAAAAATAGAGTTATTTTACCAATTTTAGGCATCAAATAATGCGATATTTACGGAAAAATATTTGGATTTCTTTCTATTTACTCAAATTTTTCTTGTTTATGCAGCAAAATAAAACATGGAAAAAAAAAAGAATAAAAAATGGCAAAGAGAAGGAAAGGAAGATGCTATATACAAAAGCGTTGGAACACCAATGCCAAATCGGGAATGTTCACATATTTTACTGCACTTATGTTTATTTAAATTCACTTAGAGATATGGTGAATTGATAGACTGAGTAAGTTTGCTATATCTAGAAGCTGTCATATGTTTAATATTGTTCTTGTATGTGTAATGATCTAAAATTCATTTTTAGCACGATACTCTAACATATTTATTTAATTGATTAATTACACTTAGTTCCCAAATTTTAATTCTAAGATTGTCAATTTTACTTTATTCTCAATTCTATTTTGATCTATTAGATAAATTTTAAGTATTTAATTGGTTTATTAATCATCAATTAATTTCTCATTATTACATTACTTGTTCAACATGTTCTCTTACATTTAAAAGTTTACAAACAAGCACAACCTCTATGGACTTAGGGACAAGCATACGAAGGGCATTGCGGTCGAAGTTTGATTCTTTGCAAACCAATTAGAACTAATCATTAATTGTGCTTTTACTTTATTAGATTTATTTCAACTCAAATTTTTAAATAGGTGCATGCTCATTTTGCCACCTCTATTGAAAACTGGCATTAGACAAGGAATGGAAAAAGTACCAAAAAATCATAGACCTATTACATCAATCATAAACATTTCAATTGGATCGATTTAGTTCTAGACTTTTTGCATTTGTATCAATTCAGCCCATCCGGCCAATTAAGGCTGCAAATTGTTAACATGAACTCCAGTTAGGGGTGTCAAAAACTGAACCGAACCAAAAATTCGATTTTTTCGATTCGGGTTTCATTTGGTTCGGTTCTCATTAAAAATCGAAATTTTTTTTATCGGTTAACCGAACCGAACCGAACCAGTAAGAGCTTATTTCTTGGAAATGAAAAATATATACAAAAAAAATGGAAAAAAAAAAACAAATGCAAAAATCAAAAACTAAAAGCTGAAAACCAAAAACCGAAAAATCGAATTGAACTGAATTTTGTTCGGTTCGTATTCGGTTCGATTCGGAAGTTTTTACTAACGATTTGGTTTAGTTTGGTTTTTACCAAACCATTGATACCCCCAACTCTAGTGATCCTATATGACATGATGGATACTGACATGAAATTTTTTAAATAATTTTTAATATTTTTTTGTGTAATTTTTTTTTTTTAAAACTTTCATTTTCTTTTCTTTTCTTTCTTTTTTTTTTTTTCTTCACCCTTTGGCCAATGAGGTCACCAACCAACCAGTGCCAGCCACAAACTAGTCAAGGTGAGGGTCTCTGCACCCTCGTTGACCTTAAGCAAGGTTGTCAAGCCCCCACCCAAATCTGAACCCTCACCTGTCGGCTGACAAGGGTTGTGACGCCCTTAGCCATATCAATCCAAGGCATTGCGACCCTTGCCAATGATGGGCACAGAGGCCCTCACCTAGATCTAGACAAACTTGTGACCAGCGGCCCTTGCTTGGATGTAGGCAGGGCGCGGCAACCCTCGCCCCGGAGCCCTCATCTATGGCTAGCAATGGTCGACTAGCAAGGTAATGGTCATCAGCCCTCACTTGTGGCTGGCAATGATCAAATAGCAACCTTGCCGGCCACAATGTATAGAAAAAGAAAAAAAAGAAAAAAGAAAAGAGAGAAGGAAAAAATAATGAAGAAACTATGAATATTTAACAATTATAAAAATTGTCCATGTTAGCACCGGTCGTCTCATATAGGATTGTCATTATCCACGTTAGAAATTTTTAGCTTAAATTGGCCTAATGGACTAAATGGTACTAATTTAAAAAAGTTTTAAAACTAAATTGGTCAATTTGAAAAACTCAACACTAAATTGATACCAATGCAATAAGTTTATGACTTTTATGATACTTTTCCCAATAAGGAAGATAGACAGTTGTATGAAACTCGAGACAACATTTTCCAATTGATCACCGCGCGTATTTAGGCAACTTTGCCGAAATGGAATGGACAGATCAGACTAACAGATCTCCGACACAACAATATCGATACAAATATCATAACTGATGTTATTCAAGCGTCTACTGAATTCTATAGACCATCAATTCAGATAACACCGACAGTTTTTCGACTTGCAATAACAGGGAATCTTTTTGCCTTCGTCTTCGTGGTTGAAGCGGTAGTCATAAGTGATTTCTTCCCCGGGAAGAATATCTCTCTCTACAAAGAAAAGCACCTGCAATTTAAGAATCAGATAATTTAGTAAATGCTACTTTCAACTGTTACAATGCCATTTGGCCAAAAAGAAAAAAATATCTACCAATCCCATTCCATGAGCGAATCCAAACGAGTCCTCCCAACTTTAGACGATCACACATCAAACGCTTTGATTGTGAATCTTCTGGTGCATCAGTGTGATGTGCAATAATGGAATACTTTTGTCAGTTTTGTGGGTATGCTCAATTCAATCTAAAAAGACTTCATTTGCATTCTGTATACTCTATCTAATCAGGAAAACAGACACGCTGGTTTTTCTCAAGGCAGAAATCTCAAATGAAATATATACAACAAGGCTGCATGTTCGTACCTTTTTCTCATGTCTCACTGAAATCACCCTGGCAATGCAGTTCGGCTGTTCAAGTAAATTGCATAGAACATAGATGAGTCAGTTGATTTTCACTTGCTTATGGCATTGCAGAGTGAGGTATTCTCTTCACAAGCTTGAACGATAGTTTAACTGGGAAAACCTATGTCAACTTCTCGAACTCACTCAGCCTCATTAATATTGTCAATTAGGCAGTCCCTGAACATATGCTACGGGCTTAGATCATCCAATGCTACCATTCGATGGCTAAAAATTTTGATTACTTATTTCAATGAACAACTATTGAGTCCCTTAGATTACTGCCTATGCGTGGTGAGATTCTAGAACGCCACATTCCAAAGGAGATAGAAAATTCAGATCCTCAGTAAAAGTGGGTAAACAGGAAACTTTACCAGGCAAGAATGGTTGACAAAACAAGCAATTCCCCCTCTTCGCATAGCATCAATTATATGCTCCTATCCTAAAAAAATAACAAGCACTCTTGCACTGAATTGTTCTCCCAGATTGATACTCTCTCTCTCTCTCTCTTTTATCAGCGATACGTAGCCCAACAATCTCACCGACATATTCAACAACCTACAAGTGCACATGCCCAATTATAAAGACTGTTCCATAAGCAGGGAAAGAATAATATTTAAGCTAGGGTCCCAAGGCCAAACCATTTCTCACTGACAAATGAACTGAGAGGCATAAAGTCCTAGGGCATGTATGCCAGACTTGTACACTACTAGACATTTCCAGCCTTTTGCCTGTTTGTCGGCCATATTCTTTCTGCAAGGGTTTGAAACGAAAACCATTACTGTGGCATTCACAAATATCACCGAGTCTTCTGTATGATAGCTTGCGAAGGGAAAATGCTTGCTTCGCATAAAGTACTGAGCACCCATAAACCTTATTGTGGCAACTGAAGCATCAGGATATTTGCATGAACCTACCAGAAAAATGACAGTAAAAGAAACAGAAAATGAAACAGGACTAAAAAAAACTTGATATGACAATCTCACAGGTCATGAACATCTGATGCATGCAATTTGATTCTACTAGTTGGAGATGAGACACAGTGGATATATTAGCATACTAGGCAATCGGATTCTGCAACTGAGCGTGGCAGCTGTAAGATGGCCTGGGAACATTTCTTCTGACCATGAAGTGAGTCCAAGCATTGATCTGGTCCAAGGAAACAAGGCTTCCACACTTGCCTTTGTAAAGACCATGGAAATTACTGAGGACATTATGCCGTTTCCTTTCCTTGTAACCCTGCAGAAAAGGTTAAAGTATGGATACAATCTAAAATTTCTAGTTCTTATCCCAGTAATTTTGACAAGGGAACCTCAGAAATGCAGAAAGCACCTCTGTCGGAGCACATCTTAAAATATTCCCAGAACAGACAATGTCAGGAATGCCAATGGTTGTGGATCCACAATCAACATCTTTATCATGATGCGCACATCTGCCATAGAAATGAAAATTCTCATCATTGACACCTTCAGCCTCACTTTGCAGTAGATCCTTCATGCAATCAGAAAAGAAATATTGAGCAAATTAGAAATTGTAGGATCATAAATTACTAGTGCGTCAATGTTACTTGGACAAATGTCTGCAGAGCTAACCATCAATCCATAGTTAACATATTTAGCAATACTTCTAAAACAGCAAGTTTGGACAGTGTTAATAACTTTTATCCAAATGTTGATTATTCACAAAGGATCACATAAGAAGTCAACAAACATCAGTGATCTTGAAGCTGAAGTGGCCATTCAGATTGAACTAACAAGAAACAAAAAGGTCCAGTCAAGCAGCCCCAGAAACTGGGATGATGCCAGGACCAACCTCACATAACTTGAACAAACAATTGGTCCAAATGTGAAAATCAATCCGCCTGCTTGGTTCAGTATTTTGGGCAGGTGATCAGAGTGACCAGAATACAGGCTCTACGCAAGTTCTACAACAGCATCAAAGTTCATTTCTGCATGTGGAGGATATTGAACCCACATGAGCTTGCACCATAGAAGTGTGATGCAATACCAGAAGGGCTAGAAGTTTTTCATGATCAGCATTTGCATAACAAAATGAATCTTCAGCTCTCTCTGTTATCATATAAGAACAGAAATAGTATTGGTTAAAAGGTGTTTCCTCTGCGAAGGTAGGCAGAGTCCATGTGGCATCTCCTCCTTCATTGTTCTAGGACGAAAACAGTTTGGACATTTCCTATGATTGCATGAGGTCATCTTGTGTACTGGAGATTTCACCACTTTCCATATAATGGAACTTGCTTATGGAAAACATAATTTTCTTTTATTTAACTTCATTATTGCATTTTTTTACCCTGTCATCATATAAATTACATTACCTTTGTAAAGGTTCTTATCCAACCTAATAATTGAGGAAAGAAATATAGATCGTATGATACTGACTAGTAGATATTGATGTAAAAAGCCAGTATTTGTATTCATTGTTAAAGTAACATTGAAGACCGATACTTGAAAAGCAACAAACTGATATTTAGTTGATATGTTGAATTTTTTGAAGTAAACACAGGTTTATCAGCTGGAACTCAGGGAAACACATTGTCATCTTACTACAAACAAAGAGAAGCTCAAGGGAGTTGCATCTTTATTTTACAGCTCATACATTCTATAAAAGAACAGGCTAAAAGGATAATTCTGTAAATGCCCTTCGCCTTCTGAATAATCAAACACTAGACAATTTTCTTCAACCTTTGCTTTTAAAGATGAAAAGCACGATGCATATCTATGAACTAGGAAAGAAAAGGTCATTGTTTCTCATAAAAGATTGAAAGTTCATTATGGATCATCTTAGGAACGTTAAGGAGTTGACCTTGCAAGTCAAACTAATAGTGAGATATTCTAGCTCAACTCACAACCTACTCGAACTCAGCACAATTCTTTTCGAGTAGTTCAAGTGCATAATTGGTTGGAATTCATGCTAAAAATAATTGGTCTCAAGTAAATGACAAGCCTAATCACACATTCATAACGAAATAGAGACAGTCCTGATTATCACTTTTAGTAGACTTTAGAATTTGAGCTCGGCTTCAAGCTTAGTCTAACTTGAGCTCATATTAAAGTTTACTGACAAATCTGGTCAGGTTGAATCCAAGCTTATTAAAAACTTAATTGGGTCAAGCTCAAGTTGCATATTGAGCCTTGAATAGTCCAATCAACTTGTGCTCAAGTAAACTGTGTTGACTGAATGAGATCATTAGATTATATATACAGTCAGGAGTGTTAACGAACTTCAAAGAAATTCCAAGCCATTACAGTTTCCTGCAACTGCCACTTTTGGCCATCTCAATAGCAACCGATTGCAGTTTCCATAATTATAGAACTACAATATTCAAGAGTTGACCACCTCACTTAAGTCCTCAAAATGACGAAAAAATCATCGCGAACAAACAAAATCTTTCTCCTGCTTTACGACAAGATTGAAAAGTAAATGATTTTTAAAGCTCAAGAAGACAATTCAGAAAGGTTGGAAAGTAAAACGAGAGGCAGATTATAGCAGATCTGTTTACAACGGTTGTTCATAAAGCACTGTGTAGGTAGCAAAGGAAAATCCCTATTAGGTGCTGTAGGAAAAATATATTATTCCCAATGTATCTGATAACAACAATGATAATAGGTACTATAGAATCAATCCAAGAAGCACCTAGCTAGGCTATAGTTCCTGTCTCATCTTATATATAAAGTAAGTGGGGGGATCTCATAAAGGAAAAAATCAACGTAAGATGTAAACTGAGTTAGTAAACCATGAACATACTTGGACCAAGTGAAGAATTTTAGGAGAAATTACTATGAGTTTTATTCTCCAGAGAATAAATATTTACATGAGACATCTAACCTTTTTATAGTTGCCACAACATCCTAAAAACATAGCAAACAAATTCCTAAAAACTAACAAACAAAATCTGGAAAAAAAAAATCTGGAAAATCTAGAAGATCTAGAAGATCTGGAAAATCTGGAAACAAAATAACCAGAAAATCTAATTCTGATTTTCAACACTCCCCCTCAAGCTAGGTTATGAATGTCTATCATACCCAGCTTGCACCTTAGAGTCTCGAAACCATTTCTGGATAAAACCTTGGTCAATATGTCCATTGTTTGATGATTGGTTAGAACATACGAGAGCTTCAAGATTCATTCCTCAAGTTTTTCTTTGATGAAATGTCAATCGATCTCCACATGCTTTGTTCTATCATGATGAACCGGGTTCTTGGCAATCTCAATAGCAACTTTGTTGTCACATAATAATGACATGGGATTGGTATTAGTGAATCCTAGTTCATTTAAGATTCTTCTCAGCCATATGCCTTCACATATTCCTTGACACATTGCTCTAAACTCCGCTTCAATGCTGCTTCTAGCAACAACAAGTTGCTTCTTGCTTTTCCAAGTAACCATGTTGCCCCACATGAAGGTACAATACCCTATTGTCGACCTTCCGTCCATGAGAGATTCAGCCCAATCTGCGTCTGTGAATACCTCTACATTTCTCTCCTCCGTTTTCTTAAGTTAAAGCCCTTTTCCAGGACTATTCTTCAAGTACTGTAAAATTCGAAAAACTGCATGCATATGTTTCTTTGTTGGTCGGTTCATATATCTACTAACCATACTTACTGCGAAACCAATGTCTGGCCGAGTATGCAAGAGATAGATTAGTTTGCCAACTAATATTTGATACCTCATTTTGTTTGTTAATAGTTCTTCTTCTTCCATCTCAGTTTTATTTGTAGAATACATGGGTGTGTCAGCTGGTTTACACCCAAGCATACCAATTTCCTTAAAAAGATCAAGAGTATATTTGCATTGAGAAATTGCAATTCCTTTCCGTGACTGAGTTACCTCTATACCTAGGAAATATTTGAGTTGACCTAGGTCTTTAACCTCGAATTCTTCTACTAAGACATTCTTTAGTTTTCCAATCTCCTCCAGATTGTCACTAGTTAGGATTATATCATCGACATATATAATCATTACTGCTCTTTCACCTTCAGCTGACTTCTTGACAAACATTGTATAATTTGTTTGATATTGAATGAAATTCAACTTCTTAACGACCCTTGTTAACCTTTCGAACCAAGCACGGAGTGATTGCTTTAGGCCGTATAGAGATTTCTTAAGTTTGCATACCTTATTGAAACTCTCTTTAGTGTCAATTCCCGATGGAACCTCTATAAAGACTTCTTCCTCTAATTCCCCATTCAATAAGGCATTTTCATGTCTAATTGATGTAAGGGCCAGTCCAAGTTAGCTATAAAGGAGAGCAACACCCGAATGGAGTTTGTTTTGGCCACCGGAGCGAAGGTTTCTTCGTAGTTTATACCATATGATTGTGTGAATCCCTTAGCAACCAGCCTTGCCTTGATACGATCAATGCTATCATCAACATTGTGCTTAACTGTAAAGACCCACTTACATCCCACAAATTTCTTCTCAGTTAGCAATTCTGTATATTCCCAAATATTATTCTTATCAAGTATATGAATTTCCTCAAGAACCGCTTTTTTCCACTCGGACTGGATCTTGGGAATTTGAATGTTGCTCAACGTTTCAACAAATGCATTGTATTTAAGAGATAACTTTTCATAAGACACAAAATTGTTAATGGGATGTTGAGTGCACTGTCTCTTCTATTTCTTAAGAGCAATAGGCTGATCAAGATCATCAAATACAACAAAATTTTCTAAGCTTAAAGGAGCATTACCTTCATCTATTGTGGGCCTTGAACTCAGGATTGTCTTTTGAGCCGGCTTTGATGTAGTACGGTCCTCCAACTCCTTTTGAGTTTTTCACTTAGAGTAGACAATATCATTTTTATTTTTGTCTTGTGTAGCATCTTGAATGGGTAGACACGAAAGATTTTTGGATGTTGGATGACTCTCGGATATTGAAATGGGTACATCAATGGTGGTATAAAAACGCTTTGTTTGTGGGCAATAACACTTATATCCACTTTGATTTGGAGCGTATCCCAAAAATACACATTTGAGAGACTTAGGATCTAGCTTGCTCCAATGTCACCGATTTATATGAACAAAAGCCGTGCAACCGAATACTTTGAGTGGGACATGTGAGGCAAAACGAATATGTGGGTAGGTACGAAGTAGACTCTGAAATGGTGTTTTGAAATCTAAGACACGGGAAGGCATACGATTGATGAGGTATGTGGCTGTCAACATTGCTTCTCCCCAAAAATGTTTAGGAACATGGGCGGTTAACATAAGAGAACGAGCGACTTCCAAAAGATGCCTATTTTTCCTCTCTGCTACTCCATTCTGTTGTGGAGTCTTTACACAAGCGCTAATATGTATGATATCATGGCTATTTAGATATGACCCAAGCTGTAAGTGAAAGTATTCTCTCTCATTATCCGTTTTGAAAACTTGGATTTTTGTGCTGAATTGGATTTGGATTATTAGGTTGAAGTTTTGAAAAATTTGGCCAATATTTGATTTTTCTTTCATTAGGAAAAGCCAAGTAAGTCTTGTATGATCATCAATGAAAGTAACAAACCACCTAGAACCAAAAATGTTATTGACATGAGAAGGTCCCCAAATATTGCTTTGAATCATGTGAAATGGATGAGAAGACTTATAAGGTTGTAAAGGATACGAACTACGAGTATGTTTGGATAATTGACACACCTCACATTGAAGTTTTATTGAATCTTTATTGAACAAAGAAGGTAGTAACCTTTTTAAGTACAAGAAATTTGGATGACCTAAACCACAATCTTACATCACTCTCTTCTTTAGCACGAGATGCTACACATGATATCTTCTTGTTTTTTCATTCTGAGGCATTAACTCGCAGAAGGTAGAGACCCGCATCCATCTCAGCACTGCCAATCGTCATCCCCAAGTCCAAAACCTGAAATTCACATGAGTGTGGGAAAACTTTAATAATACAGCCTAAATATTTGGTTAATTTGCTGATGGAAAGAAGATTATAGCTAAGTTTGAGAATAAATAATACTGAATTCACTATTATATCTTTGAAATAACCACTAATCCAACACTAGCCACCTTTGAGCAAGAACCATCAGCAATTTGAACACTAGTATCATTTTGACATGGATTGTACCCGTTGAACACTGTTATATCTCTGGTCATGTGGTCGGATGCTCCTGAGTTTACAACCCAAGAGGTGATCTTCTCCTGTTTAGCACTAAAGGCAATTAGAAAATTACCTCGTTGAGCTATCATTGCTGTACTAACCCCTTCTAGATGGGTTGCTCTCTGAACTGATTCTTGTAGCAGTTTTTTTAGCATCTCCAACTGCTCTTTACTGAAGGGACTTGAATTTACTGAAGCGATTGTTTCGGTTTGGACTACGTTGCTTCTGCTCTCTCGATTTTGAGTAGGATGTGAGGCTGATGGCTTCCAATCATCTGGCCGACCATGAATTTTCCAGCATGTGTCTTTTGTGTGACCTGTTCATTTGCAATGATCACACTATGGACGACCACCCCTTCGCTGGTTGAGATCCTTGAGCTATTAGAGCAGAATTTGCTGGATTGGTCTGGTTGTTTGAAGAACCAAGCATCACCTTTCGCCGAGTCTCTTCTCTCTCGACCTCAGCAAAAACTTCTCATACACTAGGTAAGGGCTTTATGCTCAAAATTCGTTCGTGTACCTCATCAAGCTCTTGATTCAAGCCTAACAAAAATTTGTAGATGCGTTCTCAATCTCGAATCTGCTTGTACCACTTGCTATCTTTAGGACAACTCTATATCACATCTTCTAGCATGTCAAGTTGCTGCCAATGATGTATGAATTGGTTAAAATAATCAGTGACAGAAGATTTCCCCTTGCCTTAGGTCATGGAGAAAGCCCTTGATCTCAAAAATGGCCGAGGTGTTATCTTTGTTTGAATAAGGTTGATGACCAGTATCCCAAATCTCTTTTGCTGTCTTGTAGTACATGAAATTCTCTCTGTTTCATTTGTCATTGAATTCGGCAGCCAGCACATCACCATATTATTTTCCGCCTTCCATGTTCGATAATTTGGGCTCATCTCCACAGGTTGTACAGCAGCTCCAGTTAGGTAATCTTCTTTACCTTTTCCGCAAACGAAAATCATGACAAAATGGAACCATTGATTGAAGTTGTGACCAGTAAGTTTATGACTAGTGATGAGAAGAGTTCCACCTTCGAATACATTGATAGGTTGGACAATGTGAGGAGAGCTTTGAGCTCTAGGGTCTGAGGTTTCACTCTCAACCTCACTTGCCATGGCAGCTCTAGGGTATTTTGTCATGGTGGAAACTCTCAGAAATAAGGTAGAAGAGAATGGTCCAAATCGTGCTCTGATACCATGAAGAATTTTAGGAGAAATTACTCTGAGTTTTATTCTCCAGAGAATAAATATTTACATGAGACATCTAACCTTTCTTTTTATAGCTGCTACAACACCCTAAAAACGTAGTAAACAAATTCCTAAAAACTAACAAACAAAACCTGGGAAAATAAAATCTGGAAAATCTAGAAGATCTGGAAGATCTGGAAAATCTGGAAACAAAATAACCAGAAAATCTGATTTGTCTTGCTTTGACCTTCCACACATGCAGCAAAATGCATTAGCATCCAATTTAGACAGCCGATTCGGCTCAGCATAGCATCTACACCGTCCAATGAATATGATCTCGGAAATCAAGAGACTAAATTGCAAAATACTGAGGAACCAGAAGAAGACTAATGTAATCAAACAACTTCATTGCTCACTTAATTGTGGAAACATCATATATTCCATGTGCAGGAACTCTTTCTGTCTGAGTATCCTTCAAGTTTACACTCAATCTCTTTGTTGTCACAGTTCTGCTATTCTTCAGGGAAAATTTCTTGGAACTGGGGCTCACTCCTGAAGGCATGCAACTTTCATTAATTAAAAAGAAGAAATCATGTCAACGAGCCACTTGAAAAAGAAAAGTTAAAAGATGATGTTAATGGAGCATGCACAAATCCAGATTGATACCACCAATTCACTTATAATCGATCAAAACTTAATCTTCCCCTAGCATAGTATCACCCCCTGAATTTAATCCAAGCTTATTAGATGGAATTTGCATTAGATCCCTCATTCTTATTCTTGAGCAAATCCCAGAGAGAGCTTAGTTTTACATGATTAAGTGTTCATCATATTCTGAATTGGAAAATGCCACCAGTTGCCTTTTAGAAGGTGCTTCTTCACCCAGCATTAATTAGCTAACTTGCATACAACAAACAACAAACCATTTAATCTTGAATATACTTTCAGAAGCAAAGTTCTTCCAATGACTTCCGGACATCCATATGGACAAACAAAAAGTGCAGATGCCATTGACCAAACAAAGACACAGGGAGGCAAGTATTGTGCTGTCCTATATGACTTTTACTTTTCACAGTGATAGAGTCACATGCATTCTCTTCATTAAATAACTAGAACTCATTCAGAAGAAAATCAATTTCCAGAATGAAGGATCTTTCCCACTGCAAAATTTATCTGGCCAGAGAAACAAATAGGATAAAGATCAAAAAGGAATATAATGGTTCATGGGGCGCATGTAAGATGCATATCAAGAGAGAGAGGAGAAAGGGGGGGAGGGGCCTTCTGTTCACTTGTTAAAAACACATTTTAAGCCATTATCCACCAGTATAATCATTTGGAAACTGCTTAGATAACTAGAAGAGGCAAAAGTTTGACTGAATTGATTTTTAAATATGCTCAATGACCACGTCAAATAGTGATATACATACACAAACATCTTTCAGGCCAATACATTTATAAGGTACCTGTTGAAGACTGGTTTATGTATTTATCATGAATGATGTGATACATCAGATCTAACGCGGTTAGTCATATTGCTCGGATAGAAGGATTTTCATTCTATATAGTAGAAAACACAAAGTGCAACATTAAAGGGAAAGGAAAAGATATCAGCTAACAGCGATGGGAAGGAATTCACCCTTATATTCATCATAAATCAACTGGTTTCTTTTCACAAATTATAAGGGGATGCAAGGACCAGCCACAGTTTCACATTTACACAGGTGCATCGAACTCAACAATGAACTTTTTTTTTCCTTTCAACACAAAAAACAATCCACCAGTTCCAAATGTCAGCTGTGGTAGGGAAAGCACTTTTACCTGGCAAAGATAGCTCATTAAGGCTACATGTACACTCCTGCACTCTCCCAAACTTTGGTTCCAGTTCAGCATGAGTACTGACAACATTATTTTTCCAACATTTTCCTGCACACAATTCATCTTCTTCCAGGCATGCAATTATTGATGATTTTGCAGCAGAATGTTGCGACAATTTGCAGGATCTAACATCATGACTTTTACTGTCTTCGTTTTGCACCGAATCAGATACTCCATTGGCTGATGCATCACTTCCTCCATATGCAGCCTGTTTCAACTCACTCATGCATGCTAGCATATCCCCACAGATTTCAGGTGCTTCACATTTTCTCGCTTTTTTGAGAATCCTGCTCAGTGAAATGATTTTTGCTGGCTTTGACACATATAATTCAAAGTTTCCTATACATATTTCACCATATAGTCCATATACCATAGGTTTTGCCATCTCAACGCGTTAGCTACAGCACTGCACGGGTCGATAGATTGCAGGATCTCCAAATCAGTGACAGGTATTGACAATTGAAAGTTGATTATCCATTAGCCATCTTATGAGAATGAAATATCCTTTTCAATCATGGAAAGCAAGGTAAACTGATGAGTCGTCTTAGCGGGGAAAGAAAAGAGAAAGAGGAAAAGCATGCCCTTTAAGTTGCACCTCTAGAAATTTGAAGTCAGGCTCGAGAGTGAAGCAGATCCCCTCTTGAGTCAACAAAGAACGGATAACCAGCGAAAACCTCTCAGGGATACGGATAGGATACTGATACACTAATTGGTTAAACTTCCCTGCAAGCACACAAGGTGAAAAGGACACCTTACATTCAAGGATAAAACAATTTCTTGAGGTCCTTGCGAGGACTTGCTCTCATTATATAATATTCCCATAAGAAACATACATGTGCAACATGAGAATTGAAGACATTCCATTCTCGACCATGAGAAGTTTGATCATACGTGACGCGAGTGCTCATGGTAACTTCCAAGCTCACTTGAGCGGTTTGTAAGTTGTATTAACAATTTTGACATGCTTTTCCGTTACAATAAATCATGTCTCTATAAAAAGGCATAACTTCTTCTAAGTCGTTGTCGCTGTGTTAAGTTTGATTTGACTTGAAACTTGAGTTCCATGAGTCTTTTTTTATCTTAACAATCTCCTAGACTCTAGCTCACTCAATGTAGATAGATCAGGCATATCATCAAGTCAAACTCGAGCAAGTCATATGAAGGTCGATTAAAGCCCAGTGTGAACAATCAGCTTCTCATCTGCGCAAAGTGAGCATAAACAGTTTATAGTGTCCACTTGACAGAAGAATCAAACTAATGCCCTTTAACGTGTCCAACAGGATTCAGCTACATGGCATTTTGTCTCTGCTGAAAAGACACGAGCCCAGTCAATGTGAACCAGGCGCCCCAAAATGATAATGGGAATTTAAATTTGCCAGTGGAGCTCCAAAATAAGTACTTTATGGAATGAACTATAAAATTTTTCCCGCTTCATGTGGAATTTGAGTTGTTAATTCTAAAACATGAACTGTCCCTTGAAAATTTCATCCGTGAGCAATGACGGAAATTGACTATCCTCTACGAAGAGAGAAATCCACCAGGGACAAAAGAAGTTGACAACTTCCAGATGATATTTTCCTAGGGCAGAGATGTGAGTGTAACAGAAGTCGAAAAGAAATTACCAGTAACGCTTCGGAAGTTAAAATCAGAGAGTCCTTTTCCAGCAGAGTTCTGCCAAATTGCTTCTAAAGCTGGAATAATTGGAGAGACATTGGTGCCACTAGCCAAGAAACCAAGCCGGGTGAAATCATTTGCCATCTCCACAAAGTCCTCATTTACAGCATGGACAACAGCATCAATCAGAATCTGCTTATTTTGCTGAAAATTCCAAAGTAGATTCACTTTCAATTCAAACATTGTTGAAAGGATATCAACGAGACTTCGTAGCTAAGACTGCGGGTGAGAAAATAGGGCTTCTGAATTCATTACTCTGCATTAATCCTAATTCTAGCAAACAGGTCATATCACTGTCTTTTAATTGTTTAGGTTAATCATCTCCCTTTCTACTTACTTCCTTCCATATAGTTAAACAGTGACTATTTCCATGTTTCATGCACAAGATCCTCTTTCTTGGGTTTTTCTTAATTCAGAATTTTTAAGGAAAAAAGGGAAAACGGGCCCCTCCTTCTTCATGTAATTAAAGCTCTTAACAATGAATGAGGTAGCTAAATAACCCAAAATAATATCTATGTGCAGTCGAGAAATAGAGTTGACTCACAAGCCGTCAACAATGAATCAAGAGGCACCTTGTGTAAGAGGAGAACAAATCATTTAAAAGATGCCGACTTGTTTATGACTTCAAATGTATTTTCGTACTCTACTTGCCTACAGCTCTGTCTCAGTAGAAGCTGTACACTGCATCCTATTGATTCCTTTATGCTAAATTTATCAGATTTCTCTCAATATTTCCTTCGACTCTTCTCATGGTGCCCCCTTGATTAATTCATGAACAGGCACTCACGGTACTTCGTTTTCTTAGTACATTACCTGACTGAGGACAGCAACATTGCCAAAGTCTACATAAGAGATACGTCCATCGCGCATGGCAAAAATGTTTCCAGGATGTGGATCACCATGGAATAACCCAAATTCTAGCAATTGCAGTAATGCAGCACTTACTCCAACTGTAAGAAATCCATTTAGATCAATGCCAGCATCTTTGATTGCCTGGCATAAATGGGAAAATTAACAAATTTCGGTTACTGCCTGGCTAGTATTCAACACCAGAAGTTTATATCTTGTCATAGTTCAAACCTTTGGGTTAGTACATCGAATACCGTCGATCCACTCCATCACCAGAACATGAGAACCAGAAAGCTGCTTGTAGACGCGTGGGATTTTTACAGTAGGATCATCCTTAAAGTTCTCCAGAAAATCTTCAATATTTCGGGCTTCCTGGTAACTCCAAAATAGATATCGATATGATTATTAACTCCAGAAAAAAGACAAATGCACATGCATTAATAATTTCCCTGACATGACAATGGAAGGTACCAATCTGTGATCTAGCTCTTCGAGTAGTTTTTCACCAAACTCATCAACTATCAGCTCTGCATTGCACCGCAGCTTCTGCAGACTGATGCCATTCAGAAATGAAGCGAGAGTACGAAATAAGAAAAGATCTCGGTATATCATGGGTTCTATATCAGGCCTTTGCACCTGTAATCCAGTGAAACACATCATCAAAATCCGACAATTATCTGTGGCAAAGCATCGTGATATGAAACTTCTCAAAAGACAGAAAGAAATGAATTTCAGTGCTAATGGCATAGTAAAATATACAAAGTCAAACAGTTAGAAGTAACAAGACAAGTAATAGGCATTATTGCATAAAAGAGAACAATGTACAGAAGGACAAAGTAGAATGTTCAGTAACCATAGAGGTAGATGTTGAATTTGAAGTTATATCATCTCCCAAAAAGAAATGCTACATCATGTATGCTTCTCAGGAAAATGAATATAAAGAACTTCATGGCAAAGATGCCATGGGCAGATAAATATATTGATCTTGCATGGCCACCGCTCCTAAAGCAATGAAATAAAATCCAAGAACTTCATCAATATCTGCTACAGCAGAAATGTGAAAACAAGATGGGCCTGCAAGTCTCAGTTTTTCTCAATAATGCAGAGCTGTAGATGTCAGTGATGAAAGAACAGTTCACAGCATGGAAGATAACCTTAATTGCAACATCCTCTCCAGTATTACGTAACGTAGCTCTATAAACTTGACCCAAGCTGGCAGCTGCTATTGTCCGAGATGAAAGTTTGCTGAACACAGCTTCAAGAGGCCACCCCAGCTCCTCCTCTACAATGTTGAAAGCAACGTAATTGTCATATTGATAAGATTCATATCATATAACATCCAAGATAGTGTGAAAAAGCTTATTAAACTCTTAAATTAGAATGCTTCTTTCTCTGTTAAATTATGCCATTCACCTGATTTGGGAAGGAAGGAACATCGTCTTGTAGAGTGCAGAGTTCATTCATGTAGTCTTCTCTAATAATATCTGGTCTGTTTGCAAGAACCTGTCAACAATGGAACAGAAATTCAGGGAAAAAGGGGATCAGACCACCAAACACGTAAGCATCATCAAGAACATATTTTGCAGCAGAAATGTGAAAACAACAAACCAACCCGACCGGCTTTGATAAAGGAAGGCCCCAAGTCACACAAGAGATTCCTAAGCTGCATGGCTCGGAAGGGAACAACCTCCTCGTCCCGTCCGACGAAACAATCATACATGAGCGTGGACCAGTAGAAGCCCAGTTTCCACACGATCTCGACTCCCCTCATGACGAGCGACCAGATAGCCCCTTGGGATTCCAAGACCTTGCTCCTCACCTAATTGCACAGGGCAAGCGAACACATGCTTCAACCTCACATAACACAGAATTACCATACCATAAGAAGCACGGCAAGCAGAATGAATATCATCAACAACAACAACATCAGCAACACCAGACAAGCCCCCAATTCTACGCAGCCAGAACAGTAATATCGGAGACAAAGAGCGAAGACGAAAGATTGGTACCATCTCGGGACTGTACTCGCGGAAGGGCACGCAGACGCCGCGCTCGATGTCGAGCTTCTCCATCGCAGCGCTGGACTTGGCGAGCTGCATAGAGCCCGAGCCGCCGCCGCCGCTCCTCCTTATGGCTCGCGACGCGGCGGCGCCGTCCAGCTCGACGGCGGTCGCCTTGCTGATCACGGCGAGACGGGAGGCGCGCGTCCGGCATGCGGCTCGGGCGCTTCTTCTTCTCCTTGTCGTCGCCGCCGGAGAGGGGAGCTCCGGCCGGGGACGGAGCAGGAGCAGGAGCAGGAGCAGGAGCAGAAGGACAACTCCATTCTTCGTCTCTGGCTTTTCGGTTGCTGCGATGGAGGAGATTCGGATCCCAAATTTCGAAATTCGGTTGAACGGGAAATCGACCGGAAATAAGAGACAGGAGCACGGAACGATGCCCAGCCACATAATAAAAATTCGATTTTTTTATTAATTTAATTTCCACACGGTTCTATTAAATGGATTTTTTTTTTTTTTTTTTTGCGATGATTCTCTAAAAAAAAATAATCTTAAACCGATTCATCAATCATAAATTTATTATAAATTAATTTTTTTATTACAAAAATCCCAACCGTGACAAATTTATACAAATGATCATAAAAAACTCTAAATTGATATTTTATGACAAATTTATTCTAAACTAAATTTTTAATAAAAAATACCTCAAATCGATATATTTGTAATAAATATATTATTTGTTAAATTGAGTTAATATCACAAATTTAGCACAACAAACGAGGAGTAAAATTCAGAGTAAAATTTTGAATTGATATATCAGTTAATTATTACGTGTCATCCAACCTAACAATTTAATATTGAAATTTAGTAAAAATTAATAGAGGTAACAATTTGGGATTAATTCGTCAAATATACTAATTTCAGATTTCTGTGGTTAAAAAATTAATGTGAGAGTGTGTTTGAGGTTTTTAGTGCTATTAATGTTTTTTTTTTCTTCTTTTTTTTTTTTTTTTGGCAAAGAAATAAAAGGAAAGTCGAGCGGTTCTCTGTTTTGGTGAGGTCAGAAATTTTCATGGGAAGTTTGGATAAGGATAAATCATTTCTCCAGTGTGGTGCGACCCGTTGCCTTCCCCTTACCGACGTCGACCGCTGAACAGACGTCTCGTCCGGTGGTCTTTTGTTGTCTTCATCACAGGCCGGGTTCATCGTGGCCCATCATAAAAAGTGGGCCGCACCTTGCAGTCCACTCCTCCTCACCCATTGTCCGGGCCGAGTTGACCCGGGCCAGCCTTTGCGTTATTTTCGATCGCATAAAAAGAAAATATTTACTATTCACCCAAAAAATAATATATATTTACTTGTGATATTGAATCGAAACGTCTTGTAGCTATATTCCATACCTGAGACTCGTGATGAATTATGACAAATATTATTGATTGTTGCGAGGATGAAATTTGCTAACATATAATAATTTGCTTATTTGGATTTTTTTTTTTTTCCTTGTTTCAAATTTCTCTCTCTCTCCCACCTATCTTCTTCTTAAAACCCCAACAAAGCTGATATGACAGAGCTGAGCTCACCTATCCATCAAGTCGAACACCCTTGCAACATACAAAACCTCTTATTCGTAAATGCTCGCTTATGATCACCATTCGTGGCCATGAACGTGAGCTCCGATATGACGAGCTCTTGATCTGGTAGCGATCATGATAGATAGCTAGGATCTCATCATGGCCAAGAACTCCAAGCTTGAGTTGCCATGCCACGAGCTCGAGATTCACTAGTCTTCGCAGCAATAAGTCGGGAGCTGGAATCGTCATTATCACCGCGAGCTCGAGAGCTCAGGTTCCTCTCTCTCTTTCTCAATTTTGCTAAGGTGAAGTTACGTAACAATTTTGAGCAAATCATAACATCACATACATACTCGGATGCCCAATTCAACAATTTTATGTAGGCGAAAATTGGCCAACAAGAGAAAAAAAATATAACAATATGACTAACTTGAAACACTTTTAAAAAATAGAGGGATGCTTTTGAAGAAAGAGAGTAGAAGAACGATTTTGATTTAAGGACAAAAGTACAGGGTCGCCTGTGCCATTATCTCTAAGTGTTATTAGTTATTCCCTAAAGGAAAGTGCTACATATACGGAAACATCTTTTTTAAAAATTCCTTATCAAATCATGGCAAAATTTTTGAGAAAATGATGATATAAATGTCATAACTTTCATGCAACGCTTATTTTAGTACCAAAACTTTTGATTAGACCGAATCGAAGAAAAACTATTACTTAAATGTCTTTGGTAACAAATTCTAGCCAAAAGTCCCATGTAACTTTTCTTTTTTAATTAATTAATAATTCATACGTGGATTTCGATGTTGATAGTCGCAAGGGGAGTTGGTTCGGTGATCCCCTCCTGTTCGTTAGCTGAAATTTTGTTTCTTTGTATGAAGAACGATGACATCGAGCCTGACATTTGCTACTCTAGGCTTAAGGAGTGTGTTATTGTTTGAACTATTTGAATTTCCGAATTCTACGGCTTCCATTTGTTTGGAAGAGTTCGGAGTTCGTTTTTAGTACATCTTTCTTTTAACTACCGACCTCAGTAGCTTCGGTGTGAGGTTACTGGGACATGGCAATGATCTTTACTTTAGAGCCATGACCTATTTAAAATGCTATAGGAGGTTTCTACATTGCCATTTCCTGAGGGGCTGTACTTTGCTCTGTGTCCAATGATGTATTGGCGGGATTTCTTTTTGCTTATCCTTACCAAAGTTCTAGAAAAATTATTGAACATATATATATATATATAGGGTATTAGCGCGGTGATCCAAACAGAGAAAGCTGTTGCTTCATTGGAAGCTTCGATCCGATTTATCATAGATCTCTTGATGTTTGTGATTCTGTACCATCTTTGCTATATTACCAGTTCGATCGAAAAGTCATGTAACAGTAGGTTGAGATTCGCGTCAAACTATTCCTGCCAGCATGAATAGCTTTGAATTGAACACGACCTGATGTGTTGAATTTGTCAGGTTGCTGGGGTTCCAGGAGTGACAGAGGCTTTATTTTTGGCTAGGCAAGCTGCACTGGCACAAGAAAAAAATAAGTCCAGTCAGACTCCAATGCTCTATAGCTGTGGCATTTGTGGCAAAGGATATAGAAGTGATAAAGCAAATGCTCAACATCTCCAGTCCAGAAGCCATATCCTGAGGGCTTCGCAAGGGGTGAACCTTGAAGATGGGGAGAAGACAATTATTAGACCACTAGCACCACGTGTTCAGAGCAGGCCTGCTCCACAAAAGGAGTCAGGTATGGCAGAAAGCGAAGATAGTGAAGATGAGTGGGAAGAAGTGGATTCAGAGGATGACTTGGTTGGGGAAGCTGCGAACTCTTTGAGTGAAATGAATGTAGATGAGCTGTCCACCGACCATCATATGGAAGATGGTTCTGATGACGATGATTTCTGTGAAGTGGATCCATCATGCTGCTTTATCTGCGATCGCGAGCACGATAGCATAGAATTGTGTATGGTTCACATGCACAAGCAACACGGTTTCTTCATCCCTGATGTTGAGTATTTGAAGGATCCAGAAGGACTTCTTACGCACCTTGGCCTTAAGGTACGAGCTGCAAAAACTGTGAAAAGCATGCTGCTGCAAGTAGTTCTGCAAAAACTGTGAAAACTGTGACTCTCGCAGCTTCCTTTGCATGGTGAATATGAAATTCCAACTTCCCACGTCAACCAAGAATATGGTGAGAGTTTCAGCACCAAGATTCACAAAGGGATCGAAGCTAGAACTTGCAACAACCATAAACTTACCTGAGAACCGATCAGATTGGGGGAAGCACCATCCAAGACGAGCACTTTCAGCTCCAGATGCGCTGCAATGGAAATGGGGAAATCGGGGTGACAAAGGACAAAAGACCCCGCCAGATATCACTTTGCTCGTATCAATTCCCTGAAGAACCACAGCAACATTATCCCCAGCTCTCGCGATTGCACCATGGGCGAGAGTCACGTTCCAAAGACTTGACTGTCCCCACATCCCCGATGGCATGACAAGAACCTGGCATTTAACACGAAGTTAGGTTATGGCTTGCAATTCCAAAGATGTAAAAGTACTCCGTCTGGTCCATTACATCTAAAAATCTATTATCCAACTTGATGACAGCCTCTAACAACAGATGTAGCAGCAAAATGATGTTAGTAGTCATGATCCATATCGAAAACTTCTGCATTGATGACTTAAGATCTAAACCTCAAGGTGATCTTAAGATTTTCACCCATACAAAGATGCTTTATAGCTTCGACCGTACTTCAATATCATTCGTTTAAATCTTTATAGTGTACCTTCACTCCACTTCGAAGAGCTCCAGCTTCCAATTTACCACAAGCAGAGACCTGACCCATCGAAGGTGATTTAATGACATCACATATGGGCATGACTAGAGGTTTCAAAACATCCCTAGTTGGAGGTTGGAGGGAGTCGATAGCACCCAACAAGTATGGTCCCTCATAACAAACCAGAAATTTCCACTGTTAGTATCTCAGCTATGATATAACTTCAAGTAGGACATCAGCCAGTGAACATGCCCTTCCATGTTGGATGCTGGGTTCCCCAAGGCTTTGAGTGAACCAATGTCATAAGATAAACAGAAGGGGAAAGGGCCAGATTCAGCAAACAAACTCGTAGAAATCTTGCAGTCAAGGACTGTGCAATGGTTATTGCTATAGCAGTGGTGGATAAATTTCACCAGCATATTCGAAATGCAGCAAAAGGGAAAAAAAAAAGGAAAGTCGGCCCCGAATCATCTAGTCCAAGCTCAGAGATAAGGAAAAACTTGCCGGGAGAAGTAGCGTCTAAACAGCCAACCCAAGGTTAATGGAGATTATCAATTTGACCCGGTCAAACCAGGTCCATACAGCAAAACAGGAGAGGACCAAGACTTGTGCTTGGTTGAACCGGACCATTTTTGGCACACGGACCTTCATTCACCCCATATTAACTCTCTGAACCAGATATCTGTTTTCTTTCGGAGTCAGGTTCACCATAAGTAATTGTCTCCCCAACCCATCCTACAACTGCAAGAAGTCAAGAACCAGAGAAAGCATACTGAACAGGATAGTAAACGAACGTCTGAAGGAGCTGTGACTAGATTTTGATTTTCCATGGCACTCAGAGGGATCCAAAATACCGATGAGTCCCTAAAACCGCTAGACCGGAGGAATGTTCCAAGTTGCTGTTTGATCAAATCGAATCTATCCTTTGAGTCCTCCACGACGTCCATTTTATTAACTGCAACAATAAGTTGATCTACTCCAAAGCTTCTGATAAGCTGTGCATGCTCTTTAGTTTGGCCCTTACTACACATCCATGCCGACTTCAAAAGAACCAATGGACGCATCAATGACGAGCAATGCGGCATCAGCTGGTGTCGCTCCTGATATCATGTTTGGAACAAAATCCTTGTGCCCTGGGAGTCCAGCACAACAACACGATATTTTTGGTATCAAAATAAGCAACTGCCACTGTCATGGTTATTCCCCTTTCCCTTTCCTCTGGGCTCTCATCCAATGCCCAAGCATAAGCAAAGGACCCCTTGCCCCAACAGGGGAAATAGAAGCAAAAGAACCGGATTTGAGACTGACCGGTAGTCACACAAATATAATTGGAAGCATTCCAAATTTATGAAAGTGAAGGTACCTCTAGTTTGGCCTCTTTTTCATGCTTGTGCATCTGCTTTTGAGATATTCGTCCCAACAGGTGCAGAAGTCTACCTGAAAGTGTTGATTTCCCAGAATCAACATGCCCCACCTATGGAGGGATTTTAATAGAATTGAGGCATTAAAGATTTTATGGACTTAGGATAAGCTTAATGAAGTCTGCATCATGAGAATCGAATAAGAGTGCTAACCCACAATGGCAAGATTCTGCTGACTCAATAAGCCATCTTCTGCTTCAGGAAGCATCCATTTTTCAGGTTTATACTGCCCCTGAGAAGCACCTTTTCCAGTGCCACCTCTATTATTAATAGAGACACCGTCTAAACTACGCACAAGACTTTGCGGCTTGATCCCATCCGTTGGTAAAGTGTATTCAACCCCACCCTCATGATAGCTTGACGAGGTGCCTGCCATTTCATCTTTAGATTGTGGTTTACATAAGTAGCTGAGCTGCTAATGTCCAAAAACCAATTATGTTTTGCATTAATGTGGATGAACTACCTGGACTTTTAGCACTTGATCTTAGATTACGCTCTTCGTCTTTGAATTGATTGTTCTCATTACCACTGACATTTCTGCCCTTTGACATCATAAAAGATGAGCTATTTGATGATCTTGTGCTCGTCGGAGCAGAAGTGTTATCCTTCCTTACGGTTGCACTTGCTAAAACCAAATCAGAGTTTCCATGAATTAATATAAATCATACAAGAAACCAAGTATTACAAAATAAGCACATAAGTGAACAAATGAAGATTACACCCACTCATTCACTTCATATTTATGTGTCTCATCAGAAACTTTACGGGGTCTATGTCTAAAATGATTCATTCCATTCCACCAGGCAACTAAAGATGGGGTGGCGAGGCGTATACGTGATTCTGCTCACAACTTTTTGGCCATCAGATAGTAACATTTTCTTTTCAACTGCTCTACCTATTAAATACTGAATTACCGAGTCACCAGCACTGTATTTGGTACAGCCATGTTCTAGAAGACCATCAAATTGGTAAACAATGCGGTCGAACTTCCCATGACAATCATTATACAATTCAATTTTCTCTATAAATGCAGGACAAGTGGAAATTCTAAAGTAGAAACAATGCAAATATAAAAATTTCAAAGAACACTTTCGCCAGGAAGAATCACATTCATTGAACAAAGAAAAGGCACTCTTTCTAGATTAAAAAGAACAAGTCATTACGTTAAAAATACAACAGATGCTAATGCTCTGGAGCAAATTCAGTTCTTTCCCATCTCAAAGAGAAGATTGACGATAAACTTTTACTCAAAGTAGAAGGAAGAAGTATTTAGGCCCGCAATTTAATGAATACCTTTTGGACCCCTTTTGGAGGAGTGCAATCCATTAGTGACTATATCATCTGGCGATGGGACGTCAAACTTAAAAGGCACTGTAAATATATAAGTGAAAGATTAGAGTAAACAGTGCGGTGCTCTACCATCCAAATGTTAAAAAAAGAAAAGAAAGCTAGACAAGACTCCAGAAAATAGATTCATTACAGATAAATTGAGGGGTTTCAATTCTAAACTTTCAGCAGCGTTACAAGACGATCCACAAACAAGAAAAGGTGCTAAGTCTCTAAAGCAAACACATGCAGACCTATATTGACACTTTCATGGGCACGAGTGTTAAATGCCTCATGTAGCTTATCGAAGTTCCCATGCACATCGGCAAACTCATGTAAGATGGTGCGCTGTCCTGCCAAGGATCATCATTTTGCTGTTGGATTAATGCAGCCCTTTTAGGTGTCTGATTGGGCAATGATTCAGAAAGAGACCTGGCCATTTTGGATGCTCCAGAATCTTTACACACTGCATGAAAGAGATCTACGCTATAAAGGCACAATTAACTGAAAACAAAACACCACAAAAGATAGCAGTTGGTGCAAATCTAAAAAGGCCCCTGAATTGGCACTGCAACTTTCAACTCAATCGCAACAAGATCTCAAAGCCCAAAGTACACAACATGAAATGCATCAAAAGACACAGGAAAAGAGTCAAAGGGTATAAGAGAAGGCACACCGTTCACAACAAATAATTTAAAAGCCAAAGGTCGATCCATACAATAGCTAACTTCTCAGAATGGCGTGCCGCTCCAAAAAGATTACAAACCTGTTTTCAGGTCATTGCCATTGCTGATGACACTCGAAGGCAAAGGATTTCGAAGAACCCCACAAAAATCACATGCGGTCATGCTCTGGTCATTATCATAGGTACAAATGGAGCAACGCCAAACAGCAGACCTGGTGGTCTCTTGATTTGGCTTAGGTGAATTGCCTGTTACGACGGAAAAAGCTTCAAGAAGCCATGCCAGAAAAGAATTTCACGACCACAGTCATGTGACTGGGAGCTTGGTAGATACAATCCAGCACGTCCAGACAGAGTTAGTTTTTCAAATGAAACACAAAACTACAAACTGCGTTACCTAATTTCACACTTGCGATAGCATTTTAAACCAGGCCTTCATCTAACCAACAATTTTAGCTTTCAGATTAGATGGCAGCAGTCTCACCATTTCTACGACCCGTATCTCTCATCTAGGCAATGGAAAAGCGGCGTACACCGACAAATGGGATAATGGAACTAAAGAAAATGAGCCTAAAATAGCCAATTCATGTGGTTGTAACTCATACCCCTTATCGTTTTAAACAATTTCAGCACTAGGCCTAATCAAGAACCCCTAGGACAAAAAACGACCAAGAAAATTCTTGCCAGGAGACTCTGTATCGAAGAGAGAATGCTCACCATTATCTTCTGCATCATAATCAACATCGTAGTCGTAGTCGTAGTCGTAGTCGTAGTCGTAGTCGTAGTCTTCTTCATCATAATCAAGGCCGTGATCGTCCTGCCGAAAAAGGGACGAAACTGCTTTGAGCTATCAAGAAACAAAGCCCGGACCAGAACGAGAGGGGCAGAAAGTAAGAATTACCCAGGAAGTCCGTTTCAAGACTTTCTCACGGGAAACGATCAAAATCGCATCTTGGGGGGGCATTCCATGGAGTCCTGCTGCCAAACGCAAAAGGGGAGCAAAGCGAAATCTGTCAGTCGATCGACTATTCAACTTCATCCATGCTGCTTGGTTTGGAGTTGGGCAATAGCAACGGAGAGAGATTACGCGATTCTTGATAGAAGCATTGATTCTCAAAGCGAAGCACAGCGAAAGCAAGCGCAAAAAGAGGAAAGAGGAAAGAGGAAAGGGAACTTTGGAAGAGGAATACTGACTTGCTGAGGCGAATGCAGACCGACGGAGTGTCTACGACACTGTAAGAAAAAAGTCAAAAAGTGAAAAGAGAGGAGAAGGAAGAGGGGTTTCGGTTCTTTGGGAAAAGAAAGTCAGAAAAGGGGCAGAGAGAGTGAGAGATGATGTGAGTAGACAGAAAAGTTAAAAAAAAAAAAAAAAAAAAAGAAAAAAGAGGAAGTCTTCTTCTTCGTAGACTCTCCGGGAACCCCTTGCTGCCGACTGCCACTCGTCGACCTCGACGCTGCTTCTGGTCCGCTCGTCACCCACCGCCTCTACCGTCGCCGATCTGCAGCATCCGTGAAGCCCGACGCCGGAGCCGCTCCTGCCCCGTTCTGCCACTCGTCCGCGACGATCAGGCGCCGCTCGCCACCGCGCCAGAGTCCCGAGTTCCCCTTTGCCGGATCGGTCGCCCGCGCCAGCTCTCCACCGAGCCGGTTCGCCCTCCGTTGCAGCCCGTTGTGCCGCCGGCCTGTCCGCCCGCATCCCCTATTTTCGTTGCGCTCTGCCCGCGACACAGCCGCGCCACTGCACCCCTGTGCCGATCTCTGCCGCTCCTGCAGTCAGATTCGACCACCGCGACCACTGTCCAGTGACCCGACGCTGCTGCCGAGCTGCTCCCCGCCCGGCGTCTGACGCCCTTCCTCCGAGCGACGCTCCTACGTAGCTCTCTGTTTTTTTTTTTTTTTTTGCAGCAATCCTTTGACCCAGGCAACAGCCCTTGCTCGTTGTTGTTTTTCCTCGTTGCGTGCCGATCAGTCCTCGCCGGAGCTTAGACGCCCCCGCCGCCCCTCACCGGAACGCCAGCGACCAACTCCTTGGCGACCCATCACCTCCGGTGACCCACCACGGTTGCCGAATCGTGGGTGAAAAAGCAAGAAAAAAAGGAAAAAAGAGGAAAGTTTAGGTAGTTTGTTTATTTATTTTTCTTATTTCTTATTTTTCACTTATTTTATGTTATCTTATTTTATTTATTTTGTTATTATTGATCAAATCAGGATATGCTCATCTTAATATTATCCATAGGATTTTGTCCAAAATTGTTATAATTATTAATTTGATCCATAAGGCATTGGATCATTTTTTAATTATATTAATTTTTGGGTATTTTGGTAGTATTTTAATTGTTTAATCATTATAATTATTAATTTGATCCGTAAGACTTCGGATAAGATTTTAGATTATTTTGAACTCTATGCCCTGATGTTTAGGATTAGAGTAATCGTTAATTTAACCCTAAGACAACGAGTTATTTTTTTGATTATTTTAATCATTTATTTATTAAATATCTTGGTTATTTAGATTTAGTTTCTTGGAAAAACACTGTAAAAAAAAAAAAAACCAAAATCTTGCATCAGCATGTAGGTTTAGTCAATTAGATTTTTCTTAGCATTACATTTTTAGGATTGCATTTTTGGAAATAGGTTAGGGTTAGACCTAAATAATTATTTTTTTAAAAAAATAGGGTCTTCGATAATGTTGTTGCATTTGAATTATCCCATTCTTCTTTAAAAAATAGTTTTCTAAGATAGGATAGGGTTTAAGTCAAATTAATCCCTGAAATAAATTAGAAGATTATTCATTTTTTTAGATAGTTTAATTAGGGTTTTTATTAATCCCAAAGTTCAATAAAAAAATACAAAAAAACACTAGGAGCATGTTAACTACTTTGCATAATAGGATAATTTAATTAGAGTTTGTTAGTAAAATTAGGTTTTGCATGTCACTTAGTGATTGTTGTTAGGTCTATTTAATTAGAAAATTGCTTGCCATTAAATTAGGTCATTTAGTTAGAGTGCATATTTAATTTCGAGATAAAAAAACCAAAAAAAAAAAAAAAACAATTGTTTGCTTTGTGTGTTTATTTATTTATTTTTTTTTATACAATTTGTTTGATTCATTGAGTGTTTAATAATGATTGAGTACTCGTATGATCACTATATTGTATGATAGGAATTTAGGTTAAAATAAACCCAAGGTGCCTGCAAAAGCACTTTTGAAATTAAAAAGAAGTTGTACCGAAAGGGCATGTGTAACCAAGTCCCCGTTACATTAGTCTTCGGTTCGTAGGAGTAGAATAATTCTCTCATTATTTTACTTAGGTGTGTCTAATCGACCTACCATAAACCGATTAATGGCGACTCCTAGTTAAAATTCATTTACATGCTAAATTTTGAACCTTAATTCGCGAATTGGTATGAGCTTGGGAGAGCCTGAGCTAAGTTTAAGCCTAGTAATCCATTAGTCTAATTTTAGGTGGTGCACCCGAAATTTAGATCGCGACAAAAATAAAAGGAAAAATACACAAATGATCTCTCAATTATGGCCAATACGATCCCTCAACTTTCAATTTATTTCACTTTAGCCTAATATGCAACGTGATCTTCGAACTATTAATTTATTCAACGTGGTCCGTGAGTTTTTGATATATGTTTAATTAAGTCCGTAAACTATAGTAAAATATCTAATATTACCCTTCCATTAATTCAAGTTCTGGAATAACGTTAGATATTTTCATAAAGTTTAGGAATTGGATTAAATATTCACCAAAAGTTCAAGGATCACTTTGAATAAAAAAAAATGAATTAATGAAAAGTCCATGGATCATATGATATATTAGGATAAAGTTTATGATCGTATCGAACAAATTAAGCGTTCAAGGGCCACATTACATATTTAACGAAAATTCAGGACCATTTGGATAATTATCTAAAAAAAAGGGGGGAGTTGCTGCTCCATCGAGTACAACACCCCCACGACTCGCCAGCTGTTGAGCTCGAATATTGTTCTTCCCGACGACCCAGTCCTCTCCCTTCGCCGGATCGCCAATCCCTCTCGGCTGGCGAAGTTGCCGGAAATATTTTGGGAAACCCTAGACCGAATTCCGGAGCTTTGATTCGCCAGAGCATCGCCTGCTTCCGATGGCAAACCAGCAAACGCCTTCGAGGCCGTGGATCATGGACGCAGCAGCGCCGTACTTGGCGGTGCTCCTTATAGCCGCTCGCGTCTTCGCTTTGGTGCCTCTTTCCACCCCACCCCACATCTTTCCTTCCCTTTACATCTTCTATTGGGTTCATTTTGCTTTCGTATTTCGACATTCGACGTTCAAGTGTTGTTGATGCTTAAGCCCCTGAATTGTTCGTCCCTAAGGTATACTATTACTGGATATACAGATTGGCTACTGAGAAGCAGCCTCAGAGAAGAAAGGCTCACTTGGCCATTTGCTATTGATGCGCCGAAGGTTAGTCGAAAGCCCCGAATTGATCCGCCCCCGTTTTCCTTGATGGCAATGGAATGTATTCTCGTTGCGATTTTGTGACTATTTCGCCATCGTATAGTCCGTGCATTCTATCGATATTGGTGGAAGTGTTGAAAAGAAGTTCTAGAAGGGAGGTTAGCACATTGCTGCTGTTGCCATTGTTTGGAGTTGTTAGACGTTGAGAGCGGAATGCAACCCTGCCATGTTGACAATTGTTTGTTCCGATCAGTGAAAGCAATTTCTACTCTCTCGATCTCTTTCAGTGTCCATAAAAATATTAAGTGCGGGTAACCAACAAAAACGTTCAAATAAGAAAAAGCAGCAATATAAGGACAAGAGAGGCTAACACGAAGTCATGAAATTGGCGATCGAAATATGTAGGGGAATGCTCACTATACATCGTCTGGCACATTATTTATATATATAAGAGCGAAAGAGGGAGGAAAGCAAAGTTCGCTGATGATGCTCGACCCAAAAATAAAAAAAAAAAGTTCACTGATGCGGTCTTGTTGCTTTTCAAGGGGCTATACTCGTTGCTTTTACATAGCTGTCTTCATCGATGCCCAAGAAGCTCATAACTACATCCTCCAGTGCCGCTCGGAAGCCCCCATGGGGCGGCTGCGCCGCCCTGCACGAAATCACCGTCACAAGTTCCCGAGTTTGGATCATCGAGGCTGTGATTAGCTCACGCATCGATTTCAACGATAATAACAGAAGAAACCGAGCGTTTTTTGGAGAACAAAGATGACCAAACTGGATTACCTGAAAACATCAAAGTATTCTCGATTGGCCCCCATGTCAATTCCACATATCTGCGCTCGCGCGATGAGCATTTCAAAATTATCGATACGCTGAGCTCCTGATATGATCCTCTTGCCTGAAAGAGAGTAATACAAATCAGAAGTTGGCATATCAATATGGGTTTAATGCAAGGATTGTTGGATTCATTTGGGCAACTCTCAAGCATCCATCGCACAATACCCGTGAGATTCACTGGGTGTAAATGGCCTCAGGATGCGACTTTACGAGAGAGGCCATGCAAAGGAGAAAGGACAAGCCTCAGAATACACGGAAGTTCTAAACTACTTGGGAGTTAGCGCACACGTGTCTCTGGAACAGACTTCGCAGTATAAAAGAATCGATGGGACACGCACTTGTCCTAAGATTAAAATCCTTCCCTGCCATCCCATTCCCTCCCTATGTTTCTTTTTGAGCAATTTGAACACAGATTTAACACCATTCCAAACCAACCGTAAAGCCAAATATAAAACATTACAATGGCATATCTCCAGACCATCAATTAGAGAAAATTTGCCGAAGGTAAAGAATGGTCCAAAACTTCACCTCTGATATAAGCATAGAATGAATTACTGTAGGCAGGATCGTCGTAGCATGGCATGGTGTTGAATGGCTTATCAACCAAAGGATGACGGTGAAGTATATAAAACTCGGTGCCATACCTAATAATAAGAGAAAGCTTGGTAGGTTAATCATTCCGGAAAATAATTGAATAACAATCAAAAACCTAACTCAGAACCTAAGGCTCATCAAAGATTATTTTAACTTATTACTTTTCTCGAACCAGCTGACCCAAATTCATCTCTTCTTCCACGTTCAAGTCTTCGAGAGGATAAATATCGATGCCAGCATCCTGTACAAGCATAGCAATGTCAGAGAAGCACGGGAAAATTTTAGCGCATACGCAAGCATGTAGGTTCACAGCCAATTTATTCATTAACCAGCATGCTCCGGGCTAGGGAATAGGGAGACTTTGGGAATGCTTAGACAATTGGAAAGCTCGTTAAAAGAAGGGGATTTGACCGAAGGTGCATCCGATCAAAGTAGTTGAGTGCATAGTGAATAGTATTTTCCCAGTCCATTTAAGAGAAATTTTTGTTGGGTGAAAACTGCAGTTACAACAATGTCTGATCATTTCGATTACCAAAATGATTAATAACTTAAGAATCATCTCGAGGTTTGATTTTATCTTCAACGCAATTCGGGTCCTTCATCGAGAAAAACCGTCTATAGAAACCAAAACCTCAAAGTAAAAGAACTAGATATTTCTCTTGCCGCTCCAAATGGACTTCCAAACGGAATGTCTGCCGGAGAAAATAGGCTCAAGGTATCGGGCCCCTTTATAAACATCAAGGACTACAGAGATGCATATAATTGCGGGGATGGACCCGCAGACATCAAGGAAACGAGTGGCTGATGATACTAAGCTACCCCAATCTATTTAACCAAGCCAGCAACAAAGGAAAAATCCGTTTAAGAGCACTGGTGCTCCTATTTTTATAGCTACGACATCAATCTTGACGGTATATTTACAGCTCTCGTCCCATGGAATTGCTGCCCAAATTACACACATCCTTTTCTATTCATGTGTGCACAAGGGCCAGCGAACCTATATCTTGCCACTCTGTCCGTTCTCCTTTTATAATCTAGGCAAGGCAATCATAAGAGATGCTGAAAAATAGTTCCTCAGCTTGAGCATCTGAATGCCTTCTTGATGTGTAAGCAGCAAGGTCTTTCTCAAGTACTGCAATTAAAAGTAACCGCCCTTGGTTTTTTGGTAAAACTGTACTAACATACCTAAAAGACAAAAATACCTAAAATATATAATAAATATAAATATTTAATTTATAGATTGAATGTTTATTATAAGATAGAATTAAAGTTAAATATATAAATTAAAATAAGATTAATTAAAAATAAATTTCAATTTTTTCAATTTTATTATAAGATAGAAGGCATTTTCAGATGTTTGCATGAAAATGCTCACCATTTCATTGACTGCTACTAAAAGATCTTTGCGTGCCTTTGCAAACCTCTTCAACTGACCACCAATCATATTGAATAGAAGAGCATCAAGAGTCAATGAAAGCATCATTCCAGGCCTGTGTACTTTAACAGCAACCAGCTCTCCAGATAGAAGGTGAGCTGCAGGACTTGGCACAACAAAAAGAGACGGAAATGTTAAAGTTCAGGTCCAAGAAAGATCACCAAGCAACAGATAAGCAGATAAATAATCCTTCCGATTCTTTGACCTTTGTACACCTGCCCTAAAGATGCTGCTGCAATTGGCTGTGGACTGATGTCAGCAAAAATCTTTGAAATAGGAGCTCCCAACTGGGTCTCAATAGATTTATAAGCAACAGAAGTTGAAAATGGTGGTATTTGATCCTAGCACAGAGAAAATTTCAGCTGTAGTATGATCAGTTTCCAATGAATCATCAAAATCGGAACAGCTTCCTCAGTTAACAATTTGAAAAAAATTTATGGGAAAAAAAATACTTGTAACTTAGCCAGCTCCTGACAATATATTTTGGGCAAAATATCTGGTCTCGTGCTCAGAGCTTGACCAAGCTGTACAATGTTAAATGTAAGACTTCAGCCAATCACATGTCACGAAATTTTGACTAGTGAAAACTAATTCTACCCAGACAAGCACAGAGTTTGGGTGGAAAAGACTTGCCTTGACATAAAATGGACCCAAGCGTATAAGAGTTTCACGAAACTGCAGGAATCACATATAATTTCCATAAAAATCAGATACAATTAGGAAGAGAGCGCAGAACTTCAGACATCATTGTTATTATCATATAGATCCAAAGCTTCATATATTACCATGTAAAAACCCCAGCTCATGAAAAGTGAAGTTACTTTAAGCATGATGGCATCAGAGTAACAAACATGCAGAAATCTAGTCCATATCAGCCCAAATAAAGCTTCTTAGATTTTAAATTTAATGTGAAAAGGCCATATGAATAACAAAAATGCCCAGTTTGCCATATCATAGGGCCTAAGCATGAGTATTAAGTGATGATGACAATACCTTAATGGCTCGTTTCTTCGTGTCTTGGACAAAAAACTGCCAAATGGTTAACCGCAACACGTGGAATGAAATAATTGCTGCTCTGTACAATGCTAAAAAGGGACCGAAGTGATAAACTGTAGAGAAGTTCCTGGAGCTATACGTTCCAAGAGCAAGGCCAAATTCACTTTCTAATGATTCCTTCCTCAATTTTGCATACTCAGCAGATGGCCCTTCACCATGCACGCTGGTAAATCCTGCAGAGGACCTTCACACACATCGTTGTGATAGGTGTGAGCAATACGTTTTAGAGGGCATATGTGATCATTATCGATTTAAAAGCCTAAATGCTAAAGATAAACATTCCACTCACGAATATTGCCGTGAGAACAACGGCAGAAAACAGATTTCTTGTCTTGTTGAAATTCCAATGTCCTTTGTGCTACCAATCATAATAAGGTTTCCCACTGGGCTCTCAGTCCCATTGCAACGGCACAAACCTGCTTGGCAATTGCCAATTTCAAAATGCAAGGGAATAATGTAATTTCCACGGAGGATGAGACGATTGATACAAGCAGTAATATCCATACATACCAAAAATCAACTTCGCTAAAAGCACCAGAATATTTCCACTTCCTCCAAGACAATAGCATGCGGAACACTACCCGTGATAATACAGCCATCATAACACAAATCCCATGAAACGAAACCATTTCATGATCTCAATCCCATTAGAATGAAGAACTCCACAGCAAACGCCAGCCCTAGAAGACACGACTTTCTCAAGTAACATTCGGTAAGGGGCGAAGTGCGCACTGGAATATTCATAACTACTTATTGTCTAACCGTAAACAAGCGAAACATGGATTCTCTACCGAGCACTGAGTCAGTTCAAACTCTCAACATCCCCGCACTGACGAAATTGGGAGGAAAAAGCGAGCGACGTCGCTATAAGATCACATAAGCAAACTAAGCGAAGTAATTCAAGGACGATCGTACTACATTTCACGAATACACCTACGTCTTTCGACAAACGAAACGCCCCCTAGTCCTCAGAACCCACAAGACAACAGCGGACGAACGTGATCAAACCGCACTACGCCGCAACACATAACTGCAAATAAGCGTTCCGAGGGACAAGCAGGTCAGCTAAAACCCACAAAACTCCCAATCCCGAACGTCCACCGCCGGCACGTGAAGGTGAATAATTAAGCACTAATCTAAGAAGCATCGGAGACGCGGATGGAGCGGAGAGCAGGGAGATTACCCCTGGAGAGAAGTGCGACATTGCGGCGGCGGCGGGCGGCGCGGGCGAAGACGGAGCTCATGAGGCTGAGGCCGGGTGAGAGGCCATTGGGAGTGAGTTTCGCGAGTTCGTTGCGTGCGCAGCACTTGTTCGATGAATTGCCGCAGTGAAGATGAATGTTGCGAAGCGCCCCCCGCTTTGTAGACACGGGGAGAGAGAGAGAGATCTGATTGAGAGTGAGAATACTGCCACGTCTCACGATCTCCAGTCCACCTGGCACCTCGCGGGGTGACCGAGCCGCCTTCTCTCGCCGGCGTCGTTTTGGCCGGTGCGCAAGAAAGAAACTCGCGTTTTCTGCCTTTTCGATAATTGATAAATTGTTGTGGAGTACCATTTATTTTGCCAAAAATAACTTTCAATATTTTTTGAAAAATAAATGGGTCGCAGAAAATATTTTTTATCATCAGAAAAAATCTTTTAAAATAAGAAAAAATATTTTTTCGCTATGGTATGTCCGACCTGTCAATTAGTTTGAAGTTAGCAGATGATAATCCATATATGAATTTCGATTCAATAACCCTAGATATAATGAAGTTTGATTTGCAAAGTTGATATGGGGAATTGAATCTAACTCGACTATTTAAATGTAGATCAATAACCTGTCACATCTATTGTTGTATCATCTTTAAGTATCAATCTTAGTAGGCCTATCATAAGTAAATTTGGTTTGCACAAATTCAAGTATCGCCTATAATAAGATGTAACTAGTACGTTTAGTATTTCCATTTCAATACAAAGCAAGAATATACTGAAAATTCTCGAACCGGGGCACTTTGTTGTCTTTTGCTTATTTTCTCATTATTGACTTAGCTCAATCATCCTAATAAATTGCGCATGTTTTACATGTAGTTAGGTACAATGGAATGTTCATATGTAAAACCCATCAGTTCAATATCATATTAATCTTCTCTCAACCACTAAAAATGATATAATGATATTTTCAGACACATACATATTTACGTTATATATAAGACATGAAATCAAGATCCTCCAATCCCCCGCTATTTCTAAACTTTAACGGCAAAATTTTCAATAAAAAAGCGATGAGCAGGAGAGTTATCTGTCTATATCTCCGGCTTAATTACGAATGAGGTACATGCAACTATCAGTAACAAAAATCAAAGTCAAGCTTGTTTAGCGAGAAAATGAAGTGCTCAAACATCCCGTGATTATTACAGCACTTCCATCATATTGTGCTTAACTTTCGTGAGGAGCTTGGAAACAAAGAATCGAAATAGAAAGTTGCATTATGCTGATAGAACAAAGTCAAATATGGCGCCCAATTTATTGAGTCTCATCACCCAATAGAACTCTCGATAACATAATCAATCAAATACTTTCAAATAGAGGTAGATGCATCGACCTGATTTACATTATTATTTAGCAATAACACATCAATAATAATCTTAGCCATTGTAAACCTGAGGTGAGCTAGGAGCTCGTAACGTTGACAATGACGAGTAGAGGTGAGCTCTGCACGTCGGACTTCAGAACTCTTTAGCAATGCAAACTGAAGAGAATGTTGAGGGTTAGGAATCTCTGGAGAATAGACATTGGTGGGATATGAAAACCTTGAACTTTGATTGCTGTGCAGAGCGAAGGATGCGAAGCTAGCATTTTATGTGAACTTGGATTGTTGTTGATATATGAGGCTCGAATTTGGAAGGTTTTGATTAGGTGTTGACTTAAATGAAGTTGGATATGTGAAATGATGACTCATAAAGACATTAATTATATATATGTAAACATTTATTTGGGATTAAAAATTCAGTCTTGTAGATATATTTGGGATGATTTTCAAGTTCCCGAAAACCCTGCCTATAAATCGAAATTTGAATGGATCTTAGCATTCGAGAAAAGCCTCAGCCACGTCCATTTTTTGAAGAGCTGTGCCCCATTTGGGCTGGGCCTGCCCGACCTCCTCTTTTTCCTTTTTCCTCTTCCCCTTGCGGGCCTAGCCCATTTTCCCTTTCTCTCAGCCCGGCCCGACCCAGCCCGGGCGCCCTTGTTCCTCCTTCCTCCCTCACGCGGCTCACGCCTTCTCTATGGCGACGAGACGTACAACGGTACAGAGCAGAAAGCAAAAGCAACCGTGATCCGCTGGTCGGGATCAGGCCGGCTAGCAAACTGGCAGTGGCAGAAGCCATGTGCCCTTGTCGGTTGCTTTTAAGAGGGAGAGAGGAGCTTCTTTGAAGCGGGATTCGAAGGGGAGCTCGCTGGAGATAGAGAGGAAGCGGGGCGGGAGAGAGAGAGAGAGAGAGAGAGAGAGAGAGAGAGAGAGAGAGAGAGATTTTCTCCCCCTTCGCCGGTGGTCCGTTTGAATCCTCATAATAGTGTTCCGCATGCCTTTGGAAATAGCAGTGGTTGCCTAGGTAAACGTGTTTAAATCAAAGTGCTCGCATGAGTGTCTTTATCATATGCTAAATAGATAGACAATCTGCTTGCGTAATGAAGAACCTAACGATATTCTAATTGTACGCGGAAGTTTACAGCTCAAGGATGATCCATCTTGGGAAAAATCCCAAAGATAGACTGCTAGGTATATGAGGCAAGTTAAATTTTTAATGTATCGACGTAGATTACAATTATAAAAAGTAAATTAAAAAGACCCCGCATTAATATGACTTGATTGGCTAAAGAATTAAGGTGTGTACTTAACTTTTGACTTAGGGAGTCCTATGGCTGTAAACTAGAAAGATAAAACCTTTCAAGCCAATCATTGGCTAATTGGCCACTAAAATCAATTACTATCGGGAGTAAGAAACTCGATCGACTCTATCAACTTCGAATGTAATCCGCCTGCATCATCAAAGAAAACATTACCCTCCTTACGATGCACCAACCTGACCTTTCTTTCGGAAGGTGATTGTGCATTAGATCGACTTATGAGAATTGTAAAAAACAAGAACTAGTCTCACGATAGCGGTTGGCTGGCCCCATAACTGCAATGTTGCAGGGCTTTTCTTGGGGAAAATGAAAGCATCATGACCAATTCCGAGATCACCGCCAAACAACGAGTTCCCAGATTTATGGAGCTGAGGTCATCGTGATTGGTGCTACATACGACAGCTCAACGTAAATGCTCTATGGATTTGAGACTAAGCTTTGTTCCTCTTCGACTCACCAAGATATCTAGAGCTGTTATTTGCAAGTCGGGCGAGTGAAGGACGCGAAGTTAGCATTTTATGTGAACTTTGTGGGTTGTTGTTAATATATGAGGCTCGAATTTGGAAAGTTTTGATTAGATGTTGACTTAAATAAAGTTGGATATGTGAAGTGATGACACATAAAGACATTAATATAATATATGTAAACATTTATTTGGGATTAAAAATTCAGTCTTGTAATATACTTGGGATGATTTCCAAGTTCCCGAAAGCTCTGCCTATAAATCGAAGTTTGAATAGATCTTATCATTCGAGAAAAGCCTCGGCCACGTCCATTTTTTAAAGTGCCGTGCCCCATTTGGGCTGGGCCTGCCCGACCCCCTCTTTTTCCTTTTTCCTTTTTCCTCTTCCCCTTGCGGGCCTAGCCCATTTTCACTTTCTTTCAGCCCGGCCCGGCCCGGCCCGCGCGCCCTTGTTCCTCCTTCCTCCCTCACACGGCTCACGCCTTCTCTCGTGGCGACGGAGACGTACAACGGTACAGAGCATAAAGCAAAAGCAGCCGTGATTCGTTGGTCGGGATTAGGCCGACCAGCAAACCGGTAGTGGCAGAAGCCTGTGCCCTTGCCGGTTGCTTTTAAGAGGGAGAGAGGAGCTTCTTTGAAGCAAGATTCGGAGGGGAGCTCGCTGGAGATAAAGAGGAAGCGGGGGCAGGGGGGAGAGAGAGAGAGAGAGGGAGAGAGGGAGAGATTTTCTCCCCCTCCGTCGGTGGTCCGTCTGAATCCCCATAATAGTGTTCCGCATGCCTTTGGAAACAATAGTGGTTGCCTAGGTAAACATGTTTAAATCAAAGTGCTCGCACGAGTGTCTTTATCATATGCTAAATAGATAGACAATCTGCTTGCAAGAATGAGGAACCTAACGGTATTCTAATTGTACGCGGAAGTTTACAGCTCAAGGATGATCCATCTTGGGAAAAATCCAAAAGATGGACTGCTAGGTATATGAGGCAAGTTAACTTTTCAATGTGTCAACGCATCGTAGATTGCAATTATAAAAAGAAAATTAAAAAGGACCCCACATTAATATGACTTGACTGGCCAAAGAAATAAGGTGTGTACTTAACTTTTGACTTAGGGGAGTCCTATGGTTGTAAACTAGAAAGATAAAACCTTTCAAGCCAATCATTGGCTAATTGGCCACTAAAATCAATTACTATCGGGAGCAAGAAACTCCATCGACTCTATCAACTTCGAATGTAATCCGCCTGCATCATCAAAGAAAACATTACCCTCCCTTACGATGCACCAACCTGACCTTTCTTTCGGAAGGTGATTGTGCATTAGATCGACTTATGAGAATTGCAAAAAGCAAGAACTAGTTTCGCGATAGCGGTTGTCTGGCCTCATAACTGCAATGTTGCAGGGCTTCTGTTGGGGAAAACAAAAGCATTGTAACCAATTCCGAGATCACCGCCAAACAACGAATTCCCAGATTCATGGAGTTGAGGTCATCGTGATTGGTGCTACATATAGACAACTCAACGTGAAAACTCTATGGATTTGAGACTAAGCTTTGTCCCTCTTCGACTCACCCAGATATCTAGAGCTGTTATTTGCAAGTCGGGCAAAGTGAAGGATGCGAAGTTAGCATTTTATGTGAACTTTGTGGGTTGTTGTTAATATATGAGGCTCGAATTTGGAAAGTTTTGATTAGGTGTTGACTTAAATAAAGTTGGATATGTGAAGTGATGACTCATAAAGACATTAATATAATATATGTAAACGTTTATTTGGGATTAAAAATTCAGTCTTGTAAATATATTTAGGATGATTTCCAAGTTCCCGAAAGCCCCGCCTATAGATCGAAGTTTGAATAGATCTTATCATTCGAGAAAAGCCTCGGCCACGTCCATTTTTTGAAGTGCCGTGCCCCATTTAGGCCGGGCCGCCCGACCCCCTCTTTTTCCTTTTTCCTTTTTCCTCTTCCCCTTGCGAGCCTAGCCCATTTTCACTTTCTTTCAGCCCGGCCCGGCCCGGCCCGCGCGCCCTTGTTCCTCCTTCCTCCCTCACACGGCTCACGCCTTCTCTGTGGCGACAGAGACGTACAACGGTACAGGAGCATAAAGCAAAAGCAGCCGTGATTCGCTGGTCGGGATTAGGCCGGCCAGCAAACTGGTAGTGGGAGAAGCCTTGTGCCCTTGCCGGTTGCTTTTAAGAGGGAGAGAGGAGCTTCTTTAAAGCGGGATTCGAGGGGAGCTCGCTGGAGATAAAGAGGAAGCGGGGGCGGGGGAGAGAGAGAGAGAGAGGGGAGAGAGGAGAGATTTTCTCCCCCTCCGTCGGTGGTCCGTCTGAATCCCCATAATAGTGTTCCGCATGCCTTTGGAAACAATAGTGGTTGCCTAGGTAAACGTGTTTAAATCAAAGTGCTCGCACGAGTGTCTTTATCATATGCTAAATAGATAGACAATCTGCTTGCAGTAATGAGGAACCTAACGGTATTCTAATTGTACGCGGGAAGTTTACAGCTCAAGGATGATCCATCTTGGGAAAAATCCCAAAAATGGACTGCTAGGTATATGGGGTAAGTTAACTTTTCAATGTGTCGACGTATATTACAATTATAAAAAGAAAATTAAAAAAGACCCCGCATTAATATGACTTGACTGGCCAAAGAAATAAGGTGTGTACTTAACTTTTGACTTAGGGGAGTCCTATGGCTGTGAACTAGAAAGATAAAACCTTTCAAGCCAATCATTGGCTAATTGGCCACTAAAATCAATTACTATCGGGAGCAAGAAACTCCATCGACTCTATCAACTTCGAATGTAATCCGCCTGCATCATCAAAGAAAACATTACCCTCCCTTACGATGCACCAACCCGACCTTTCTTTCGGAAGGTGATTGTGCATTAGATCGACTTATGAGAATTGTAAAAACAAGAACTAGTCTCGCGATAGCGGTTGGCTGGCCCCATAACTGCAATGTTGCGGGGCTTTTCTTGGGGAAAATGAAAGCATCATGACCAATTCCGAGATCGCCGCCAAACAACGAGTTCCCAGTTTATGGAGCTGAGGTCATCGTGATTGGTGTTACATACGACAACTCAACGTAAATGCTCTATGGATTTGAGACTAAGCTTTGTCCCTCTTCGACTCACCCGAGATATCTAGAACTGTTATTTGCAAGTTGGGCGAGTGAAGGATGCGAAGTTAGCATTTTATGTGAAATTTGTGGGTTGTTGTTAATATATGAGGCTCGAATTTGGAAAGTTTTGATTAGGTGTTGACTTAAATAAAGTTGGATATTAATATAATATATGTAAACATTTATTTGGGATTAAAAATTCAGTATTGTAAATATATTTGGGATGATTTCCAAGTTCCCAAAGCCCTACCTATAAATCGAAGTTTGAATAGATCTTATCATTTGAGAATCGTCTCGGCCACGTCCATTTTTTGAAGAGACTTTCCCCATTTGGGCTGGGCCTACCCGACCCCCTCTTTTTCCTTTTTCCTTTTTCCTCTTCCCTTTGCGGGCCTAGCCCATTTTCCCTTTCTCTCAGCTCGGCCCGGCCCGACCCGCACGCCATTGTTCCTCCTTCCTCCCTCACGCGGCTCACGCCTTCTTTGTGGCAACAGAGACGTACAACGGTACAGGAGTAGAAAGCAAAAGCAGCTGTGATTCGCTGGTCAGGATTAGGCCGACTGGCAAACTAACTGGCAGTGGCAGAAGCCATGTGCCCTTGCTGGTTGCTTTTAAGAGGGAGAGAGGAGTTTCTTTGAAGCGGGATTCGAGAAAATATTGGGTGGTCCGGGACCTCCACGTCAGCGTAGTCCTCGGCCACTCACGAGATGCCATGTGGAGGGGTGGGCCCCACTTGGTGTCTTCTGCCTTCTTCCCCTCTCTCTCCTCTTCCTAGCCTGCCGATGCCCTCTCTCCTCCTAGCGTGCACGCTCTCTCTCTCTGTTAGAGCATTTATTGCGAACGTTTTCTCTTTCCTTCGTTTGAGAAAGAAAACGCCATTCGGACGCATGTCCCTCTCCATTTCTTTCCTTTCGAATTTTTGAATATGAAATTCTCTCTCCGCGCTCGTTCCCCTGCCGTCGCCGACGAACCACATTGCCTTAGGGTTTTAATACTTTGATTCACCAAATAATAGACAGGATTTTATATCATGTCCTATCCAATCTTATCCCGATTCGAAATCCGAATAATCAAATGTAGCCTTAGGGTTTTGATTGCCTCTAAGGACAAATACCCTTGACTGTGCATTTTCGTTGTGTTCACTATGGCCTCTCTTTAGTTTAGTTGGAGATGTCATGCTCTCTAGCTGGTAATGTTGAATATTTGCTCTCCTAGACCATTTATTTATTGATTTCTTTGGCCGCTAATTGTTATTTTAATAATTGTACACTCGCATGGTCATCTCATATGTTAGTAGATCAATTTAAAGTTAATTAAAACTACTCGACAAATTTTTCTAAAATGAACAAGATTTGGTGCCTAAATAACACTCATTGATTAATCGGTGTTATCAAGTTCCTAACCCTAAATTCTCTTGTTGCGTATGAAGTGAGACATACTCTAATGTCTCACTTGGTTTTTGGTCAACCCATTGAGTTTGGCCCTGATCCTCCGAACATGCGGATTTTCGCTCTCCAAAATGTCTTGGCTTCCGGCTAGTTGCTCTAAAAGTTAATGATTTCCAATGTAATGCCAGGGGACGTGGAAGCTAAGGAAATTCCGAATGATACCTGACTTTATAGACAGATCGTGATATGGGATTGCCGTGTCAACATTAATGAATGCTCCAATTTACCTGGTAGTCTTCTGTTCATGGCTCCCGACATGTTACTTGTTGTGAACGATCAATTAATTGACCCGAGCTCAGTAGCGAGAGCTTGTAACTCGAGCGGGGGCATCAAGGTGGTGGGACGTGGGCTCGAATCCTTTGGGCTGGGTCTACAGAGGCTTCATACTGGCCCGCCCCTTCCAAGCCGAGAGCTGATACAGGTGGTTCAGACGAAGGTTCGGGCCACGTGTGTCCTAAAGTGGAGGGCACCGCATGAGGCTGGTTTCATAGAGCAACGAAAACCTCCCGCTCCAGGCAGTGGAAGGATAACGGGCCGGTGTCAATCAGCACCCGCTGTGGCCCAATGGGTCGAGTCCTGCTGAACCACCACCTTTTTTAAGAAGAAAAATTATTACCTTCACCAAAAAAAAACAATCAATTAATTGACCGAGTCGGTGTTGCTACCCTCCATTAAGATACCCTCCTCAAGAAAATTCGAGAGGGCACAAGACTAAAGCCCCAAGAAGACACGTGACATTCATGAGACTGCGTAAGCCTAGGCATGTGGAGTAAACGATCTCACGCCACCACCTTGTCATCTTCAATGCCGATCACGACATGGAATTGCCGCATCAATGCTCGTCAAAAATGGATGTAACCGAGGCGATTCTCGAGTCTATCCAATGCGAAGATCTATTCAAACGTCCATTTATAGGTAGGGTTTTGGGGAACTTGGAATTCGGCCAAAATATATTTAGAAGATTGAATTTTGAATCTCAGACAAACATTTCCATATGTATAATTAATATTTTTATGAGACATCACCTCGCATATCCAACTTTATTAAAGTCAACACTTAATCGAAACACTCGGAATTCGAGCCATATATACTAATGTGTAAAAGTGTAGAACTTTCCCGAGATATGGCTATATTTTTAGAGTTCCATATTGAACTTTCCTTAAAATTATTTTTTGATTTTTATAATTTAAAATATTATTTTTTATTTAAAAAAGAAGAAGAAAAAGAGACCCGGGTCGCCCATGGCCGGCCCGGATGGGCCCAGTGCGGGCCTTAGCCCCCTTCTTGCAGCCCGCACGCCAGAATTAGGCCCTTTTTTTGAGGGGATGCCCGGCCAGAATTGGGAACTTTTTTCAGGTAGGCTGCCGGAGACCACTGGAAATTTACTCTTGCAAAATGCCTCCCGTTCCCTCTCGATCGGAAACATTCTCGCGCCCAATCCATCGATTCCTCCTTCAAACAACCCTAAACACCAATGCTCCGACGGAGGAAACCTCCGTGCCCTCTCGCCGATCGAACTTCCTCCCATTCCCGGGATCGAGTGCATTCTAGCGCAGCCCGATCGCGATCGATTTCTTTCAGCCTCCCGTTTCCTCGATCGGGAACATTCTCGTGCCCAATCCGTCGATTCCTAACCCTAACTCCAGCGGAGGATAAGGAGGATAAGGAGGATGAGGAGGATGGGAGCTATGGCAATTATGGAGATTTCCCCCTCTCCAAGTTCTTTGGGCATGGAAGATCTCGATCTTGGTTACTCGGAGATGGCATGTCTTTCCCCGGAGATGCAGGGGCAAATCGTCCTCGTGCGAGGGCGGGTCCAAGTTACTAGATCCATGGGAAAGAAACTCGTGTTCCTCGTGTTGAGGGATACCGCTTTCTCAATTCAGTGCACGGTGAATGGGACCTCTGTCGATAAAGACATGGTCCAGTATGCCTCATCCTTGTCGCGGGAATCTCTGGTCGTTGTAAATGGCTTGCTGACTGTCCCTCACGCCCCCGTCAGGAATACTTCCCTGCAGAACCTGGAGATTCAGGTTCGCAAATTATTTTGCGTCAACAGGAGGTTGCCATCTCTCCCCTACCTCCTCGACGATCAGATTGACCGGGTCTCTCCCTCTCTCGACCTATAGTCATTTCATTTCATCTTGTCTCAGGGGTTGGGTTTCATTTCATCTTGTATGGGGTTAGGGTATCTGTTAATATTCTGTGCGTGCAATATTTGCGAGCTGGACAGCGGAGTCTCCAACTCCAGTACTAGAACTCGGAATCGGGCTCCTCAAGCCATCGTTAGAATTTCATCTCACCTCTACAAGGTAAGCTTCCCCGAATTGAGAACAATGATAGATTTAGTTGATATGCTGGGATGATTATCCCTGTCAATAATCATCTAGATGATCAATAGCTGTAGAAGACATTTGGATGGAAGGGTGTTTGCTATCTGGTCTTTGAGTACTATGATTGCTCATCCTGCAGGTGTTTAGGGAATTTTTGCTGTCGAAGGGCTTTGTCGAAATTCATACTCCCAAATTCATGGCTGGAACGAGTCAAGCAGGTCCCGCTGCTTTCATGCTGGAGTATTATGGGATGAAGGCGCACTTGGCTCGATCTCCTCTGCTCCACAAGTCGATGGCGATCTCGGCCGATTTGAAGAGAGTTTTTCTCATCAGCAGCGCATTCAAGGCCGAACCTTCTCACACGTCAAGACACCTAACCGAGTTTACCATACTTAGTGCCGAAATGGAGATAATGAAGCACTATTCTGAGGTTGGTTTGGCATTTTTTTTCATTAATCTTGTGCTTCGGTTTAGTAAATCATTTGTTGGTGTGCAGATAACTGATATTGTCGATGAATTATTCGTCACAATATTCGATTCTTTGAATGAGACATGCGGGAAAGATCTAGATGATATTCGAAAGGAATATCCTGCCGCGCCATTGAAGGTTATGATAGGATCTTTTTTATGTTCTTTTTTTTGCTCTTTTGCTCTGTTTTTTTTTTTAATTAATTTATCGCAATCCAACTTTTAAATGTAGTACTGGAGAAAAACGCTGCGATTGACATTTCAGCAAGCGCTTCAGATGCTCAAGGTGAGTGCTCTTGAAGTTGCTTGCCTGGCTGAGATAAACATGCCTTCCTAAATTTTATTTTTTCCCTCTGCTCCAAATCAGAATGCAGGCACTGAAATTGATCCCCATGGGGACTTGACCAGGGATGCAGAGAGAGAACTTGGTCGGCTGGTTCTTGAAAGGTAATATGTTAAATAACTGTTAGTTTTTCTGATTGTTAGTGCCATTTTTTTGGGTACTTATCGAGGTTTCTTTTATTCTTAGGTTCGACACAGGCTTTTTTCTACTTGATCGATTTCCGACCGGCACTCGGTCGTATTGCACGATGCCTTGCCCGGATGATCCCGGGTATAGCAATTCGTTTGATGTGTTTTTGAGAGGTAAATTGCGTGCCCTTTACAAACAACCCAGTAAATCTCGTACCCATCTTCAGCTGCAGACTTTCTGATTTGTATTATTCTGTTTTAGGCGAGGAGATTTTGTGACATCCTGAATTTCGACCCCGTTTCGATAAAGTGAAATGGGCATTTCGTCGGCGTGCCTATGGCCTTTTTCTCTGAGCTGATCACTCATGAGTTAACTAACCTATTGGGTGAAGCCGTTAAGGGATATATCGGCCGTAAAATCCCTAAAAGCTACCAAATTGGTTGGATTGAGCTAAAATCACGTCGATCGATTTTTAACCACGAAATTGAACTCGATTTCGGGAATCGAATTTTAAGCGCGTCATAATTCTTATTTTTAGGATCCTGTCTCATCGCTCGTCAATTTATTGACGAGTCCAAAATTTCAATAAAGAAATTATCGGAAGAAAATTGAAGTCCGAAAAGAAATTAGAAAGGGAAAGAGAAAATAAAAATCAAATAAGAAAAGTATGGTTATTTATTTTTCTTTTTCTCTCTCTCTCCCTTCTCTTTTCTTTTCTCTTTTTCCTCTCTCCCTCTCTTTTCTTTTCTTTCTTTTCTCTCTTTTCTTTCTCTCTCCTCTCTCCTCTCCCCTCCCCCCTCGTGCGAATTCCCCTCCCCCGCCGACTCTCTCTCTTTCCTTTCCCCCTTGCCGTTTCCTTCTTTGCTTTCTCTTCTTCCTTTGACTAGTCAAAAAGTAATTTCTTCTCTCTCTCTCTCCCTCCCTCTCTCTCTCTTCTTCTTCTTCCTTCTTGCGCACGCTCGAGCGAACCAGCAATAGGAAGCTCGAGCGAAGCCACCGTCGCTGCACCGCGCCGCTCGTCCCGCCGCCGCCGCGCCGCCGCTCCCGCCGCCGCCGCCGCCCCGCCCGACCGTCGCTTGCTGCAGCGCCTCCCCGAGCGGACCCGCTCTGTTTCGCCTCTGTTCCAGCACTGACCAGCCCATCTCCGGCCACCTCCGGCCACCGCCCAACCCCGCCGGACCTCCCCCGCGACCCCCTCGCCCTCCGCCGGCTTCCCCTCGCCGCCCAAGCCGCCGGAGCAGCCCCGATCGGCTCCGTCCAGCAAAACCCACGGAGTGGGTTTCAGCACTTTCGGCCCATTTTGGACTGTTTCCCGGCCCCGAACTCGAGCCGTGCTTTGGGAACAATCGTTCCTCGCGTCGCCGCCGTCGGATTGATCCGATTTGCGCGCGATTTGGTGAGTAATCTCACTATTCCAGGATTAGTGGCTAATTATGTTTACTGTTGGTTTAGATTTAATTAATTATGTTTAGGTTGTTAGATTAGATTAAATTAGCATTTATTAGCCAATTGTGATGAGAATTAGATAAATTGAATGTGTAATTAGCAAGTAGACGCGGTCTACTAATTATTGGAAGTGCCTCGGGATTTTTCCCGACCCTTAGTGGGCTCCAATTAGGCTTTTCGGGCCTAAGTGGAATTTTTAGTATTTAAATATTAATTTTCGGAATTAAATTAAATAATTATTTATTTTCCGAAAATTCAACTGAGATGGCTTGGAACCGGAAAATTATGCTGATGACCGTGGTGAAGTCCGTTTATTTAATCGGACTCTATTTTGAACTAAATTGAATTTTTAGTAATTAATAATTAATTTTCGAAATTAATTAATTAATTAATTATTTTTCGGAAATTAAGATTTTGATGGCCGACGACCGAAATCTCGTGTTGATCGTTGTGGCACAGTCCGTTTATTTATTTGAGCTCCACGTTGTATGGAATTGAATAAATTGTGATATTTTAGGGATTTACCCTAAATTGATTGGAATTGATTGAGATTGAATTGTTGTTCGGTAAATGGCCAAGTATGTTATTCATTATTTATAATGCTTTGTGGAGTTGATTTAATTATTTGATTGAGAAATCGTTGGCATTGGTTGTCGGTATTGAAAGTAGATTGGTAACCACTTGAAAGAGGCACGTGGCTCGGTGAATTGGAATATCACCTGGAGAATGCACATGAGATCAGTGGTTGAATATGTCACCTTGGCGAAAAGGTCGCCTGAGAGAATGCACGTGGCTCGGAGACTCGGTATGTCGTCCCCGGAGAATGCACGTGGCTCGATGACAGAATTTGGCATCTAAAAGGACACGTGGGCTCGGCGAATTGATGCATCGCTTTGGTGAGATGCACCTAAGAGAATGCACGTGGGCCCAGGCATCTAAAAGGGCACGTGGGCTCGGCGCGAATGATGCATCGCTTTGGTGAGATGCACCTAAGAGAATGCACGTGGGCCCGGGCATCTAAAAGGGCACGTGGGCTCGGCGAATTGATGCATCGCTTTGGTGAGATGCACCTAAGAGAATGCACGTGGGCCCAGGCATCTAAAAGGGCACGTGGGCTCGGTGACTTGATGTATCACTTTGGCGAAGAGGTCGCCTTAGAGAGCGCACGTGGGCTCAAGGTTCGAGGCACGTGAACTCGGAGACTTGGAAGGTCGTCCTGGAGAATGCACGTGGCCTAGCTTTTAAATATCCCACAGTGGGGATTGATTTGTATGACATGTAATCGACTGGTTCGATTTGTTTGAAGTGAATGGATGTTTATTGTGAATTGTACTGACTTGCAGGTGGGATCAGAGGCCAAGGTAAGTCCTCTGCCTTGTGCGTGTTTAGGCAGCCTTTAGTATAATGGTTTACTAATCGGGCTTAGTGGGGTAGAACTCGCTGAGACGTAGTCTCATCCCAGTTTGGGGAAAACTATTTCAGGACCCCGCTGAAGAGCTGAGGAGGAGGAATCCGAGAAGGAGAACTCGGAGGTGAATCTTAAGGAGAAAGATTTTTGGAAGAAGAAGACAATCCTGAGAGAGGCCTTGAGTACGGCCCAGTTTGTCTAACTTTCTGTCTTCTTTTGAGACCTCCGTTTTGATGTGAATAGTTATAAAGTGATTTGTGGTTTGTATAAAAGTTTGGTTATAAATTTCAATATGAAAAATATGGCCCTGCTTTTCTATCCCATCGTTTTATTGTCTGGGGATTTTAACTGCTTCCGTATGTGCTTAAAAATGAAAGGGTCGGCGATACATTGTCCTGGGATATCGCATTATAAAATCGACCAAGTCAGACGGATGTGTGCGTGCTTGAGGATCGGGGCGTGACAAGATTTTGTCCGGAGCTGAGCGCGTATACAATCCTCGACTTCTTGCAGAGCGCGCAAAGGCAGCTGGTGTTGAGTTGAAGAGTATTGAGCCATTTATCTTCTCGAAATGGTAATCCAGTTTTGTCCTTTGTTCTCCGAAAAACAGGTCGGTTTCTTTTGCTATTATTGGCGAATTGGTTGGTGATTTTGTGCAGTTTTGGTGCACCCCTGGTGGAGGCTTCGGAGCAGGCCTTGAGCGGATTGTCAAGGGATTTTGTGGCATTGACAACGTGAAGAAAGTTGCACTCTTTGCTCGGGATCCACATAGACTCACGCCGTGAGTACATGCAGAGAGCAGGTACATATAGAGACCTTATGGGCTCGTCGAGCGCTATGCAAGCATGAATGTGTGTATACATAGTGTTTCCTCCCATGAAGATTTTGCTCATGGCTATCTAGAATTACCCGGGAAAAAGTATGGTCCGCTCGTAAACCTTCCCATCAGTGCCTCTCCAGTTTTTCCTAACTAGCAGCCTGCTGCCAAGTAGTCAATAATCACGTATTCGAATCCTAGTAGAATGGTAATGCTTTTCTTTTTCTTTTTTCTTTTTCGAGTTCAAGAACTTTGACTTTACCAATCGGAAGTTGTGGAAACTTTACACAGAACGCATGATTTACATGCTAAGCAAGGACAGTGTAACATATAGAGAAGAGAGCTAACAACAAAGAGTTTCTTCTAACGTGGTTTGCCCGCTAGATAGAGGAGAAAACCCTGAATTCGTTCCGCAAGTTGCTCTGTCGGGATCCGACCTGTTTTCCTCTCGGTGATCATGGAACGTATCTTCGTCTTCGCCATCTTACAGTCCATGCATTTTGTTGATATTGTTGGAAGTGTTCAAAAGGAGTCCCAGAAGGGATGTTAGCACATTGCCATTGTTGCCATTGTTTGGAGTTGTTAGAAGTTGAGAGGGAATGTAACCCTGTCACGTTGCCAATTGTTTGTTTCGGTCAGTGAAAGCAATTTCTACGACTAGTTCGTGTGGGCAGACATTTGCTCACAACAATAAGCTTATCTTGTGGAGAATCTTATTCTGTGGTGATGTTCCTATCGTGCTATAACACACTAGAAGTGCCCGAGTACTTTTGAGAAGGCACTTCCGAGGATCCACATTAGAGGCAAGGGGTTATTATTATCCCGTTAAAAGTCGTAAGAGTGCGAAGGTTGGATATTGCACATTAGGAATTGCATCAAACATCTGGGAAATAGTGTTATGATATTTCTTGAAGAGTGGCACAAGGCTTTGTTGGTGCCTAGGTGCTTTTAAGGAGGCACATCCGCGGGTCAACAACAGAATCGTTGGATTATGATTCGTTGTGGAAAATTGGAAGAAAGCCAAGGTTGGTGATTACACATTAAGCAATTCATTGAACACTTGGAAACAAGGGGCCAGAAATGCCCACCAACCCTGAGGGAGCATGACTTCCTATCTTATTGATGCTTTTTGTTTATTTTAAGTATATTACAGTAGGAAGGACAATTTTTGCAGATACAATTTTATTGGTTGCTAGTCTAGGCAAATCTTTTTATCTTCTTTTTGGTTTGAAGATAAAGTAGAAGATGAGGCTCATGAGGAAAAAGCTCATTTAATTACCTGCTCTAAGGCCATAGCATTGCCAGGAAAAATTATGAGTAGGTGTAGTTGCCCAATCTTGTTTGAATTGGTTTGAAGTAGCTTTGGTTCAGGTGAAAGTCACAGGGGAATACAATGATCATGGTGGGAAGGAACCAGTCACGTGCTAAATTGGTATCTATTCAATATGTTGTAGAAAGGGAGTTTGATCTGCTCCTTCTTGGTTTCATTAGCCACGTATTGATGCAAAATGCTTGGAGGCCTGGTAGCATTGCTTTCTCCACAGTCAAGAAATCACGTGCTTGTTCTTGAGGGAGGAGAAGACATGGAAAAGCCCCTCTCTCTCTCTCTCTCTCTTGTTTCTTTTTGTAGTCCTTACTGATAGTGAAAATGATGTGAATCGTTGCGGAAGGATCGTTCTACGAAGGCCCAGATGGTGCGAATTGCAAACCTCGACCTCCAATCAAACCTGTGATTGGCAACCTCGGTATGAACGTGACCTGTTGACGAACACGTGTCAACCAACCAACGTTATAGACGCCACGAGCGAAAGAATTCGCTATCTCGCTCGATAAGTCGAAGAGAATCTTGATTAGGTCAAGTCCTCAAAAAAATTTGGCAAATCCTTTATATAGGCTGCCACACAAACCCTAAAAACCAACCCTAAAAATCTAATGCGTTATATTCTAAAATATTCCTATTTTAGAATATTCTTAAACAAGAATATATATATATATATAAATTGACTTGGTCAATTATTTGGTGACAAGATAATTAAATTGCACCAAGATTTCCAAGATTCTTCAAGATTTGATCCAAGGTCATCTTCACGCCAAAGATCACGAACCATGACGCCAACAGCTTGCTTGAATTGTTTGGCCCGCGCTCGAGTAATCGAACCAGTAGGAATAGACAATGGGTCCCTAGCACCTCCTCCTCGATATGACTCGATGTCCACATCAGAAAAGTCTCTTTACCCCTGTTTTTTGGGTGATTATCGGGAACTATGCAAACTGCTGGGAGATTGACTTCAATCACTTTAATTTTTGTCGTTGATTGTGATTTTTTCTCCTCTTGTGATATAACTAGCATAGTCATTCCAGAGGACATTCTCTGTTGATTCTTAATGCGTGTGAATTGCTTCTGCCATGTTTTACTGCAAAATAGTAGATAACTGACAAGGAGAATACTTCCTGGTTCTATTAAATTTAACCGGCCTTTTTCTTGTTCTCCTATGTGCAGAACTTTGCCCGATTTGTTTAGCAGTAGTGTTTCCTATCACGCTCTGAATATTTAAATTCCATTGGGCTAGTAATTTCCTGAACTCTTTATCTGTACGTCTTGAGTAAGGTATTTGAACCTTTTGGTCTTGAAGGTGGATACAGTGTTTCTCAGAATACTGCTTATCTTGTTCTATTTGTGCATAATAGACTGTTTGGGGGATTATCTGCGTTATCTACAGCCTTAGCAGAGTGGATCTTAGCATCACGTACTTGCTGTCTTTTTATTTCTTGTCCTAGATATGTCTTGGTGCTTTACCTTCATAATTGTCACAGTAGTGAGCAATTCCTATGACAAGACAATCTAAATATACTTAGGTCTGTGTCTCGGAGAGGCTCGAAATGAATTTCTAAGATTGACTTTCAGCTTTCTGATCCAAATGGATACATCGGGGGAGATGATGGTTCCTTCTGTGCTTTTTTCAGTGCGCTCTCACTTGTGTCTTTATCATATACCAAACCAATAGACAGTCTCCTTGCAGTAACGAGGAACCTGACGGTACTCTAATTATATGCAGGAAGGTTACAGCTCAAGGATGGTCCATCTTGGGGAAAATTCAGAAGATGGATTGCTTGATATACGGGATAAGAACTTTTCACACACGTTTTCTTACTCCATACCTTCTCATTACGTTCAAAGTCATTGCTCTTTCTTTGTACAGAGTACTTAGGACTTCCAGATTCTTTTCTCGTGTTAGGTGATGGTTAATGAGTGGCTGGTCTATTGGATGCAATTAGTGTGGTGTCACTCCGTTGACCTTTGCAGCCAGCCATCCGGAATGTTTTTGTTGGTAGGCTGCTGACCGTATGAACTGTGCCCACTAAAGTGCTTTTGACAAATTACCATTGCTCTGTCTGCACATTTAGTTTATCTAAATGAAAGCAGAGAAATGCTATTAGACCTCGCAAGGATATTTTTTTCTTCTCTCTCTCTTTTTGTTTTTTTTTCTTTTCTTACAAGTAGGTGTTGGGAAAAACTTTATAGTGGAGGGAATAGTCGTTGCCAGCAATGCGGTCCACCTTTCCACATTAACAGAGGAAAGTGATCTCTTCGTGAAGTTTAATGGTGGAAGGGATGGAAAGTCCATTTCTGGGCATGCTTTTATCCTTACCCGTCCTCCTTAGCCTCTAAGAAAAATCCAACATGTGCGCCTTTTCCCTTGCGCTTCACTCTTGCGCCTTTTCCTTTACTCTTTCTTTTTTTTTTTTTCCTTTTTTTTTTTTTTTTTTTTTTGCACTGAGGATCGGTGAGGGTCACTAGCCACATGCTAGAGCGAGCCGGCGACCCTCATGTGACATTGGGTGTCTTGGCCCCCAATCCAAACCAAACGGAAAGTGAGGAAAAGAAAATAAAACCAAAATAACTTTAAAAAAATAAAAATGTTTATGTCGGCAGCCCCACGTCAATTATTTCCAAATTAAATTGGTGAATAAACTCAATTGAAAAATATGAAAATATTTAGCATTAAATTGACATAATTGAATATTTAAATTTGAATTGACATAAATATAATAATTTTAAGTTTTTTTTTTGGATACTTTTTCCAAATGCATAAAGAGCCAATAGGAAGGACAATTTCGTAGTTTAAGCGGAAATCGAGGGGGTGTCACCACCAAACCCCATTTCTCCATCTCCTCGCCTCACCATCTCCACTCCCAGTTCGATTCCCACGCGTTCAATCTCCTCTCCCCTCTCTTTATTTACTTAGAGTTCTCCCGTAGAATCTTCAATATTTTGGGCTTCCGTGTAAAGCCGAAGAAGACATTGATATGATTAATTAACTCCTGACAAAAAGGTGAGAAGTAATCATGCTTGTAATAGTCTCCACTTTTTCTTTTTACAGTTTATTGCACGTACACAAGTCGCTCGCAAATCAAGCCCTTTTAGTATTAACAATCTAATCTAATCTATTCTAATCATACAACAAAAATCAAACTCACTTAGACCAAAAGCTCACAAGGTGGAAAACACATCGGCCACCTACAAATTTCGCTTTTCTAATTCTAGTATTGAAGAATGAATCGCCAAATGATCGTGCAATCTTCCTAATTTCCTAAACCTTCCACTTCTCAACAGTGCAAGATCGGTCCCTTCGCTCAAGATCGCTGCAAATGCCGATGAATACCTAAACTCTCGACTCATAGACAACAATTCCACCATATGCAAAACGTACAGTCAAATAAGACAATCCAATTAGAGAGAACCATTTGAAGAAGAGGAGATATATCTTTAGATACAATCAATAATCTCATGCTGTCGCAGCCAAGGCGTCCAAGGATCTATACAGTTAATTCAAAAAACTCACTGTGATTCGTATGCTAACAAATTATATACATCTCTTTAGCAATTGGAACCAAAAAGAATACTGTGGTTTCAACATGTTGGAAGAGCTTCAAATCAGTAAAGCAGCAAAAAAGTTATCGCAGGCATCTGCAGCAACTCAATAGTGCTTTTGTTTCCCTCAGATTGATCTCCCTTCAGGGTGCTCCTAAGTGCTCTTTATCATCTTTCAGACAGGACAGATTCACTCCATGAAAGAATAAGATCCCGAGCAACTGTTGGTAAGTCTGCAAAATGGAAAGCACATGAATGTTAAGAAAGGATGTAGAACTGGGGGGGAATGAACTTGTTTTCGTGTTTGGCAGTGCTTAATCATCCTTTGAACATGGTTAAACTTTTACCCCGTACTACTTCCATAGCTATTGAGGGTATATCTATTTGATCTTCATTTAGTCTGTAAACATCCATGAGCTGCAAAATCAAGTGCCACGACTCAGAATTTGCATTAAGTAGAGTTGAGAATGTAAAGCTTTGGACACATACCTCCTGAATGTGAAGCTTTGAGTCTTCTGTCAAAGCAAGGAGGAGCTGTCTTCGAATTCCTTCATCGACGATGAAAGGCGAGCTCCATCCTTGATGGTATCTTTAAGGTCGAGTTTCCTCTCAACTTGCCGGTCTCTTGACCTTTGCCTGTGAAAACAGGTTCACCCCAGTCATGCTCACATACCATGATTACCATATAAGCGAAAAAATCTAGTCGGCAACAAGATACATACATGTCCTTTCCCCGCAATGCAGGGTTGCTGCTCATCTTAGCCACATTTTCCTTGGCAAGAACAATAAGGTTTTCAAGCTGCTTCCACTGGAAGACACCATCTTTAAATAAAACCTGTAATAAGATGAGAACTTTCATGAGTTGCACCATCAGCATGACTTTCCAGTTTGCAAGTCATTCCCCAAGTGCTGCTACGCATCACCAATCAGTAGACAGTTATCTTAGGAGCCTAACTTGGCCAATTTGGATGCACACACTGTAAAGAAGGGGGAAAAAGCAATGTGCTTCGCAAAAGTTCTCATCAGAGAGAGGCAAGGCCAAGTTGCTTCCAGGTAAATTGCCTTGCAAAAGACAAGTGTGCAAACATGATCTGTTCCCGAGTGAACAAACAAATAAACAGCACTATCTATGAATTGATTTTAAAAATCACAACTCAACACATACTAAGAGTTAAGTATCTTAAAACTCTGCATCTTGGTTGAATTACAAGAACATCCGTTACTATTTTTGGACTGCAGAAATGCATATATATAATCTACTAGAGTTGGGAAGACGAAGTTACACAGCTTGCCCTATCTTTGGAACTACACTTGCTTGAAGCTGAAAGCTTAAATCATTTAGCGTCAATATAGGGTTTGTAAGAGATAGGGATGCCCAAGTGATATAGGTCTAAAGCACACGGAAATGGATGTGTAGGGTCTGCAAGACAAGCATGCCGGTATTAGACTTTTTCGCCAAGAACTCCAACAGCAAAGAAAATGAAGTCCATGTCACAACAGGATTGATTTAACGGAATATGCCTGATTGTACCTGTATCAGGTGCTCGCGTAGCGCAGGATTTGGGTCTGTCAGAAGACGATTTGCCACATATGGATAAGCAACCTAGTAAGTGAATATTGTCAGCAAAGCAAGAAAAAAAAATGCACATAGCATTAGCTAAAAATTAATGGTTAACTAGAAAAGACAGCTATGCAGTTCTCTGTATAAGCTGTTGGTCTGTGCCAAAAGCATTTAAGCCTTTAGTTCCTTAATGCAACATGAATGAGAAAAAAGCACATGAAGAGTGAAATTTTGTAATGCTCACAGAAATTGATACCCTGTTACATAAATGAAGAGAATCTATAAAATGACATATCAGATGTCTCACAGAAATAGACAAGAAATCTACGGATAGGATACTGATACACTAATTAGTTAAACTTCCCTGCAAGCAGACAAGGTGAAAAGGACACCTTACATTCAAGGATAAAACAATTTCTTGAGGTCCTTGCGAGGACTTGCTCTCATTATATAATATTCCCATAAGAAACATACATGTGCAACATGAAAATTGAAGACATTCCATTCTCGACCATGAGAAGTTTGATCATACATGACGCGAGTGCTCATAGTAACTTCCAAGCTCACTTGAGCGGTTTGTAAGTTGTATTAACAATTTTGACATGCTTTTCCGTTACAATAAATCATGTCTCTATAAAAAGGCATAACTTCTTCTAAGTCGTTGTCGCTGTGTTAAGTTTGATTTGACTTGAAACTTGAGTTCCATGAGTCTTTTTTTATCTTAACAATCTCCTAGACTCTAGCTCACTCAATGTAGATAGATCAGGCATATCATCAAGTCAAACTCGAGCAAGTCATATGAAGGTCGATTAAAGCCCAGTGTGAACAATCAGCTTCTCATCTGCGCAAAGTGAGCATAAACAGTTTATAGTGTCCACTTGACAGAAGAATCAAACTAATGCCCTTTAACGTGTCCAACAGGATTCAGCTACATGGCATTTTGTCTCTGCTGAAAAGACACGAGCCCAGTCAATGTGAACCAGGCGCCCCAAAATGATAATGGGAATTTAAATTTGCCAGTGGAGCTCCAAAATAAGTACTTTATGGAATGAACTATAAAATTTTTCCCGCTTCATGTGGAATTTGAGTTGTTAATTCTAAAACATGAACTGTCCCTTGAAAATTTCATCCGTGAGCAATGACGGAAATTGACTATCCTCTACGAAGAGAGAAATCCACCAGGGACAAAAGAAGTTGACAACTTCCAGATGATATTTTCCTAGGGCAGAGATGTGAGTGTAACAGAAGTCGAAAAGAAATTACCAGTAACGCTTCGGAAGTTAAAATCAGAGAGTCCTTTTCCAGCAGAGTTCTGCCAAATTGCTTCTAAAGCTGGAATAATTGGAGAGACATTGGTGCCACTAGCCAAGAAACCAAGCCGGGTGAAATCATTTGCCATCTCCACAAAGTCCTCATTTACAGCATGGACAACAGCATCAATCAGAATCTGCTTATTTTGCTGAAAATTCCAAAGTAGATTCACTTTCAATTCAAACATTGTTGAAAGGATATCAACGAGACTTCGTAGCTAAGACTGCGGGTGAGAAAATAGGGCTTCTGAATTCATTACTCTGCATTAATCCTAATTCTAGCAAACAGGTCATATCACTGTCTTTTAATTGTTTAGGTTAATCATCTCCCTTTCTACTTACTTCCTTCCATATAGTTAAACAGTGACTATTTCCATGTTTCATGCACAAGATCCTCTTTCTTGGGTTTTTCTTAATTCAGAATTTTTTAAGGAAAAAAAGGGAAAACGGGCCCCTCCTTCTTCATGTAATTAAAGCTCTTAACAATGAATGAGGTAGCTAAATAACCCAAAATAATATCTATGTGCAGTCGAGAAATAGAGTTGACTCACAAGCCGTCAACAATGAATCAAGAGGCACCTTGTGTAAGAGGAGAACAAATCATTTAAAAGATGCCGACTTGTTTATGACTTCAAATGTATTTTCGTACTCTACTTGCCTACAGCTCTGTCTCAGTAGAAGCTGTACACTGCATCCTATTGATTCCTTTATGCTAAATTTATCAGATTTCTCTCAATATTTCCTTCGACTCTTCTCATGGTGCCCCCTTGATTAATTCATGAACAGGCACTCACGGTACTTCGTTTTCTTAGTACATTACCTGACTGAGGACAGCAACATTGCCAAAGTCTACATAAGAGATACGTCCATCGCGCATGGCAAAAATGTTTCCAGGATGTGGATCACCATGGAATAACCCAAATTCTAGCAATTGCAGTAATGCAGCACTTACTCCAACTGTAAGAAATCCATTTAGATCAATGCCAGCATCTTTGATTGCCTGGCATAAATGGGAAAATTAACAAATTTCGGTTACTGCCTGGCTAGTATTCAACACCAGAAGTTTATATCTTGTCATAGTTCAAACCTTTGGGTTAGTACATCGAATACCGTCGATCCACTCCATCACCAGAACATGAGAACCAGAAAGCTGCTTGTAGACGCGTGGGATTTTTACAGTAGGATCATCCTTAAAGTTCTCCAGAAAATCTTCAATATTTCGGGCTTCCTGGTAACTCCAAAATAGATATCGATATGATTATTAACTCCAGAAAAAGACAAATGCACATGCATTAATAATTTCCCTGACATGACAATGGAAGGTACCAATCTGTAATCTAGCTCTTCGAGTAGTTTTTCACCAAACTCATCAACTATCAGCTCTGCATTGCACCGCAGCTTCTGCAGACTGATGCCATTCAGAAATGAAGCGAGAGTACGAAATAAGAAAAGATCTCGGTATATCATGGGTTCTATATCAGGCCTTTGCACCTGTAATCCAGTGAAACACATCATCAAAATCCGACAATTATCTGTGGCAAAGCATCGTGATATGAAACTTCTCAAAAGACAGAAAGAAATGAATTTCAGTGCTAATGGCATAGTAAAATATACAAAGTCAAACAGTTAGAAGTAACAAGACAAGTAATAGGCATTATTGCATAAAAGAGAACAATGTACAGAAGGACAAAGTAGAATGTTCAGTAACCATAGAGGTAGATGTTGAATTTGAAGTTATATCATCTCCCAAAAAGAAATGCTACATCATGTATGCTTCTCAGGAAAATGAATATAAAGAACTTCATGGCAAAGATGCCATGGGCAGATAAATATATTGATCTTGCATGGCCACCGCTCCTAAAGCAATGAAATAAAATCCAAGAACTTCATCAATATCTGCTACAGCAGAAATGTGAAAACAAGATGGGCCTGCAAGTCTCAGTTTTTCTCAATAATGCAGAGCTGTAGATGTCAGTGATGAAAGAACAGTTCACAGCATGGAAGATAACCTTAATTGCAACATCCTCTCCAGTATTACGTAACGTAGCTCTATAAACTTGACCCAAGCTGGCAGCTGCTATTGTCCGAGATGAAAGTTTGCTGAACACAGCTTCAAGAGGCCACCCCAGCTCCTCCTCTACAATGTTGAAAGCAACGTAATTGTCATATTGATAAGATTCATATCATATAACATCCAAGATAGTGTGAAAAAGCTTATTAAACTCTTAAATTAGAATGCTTCTTTCTCTGTTAAATTATGCCATTCACCTGATTTGGGAAGGAAGGAACATCGTCTTGTAGAGTGCAGAGTTCATTCATGTAGTCTTCTCTAATAATATCTGGTCTGTTTGCAAGAACCTGTCAACAATGGAACAGAAATTCAGGGAAAAAGGGGATCAGACCACCAAACACGTAAGCATCATCAAGAACATATTTTGCAGCAGAAATGTGAAAACAACAAACCAACCCGACCGGCTTTGATAAAGGAAGGCCCCAAGTCACACAAGAGATTCCTAAGCTGCATGGCTCGGAAGGGAACAACCTCCTCGTCCCGTCCGACGAAACAATCATACATGAGCGTGGACCAGTAGAAGCCCAGTTTCCACACGATCTCGACTCCCCTCATGACGAGCGACCAGATAGCCCCTTGGGATTCCAAGACCTTGCTCCTCACCTAATTGCACAGGGCAAGCGAACACATGCTTCAACCTCACATAACACAGAATTACCATACCATAAGAAGCACGGCAAGCAGAATGAATATCATCAACAACAACAACATCAGCAACACCAGACAAGCCCCCAATTCTACGCAGCCAGAACAGTAATATCGGAGACAAAGAGCGAAGACGAAAGATTGGTACCATCTCGGGACTGTACTCGCGGAAGGGCACGCAGACGCCGCGCTCGATGTCGAGCTTTCTCCATCGCAGCGCTGGACTTGGCGAGCTGCATAGAGCCCGAGCCGCCGCCGCCGCTCCTCCTTATGGCTCGCGACGCGGCGGCGCCGTCCAGCTCGACGGCGGTCGCCTTGCTGATCACGGCGAGACGGGAGGCGCGCGTCCGGCATGCGGCTCGGGCGCTTCTTCTTCTCCTTGTCGTCGCCGCCGGAGAGAGGGAGCTCCGGCCGGGGACGGAGCAGGAGCAGGAGCAGGAGCAGGAGCAGGAGCAGAAGGACAACTCCATTCTTCGTCTCTGGCTTTTCGGTTGCTGCGATGGAGGAGATTCGGATCCCAAATTTCGAAATTCGGTTGAACGGGAAATCGACCGGAAATAAGAGACAGGAGCACGGAACGATGCCCAGCCACATAATAAAAATTCGATTTTTTTTTATTAATTTAATTTCCACACGGTTCTATTAAATGGATTTTTTTTTTTTTTTGCGATGATTCTCTAAAAAAAAATAATCTTAAACCGATTCATCAATCATAAATTTATTATAAATTAATTTTTTTATTACAAAAAATCCCAACCGTGACAAATTTATACAAATGATCATAAAAAACTCTAAATCGATATTTTATGACAAATTTATTCTAAACTAAATTTTTAATAAAGAAAATACCTCAAATCGATATATTTGTAATAAATATATTATTTGTTAAATTGAGTTAATATCACAAATTTAGCACAACAAACGAGGAGTAAAATTCGAGTAAAATTTTGAATTGATATATCGCTTAATTATTACGTGTCATCCAACCTAACAATTTAATATTGAAATTTAGTAAAAATTAATAGAGGTAACAATTTGGGATTAATTCGTCAAATATACTAATTTCAGATTTCTGTGGTTAAAAAATTAATGTGAGAGTGTGTTTGAGGTTTTTAGTGCTATTAATGTTTTTTTTTTTCTTCTTTTTTTTTTTTTTGGCAAAGAAATAAAAGGAAAGTCGAGCGGTTCTCTGTTTTGGTGAGGTCAGAAATTTTCATGGGAAGTTTGGATAAGGATAAATCATTTCTCCAGTGTGGTGCGACCCGTTGCCTTCCCCTTACCGACGTCGACCGCTGAACAGACGTCTCGTCCGGTGGTCTTTTGTTGTCTTCATCACAGGCCGGGTCCATCGTGGCCCATCATAAAAAGTGGGCCGCACCTTGCAGTCCACTCCTCCTCACCCATTGTCCGGGCCGAGTTGACCTGGGCCAGCCTTTGCGTTATTTTCGATCGCATAAAAAGAAAATATTTACTATTCACCCAAAAATAATATATATTTACTTGTGATATTGAATCGAAACGTCTTGTAGCTATATTCCATACCTGAGACTCGTGATGAATTATGACAAATATTATTGATTGTTGCGACGATGAAATTTGCTAACATATAATAATTTGCTTATTTGGATTTTTTTTTCCTTGTTTCAAATTTCTCTCTCTCTCCACCTATCTTCTTCTTAAAACCCCAACAAAGCTGATATGACAGAGCTGAGCTCACCTATCCATCAAGTCGAACACCCTTGCAACATACAAAACCTCTTATTCGTAAATGCTCGCTTATGATCACCATTCGTGGCCATGAACGTGAGCTCCGATATGACGAGCTCTTGATCTGGTAGCGATCATGATAGATAGCTAGGATCTCATCATGGCCAAGAACTCCAAGCTTGAGTTGCCATGCCACGAGCTCGAGATTCACTAGTCTTCGCAGCAATAAGTCGGGAGCTGGAATCGTCATTATCACCGCGAGCTCGAGAGCTCAGGTTCCTCTCTCTTTTCTCAATTTTGCTAAGGTGAAGTTACGTAACAATTTTGAGCAAATCATAACATCACATACATACTGGATGCCCAATTCAACAATTTTATGTAGGCGAAAATTGGCCAACAAGAGAAAAAAATATAACAATATGACTAACTTGAAACACTTTTAAAAATAGAGGGATGCTTTTGAAGAAAGAGAGTAGAAGAACGATTTTGATTTAAGGACAAAAGTACAGGGTCGCCTGTGCCATTATCTCTAAGTGTTATTAGTTATTCCCTAAAGGAAAGTGCTACATATACGGAAACATCTTTTTTAAAATTCCTTATCAAATCATGGCAAAATTTTTGAGAAAATGATGATATAAATGTCATAACTTTCATGCAACGCTTATTTTAGTACCAAAACTTTTGATTAGACCGAATCGAAGAAAAACTATTACTTAAATGTCTTTGGTAACAAATTCTAGCCAAAAGTCCCATGTAACTTTTCTTTTTTAATTAATTAATAATTCATACGTGGATTTCGATGTTGATAGTCGCAAGGGGAGTTGGTTCGGTGATCCCCTCCTGTTCGTTAGCTGAAATTTTGTTTCTTTGTATGAAGAACGATGACATCGAGCCTGACATTTGCTACTCTAGGCTTAAGGAGTGTGTTATTGTTTGAACTATTTGAATTTCCGAATTCTACGGCTTCCATTTGTTTGGAAGAGTTCGGAGTTCGTTTTTAGTACATCTTTCTTTTAACTACCGACCTCAGTAGCTTCGGTGTGAGGTTACTGGGACATGGCAATGATCTTTACTTTAGAGCCATGACCTATTTAAAATGCTATAGGAGGTTTCTACATTGCCATTTCCTGAGGGGCTGTACTTTGCTCTGTGTCCAATGATGTATTGGCGGGATTTCTTTTTGCTTATCCTTACCAAAGTTCTAGAAAATTATTGAACATATATATATATATATAGGGTATTAGCGCGGTGATCCAAACAGAGAAAGCTGTTGCTTCATTGGAAGCTTCGATCCGATTTATCATAGATCTCTTGATGTTTGTGATTCTGTACCATCTTTGCTATATTACCAGTTCGATCGAAAAGTCATGTAACAGTAGGTTGAGATTCGCGTCAAACTATTCCTGCCAGCATGAATAGCTTTGAATTGAACACGACCTGATGTGTTGAATTTGTCAGGTTGCTGGGGTTCCAGGAGTGACAGAGGCTTTATTTTTGGCTAGGCAAGCTGCACTGGCACAAGAAAAAAATAAGTCCAGTCAGACTCCAATGCTCTATAGCTGTGGCATTTGTGGCAAAGGATATAGAAGTGATAAAGCAAATGCTCAACATCTCCAGTCCAGAAGCCATATCCTGAGGGCTTCGCAAGGGGTGAACCTTGAAGATGGGGAGAAGACAATTATTAGACCACTAGCACCACGTGTTCAGAGCAGGCCTGCTCCACAAAAGGAGTCAGGTATGGCAGAAAGCGAAGATAGTGAAGATGAGTGGGAAGAAGTGGATTCAGAGGATGACTTGGTTGGGGAAGCTGCGAACTCTTTGAGTGAAATGAATGTAGATGAGCTGTCCACCGACCATCATATGGAAGATGGTTCTGATGACGATGATTTCTGTGAAGTGGATCCATCATGCTGCTTTATCTGCGATCGCGAGCACGATAGCATAGAATTGTGTATGGTTCACATGCACAAGCAACACGGTTTCTTCATCCCTGATGTTGAGTATTTGAAGGATCCAGAAGGACTTCTTACGCACCTTGGCCTTAAGGTACGAGCTGCAAAACTGTGAAAAGCATGCTGCTGCAAGTAGTTCTGCAAAAACTGTGAAAACTGTGACTCTCGCAGCTTCCTTTGCATGGTGAATATGAAATTCCAACTTCCCACGTCAACCAAGAATATGGTGAGAGTTTCAGCACCAAGATTCACAAAGGGATCGAAGCTAGAACTTGCAACAACCATAAACTTACCTGAGAACCGATCAGATTGGGGGAAGCACCATCCAAGACGAGCACTTTCAGCTCCAGATGCGCTGCAATGGAAATGGGGAAATCGGGGTGACAAAGGACAAAAGACCCCGCCAGATATCACTTTGCTCGTATCAATTCCCTGAAGAACCACAGCAACATTATCCCCAGCTCTCGCGATTGCACCATGGGCGAGAGTCACGTTCCAAAGACTTGACTGTCCCCACATCCCCCGATGGCATGACAAGAACCTGGCATTTAACACGAAGTTAGGTTATGGCTTGCAATTCCAAAGATGGAAAAGTACTCCGTCTGGTCCATTACATCTAAAAATCTATTATCCAACTTGATGACAGCCTCTAACAACAGATGTAGCAGCAAAATGATGTTAGTAGTCATGATCCATATCGAAAACTTGCATTGATGACTTAAGATCTAAACCTCAAGGTGATCTTAAGATTTTCACCCATAAAAAGATGCTTTATAGCTTCGACCGTACTTCAATATCATTCGTTTAAATCTTTATAGTGTACCTTCACTCCACTTCAAGAGCTCCAGCTTCCAATTTACCACAAGCAGAGACCTGACCCATCGAAGGTGATTTAATGACATCACATATGGGCATGACTAGAGGTTTCAAAACATCCCTAGTTGGAGGTTGAGGGAGTCGATAGCACCCAACAAGTATGGTCCCTCATAACAAACCAGAAATTTCCACTGTTAGTATCTCAGCTATGATATAACTTCAAGTAGGACATCAGCCAGTGAACATGCCCTTCCATGTTGGATGCTGGGTTCCCCAAGGCTTTGAGTGAACCAATGTCATAAGATAAACAGAAGGGGAAAGGGCCAGATTCAGCAAACAAACTCGTAGAAATCTTGCAGTCAAGGACTGTGCAATGGTTATTGCTATAGCAGTGGTGGATAAATTTCACCAGCATATTCGAAATGCAGCAAAAGGGAAAAAAGGAAAGTCGGCCCCGAATCATCTAGTCCAAGCTCAGAGATAAGGAAAAACTTGCCGGGAGAAGTAGCGTCTAAACAGCCAACCCAAGGTTAATGGAGATTATCAATTTGACCCGGTCAAACCAGGTCCATACAGCAAAACAGGAGAGGACCAAGACTTGTGCTTGGTTGAACCGACCATTTTTGGCACACGGACCTTCATTCACCCCATATTAACTCTCTGAACCAGATATCTGTTTTCTTTTCGAGTCAGGTTCACCATAAGTAATTGTCTCCCAACCCATCCTACAACTGCAAGAAGTCAAGAACCAGAGAAAGCATACTGAACAGGATAGTAAACGAACGTCTGAAGGAGCTGTGACTAGATTTTGATTTTCCATGGCACTCAGAGGGATCCAAAATACCGATGAGTCCCTAAAACCGCTAGACCGGAGGAATGTTCCAAGTTGCTGTTTGATCAAATCGAATCTATCCTTTGAGTCCTCCACGACGTCCATTTTATTAACTGCAACAATAAGTTGATCTACTCCAAAGCTTCTGATAAGCTGTGCATGCTCTTTAGTTTGGCCCTTACTACACATCCATGCCGACTTCAAAAGAACCAATGGACGCATCAATGACGAGCAATGCGGCATCAGCTGGTGTCGCTCCTGATATCATGTTTGGAACAAAATCCTTGTGCCCTGGGAGTCCAGCACAACAACACGATATTTTTTGGTATCAAAATAAGCAACTGCCACTGTCATGGTTATTCCCCTTTCCCTTTCCTCTGGGCTCTCATCCAATGCCCAAGCATAAGCAAAGGACCCCTTGCCCTAACAGGGGAAATAGAAGCAAAAGAACCGGATTTGAGACTGACCGGTAGTCACACAAATATAATTGGAAGCATTCCAAATTTATGAAAGTGAAGGTACCTCTAGTTTGGCCTCTTTTTCATGCTTGTGCATCTGCTTTTGAGATATTCGTCCCAACAGGTGCAGAAGTCTACCTGAAAGTGTTGATTTCCCAGAATCAACATGCCCCACCTACGGAGGGATTTTAATAGAATTGAGGCATTAAAGATTTTATGGACTTAGGATAAGCTTAATGAAGTCTGCATCATGAGAATCGAATAAGAGTGCTAACCCACAATGGCAAGATTCTGCTGACTCAATAAGCCATCTTCTGCTTCAGGAAGCATCCATTTTTCAGGTTTATACTGCCCCTGAGAAGCACCTTTTCCAGTGCCACCTCTATTATTAATAGAGACACCGTCTAAACTACGCACAAGACTTTGCGGCTTGATCCCATCCGTTGGTAAAGTGTATTCAACCCCACCTCATGATAGCTTGACGAGGTGCCTGCCATTTCATCTTTAGATTGTGGTTTACATAAGTAGCTGAGCTGCTAATGTCCAAAAACCAATTATGTTTTGCATTAATGTGGATGAACTACCTGGACTTTAGCACTTGATCTTAGATTACGCTCTTCGTCTTTGAATTGATTGTTCTCATTACCACTGACATTTCTGCCCTTTGACATCATAAAAGATGAGCTATTTGATGATCTTG